>CM062811.1:14937398-15541243 GCA_031772625.1 Pinus tabuliformis
GCGGGTTCAAAACCTTAGTTCGGGTGGGTTTTGGGGTTTTGAATTTAACAGAGGTTAATGCGATACAAGGTTTAATAAAAAGTATTTAAACATTTTACCATTAAAAACATTGGGTTTTAACTTGAGGGGGCAATTTTTGCAAGGGTTTAGGTGAATGGGGGTTTAGGTATAGGCTATTAATCTTAACCAGGGGTTAGATTAATTCCGGGGTAAGGACGCAGAAGGGTTGACTATAGTCCCAGATGGACTAATGTCTCCCATGACAATGTTACTTAGCTATAATGCTAAGGGGGGGGAATATTTAATATATTTTTGGGAATTTTCTATATTTTTTGTAAGAAATAGGGGTGGGGATGTACTAGGGAGCTATATAATAGGGTTAGAAGTTAATATGGGTATGTGAGGTGAAGTGGGAAAGCAGAGATAGATGAAGTATGAAGTGAGGGCTTTACACAAGAAATGTGGCTTCTTTTTGAAGAAGAAGGTCACAACTTGTCTTGGCTTTGTCAAGGGAGAAATGGAAGGAGGACTGTTTAGGCAGATCCTAAAGTCCTCAAGGGGATGTTGTAAGAAACATTTTGAAGGGAATGAGGGAAGTTAGAGATGGTTTGATAGTTTGCCATATGGACCATTGTCCTTGCCCTTCTCCTATTGGTGAAATAACATAAGATTTTCAATCATATCGAGTGGTTAGACCTTGCCTCTGCAACCTCCAACTGCCTACCCTGCCTAATAGACCTAACATTTTTTCTTCTTTTGGATGGGTGAACTTAGCCTTCCAAACCCTGATAATCCTCTTTTCTTTTTGCTGCCCTCCTATCTAAATCTACCCTTATATCTTCCAAGGGCCCAGATTAAGCAATTGGGCTCCTTCCTTTCTCTATCTAGCTACTCATCTGTCAAGCTTGAATTGTTTGAACAGGTATTCATTCTCTAGTCTAAAACAGGCAATTTAAAACATGGCATCGCCCAGCTTGAACTGTTGGGCCATCCATCAAGATAGCAGTGGCATTTTGGTTGGCCACTTTCCTGGTCTTTCTTTGGGGTTCATTTTAATTATTTTTTCTGACCAATTCAATTTCTTGCCTTTTGATTATTCTTTTAAGGCATACCCTCTTTACATTTTTTAACTGTCTATTTCTTTCACAAAATATGGAACCTTTGTATCATCAAAGATGAACATTTTTGGCACTTCCACTGTCAATCATGAAAAATGAAACCCTATTGGTATAGGAGACTAACAGAAGCTTGATGGCATGGATTCGGTAATATGGATACTACAGATGGAGCAATATTTTGATCTCCGTGATGTGCAATAGACACAAAAGGTATGCATTGCGCATATTCATATTTAGAACCCAATTAGTTTATATGGTATGGATGTATTTGTTCTCATAAACCCCTTGTCACTTGGTAAATTTTTACAGAGGAAATGATATCACATTATGAGGATACAAATAGAAATACCTTCTTTATCCAATTGATAAATCTCAAACAAAAGGGTTCTATGGCAAAGTACATTGAGGACTTCTAAAAATTGAATATCAGGATAACTAATATTCCAGAGGAGCATATGATTGATGTACTCATAGGGAATTTGAAGGATAACATTCAACATGAGGTTTGTCTTTGGGAACCTGATTCATTGGAGAAGGTATTCAGGGTAGCGAGAAAAGTTGAAAGTAAAATTATGGCACCAAGGAAGTCTACCACTCACAACTTGAAGATGGATGTGTTCTTGTTCCTATCCTTCCACAACCTACATCATTGACACCACAATAATTGGAGGAAAAAGGAGAAAAAGGGCTTTGTTATAGTTGTGATAGAAAATACACTAATAGTCATTAGTGTGCTCGGAAGAAATTATTCTACATAGATTGTGAAGAGGAGGAAGAAGAGGAAAAAGAAACATCAAAAAAGGAGGATATACATTAGGAACCAACTCCAGAGAAAGAAGAAATGAATCTGGCCATATATTGTAATGCATTGGAAGGAATTACCACTCCTAAAACTCTCAATATATAAGGATATATCAACAACAATAAGGTAATATTGCTTATTGATTCGGGTAGCACCCATAATTTTATTTATTATAAGATAGCCAGGGAATTGAATTACTTTCGAGTGTAAAGTGATGGTTGAAAATGGAGGAACTATAAATTGCTATGGGAAATGCCATAATATCAGCCTAACCATGGGGGAATATATATTTAATATCCCAATGGTTTCCATTCCAATGGTTGGTGTTAATGTTGTACTAGGAGCCTAATTGTTACAATCTTTGGGGATGATAGCTTTTAATTTTAAAGAGCTTTTATTGAATTTTTTTGGGGAGGAAAGGAAGTTTAATTAAGGGGTATCGTAGGGAAAATAAGAAAGATAATCAGATCTAATGGCATGGAAAATCTTCTGAAGAAAGAAAAATGAGACATAATTGTGTAATTATGCTTACTAGTGGTTGAAACATCGAAATCATCTATTTTTCCATATCTCTGAAAATTCTTAGAAAATCATTCCTAGGTGTTGACACCTAATATTTGGGATTATGTTAATCTACCGTAAATAATGTAAATAGAAAAATAAAGGGAATTGGAAGATGAAGAAACATTGGGAGATGAAACCCAACAGTATCACTCTCTATGTATATATGCATGTTCTACCTTAATGCAAAATAGAAATTCAATTAGTGGAGTTACTCTTGGCCTAACATGGTATCAGAGACAATCCTATTTTTTAGCATTTTCTACCCTATAACTCCTATTTCCATTATTATCTATTCCTAGTGTGAATAATGCATTGAGAGTGGGATATGATAATACACCCTTTCATACCAAAGTGGTGTTGTTGACTAGCGGAGTATGCAAATTCTTGGCATCCTATTGACTTAGTGACATGTGCATGGGTCTATTGGAAATCCTAAGGCCAAGTTCCCTCTTCCGTCTTTAACTACGACTCCATAATCACACTTGATGGATGAAATTATGTCTAGTATACCTATGATGTTGTAAAGGAACCTCTGGTACAACGTGGAAAATTTGATGCATAATTCTTATGATTGACGGGTATTGTGAAATTAGGGATAGAAAGTTAATTCTGGGTGGCCTCTTACAACCAAGTAGGTTCAAAGCAGCATTCAATTTGGAGATGAAATCCTAAGACCAGGTGGCTGTTTGAATTTCCTCTGTGAGTTGAGCTGCTGCGGGATTCAAGCTGGTGAGTGTTTAGTTAATACCCAATGTTGAATGGTGCATTGATTTTTTATGTACCTAAACTGTGCATTGGTTGTGGTAAAATAATATTGAATGGTGTGATTTGAAGACCAAGCATATCCATTTGGTGATAGTCTATGGTGGCCTGAAAATACATTGAATTCCATTTTTAAATTATTGTGAGGGGTGTTTATAATATGTTATGTGAACTAATAAACACTATGATACATATATAATATATATTGACCATACAACAATTAATGTGCCTCTTCATTCTATAAAGATCATATTTGGTACGTAATAGGGTATGTGAGCATTATGTCATGAAGGTATATTGAGAGACTATACTTTAGTTACATTTTTTTAAAGACATATTAGTTTTTTGAAAGTATTTTGGGAAGAATTCAAACTTTATGATACATTCACTCATCTCCATTGGGAGAGTAGTTCTATCTAGAAAAGAGAACTATCATGAGTTCTCCTGGAAGATAAAACATACCTTGATTTTCAATGAGTTTTGGATATGGGTTTCTGAAGGATAAGGTCATTGCACCGGAAAAGCCCACTTGAGACAAAGAACTTTTCATTTCAGAAAACAAGAACAACAAGGCATGTTCCTTAATTGAAACAACAATAAATGAAGAGGTGAGTCGTCATATTTTTCTATTTTCAAATTCCTTTGAAGCTTCAAAGAAGTTGAAGGAATTGTATGAATCACAGTGTGAACTTGAAGTTAATCAATTGATGATTAAGTTGCTCAATGTTGAGTTGAAAAATGATGACCCTCTTGCCTTAGAATCATAAATAAGATCGATTATGCATGACATAAAGGCCACCAGTGTTGAAATATATGTTCCTCTCACAACCTATGTCAAGGCACTATATTCCATTTATTCACATTATCTTGAGTTATTACAAGCAAGTGGAAAACTTAAGGAGTTTGCCTTTGACTCCCTTGGGAAGACGTTTTTTGAAGGAGAGAAGGCTTTTGGGAAAAGGACAGCTCCTCAGTATTTTGAAGAAGTTGTGTGCCTTGCACAGAAAGAGAAGAATCATACACAATATTATTCTAGAGGAAGAGGAAGTAAGAATTTTAGAGGTAGGGATGGACATGATTCTTCCACAAGTAAGATGCCTTGGGACATAACTGAGTGCGAAAGAGACAAAGGAACAGGTAAAACACTTGCCAAAGGGGAAGGAAAAGAACCTGAATTCACTCATTATGTTGTGGCACATTACAACATTGGAGTAACTGAAGACTTATTCAATGCTTCACTTACTTCATGAAAATAGGATTGCTTGTTGTATTTAGTGGAAACTTGCCACATGACTTTTAGAAGATATTTATTTGAATAATTCAGTGGCAATGTTGATGGATCATTATACTTTACAAAAAAATTCAAAACGCAACCCATCAGGGCTTGGCACCATCAGGCTCAAACTGCCTAGTCTTCCACACTTTCTTTTACATGATGTTCTATACCTCCTGGAGTTGAGGAGAAAATTTTTGTCTTTGATCCACACCCACCAGCAAGGAAACTCCATTTATATATTTGATGGCTTGGTCGAGGTCATAAAAGCACCAGATAACTCACTTGTCATGACTAGCATAGAAGAAGAAAGGCTTTTGAAGCTACAAGGAACCTCTGCTCATGCACATAAATTTTCATACAGTTCTCACTATGATTAAGGTACATTTCAATTAAGTATTTTATGGCATGCTCGATTTTGGAACTTGAAGTATGAAAGCGTATGCTTTTGGAACAAAAATGGTGGTACTGGTTTTCCTACAATTCCTAGGAAATGTAAGCAATGTGATGCTTGTATCTTAGGAAAGCACAACAAAGAATATTTTTATGATTCTCATTATAGAGCATATAGAACACTTAAAATCATTCACTCTGATTTGTGTGGTCCAATGTATATTCCTTCTTCAAATGGTAATAAATATATGATGACATTTATTGATGGTTACACTAGAATATGTTGGGTTTATTTATTGAAGAAAAAATTTGAAGATTTTGAAATATTCAAGAACTTTCATGCATGGATTGAAAATTATGCATAATCTCATATTGGATATATTCATATTGATAATGGAAAATAATATAAATCAAATGAATTTGAAAACTATATTTTCCAACATGGGATCATACACCAAACAACCGTGCCTTCTAATCCCCAACAGAATAGAGTAGCTGAAAGAATGAACAGGAAAATCTTAAATATGGTATGTTCCATGATGTTTTTCAAGAATGTTAAGATGATTTATTTGGCTGGTGCAGCTCTGTGTGATGTTTATATAAAGAATATGTTTCCATTGCATGCTATAAAAAACAAGACTCCCTATGAAATGTGGTATGGCCACATTCATTTGGTGAGGCATCATAGGGTTTTTGGTTCCACTTGTTACACCTTGATACATAAGGAACAAAGAAACAAACTTGGTGCAAGGAGTCAGAAATGTATCTTCTTGGGGTACTCAAATACCTCAAAATCATTTTGTCTCTATAATGAAGTGAATAAGAATTTTATAATGTCTAGAGATGTGATCTTTCTTGAATCTTCCAAGACTGATAATGTCATTGAGTGACAACTTGATCACTTGGATAGATTTAGACATGCAAAGTAATTTCAAGAGTTTGATAATGAGATTCCACATATTGAAGGGGGGATCCCTGATGAGAAATATATGGTAGATAGATAAGGTGATTTCTCTAGTAATGATAACTGCTTGTGAATACCTTTTACTTCTCTTGATTCGGTTCTTCTTTAACTTAATTATTATTGTATTATTTTCATCAAACAACTATCAAAATATAAACAACAATGAGACAAGGGACATAAGATATAGGTGATCATCTAGGGCCAAAATCTCTCCAATCTTGAGAGGAAATCCCACCAAATTCTTCTTCTTATAGAACCTTCAATTGATTAATTTCAATACTAATACCCTTTACTTATTAACCTCTCTAAGATCAAGTCATATGAACTTTTGAACAACTTTTTCTTCTCTTCTAAGTCAACACTTGAAAAAATGGCTTCTTACACTTCTAATCCAAATTTCTCTAAAATTCAATATCTTCACACAATCCTGCAATCCTCATTCTGCCTGAAATCACTTCAATTTTGTACATGTGAGCTGATTGGAGGAATTTGGTGAGGTTCCTTCCCTTCGCTTGAATTGTACACTTCTCCTTGTGATCCAGGTAGAAATAATACTTCCTTAGTGACCATTTTATTGGTTTCTTCAAGGACTGATGTGACCTCACTGTAAAAACTCTAACTAAAGTCAAACATGTGAGGAAGATGACCCAAAAACAATGCCAAAATACTTTGATCTTCTTCTTTTTCCCTTCGCTCGATGAGAGTCTTCTTTCTACCCTTTATTCACACTTCTTCTGTTTTAGATGCTTGATGGATTATATTGCAAGTGAGATCAAGTCCTCCTTTACATAGTTATCTATCCATGCAAATAAGTCGACTTATCCTTTTGTCTAGATCAACATCTCCTTCTAGAATGATCTATAGATTCTTTGGAAGTATGACTTGATTGAGTACTTGTGACTAGGTCTTGGAGTGTTTTTGAGTCTTCTAATGACTCAAATAAATTCTCTTTTACAATATGTAATATCCCCAAATTGGTTTTCAATACATGAAAATGACTCAATTTAATTTATTACTTAATGACCAATCTAATAGCTCACAATGGGAGCTTGATCAATAAAATTCCTTGAGCATAAAATAAAAATATTTGTATTCTTCTTATTTTTTTTTATTACATAAAATCATGATTGCACATGTTATTGTGAAGGAAAATCCTAGTTACATATTTCAACACTCCCTCTTAACTAGGGAGGTATGTGTAATCCATACAAGGTACTTTGACATTTTGAATATGAAAAATTCTGATAAGAAGTGTCAGATTGTTAACCCCTTTTTTTAGCATCACATCGTCCAACATTGTCACATATCAAGGCCTTGACTAACCGCTCTATCTCTCCACAAGATCATAGAATAATGCTAGCAAGACTAATGATTTATAAACACCCTCATCATTGTCTCCCTTAGAACATACCCTACTCGGGTTCTCTCGGAGTATGTTGCACCAGGACTATTCTTATCTTGGATTCCCAGTCCTTAAAGAATATTGGTCCTCTATGACTACTATTATCTTGGATGCCCTATCACATCCTCAAAGAGGATTAGATGCCATATTCTTATTCAATCCTCCATTCTATCTTCCCAAGTGAAGACAAGAATGATGTTTTTATCTCTCCCTCTTAACTAGGGCATACATACCCATTCCATTGAAAGAATGTTCCCATTCCTATAAAATGAATGTAGCCAAGCTCCATCCTAATCATGGACTTAACCAATCTCCCTATTGATCAAGGACTTGCTTCCAGCAGCTCTTTAGGTGGATATCATGAGACAAACAGTTGTTTGTAGGACTCCTTCCTTCGATGTCATGAACTTATTCATTGATATGGAGCCTACATCCTTATGGGACTTCTTTTAAGGAACAAACCATCCATCTCTTTCATTATGTTGGTCATGTCATCCTTTCTTTCATTGGAAAGTGATCCATAAGTTCATATATGGCCTTTCCTTCATACCTTTCTACCATCTTCGCATCATGTTTCCTTCAGTATCTTTCATCCTACCACATGAGTATCAGTTGTAGATGAAATCTACATCTCTTCCCTTGGTATCCCTACATTATCCCATCCATATATCATTCAAAAATAGAAAGTGCACATCAAAACAAAATTACCTTTGTGGTGGTCTTTCATCATGACATCTCCTTGTTTGCATCAACATCCTACAAATATATTGACACATCTCCAAAAAAATATATAATGTCAAGGTTTTCTTTCCTTTTCTCAGTATCTTCATATCTTTCTCATGGAGATATCATAGTCAAATCTCTTAGTCCTTGGATGTTGATTTCCTTCTCCATAGTTTCATTTTTCATGATCTCTTCCTTTCATTTCTTCCCAAGAACTTCTAATCATAGTTCCTTCAACTTTCTCAACCACCTCATATTTCATATGAGGACATATTATGTTGATCTCATCTAGTCAATGTGTGAACCATGCCTTCATGCATCCTTTCAAAGGAGGAGATCCTTTATTTTGATTATGCTCATGAGGTAGAGAATTTATCCTTCTACCTGCAACTATATGACATGACTCAATTTTATTAAGTACAAGCATACATACCTCATCTTCTTTCTTAAGGTCATCTAGAATTCCTTCAGTAGCTTCCTCAATTGAAATAATTTCAATCACCTTAACCTGGTTCATTTATTTTGACATCATACCATCATTTCATGAATAACATACAAGGTGGAGTTCTCAGTAAGACACTTACTTCTTCCAATAAGTGAACCTTTCAATGAAGATTTCGACCAAGGATCTTGATCATCCTTATCTAGAAAATTCTCCTCTTGAATGGTGTATGATGAGATTTATACTATATGACTTTCTTCTTATCATGAGTACTACGTACACTTCTAATGAGGTTAACAAGAGCTATAACCTTCTATATGTGACCTCCATAGACTTCTATTTTAGCTATATTTCATGCTTCTCTATGATGGTGTCACAAGATCTCGCTTTCACTCGTATGCTTCTATGATGCCATGATGCATCCTATCATGCTTCCTAGTTATTCCTATCATGATAGCTATACAACAGAAAACTTGAAAATAGAAACTTGAAAAGAACTAGGTGAAGAAGACTATATCAATCATTGTAGAGATATTTTACTTCCTCCTTCTTGGCTTCCTCCACTTCTTCAGTGATATGGGTTTTTTCTATTGCTCTTTTTTTGTTGTCCATATTGAGTTTAGGAAAATCAATCTTGTAGTGCCCATATTATTCACATCCTACACATTGAACCTTTTCCATATTCTTCTTTCTTTTTTGAGAACCAAATTTCCCAAACTTCCCTTTTCTTTTCTCCATAGCAGCATATTCTTGATTTTTCTCATTTAATCCTACCTTAGATTTTTCCTTCAACCTGGTTCCTTTAATTTTACATAGTGACCATAGATATTTTAATGGAGTAGCTTCCTTATTCCTATGAATTATTGATGTACCCCATTCCTCTGGTAGTGTATGTAGTGCTATGGTAGTCATCTGCTTGTCAGACATTATTTATCCCAAATATTGTAGTTGGTCCGTTATTTTAGGCACCCCCATAAAGTATGAGGTTATTCCTTATTATTTTAATATCTTAATCTTGTAGAATTCTTGTCTTAATGATATTAATTCTCCTGCACTACTTACGGAGAAAAATTCTACAAGTTTGTCATATATTTCTTTTGATGTTTCTAGTTTAGGTACATAGGGAATCATGGGATCTTTGATGGATTCTATGAGAATTATTTGAGCCCTTACTTTCCCTTTCATATATCTTGCAAGTTCTTGAGAATATTCCTTTTGAGATTTGGTGATTAAGCCCTTAACATTTTCCATGACCTCATTCTCTATGAGGTTCATATCTCTCATTTTCTTCCCTGCAATAAAGTTTGAAGCCCCAACCAGTTTGTTGCTTTCTTTGTAAAAATACATTTTGAAAGACTAAGATGTAGACATAAATATACTTACTTGTGAAGATGATCCTTCAACATACTTCCTTCTTGAATCTGATGATGATATAGATAGTATAAAACTTCTTCCTGATGAAGATGGTTTTTATTCAAAAGTGATCCTTGAATCCAAAGAGAGGGAGATCACCTCGAATCCTTTGATGATGCAAACAACTATTTTCTTCTTGATTTCCTTGGATGAGTATATTTCAAGATGCTTTGACTTGACGATTTCTTCAATTTGAGTGAGGATCCCAATAATGCTTTAACTGTGGATTTCTTCATTAATTGATCTAGGTTTTTGACACTTTGTTCAAGATGATGATGTACCTTTGTCTTCAAAATTCCTTGTATATAAGAGGATGCCCATGAAATAATTATAGAAACTTGGTCCTTGAGTTCTTGAGTTTCCCTTATTGAGCCTCCCTTCCTTGACATGTTACCTTAGCTCTGATACAATTTTGAGAAATCTAGGGCAAAGAGATGAGGTAGTTTTATTAGTAATGATAACTGCTTGTGAGTACATTTTACATCTATTTATTAGGTTATTCTTTATCTTAATTAATATTGTATTATTTTCATCAAAAAAATATCAAATATAAACAACAATGATAGAAGGGACACAAGATATAGGTGATCATCTAGGGCCAAATCCTTTCCAATCTTGAGAGGAAAACCCATCACATTCTTCTTCTTATAGAACCTTCAATTGATGAATTCTAAGACAAAGAATATTTTCCTACTAACCTATCCAATCCCAAGTCACAATACCTTTTGAACAAATTATTCTTCTCTTCCAAGTCAAGGCTTGACAAACTGGCTTCTTACACTTCTTAACTTTGCTTCTCTGAAATTCGACCTCTTCACACAGACCTGCAATTTTTAGCCTACCTGAAGTCACTCCAATTTCACACATGTGAGATGATTGGAGGACTTTCATGAAGTTCCTTCCCTTCACTTGATTTGGACACTTACCCTTGTGATCTTGGCTAGTAAGAATGCTTGTTTAGTGGTTGCTTTCTTAGCTTATTCAAGCACTAATGTGATCTCACTGCAAAAACCCTAACTACAGTCACACGTGTGAGGAGTATGACCCAAACACAATGCCAAAATACTTAAATCTTCTTATATTTCCATTTATTGGATGAGAGTATTCTTTCTACCCTTTACTCACACTTCTTCTTCTATTTCGGATGCTTGATGGATGTTATTCCAAGTGAGGCCAACATCTCCTTTATATAGTGATTTCTCCATTCAAATAAGTCGACTTGTCATTTTATCTAGGATGATATCTCCTTCTAGAATGATATATAACTTAATTGGAAGGAAAACTTTATTGATTAATTTTGATGAGGCCTTCAATGGTTTTTGACTCTTCAAATGACTCAAATAAATTCTCTTTTACAATATGTAACATGCCCGAATAGGTCTTCAATACATGAGAATGGCTCAATTAAATTTATGAGTTATTGACCAATCTAATAGCTGACAATGGAGCTTGATATATAAAATTCCTTGAGCATGAAACCCATGCCTCAAGCATAAAATAAAAATAATCTTAGTTTTATTATTTCGTTAATTACGTAACATCATGATTATACATGTCACTATGAAGACTAAATCTAGTTACATATTTCAACAATCGCTATACTGTATCAATCTGTCAAATTTTCTTCTGAAGCACTCTCTCACCCTCATGAAGCTCCAACCACTAATAACTCTTTGAGTGATGTGATTGACAAAATTGGGAGACAAAATATTGATTCAACCCCATCTCAGTCAACTGAGTGGCCTGGGCCATCTCAGAAAGGTCCTCCAAAATGGCAGACAAAGACACTTCAAAGTGTTCATCCTGACGATGCTGGAAATATAAGAACAAGAAGCTCAACCAGAAAAAATAGAGGTGATGTAGATAATCTTGATTCATCGGTTGATATGGATTTTTCCTATGATTATGAACTAAATTTATCTATGGATTTTGAACAAAATTCCTTCAAAGAAGATTCTTCTTGTGATTAATGGAAATAAATGATGCAGAAAGAATATGATGATTTGATAAGGAATGGCACCTGGATGCTGCTCGATCCTCCATTGGGAACCAAATCAATAGGCTGCTAGTGGGTCTTAAAGAAAAATTATAAATCAGATGGCTCACTTGATAGGCACGAAGACAGAATTGTGGAAAAATATTTTGCACAGAAGGAAGGGGTGGACTATGGGGAGGATTCTGTCTCCATGGTAAAATGGGCTACCATTTGGACACTCTTTTCCTTGGCAGCTCTAAGTAGTTGGAAAGTCCATCAAATGGATGTAAAAACTTATTTCTTGAATGGAGATTTGAAAGAGGATATTTTTATGTCCCAACCAAAAGGATTTTTTGTGAAGGTTTGGGAACACAAAGTTTGCAAGCTTGTAAAATATAAGAAGTTAATTGAACATCTTCTGAAACTCAATTTCAAACATTATGATCGTGATGATGAAACTTCGTTTGTTAGGAAAGTTGGAAAAATAGTTTTATATCTTGTGGTGTTTCTAGATGATCTTCTGATGATAGGGAACAATGACAGCTACATTGCATCCATAAATAAAGAACTAAGGAAATGTTTTGAAATGAAAAATTTGGGTTATGTTCACTACTATCTTGGTTTTGAAGCAACCAGACATCTGATGTTTGTATTCCTTTCATAGAAGAAGCACATTTGAGATCTGTTGAACATGTTTGGCATGACTAAGTGAAATCCTTTGACTGCTATAATGGAACGAAATTTAAAGCTCACATCCACTGAAGGAAACTTTTTTAAGGATGCAATGAAGTATAGACAAATCTTAGGAAGTCTCAACTACCTAATTACTAACATTTCATTTATTGTTGGAATCCTCTCTAGGTTTATGAAAAATCCTTGTGAGGTTCATTTGTTTGTTGCAAAATGAGTTCTAAAGTACTTGAAGGGAAATCAAGAATTTGGACTCAAGCTTACACAAGTGGGTGACTTCAGCTTGATTTGGATACTCTAATTCATACTTCTATGGAGATAGAGAAACTGGGGTATCTACTATGTGTCTTAGATCAAGAACTATCTCCTAAAGGTCACAACAACAATCAATTCTAGCAGATTCCACAATAGAGATAGAATATGCAACACCAGATGAAGCAACAAAGGAAATTGTGTGGCTTAGGAAAATTATTGAAGATTTGTAGGAGAAACAAGTACATTCAACTCATCTTTTGATTGACACGACTTCTACAATAAACTTGGCTAAGAACCCAAAGTTCCATGATTGAAGCAATCACATCAATATAAAATACCATCTAATTTGACATCATGTTGAGGCCAAAACAGTCCACTGAAGGAATGGTTCCACAAATAAGAACATTGCAGAGATCTTCACCAAAGTGCTTGGAAGAGAAAATTTTGAAAGATTCAAAATCATGCCCAGACTCACCAACATCCCTTCATATTAAGGGGGGATGATGACACCTAATATTTGGGATTATGTAAATCCATCTAAATAGTGTAAATAGAAAAATAAAGGTAATTGGAAGATGAAGAGACATTGGGAGATGAAACCAAATAGTGTCACTCTCCATGTATATATGCATGCTCTATCTTAATGACAAATAACAATTCATTTCATGAAGTTACTCCTAGCCTAACACAAGGTATTTCAGAATCCTAAAGGCCTCCCACCTATTTGTGATCACGATCATTATATTCATTTTATTCCAAGAAGTGTTCGTCCAAACATCATACCTTACAGATATCCCTATGCCTAAAATAGTGAAATTGAATGTATGTTTGCAGAAATGCTAGAGGTTGGTATAATTCAACCTAGTCAAAGTTCTCTACTCTAGCAGTATTGGTGCACAAGAAGGATGGATCATGGCATATGTGTCCAAATTATAGGGAGCTTAACAAGCTCACTATTAAAGATAAATTTTTTATTCTTGTCATTGGTGAATTGATGGATGAATTACATGGAGAAATTTACTTCAACAAGTTGGATCTTCGTTCAGGATATCATCAAATTATAATGAAGACTGAAGACATTTTGAAAACAAAATTCATAACTCATGAGGTTCATTATGGGTTTTTGTTCATGCCTTTTGGCCTTACTAATGCACCTTCCACATTTCAAGTTTTGATGAATTCCATTTTCAAACCCACCATTAGAAAATTTATGTTAGTATTTCCTGATGATATACTAATCTACAACATGTCTTGGAAGGATCATGTTCAACATGTTGACAAGGTGCTCAAACTATTGGAGGAGAAACAATTATATGAGAAAACCTCCAAATGTTTCTTTGTAGTATAGGAGGTGGAATATTTGGGTCATATTGTATCTCATGAGGGTGTTAAGGTAGACCCTAAAAATATTAAAGCCATCAAGGAATGGAAAATACCCAATACAATAAAGCATCTTCAAGGATTTCTCAGGTTGACAGGGTATTATCATAAGTTTGTTAAGAATTATGGGAGAATAGAAACACCTCTAATAACATTACTGAAGGGAGATGCATTTTCTTGGACTCCGGAAGAAACTAAGGCCTTTGAACATCTTAAAGAGGCAATGTGCCAAGCACCAGTCTTAGCTATGCCAAACTTCACAAAAACATTTATTCTGGAATGCAATGCCTCAGGAAATGGAATTTGTGTTGCTTTAATGCAAGAAGGAATACCCATTTCTTTTGAAAACCATCAAATCAAAGGAAAGTATTTACACAAACCTATTTATGAGAAGGAAATGTTGGAAATAATACATGCACTAATGTAATGGAGACGTTACCTAATGGGAAGACACTTCAGGGTAAAAACAGATCATGATAGTCTTAAATACTTCTTGGAACAAATATTATCTTCAGAAGAGCAGTAAAAATGGGTCACAAATATGTTCGTTGATGAATTTGAAATCATCTACAAAAAAGGGAATAAAAATTTTGTTGCAGAAGCACTCTCAAGAAAGCATGAGGATGTGGAAGCATTTCTTTGTTCCATTTCTATTATCCAACCTAATTGGATAACTGAAGCAAGCGATGAAAGGAAAAATGACGAAGAGCTTTGGACACTCATTCAAACGTTGTAGCAAGATCCCAATACATGTAATACATTTAGCTAGAAAAAATATTTTTTATGGTACAAAGATCACTTACATCTTTGTAATAATTCCCAACTCAAGCAAAATATTCTTATGGAATTTCACACCTCCCGCTTAGGATGGCACTTGGGATTTTTAAAAACTTACCATAGGGTTAAGAGGGAATTTTTTTGGGATAGCCTTAAATATGATATTCAGAAGTTTGTGGTAGAATGTTTGGTTTTCCAAAAAATAAAGGTGAGACAATTAATACCCCGGGTCCATTACAACCTTTAGCCATTCCAAGTTAGTGTTGGGAGGAGGTATCAATGGATTTTATTACAGGTTTACCCAAATTTGAAGAAAATAGTGTCATCATGGTAGTATTTTACCAATTATGCACACTTTTTTGCATTATCTCATCCTTTAAAAGATAGTAGAATTTCTACTGCATTTATGGAAGCAATTCAAAAGCTACATGGAAACCTTAATACTATTGTAAGTGACATAAATCCCATTTTCACTAGATTTTTTTGAACAAAATTATTTTCTTGTTTTGGTACTCAATTAGCTCATATCTCATCTTATCATCCTCAATTTGACGGGAAACCTAAGATAGTGCACAAATGTTTATGAGGATACCTTCATTTCTTTTTATCTTATAAACAAACATAATGGGTCAAGTGGTTAGCTCTAGCTGAATGGTGGTATAACACTTCCTTCCATACTGCAGCAAAAATCATCCTATTTATGGAACTTTATGGATATCATCTACTATCCATCATGTCATATTTAAAATAAAATTCTAAGGTTCAAGCAGTGGAATATCACATCAAGCATCAACAACAAGTTCTTCAACTCCTAAAGGATAACCTCACTCTAGCGCAAAATTGAATGAAACAACAAATGGAGCAACATCATAGTGAAAGAAGTTTTGATGTAGGGGACTGGGTATTTTCATGTCTACAACCATACTAACACATTTTCCTCAAGCAAGGTAAGAAGGATAAAAAATTATCACAAAAATACTATGGTACTTACAAGGTGTTACAAAATATTGGTACTATGGCATACAAATTGGATTTCCCTGCAGCTTCTCGAGTACACATGATTTTCCATGTTTCACACTTAAAGAAGGTTATCAGTGAAAATAGCCCAGTTCAAACATTGTTTCCAAAACTTTATGAAGAAGGAAAAATCACATTTGAGCCTAAAGCAGTCATGTAAAGAAGAATCTGACAACTACGAAATCAATTAATTTCAGAGTATCTCATTAATTGGAAGAACTTACCTTCTGAAGATTCCACATGGGAGGATGAGAATTTTATACAGAAGCATCTAGAACTACTCAAGCCTTGAGGGAAAAACTTTTTTTAATGAGAGGGGCATGTTAAGTCCCTAAATACTATTGTATTTGACTTATTGTTATTATTATTGTAGCCCCTATTGTTATTATTGTGCCCATGTATCCAAAATGTTGTTATTGTTGTGCCCCCATAGAAGCCCACTATTGTTATTGTTGTGCCCTTACATTCTTATTATTATGTAGCCTCTGATTATATTGTGACCCATTAGAATTATATGTATACCAAGGAGGTATTATCATTTGTATCATCCAAGAATTTTACATTTATGTGATGTAAAGGAGGTTTCCCCGATGAAGAGGTTATTTCTCAAGTCGTTAATCTATCTTTTCTTCTATTTTTTGAGCTTGATGCATAACACAATCAATGAAAAATAGCAAATGAAAAGGCATAATTCACATTTTTTGATTACATTTTTACACTTATCGAGATTTAAATATCGACAGTAATTCAAATAGGAACATAAGTAATCAACTATCAAAGTATATGTGGTTCGAATATTTACAAGAAATAACGAGGAATTTTATTTCTAGGAAAAGAAAAATTATTTATTATATTTGGACAAATTTCCCTCTTCAACAATGTCATTCTCATGTTTCACATTCGTAATAGAGCAACCATGATGTAGTACATGCTTCGTTACACTTTGAGTAATTGTAAGACTGCAAAATCTATACAGTTTTTTTTAAGCAATAAAGTTCATAAGCAATTGTAAGTGCAATAGAGGACACTTTTGCAAATTTTAGCTATTTTCATATAAGCGTTAACCATGTATTTGTTTATTTTTTTTATTTGTAGTCCAAAATGAATATCTAATTTATGTTAATGTTAATGTTAATGAACATAATTTTTCTTTGGTTGTGTAATTGCAGGAAGAAAACAAAAATTGAGAAAGAGATATTTAGTCAAAGTGTCAAATTCTTGTTTCTATGGAACATTGCATAAGGAATAGTTCAAAAAAAATTCAAAAAGTTGAAAACACTGAAAACAAATAATAGTTAAGCAATAAGGACACATGCTTTTACATAGTGTAAGTTTCCTTAAACTTTGTAGTGTTCATTTTTCTATTTACTAGTGATCAAATGTCCAGAGTTTTTACATATATTATTATGAATACATTTAATCTTTGAATGACTTTTTTTCGTTTATCATTACAAATGGATTTTTCATAAAATGATTCATAGATTCCAATTCATTTACTTTTGGGCCTACGTGTAAACAGTTTCATAAACTCTTTAGATATTGAATCTTATTTTCTCTATCCAAAATTATTGAGATGAATTACATATCTATTTTCTGTATGATATTTTATATTTTTTGTCTTCTCCTTTTTTTTATCCACCACATAGCTTTGTTTCAGAGTCACAATATCATTTATTATATGTATTTAACTAATTGTGGATTAATTATTGTTATTTTTCCATAATGCAGAGGCACAAAGTTAAAGAGACAAAATAACTGAAATGGAACTTGTGAATATGCTAGTGAACTGCGATATCAAAATTAGAATTATATACCTTATTGTTAAAAAACTAATTGGTTTGTGAATATTTTTTATACAGTTTACCAATTTTGTGAACAATTCAATCATAATTGCTCACAGTTACGTAATGGGGACACATTCTTTTACATAGTGTGAGTTTCCTTAAACATTGTAGTGTTCATTTTTCTATTTACTAGTGATCAAAAGTTAAGAATTTATATATATGTTATTATGAATTCATTTAATCTCTGAATGTAATGTTTTCTCCTTTCATTACAATGGTTTTTTCATATAACAGTTCATGGATTCCAATTCATTCTCTTTTGGGCCTAAGTATAAACAATTTTATAAAGTCTTTAGATATCGAATGTTATTGTCTATATCCAAAATTACCGAGATGGCTTACATATTTACTTTTTGTATGTTATTTTTTTGCTTTTCATTACAAATATTTTTTTCATATAATAGTTCATGGATTCCAATTCATTCTCTTTTGGGCCTAAGTATAAACAATTTTATAAAGTCTTTAGATATCGAATGTTATTTTCTATATCCAATATTATCGAGATGGCTTACATATTTACTTTTTTATGTTATTTTTTATTTCTTGTCTTCTCCTTTTTGTTTCCACCACATAGATTTGTTTTAGAGTCACATTGTTATTTACTATATATAATTAATTAATTGGGGATTAATCGTCTCCATTTTTCACAATGCACAAGCGCAAAATTAAAGAGACAAAAGAACCAAAATGTTTGTTGTGAATATACTAGTGAACTGCGATATGAAAATTCAAATTATATACCTTATTATTAAAAAGTCATTTCTTTGTGAAAATTTTGATACGATTTACTAATTTTGTAAACAGTTCGAGCATAATTTCTCTTTCATTAATGGAAATGAAAATTCATCTTCAATAACTATTTTTGATTGTTGAAAATGTGTTTTTTCTTTGATGTTTATTTTAGTCACAACTACGGTAATTATAATTTGAATCTGAATACAATTGTTCTTATAAGAATGTCATATTTTACTTTGTTATACCAATTATAACATGGTGCATTTTTACTTTGAATATTGTCATGTGGCTTTGACCAATATTTGCAATTTTCTCTGTTCTCTTATCTATAAGACTGCAAAAGATGAACATTAACAATTTTTTTTAACAAAAAACAGAAATTGATATCTAACGTATAAAATCATTTTGTATTTTATAAGGTGAAACCTTTTCTTTCAAATACCTCGCCCTCATCCCCTCTTGTCCCACCATTGTTTTTGAAAATAACTTGTAACTATGTTAATCTTGTCATAATTGAGTAGATCATATGTGAAATGACATTCAACTACTATTGATTTTAATGATATGAAATTAAATTTAGCTACTATAGGGAAACTTGTTTTATTAATATGCTAGATCATGTACTATTTTGATTAACCAAATCTCTCTAATCAATAAATACAAGTTTTTTATTTGAATTTATTCAGACATGTAACGTGTACTTAGGACATTCACTGTGTAAATTGTTTTACTATTTAGTAATTCTAGATTAGATAATTTCACATTTGGCCATTTCTCTCATATTATTCAACATTAAATGAACTTAGTTCTTCAGATAATGTATGAAATTATTTCATATTCCATGTCATCAAATCTTCGCTTTCAGATATTTGGCCCTCCTCCTCTCTCGTCCCACCATTGTTTTTGCAAATAAATTATAACTATGTTAATCTTGTCATAATTGAGGAGATCATATACGAAATGAAATTCAACTACTATCGATTTTAATGATATGAAATGACATTTAGCTACTGTAGGGTAGATTGTTTTATTAATATGCTAAATCAAATTCTATATTTATTAACCAAATATCTCTTATCAATAAATACAAGTTGTTTTTTTGTCATTTATTCAAAGAAGTAACATGTACTCAAGACATTCATTTCATAATATTATGTTACTATTTACTAATTTTGGATTAGATAATTGCACATTCGGTGATTGTACTTGTATTATTCAACATTAACTGAACTTAGTTCTTCAAACAATTAATAAAAATTGCATTTTATAAAGTTCCTTTCCACAAAGTAGAAAGGCACTTGTGATTGTAGAATTACAGTTTATCATATTTTCTTCTTTGCAAATATTTTGATGTCCTCTAATATAATAATAATGAGAATAAGAGCTAGAACTACTAGTCCCCACAACTTAAAAAATTCATACGTCAATAGCCCATCCATGTTCAATCTATCAAGTAAATTGTTTAAGAAAATAGATAAATAATACTAATTACATTTTGTAAAGGTTATAATGTGAGCTTTATATAAAGAAGCTTTCCTATAGAAAAACATGAATATCAAAATCAACTTGCAAAATATTTCTATTCCAAATGATTTAGACATTAGCAATTATGAAACTAAACATTGTAACTATAATTAACATCGTAACTGAGACATGTTTCATTAACAATTTTAAAACTGAACATTGTAGCTATAATTAACATTGTAACTAAGCCACTTTTATCAAAATTTGTAGTTGTAGCATATGTAAAGCTATTAATGTTTATGCATATGCATTTGTTCTTCTCCACACATGCTTACTTCAGACAACTAGTTCCACAAAACCATTTTTTCACAACTTTCTTCACATAGCTATTTCCATGGTTGTGAAATACGATGATAAATAATAATAATAATGAAAACAATAAAGATAATGATAATAAACACAAGAACTATATATATATATAGAGAGAGAGAGAGAGATAGATAGATAGATAGATATAACAATAAAACAAAAATGCTTATGTGCAAAATTGCATAACAAATTCATAATCCAAAAAAAGCTCTTGAGCTTTCATTGTACTAACATTTGCACTTTGCATAGTAAACAAATAATAAAATAACCACTGATTTTGTATACACACAACTACTTCTGCATAATTTGTATTAGAAATCTAACCTCGAATAGTAGTTTGCAACTAACAACTCAAAAGAAATTGACCGTCCATATTGCATCTTCATTTGAGCATATCATAATAGAAATGAGTGTTAAACTATTGAGTCAACAAATATTTTGGGCTACCAGCGACAACGACAATAGAAAGAGGCATATCAACACCAACATCATTAACACTTTAAGCCAAATCTCATTACATTTTCTCTGACCCATCACGACTCAATTGAATGCTAAATATCAATCTTTTAAAATCAATATATACCTAAATTCAGAAAATAGATGTCTAAAAGGGTATTATATAATGTCAATAGTTATAGACTTATCGATATATTTGCAGCTACCCATGATAACATCATTGTGTGTTAATTTACTAAATGCATATTAATAGTAGTAGTTGGAATTTATTAATTTTCTATGATAAGTGTGAATACCAAATCAATTCAATAGTTTGTATATATTTTTTTTTTTTTGTCGTTAAAAGACTATCTAAGTTTCTATTATATGTACAAAATCAAATTACAGACAGTAATGCAGGCAATCCAAGGCCAGCAGATGCACCTTGGAAAGGATAGACTCTGAAACAAGAAGCTCCCTCGCAGGGGCAGCATCGACTGAACCAAAATTCTCCCTTAGGCAACTATTCAAGCTAACAGAGTATTTCCAAAAAACCATTGCTTCTGGAGGAACAGAAGCAGAGTAAAACAACAACCTACAACGTTTCATTGCTAAAAACACAACCATTTCTGCCCACGCAGGGGCTGTCGACCATGATTGACTGAACATAACAGTAAAGAAAAGTAAAGCTGAACCCTTCATATATGGGCCAGATAGACAGACTCAGAAAATTCCAATTAGACCGACGCACAGATGATGCTGTGACCGACTTACCCGCAGGGGCCTTGGTCGTCGCTTCTGGTGGCGAGAGGAGGGACTGAGTGAATTTGGGGCTCGCTGCCGGGTTCCTCGCTAAGGCTTGGGTCCTCCTCCACGTAGCACCATCCCCTTCCTTCCGGGACACCTGCCCACATGGCCTTCCATCTTTCCTCGTCCATGCCTGGAGGTGCCGGCCCCAAGTTTGGTCCGGTGTCTTTGTCCTCCTCCTTTCCCAAACTTTCTTGCTCAACCGGCGGCAGCTCCTCCATGCTACCCTTGCCCTTATCCTCTTTGCCCGAACTTTTTGGCAGGGTCTCCATTGCCTCCTTGCTCGCCCCCTCTGAAGATGTCTCCACCATGCCCTCTGGTGCGCCTGCCTCGCCACTTTCAGGAATTCTTGTAAACATAACAGAGATATGGACATTGACTCCTGTGGTATCCCGAGAGCCACCCAAGGTGAAAACCACAGAGCCAAACGCAGGCAGCAGTGGCCCTCCCTCGCTCGAACTGCCCACTTCCAGAAATTGCCCATACGGGAGCTGCGTTGCTCTGGCTCTCCTGTGGCAGTAGCAACAGCAGCAATGATGATGTTCGTCTGCTGCAGGAGTTCGAGAGGAGGACCCCCTTCCTGGTCCTCGTCTACTTGGCTGCCTCTCCCGCAATTTAACCATGTTTGCTTCTTTGCCTCCCTCGTATGTGCATACCACTTTAATTGCCAAGCTTCCTCCCTCTGTGTGCAAATTACCCCTTCGAACCTCCCACTGAGCCAGAGAGCCTGAGAATTTCCACCACTGCAGTTTGCCACACCACCAGTTACAGCAGCATACCAAATTGTGCACAGCGGCGGAGTTTCTGGCCTGCCTCGGCTCCTTCTTCCTCGTCTCCCACATTCGCCTGGATTTATCTTGCCAAGGTTCCCACATTGTTCTCTGTAATCGAGTTCCGAGCTTCCCCTTCCCCAGAACATTAACTGCAATCCGTCCCGGCTCATTAACTGCCATGAATTCCGTCGCGTGTGTGCAGAATCACTATGGAATGACGGTCGAACCATCTCCTTAAGAATAACCACGAGGCGGCACATGCAGGGCATGTGGCTCGTCCTCCCTCACCACGTCATCACCCGCATCCGGGGATTCAACATCCTTATGGAGTATGTTTTCACACTCCTTTTTCTGTTGCTTATTCAGGATGATGTCCAAATTTCCTTCTTGGAAGGCCTGGTTGCAATCTACGCCAATGTTTGCCAGGAGATCCGCGATCTTGTTACCTTCTCTTTTGGTGTGATTGAAGGAGAGGGCATTGTGTCTGCGCAATTCCTGGGCAAGGTTGCTCAACCTGGCTTCTAATCTCCAACTATCTGCCACCTTCCTGGCTTGGGAGCCATTCTGAATACGAGTAGCCATATTTATGAGGATTTGAGAATCTCCTTCCACGATAAGCGGTTGAAGGTTGTGTCGTTTTGCTGTCTGGATCCCCTGCCACATGCCTTCCAGCTCCGCCGAGTTGTTGGTATCCCACCCCATGGTTCCGAAGTAGACCTGTATGAGTGAGCCTTCATGATTTCTTATAATGCCTCCAAAACCTGCTGGCCCCGGGTTGCCTTTTGAGGCCCCGTCGAAATTAAGTTTATAAGTATTTATGGGAGGGGCCTTCCAACTCTGATTCTCCTTTCCTTTGCGTTTCACCGTTGGATGGATGGTTGACTCTTGTGGCAACTGCAGCATCCAGTTGTTTAGGATGTTTTGCTCTTTATCTGTTGTGGGAAGATCCTCTTTACTCCAAGTTTTCAGCAACATGGTTTCTTGTAGGTTGCTGTGTATGCTGTTCCAGATGCTGTCATTAGTTCTGCTTTGATTTTTGAATATGCGCCTGTTCCTCTCCTTCCATATATTCCATACTAGAATGCCTGGTATAAGATTCCATAAGTGGTTGAGAATCTCACACTCATAAGGTCTTTTGGGCCATTGGCGAATGGTGCTGATGATGCCTTCAGCTTCCCGTCCTTTCCTTTGGCATTTGAATTCTACTTTTTCCCAAAAGTGAGTGGCGGTTGAGCAGGTTTGGAGAAGATGCTGCAACGTTTCCTCATTTTGGGAGCAGTTATGGCATCTTGAAGGTCCATGAAAATTGCGTTTTCTTAACTTGTCCCAGGTAAGAATCTTCTTGTGCCCAACTAGCCAGAGGAAGTGAGAGATTTTTGGCCAGGTTCTGAAGCTCCATATTCTATCCCATAGGGGGTCCGGTTTTATGGGGGAGTTGTCCAACAGATTGTAGGCTTCTGAGGTGGTATATGTCCCTTTGGTTTGGTAACCCCATCTGAGGATGTCCTCATTGTTTTCCTGTCTGATTCTTCTTTTATTTAACTCGTTCTCTAATGCCAATATTTCCTGAGGATTTGTACTATTGGTGATTCGATTGCCTGATTGCCATTTCCTGATCCCATTTTCCACTTCCTGTGTCCAGAATTGTTGCACCGTGGCTTGCTGCTGCTCTTGGCTGTGAGGAATGATTGTAGCAGGGAGAACATTTGAAAGTTTAGGCATCTGGTTCCATGCATCATTCCAGAACCTAGCATTGTGTCCATTCCGTACTTCCCAGAAGCTGTGCTTTTGAATGAGCTGATGATGTTGTTTAGCTGCATTCCATATAAGAGACCCATTGATGGTAGGAGTGAATCTGATGAGCTCTGCTTGGGGCATGCTGTTGGTGTATTTGGCAGTCCATATTTTGGCCCATAATTTCTCTGGATTGGTCACCCACTGCCACCAAATTTTTGCTGTCATGATTGTGTTGCTGTGCTCAGGGTCCCGAAGCCCAATTCCTCCTTTGTTCTTGGGTTTGCAAGCAGTGTCCCATTTGACCAGTACCCATTTACGGTTGGTGGCAGTACTGCCCCACAGAAAGTCGCGCTGCATGTTTCTTAGTCGCTTAAGAACCCATTTGGGTGCGGCTAAAATAGAAAAAAGATAGAGCGGCATGGCCTGCAAAACCGCTTTGAGAAGCACAACCCGACTAGCCAGATTTAGGGATCGATTAGTCCAAAGACTGAGCTTGGCTTCAAGCTTTTCTAGAAGAGTTCTCCATGCCGGCTGCTTAATGGCCGAGGCCGTAAGGGGGGCTCCCAAATACGAGGAAGGAAGAGAGGCAGGCTGGAAACCCAGGATACGGGAGACGGCACGTTTTACAGGCGGCGGGGTATGGAAGAAAAAGACTTGAGATTTGGAGTTATTGATCTGAGTTCCAGAGGCTTTAGAGAAGTCGTCGAGCAGGGACTTTAGATTAGAGGCTTCTTGAGCTGAGGGATAACCGTAGAGCATGGTGTCGTCTACGAATTGCTGATGAGAGGAGGCTGCAGTATTATGAATGGAAATGCCTTTAAGCTGATTGGAGAGCAGGGCTTGCTTGATGTGCCTGCCTAAACCTTCCGCCATTAAAACAAAGAGGAAAGGTGACAGGGGGTCTCCTTGCCTTATACCTCTAGAGGGTTTGAAGGGCCGGGAGGGTAACCCATTGACAAGGATAGAGAAATGGGAGGATGAGATGAGGCTCATGATCCATCTTATCCAAGAATCACAGAAACCAAAGGCTTTCAGCATGTGCTTAATATAAGTCCAGCTGAGCTTGTCGAAAGCTTTGGACAGGTCAATTTTAAGAAGCATACCAGCTTGTTTGGATGACTGGAGAGAGTGAATGATTTCATGCGAGAGGATGATCCCATCCATGATCTGTCTACCTTCTACATATCCTGACTGCTCCGGGGATATGAGCATGGGTAGCAGAGGTTTGAGTCTGTTAGCTATGACTTTGGATATGACTTTGTAAAGGACATTGCAGAGGGCTATGGGTCGGAATTTATCAGGGGTTAAGGAGTTTTCCTCTTTGGGGATTAGAGCTATGAAGGTGGAGTTAAGGGAGGGGAGCATCCAGCGAAGGGCCCTGGACTCTTCAACTATTTGCCAGACCTCTATTTTTATTAAATCCCAGAAAGCATGAAAAAAAGTAGATGTAAAGCCATCAGGGCCAGGGGCTTTACCTTCTTTGAGCTGTGCCATTGCTTCATCCACTTCATGCATGAGAATTGGACGCATCAGCAGTTCATTGTGCTCCTCTGTGACAAGCTTGGGAATGTTTTTTGTGATCTTTTCAATTGCCTGTTTCCTGTCCACCGTCGGCTCCTGATGCACCTGTTTGAAATGATTGATGAGGATTTCCTCAATCTTTTCATGTTCTTCTTCCTTGATCCCTTCTGGATTTTTGATGAAAGGTATTTTGTTGTGCATCCTTCTTTGCACCGTGGTGTTGTGAAAGAACTTAGTGTTGCGTTCCCCCTCTTTTAGCCATCTAATTCTTGATTTTTGTTTCCAATAAATTTCCTCTTGTTTCCTTCGTTCCTCGAGCTGATTGTAGATGTGTTGCTCCCTGCACATGGTTGCTTCCGTGTGCCCTGTGTTGATTATTGTCTGATGCAGATCCTTTAGCTCCTGATTTAGATCTTGTTGTGCTTCAAAAATGTTCCCAAAGGTTTCCCGATTCCATCGTTTGAGGTGGCTTTTTAGGAAGCGCATTTTTTGCTGTAGCTGGTACATACTTGAGCCCTCAGGTGGGACGAAGGAGGTCCATATGGTTCTGACAAAGTCGTGGAATGCTGGATGAGTCAACCAGAAGCCCTCAAAACGAAACGGTTTTTTGGTGCTATTCCCTGGTCTTTGCCATCGTAAAGCAATTGGCCAGTGATCCGATCCCGAGTGAGCAAGAATCTCCGCCGTGAAGTCACCACCTAAATGGATCGCATTGTCTGAGATCAGAAAGCGATCTAATTTAGACGCGATCTGATTCTTTCCACCTCGGTGATTACTCCATGTGTATGTCCCATTGCAATAAGGCATGTCGATGAGCGAGGCATTGCGGATGAAGTCCTTGAAGTGTTCTGCTTCGGGCTCCAATCTGGATCGTCCTCCTGTTTTGTCCTCTATTTTTGTAATCATATTGAAGTCGCCTGCAACTATCCAAAGCGGATGTTGCCTGTTGGCATTCAGCGCTTCTATGGTATCAAGAAGGACTTTTTTGCTTCCTCCCTCCTGAGGAAAGTAGACATTGGAAAGGTTACCATGAACCTTGGTGCCTAAGATATGAAATGCAGCTTGAATGAGATGATGAGAGGCATGAAAGTCAGTGAGCTCGATTGCCTGAGTGTTCCAGGCAATCGCTAGCCCCCCCGAGGCTCCTGTTGCATCTACGGCTACTGAGCGGCAGCCGGGCCAGGCTTTTGAAAGTATTCGTCCCAGCGTTTGACTGTTGCATTTGGTTTCTTGGAAGAAACACATTTGCGGTTTTTCCATCTTGATCATGTTTTTTAACATTCTTGATTTATTCGGGCTATTGAGCCCGCGTAAATTCCAAGAGATCAGCTTCATGGGTAACTGGTTTGGGTAGGGCTGAAGTACTTCGTGAGCTTCGCATATCTCCCTGAGTCCACCAGGAGTTTGCCCACCTCCATTGTTCTCTGAAGATCTGTTTTTCTCCCTCTTTTTTTGGAGTCCGACGGACGCTGGTTGCTATCCCATTCACTTCCAGGTTGAATGCCCAATTGCTGTTGGTGGAAGGCTCTGGAGAGTACTTCTTCCAGCTTTTCTATCTCAGTTTCTGCAATAGAGTGATACGCCTCTTTTCTACAAGCTATCTCTAGCCCAATAATGTCCAGTCCATTGAGATCAATGCTTTCAGGCTCGACTTCCATAATATGAGGATGATTCGAGTCTTCTTGAGTTCCTTCAGAGATTATAATGGTAGCCAATGTCTCATTCTTCTCCGTTTCCATCGGAGTTTTCTCTGGTTCTGTCTGGCGCTTGCTGAGGATGGTCGGGATTTGTAAGGGAGTCTTTGAGTTGGGAAGGGAGGTGGAGGGGAAGGGGTGGGAGGAGGAAGATGGGCTGGTGGGGTTGATATTATCAGGTATGACTATGTTTTCAGGGAGATCTCTAAGGGATTCAAAGCTGTTCTTAGAACCAGGGTTAGGGGATTTGGGCTGCTGCGGCTTAGAGGCATTTTGGGGCTTTTTCTGAGTGCGCTTTCTGTAGGAGACTTGGGTAAAGCCATCATGTGAAGGAGGGTCCGATGTTTCCTGCGGGCTTGCCTTAGCAATGAGGGGACAGTCCCTGAACAAGTGCCCTATTGCATGACATCTTCGACATCGGAACGGCACATGTTCATAGTCTAGGGCCTGCGTCCATTCCTCATCGCGGTGCGCTAGGGTTATAGAGTCAGGAAGAGCTTCATTAAGACGAATAAAGACACAGATTCTTGCATAGGATATATACTTACGGTTTTTTGTGTCCTCTGATGCTCTGATATATTGTCCTATTCCATCTCCTATGCGCTTCAGGTTGTCCTCTTCCCAGTATTCGTCGGGGAGCGAATATAACCTGATCCAGACCGGAGCCCATGTGAGATCCTCCTTATCAGGGTTGAATCGGGGTTTCCAGTTTGTGATATAGAGACCAGCTGAGTTGAAGAAATACGGACCCCCTCCCAAGATCCTGAACTTGTCTTCTAGACAGTAAAAGATAGCAGTGAAGAAGCCCTTCGGCCCCAACTGAAGGGAGACATCTCCCTTTGGCTTCCATTTAGCCGCGATCCAACCATTTAGGGCTCGTTCTGTTGGCCAGAACCCTATGAATTTGCCGATGACTGCATGATCTGTCATGAACTGGATCCGACTTTCAATCTTTTCGCCGGATAGTTCTATGCGCGGTCTGATCTTGGCCACCGGTCGGCAGGTGGAGGAGGTGACTGGCGGTTCAGTCGCCTGGGTCTCCTGTTCTTCAGGTTTGTCACTGTCACTCTGAGTTTGCTTCTTTCCTTTGCTCAGAATATTCGGATCCAGCGTTCCAAATGTCACTTCAGGTTCCTTGCTGGGTTGTGAGGGGGAGGGCTTTGTCGCCCCCCCCGGGGGTTGAGCCATCGCTGTGCGCTGTACACCTGCAGCTCTGTCACTCTGCTGCTGCAGAAGTTGGACAGAGTTTGGGCCTGATCCTTCGTGCAGAGTACTCCGTTGCAGAGTATCGCTCTGCAAACCCTAGCCGACTCCGTTCTCCAGTCCTTCAATAGTTTGTATATTACCTGTTATTATTGTCATGATTACAAGATACAATATGTCATAAAAACAAATATATATTTCACTAAAAAACTACTACAATACACAACACTAAACTTGATAAATGAGATTTGATAGTGTATATAGATTTCATCTTTCTGCACTTGCTCTCTGCATCCAAAGAGCAGTTCCATAGGTGTTCAAACAAGAAATAGAGAGTGAAAATTACTTAGCTCATAAAAATATATTTTCACTTAAGAGTATAAGACCATAAACTTAAAGTTAATTAATAATAACATGCCAATACTCCATAAGCTCTTATGCGGATTTTATACTGTGTGGAACGACCTTGAAATGTGGGTGTGTGTTGGTGCGAAGGTTTATGTTCCTAGTTTCACATAACATCATTCCTCACATATCTATTCTAATAATAACATTAATTATAATGATTGTTGTATTCTGCATGAGCTATGAGAAGGTGTGTTTATTCTCATGATATTACTAGATCACCTAGGTTCTATTTAAAGGAAGCGTGTGTGAAGGAAAAATGCACATTCATATTTAATGTTATTTAATAATAACATGTGCGGAGGACAATTTCACATGAAAAATTCTTCTGCATTGTCCACCAAATAACTTTATGAATACATGAGTAGCTATTTGGAAATGGTTGTGCATATCTGACAACAAATAAAAAAGTGTATATATTTCTTTAGAAACATTCTTTGATGTCAATAAAACAAATAATAATAATAATAATTATTATTATTATTATTATTATTATTATTATTATTATTATTATTATTGTACATCAACACAATGAACTCGTATTTATTTTATTTCATGCATCCCTACTATTTAGTACACGTATATCGAGAAAATTAAGACAATAAGTGTTTCCAAAGTAAGAAAGAAAATAATTTTTGAATTTCAAGATTTATTTTACCAACTACCACTAACATTCACTTTGAAATTTTCATTTGCTATTTATTGAAAGTGTTAAATTTGTCAATAAATATATAAACCAGACCTAAATCCGATAACATCTAAGGAGAAATGGAGGTGAGGACTTCTGACATCACAGTATCTATCGTGATAAATGGATTTAGTAAACAACAATCTTTTTCAGAAATCATGAGAAAATATATACATAGCCAACTATAGTGCATTATGGAAATTAGCCTTGTATCATGATCTTGAAAATCGTGTATCAGAGTGTTCATAAATCAAGTTTCCTTTACCATTTTTCGTATTACATTATCAAAATAAATCAAATTGTCAGTGATTTAGTGGTGGGGACTAGTTCAATAACTAAATCAATTCATGAAAGAAATAGCTAAAGACATTTGCACATAATATTTACTAACGAATCTTTACAATTATTATTGATAGTTTCAAAGCTAATTATGATCATTTTCATAAGCTTTTTAATTATCGCATATATGCAATTAGTCACTTCTAAAACCTACACAATTGTCAATTTATCTAGAAATTTCAACTCAGAATCATGAATCGAAGAAATCATTGACATATTTTCAATAATTTAAGCTTGAAAATGTACCAAAAAACCATTCAGAATGCACTGTCAATAGACAATAGCCTTATATTGTATCAAAAAAAAATGTCTGCCATTTATTTCAATAATATTAAAACAATAGCATTTTACAAAGTAAGTGGATAAGATGGTTTTGCATTATCGATATTTATTTCCATTACTTCTCGTAAAAATTGGCTTTGTTATTTTCAATTGTTATTTATTAACAATGTCATATGTGGTAGTTTCCATGTGAAGAATAACAACAACTCGTAATTCGGGTTGTAGCAGAAAATTGAGAAAATATGGTACATTGCAAACGAATATAAGTAGTAGATAAATGAAGCAAGCTATTTAAGCTTATACAATCAACTGAGTGGTATTTGAATCTGCCAAATGAAAAGAAGAGAAAAATAGACATTTGCACTAGTAGATACATTCTTGGTCTCACATCTCCATGGATTCAACATTATTCAATAGTTCATTTCCTCAATTGCTCAAGGAGTTTTATTTACTCATTTTTCAGTTTATGAAGACATTAACTTTAGAAAAAAATTTAACACATGCAATAGTCATTGCATTGTATCAATTTACTATTTCTTTTTATTTTTCCTCTCATATTTACATCTTCTTTGTTCTAATAACCTAAATTGCATTTGAACAAAGAAACAATGCAATTTTTGCATGTCATAATGTGTAAGCAAATACTACACATAGTTCAAAATATATTTACATAACACATAGTTTATTGAATTTGCATAAAATTAAGTATTCATTATTGATAATGGATACCCAAAGAGTAGCTAAAGAAAGACATTAAAAAAAATCCCCGAGTGTTGCACAACAGTCTTCATCTTCTACACCTATTGTTGGTGCAACATCATTCACAATTCTAGGAAATAGGAAGAATCCTGGTTCTTGAAGATTGGTTATCACTGAATCAACAAATCCTCAAGATGAGCAACATAATTTATGTGAATTCTTTCTAGACCAAACACATACAGTTCAAACATCAAAGTCCAAAACTACCGTGAATAGAGGAAGTATTGAACAAAATATAGATGTGAAAAGTGATAGCAGTGAACCACCTAACTGGGTTGATACTTGCTTAGCAAAGAATAAGAAAATAATATAGCAAATTTCAGAAGAGTACATTATTTACGATGAATGACTTGTGACATTGTAAAATGCAAAATATGATAGAACCAACAAAAAATTGACAGTTGAAAAGGTTGAGGTTGAAAATAAAAAATATTATTGATAAAAAATAGGTGGATAATTATATGTCTATCATTGACATGATGGGGCTCATGGTATTGCAAAAATATACCAATGATGCAATTACTCAAAATGTTATGAACATGCTTGCAGAAAACCATCTATTGAAAAAAAAAAGATAACTACTACAAATTACAAATCTAGTTCCTTTGTTGATGACTCAACTATCAAGTTCTACTATTACAGTACCACAACCACTTAACAAGGCTTCAAATATTCTTAATGCAGTGAAGGCATATATTCTCAACAACATATGCCAAACATTAGAAATTATTGATGATGCATGGCAAGAAATTTCTGATCTAACAAGCTTGTGAGAGAAATTAATGATATTTATGAAGTTTGTTAACAATAATATTACAAAAGACAAGAAAATTGTTTTCCAATGAATTAGATACTTTTAAGCAGATGCTATAAATAATCTCTATTTTCAAAAAGAAAAATCCACAGCTACCAGATACTGAATGAGTGAAGTAATTGGAAGTTGGATGGGCGGGAAGGCTCACTACACTTGAGAATATAAATTATGCCTATAGTGACCTATGAAAAATGAGAGGTAATGTGTATCTCATGGAAATGGATATTATAAAAGGCTTATCCAGTCCATGTATGCCACATTGTTCTGAATTAATTTCAAACGACGGGTTAAAAATGAATTAGAGGAATGAAAATAGAAAATGGCAGCAAACATTAATAGCATCATTAATTTTACTAAACATATTGACACATGGATAATTAATTTTTCATAGGTCAATAAGAATAATGGTAGGTGGGTTGTCAAGGTGCAAGAAGAATCTAAGGAAATTGAAAAAGAGATTTTCACTAAAAACGTGAAAATGGAAGTTATAGTTGCCCCCAATAGAGACTACATTGAAAAAACTGTGAACATGTTTCTAGATTGAGTTGTCAGCTTGTAGTACATGTTATAGATTGTTGTTTTGTGGCTACAAATGTTGTTCAAGCATGCAAAACACAAATTCCCTCTACAACAACTCAATCTACTTTAGAATTTTCTTTGCACAATTATGATTCTATTCACTAATTTTTCATTGTAAGTCTATGATTTGAATATGATGTTGTATGAATTTGAGTTATCACTACGACCATTAAAATTTTATTCTGAATAAAATTCTTATTGAACATTATTCTATATCAATGTTACGATGGTGTTTTCTATAACTTTGCAAAAAAATGCTTTTAGCTTTTCTATTACATATAGTGTTGTGTTGTTTTTAAACAAAATTGAACATTTGGAAATGGTTTGGCATCTTAGACATATATCTTTTAATAATAGAATATTGATACAATGTTTTTATACCTCCACAAATTTCATTTCGTAGTAATTAACTATGTTTCTGACACACCCTTTCTTAATTAATTATGTTTGTGACACTCCCTTTTTGCCCATAGAAAAATAACTCTTGATATTATAGTTCTAATATTGTTTAATTTTGTTTTCTAATTTTGGGTTATTTAATTTCTTGTATGGAGTTCTCATTCTGCATAGGTTACAACTAAAAGTTTTGTTGTGCAGACCAAGTTTCTTGTGCACAATGAAAACTCTACACAAAGCCATATCATATCAAAAAAACCTTTAATAGTGGTAGCAATAGTGTTGGAAATGGATGCATCTTAGACATATATCTCTTAATAATAGAATTTTGGCACACTGTTTTCATACCTGCATAGATTTCATTCGGTAGAATAATTAATTAATTATGTTTCTAACACATCCTTTTCTGCCTATAGTGAAATAATTCTATGTGTTATATAGTTCCTTGTACACAAATTGACCTACAAGAACTATTTTGCATTCATAATTATTTTGTTGTATTAATTTTATGATAACCTTTTTTATTTGTATTTGAACACATGCTTTGAAACTTTGTTTTATGTTCTAATACTGAACAATGAAATCTTGAAATCTTCTTCTACCCAATGAACATTTTCTGCACTCTGCTAAATAATTTTTTTGGTCAATGAAATGTGCTTCTCATTCTTACTCATCACAAATAGAAATTTATGAAAAAGAATAGAAAGAATTCTCATAACCTAAACCCACCAAAATTCTGGCCAGAAAATTATAGAAATTATGACATGTTCTCTTAGAAAATTGAGTATAATTTTGTTTTGAAAATCGGATTGCAATTATCAAACTGCAAGATTTTTTGCTACCAGAGTAATTGATGATAATGCTGAATTTTCTGAATTTTTCTATTTCCAGTGTATGTTATGTTAGGTCCCTATAATACTAGTGATTCCCCCATTACTATTTTCATTGTATCCCTTCGTTATTTTTGTGCCCCTATTGTCCCCATATTTTGATTGTTGTGCCCCATAGAATCCCACTATTGTTATTTTTGTGCCTTTATATTATTATCGTTAGGTAGGCTTGGGTTATATTGTGATCCCTTAAACTCCTATATATAGAAAAGAGGTTTTTCCACTTGTATCATCCAAGAATTGTTCATTTGTGTAATGTAAAGAAGGTTTCCCCCTAGAAGAGGCTAATTTCTAAGTATCTTTTCTATCTTTTTGTGAGTTGGTTTCATAACATTTGGTATTAAAGCTTGGATTCTAGGGTTTTGTTGCTCCAAATAGGTCATTGTGGCATTTTCGCCATAAAATTTTTTTGGCGATGTTTTAGAAGCTAAAAAAACCCATTTGAGCCGAAATCTCTTTGAACCACAGGTCTAAATTTCATATATGTTTTTGTCTATCAGATAAATCATTCTTGTGGACAAGACCAATCTCTCTAGTATCAACAAATATCTAGCGACAAGCAAAACAAGCAAATCTACATTTCCCTAAATATATTGCTATTTATAAATAAAAACCAAGAGGTGTTTTAGACCCTACCTTAAGTCCAACGCTAGTTTGTGGCAGCCACACTTTGACCATCCGAATGAGTTTCTTTTTAAGAACCTACAAACACAAACAAGCACCCATCAAATATCACCTGCATAGCTAATATAATAAATCATATTCATCATGGTGATCAAGGAATCCATGAAATAAACCATAAAAGACTGCTTATTGAGAAAAATAAACTTGATTGTATTAACTTTGAACAATGAAGAACTTTACAACCTTTGGTGCCTTGATGTTGTATAAGCTCCTCCCAGGGTCCAAGCAAGAATCTCCTCTACTTTAATAAGCCTCAGACTCTTCCCAATGAGATCAAAAGGTATGTAATCTCTCCTCTCAAGCTTAATTAGGAAGACTAAATTCGAACAGCATTTACCCTCAAAAATATTTAGCTTTCAACCTCCTCAGTAACCAGCCCAATGCCTCATTTTATAGTGCAAAGGAAGGAGGTTACAGGTCCACCTATGAAGGGATAGATTCCTCCTTCAAAGGGATAAGCTCCTCACATTAAGGGGTTAGCTCCTTTAGGTATGGGATGCATGAACCTTAAAGGAGCGAACTTACCACATCAAGATTCCCTCTAGAAGCTTCCAGAAATAACCCAAAGTGAGTTTTTAAGAAAATTGCACCTTTTTGACTTTTACAAGGGTCTGCACCCATTACACAGAAACAGAGTGGTCAGGTACGCAGGGGACATTACCAGTGGGTGGAGGGTCGCAGGTAATGCTAAGAGAAAGTGCAGAACCAAAGTTTTAGAGATTTTTAAGGTCTTTCTCTCATTTTCCAAGGTTTGACATGAAGAACTGAGGTTTAAGACTTGCAAAGGAGGAAAGTATGAGTGGTGATAGACTCACACTGATTTTGTGGTGACAATATTTTGTGCAACTGATTGCCCCCTAAAGTGCGAAGTCTGTAATAGATGAGGATAGTATTTGTCATCTAAGAAGAGTGAAGTACTTCATCATTTCAAGGATCATCTTGTGGATAGCCTGGTTGGAACCTGTAAAAACATTCAATACAAAATATATATGTGATCATATCATCGCTGAGGTAGGCATTCCCATACTCATATCAAAACTAACTAGAAAGCTAACTAAATTGCTCTGATATAGGAACAATTTTGTAATACATCACAAGTATAGACATATGTAGACACAGTATGGGTGCAACCATCTGTTTATGAATAGTCCACTGTATAATGAATAACAAAATTCCCCGCAGCCTGGATGGTGGAAACTAGATCCAGGGTCTTGATTTCTGATTCCCGAACTAGTACGATTCTATCCATGTGAATGAATGTATCGAAGTCGAACATGGTAGAAACCACTTGATTACCAGTCAATGATGTAAACTATTAACAAGTGTGAGAGAAACCACCAGTAATGTCAATGGATCTCAAAGTACTCAGTACAATCCATGAAATGTGAATAGATGATATGATGTCGAACATGTCACAGAATCCTTTGATCGAAGGTCAATGATCCAACCTATAGTCGAAGGCGAGAAACCTGCCATTGAGGCATGCAGATTCTAAGGTACTGACGATTTCTAGATCATCTTTCTAGATAATGAGCTAATGTCGATAGAAAGCGATCCATTGTAGGCAAGCCCACAACACGAAATCATAGATCAAGTTTGAAGAAATATATTTGGCAAGGACTAACTCAGGGATGGTCAAGATGGATGACAGATATTTTGCAGTTGAATGGTTTATTTGGACTAACCTCTTGAACACATAACGACATTGTAGATGGTTTGGTGACAATTGACCCAAAGCTAATACCCAGAAACTAGCTGAAGACTTTCAATATGGTTTGATTAACTATTAGGTAAAGGATTTTCCAACTCAGGTGAACAAAAGGTGTCGTGTTCAAGAGTGGTTGAATGCTTTTCTAAGTCACAAAGTATAACAAACAGGTTCATTTTTCTCTCCTTTCCCCCACCATTTCTGGCAAGTACCTCTTTATTTTTGACAAGCTTGAGGAGGATAACATTTTCTTGGTTATAAGCTCATCCTTCGGATGAGTCCAACTTAGTTTAAAATTCGAACCCTAAGAAGGAGTGGTCTGTTCCTGTTTGAAATCGAACAGGTCCTTTACTGTTAAATTTTAACAAGTCCAGTATAGGAGAAACTCGGCGTTTTTCAATTTTAGGGAATCAGAAGAAAAACTTAAGAAAACTCCATGGTTGTCCTTTTTCATAAATTTGTGTCTCTCAAGCCCAAAAAAGTATAAAATAATACTTGAGAGAACCGCTTGACCATTACGATCAAGGAGTAATTTTCATAATTAGTGTCTTTGATCCAAAAAAGTAAAAAAGCGACCAACGACACGTTGTTTTATAACCAATATCGAACTTGAAATGACAAAAGCCCAGCAATCTTTTCATGTTTATACGGTCAAAAAAAGAGCTGTAAGTGGACCATCCTTTTAATTCTGTTTTAACGAGCTTAAAAAAAAAACTCGGCAATATTTTCATATTTTACGAGTCATAAAAGATCTTAAAGAGGACTCTAATGTTTTTTGTTGAAAATGATCAATTTTTCCTGAAAAATCCGATATTCTGCACAAAAACTCAAAAATTACTCATACCTGTTTAAAATAAATAAAAATGCATCAAAAAGTTACCTTTTTAAAGTGAAAAATAAACAAATTAAAAATTAATTTATTCAAAAAAGCTTATAAAAAGGGCTTTTGTAAAGTCATTTTTACCGTTTTACTTCAAAATGAGAAAAGAGAGCTTTTGGGTAAGAAACTTCCTGTGAAGATTGTGGAAAATCCGTCCGTTGGAATCGAAAACCGTCACCTCCAAGTAATCCACATCACTTTAATCTTGCATTTCAACTATTTGAATTTTGTTTTTAGGCTTCCATTTTGATTTTTTAGAGAAAAATTAGTTTAAAAGACTACTCGCGGGGGTCCGCAGGAGCAACATGCGAAACCTGCGGACCTCAACTTTTTCTTACAGAGGAAAGAGCCAGGGGCTCGCACCTGCTAGTTGGGAAGAGTGCAGACCTACGTGCTGTCCCTAACTAGTGGGTGCAGACCATGCGAAATAGGTTTTGAAACTTCAATTTTTTCAATTTCCGCCCAAAAATTTTGAACTAAAATGTTCTAATCCGCCTTTTTTACAATGTAGGATATACACAATGCTCATTTGGTAGGAACGGGAGCACGAAGATGTGGACCTTGCCGCAATTAATCATCAGCCCTCCATAGATGCATTGAGGGCATGCAGGCTATTTAAATTCTAGGCCATACCTAGCATGAGGTCCCAAGTAGACTTTTTATAGTGGCTGGTGGACAGATGGAATATACAGGACCAGTGTTTCATTATTGGTGGCCACCGGCTCGAAATGGAGCTAGAGGACATTTAATTCTTAACTGGTTTGCCCAAGAGAGGTGAACGATTATCTCTATTTGGGACTAGGCCAAGTGGAAAGTCTATCGATAGTCTCTGACTAGAGTTTTGTAATGACCAAAAAAAGGACAAAGGGATTGATATCAAAACTATCTCTCATCCTGAACTTGAAGTGATTGCATTTACTGTCACTAGACTCTGCAGAAGCATAACACTGCATGTAGCTACCGAATCCCAAATGCAAATGGCAGTAGACTGCTATCGAGGCACCATCTTTAACTGATGCAAAGCTGTGTTGGCGAATGTAAAAGGCCAACTAAGTAGAGCAAAGAACGGACAACTAGAAAACTTTGGATATGGTTTCTTAGTTGTGAGATTTGGTCTAGAGAGGGTCCTGATGTTGGTCCCACAACATCTTTCCATTGGAGCTGGACTTCCCGAGAACCTAAGCTAATGCGCTGGGTTACAGTTATGGCCCATCATCCTGAGGAGGGTTCAAAGGTTGTTCGATTTCCTCCTGCGTATTTTCGTTGGTTGGAGAACCAAGTTTTTGTGATTCAGGATTTTCCTTATGCTGGGATGGATTATCATGGTGATCCAGACATGACTCTTCCACCAGGAGAGCAGTGGGATGATTCAGGTAAAATCATTCTCAACATTTTCTAAGTTTTAATTTTTTTGTTTTTAAATCGTCCAAAACTGATAGTAAAAAGTTTCAAATGCAGATGTAGGTCCACAGCGACCAGCCACTCTCCGACCCTATGAGAGGAGACACCTAGCTGCAGGAGTACCAGCCCCACGGGACGAATCTACAGAGACCCTGACCAAATTGGAAAATCACCTAGAGCGTTTAAAAGCAGATATTCCAGAGACTAGCATAGATGACATTCCACTTAGGTTACAACGCTATGTGGTTGGGGTCCCAGGACCTTTCAAGAGGTTCGTTTGTAGGGTGGCCTGAGCAGTGGTTTCTTATCGTGATCATCACCAGTGATAGGATGATCACCTTTGTAGACTCATACGACATTTTTCTTTTTGTACTATCATTTTTGCCTATCATAAGGTGTTTTTCAACCTATGATCAAAGACGATGTATATTTAGCACACTTCTATATTATGCTATATCACTATTACTGGCTATCTTGTAAAACATGTTATGGAATGTTTTTAAATTTATTGTTTGATTATTGCAAATGTCTATTTAACATTCGAGAAGTAATTGCATCTGCTAATGTATTTAAATATCTTGGAATATGTTGATATTCAATGTAGTCAAATTCACGTTCCAAGAGATGAACTCTCAAAAATAATATTAATAACACTGGATTTCTAATGGCATAAACTCTATTAAGTTGCAATACAACGAGTTCAGAATCTAACCTAACAATCAAACTACGAATCCCAAATGAGATGGATTTAGATAATAACTAAATCACTGCACTATACTCTGCAATGTTGTTCGTTGTTTGACCGAGGCTTACCCCATGCATAGATACCAACTCATCAGTGGGTGAATAGATAACCCAAGCTGCGGAAGAAATGTTCCATGTATTATGACAAGCACCATCAGCGAAACTAATGTATGTTTGAAGAGATGTCGACATCTACAATATCAAGAGTAAAATCAAGATAAGAAGGAATAATGATAAAATCACTCTCTAAACTAAGCACACTTTTCTAATCTAAAACACACCAGCTAGAAAGAAACTAATCTAACAAAAATCTCCACACCCAACTTTAAGCATAATATCTCTTTAGATAAAGACCATTTCTGGGTTTACCCAAAGAGACACCATCAAAATCTACTAATTCATAGGCCCCTTTCGCCAGCTTTCACTTAACAATATAAGGACCATGCCACATAGGTACAAATTTTCCAGCCCCTCGCTTATCGTTTGCTTGATTGTATAGTAAGACTAGGTCTCCTTTCGAAAAATTACGAGGTGTAACATTTCGATCATATTGAGATTTAATTCGTTTGGCATGAGTTTCGATTGCTAATGCAGCATCACGTCAATTTTCATCTAGCTGAGCTAAGTACAACAAACATTTCTCCTCTTCAGAAGTGGCTGGGCGTAACTCTATGGCTATTTGCAATGACAAAATTTCGCATTCAATGGGTAACATAGCTTCTAAATCGTAAACCAGTTGAAAAGGAGTGAAACCAGTTGCTATTTTTACTGAGGTTCGATACGCCCAAAGCGCTGAAAATAACATGTTATGCCAATTCTACCTATGAATACCAATGATTCGTCAGATCATAATGACTAGAACTTTGTTGATGGCTTCAACTAGACCATTAACCTGTGGGTAATATGGAGTAGAACTATCGTGACGCAAGCCAAGTTGATCTGTTAGTTCAGTCATCATGATGTTTCAAAAATGACTCCCATGATCAGTGATAATCGCTTGAGGAACACCGAATCTAGTGATTATATGATTGAAAACAAAAATTGCAGTAGTTTTGTTGTCTGCCGAAAATGTAGGCATCGCCTCAGCCCACTTAGTAAAATAATCTACCGCAAGGATGATATATGCATGCCCCCCAACCGAGTGAGGGTTACATGTAATAAAGTAGATACCCCACTTTGCAAAAGGGCTGACAGCAATTATAGGGTGGAGAGGAGCAAGTGGAGCACACATCTTTCGATCAAAAATTTGACAATTGTGGCATTTTCGGACCGCATAGATACAATCTTTAAATAAAGACAGCCAGAAATAACCAACGCGCAATATCTTTTGGGCTGTGGCATACCCAGACTTATGACCGCTACATGCTCCAGAGTGACAGTCATTTAGAACCTTTTCAACTTCTTCATGAGTTCAACAACACCGGAAAACAGAATCTACCCCACGACGATAGAGTGTATCTCCAATACTTTTGTATTGTTAGGATTGGAATCGTATTTTCCGTCACTGAGATCGTGAAATTTCAGGTCGAAAAGATTGGGTTTGGAGATAAATAATGATATCTCCATACCATAGATCAAGAGTACTGATAAGAAACAAGGATTCGTCTGCAATGGGCTCTTCCGCCACAGTTTTAGTATCAGCACGTGGGAAGTCACACATCAGTTCCACAAATACCAAAGATTTCTTTGACTTGGATTTTTCAAATTCCAAGTCAAATTCCTGCAGGATAACAATCCATTTGGAATACTTGCCCCCTAACAATTGTTTGGTAAAAATATAGATCATAGGGCTACAGTCAGAAATTACGGTAGTTTTGCATAGTAAGATGTAATGACGAAATCTTTGGACAACTTGAACAGCTGCCAAGGCCAATTTCTCCACATGTGAATATTTAAGCTCAATCGGATTCAAAGTTCGACTAAGATAGTAAATCACATGTTCACTATTGAATTCATTTTCCTGAACTAAAACCATCCTGATGGTGGTATGAGAAGCGATGAGGTACAAGAAGTAATCCTGGTTCTAGTTGGGAGGATGCAATAATGGTGCATGGGTCAATGTGTGTTTAAGTGCATCAAAAGATTTGTCAGCTATCTCATCCCAAAAGAATGCAGTATTCTGTTTCAACAACCTGGTAAAACCCTTTGTTATCTCGGCGTAGTTAGGAATGAAACGATGTAAAAAGGTTTCTTTCCTTTGCAAACTTTGGAGTTGGCGAAGACTCGAAGGAGGAGGCAATTTGACAATAGCGTCAACCTTCGAGGGATCGACACGAATGCTAGCTTTTGAAACAACGAATCCCAGTAAATGACCCGTTTCTATACAGAAAACACATTTGTGTGGATTCAACCTAATTCGATAATGCCTACATCTCATAAAGATTGCTCGTAAATGAGTGAGATGATCAGCTCTACATAATGAATGGGTGGGTAAATCATCGAGATAAGGTTGCACAATGTGCTTGATGTCATGAAACGTGTAAGACATAGCTCTTTGAAAAGTTTCTCCGGCATTCTTCAATCCAAAAGGTAATTTGCAGTAAGCAAACGACCCCCACGGACAAATGAAAGACATTTTTGGTTGATCAGCAAGGAGTATGTTGATTTGATTGTAATCGGAAAAACCATCCATAAAGGAGAAAATTTCACTGCCGGCATAGTCATCAATGATTTGATCGATATAGGGAGTTGGATAATTGTCTTTGGGACAAGCTCGATTAATATCCATATAATCGATACATATTCTTATCGTTGCTTGCTTTTTGTTAACAGGAACAATATTTGATACCCAATCCGTTAAAGGAATTGGATAAATGAAACCTGCTCAAAGTAATTTCTCAATTTCAGCTTTAATTGTAGCAGCTTTTCACGGATGTATCTGACGCAAACGTTTCCAGATAGGTTTAGCTTCTAGGTAAGTTTTAATTTCATGAACAATAATCGCTGGATTGATTCCTGGCATCTCTTCGTATGACCAGGCAAACACATCACAAAATTCTTGAAATAGGGCTTTATAAGTTTGGAGTTAATTTTCCGTACAGGAAGCACCTATATGAATGTTTTCAACAATTCTAGGTTTAACTGAAATGTCAATAGGAACCGTTCGAGAGATATTTCCCAAATTTAACTCAAAATTAGGATGTTGCAATGGATTTTGTGGTTCTTTGACATAATCAGTAGTAAAAATAGATGAAAAGTCATTTTCAAAATGATCAAGCTCAGGTAAAAACGAAGATCGATGATGAAGATCTTCCCATGGTAGATCATCAACAGACAAAATTTCACGAATCTTCTATCCATATGAACAAGCTTAGAAAAAGTTGTTGGATCTGAGGTTGACATTGAAAGTGATTCTCTATGGACCACATTCATTAGATCAATTTCGGTTGAACAAGGGTCGGAAAACGACTGTATAGCCTGATATGCAATTTCATAGTGACTCAAAGGCATTGCATCACCAAATGAATCCACCTCAGATTCGGAAGGTACGATCCAAGGATCATCGAAAACAATAGTGTTTGATGAAATCATATGAATGGTTGTAGTAGAAGGCGATACATTAGGAGGAGGAAAGGAAAAAGTTCCTAGTAAACCAGAATCTTTAACTAATCCTACCCCAACATCCTTATAAGGGATAGTTGTTTTGCCGACATGTTGGATACTTTCAGAAGAGGCTGGGTCGAATCAAAAGTAAGTAAGCTGGTCTATAGTTATGATCTTTCCATTATGAGGAAACTTTATAAGCCGAAAGACCGATGAAACAACAACAGTCATAGCGTAAGACCAGTTGCGACCCAAAAGAGGGTTGTAATCTAGAGGGGCATCAACCACCTCCACATCTAGATTAACAATTTTACCTTCAACCCCTATAGGTAAATCCTGTAGAATTCCGAAAGGATGGAACCCATGGCCATTAAAAGCCTTGAGAATCGTCGGGGATTGATTGAGTGTAGGAGAACCAAGCGATCTCCAACACTGGATCGACATAATACACGTAGAAGCTCCCTCATCAATTATAGTCCTAAAGCAAGGCCTATTTTTGACTAACACTGGAATCTAGAAAGATATTTGATGAGGTAAGCGAGGTGTACTATTCTCTGAATCGAAGATTATAAGGTTCGATTCCTGAATATCAACAGCTCCTATAGCCGACAAAAGTAATTTACACTGTACTGGGCATGATTGCAGCACCTCCAAAGCCGACATTGCTGAAGGGGAAATAGCTAAATCTTCAACAATATTATAATTCTAAGCTGCTCTCGCATGCGGATTGAAAGCTGACTTTTGAAGTATACCTTTAGCAGGCGGTTTGATTACTAAGTCTGGATTAGGTTTCTCGATCTTTAGTGGATCAGAATCGGAAGGAGTTGAAGTTGACGAGTTTGAATTTGAAGATTCTGTTTCCTTACCACAAACAAGACTTTTACTACCATAATCTTGCGATCACGTCGCAATCCTAACATGAGAAATCATCATTATGGGTTCTTTTGAGGCATTTGAGGAAGAACCGATCATGTTACTATCTTTACTAGGAAAAGGATCCTTCAAGACAATAGGCGTTTGAGAACCTTTAACAATCTTCGCAACCTCAGCGCGATGTGAGCAGTCTCTTGTAAAATTCTCTTCGTCACAAATGAAAAAAGGATAGCAAGGTTTACGTTTCTCATCAGTAGATTCAGTTTTATCTGATTTCTCGTTCGAATTTTGTTTATTTTTCATCTTCCCTTTCTTTTTACTGCCAGATTTTGATTTGGCTGTAGATGATTCTATGACATGAATATCGACAAGAATTTCAGCGAAAGAGTCTCCTATTGGGCAATCTGGTAAAGTTATAATAGGAGAATAATTCTTTGAAGATTTCTTCTTACTTTTGGTGTTAACTGAACCAATCATACCATCAGCGGCATGAGACCCCGAAGGAGCTACAGTTATTTGATTTTGTTTCGAAAGGTCGGGGATTTTCTCGTGTAAAGTACCCGACTGCGTATAAATGAGGTCAAGGTACTGAGCTTGAGCAATTACTTGCTCTTTAGTAACAACTCTTGCCTTAGCTACATCCTCAGTGATTTTAGGTAACAATGATTTTACAAACCATTCTGCTAAAATTTGATCTGGAATAAAAACTTTCACTAAACGTCGTCGACGTCACCATTCATGAATATGATCTGAAATATATGTGGACGTTGACTGTTTTAATGAGGTTAATAATTCTATGCCATTGTCATATCTGACAGGCAACTGAAAATAAGTTAAGAACGAAGTGGCTAACTGAATAAAATTATAAAAAGAGACTCGTGGTAACTCAATGTACCACTTGACCGCAAGAACAATCAGAGTGCATTGAAAAAGACGTAAGTGAATTGAATCATCTATAATGGAATTAGATGCACACCAGAGGTGATAAGTCATCACATGGTTTGACGGGTCCTCTCCTGATTTACCTTCAAACTTTGGGATATCACTAGGCAACTTATTCGGCATTGGCGGCCAAAACAGAAGATAATTAATTGGATCGTTCATAAGGCACGACAAATCAAGCAAGCCCAAAGTTGCAATAAACAGTAACTGATGATTAGGGTCACGAAAACCCTAGCTCATAAGACCAGCCCCAGGAGGAGGATATCCAGGATAACTTGGAATTGGAATTGCATTTGGGATATTATATCCTCCTAGAAAACCAAGATTAACCAAACCGTACTAGGGTTGTTGAGGTTTCTCATAAGTATATCCAGGGTATAGTTGATACTGGTAAACTGGGCTTTGCACAGCAGGACAAAATTGGTACTATCCCTGGTACGATTGATAAGTGAATTGTGATTGACCTGTGACAACCGTACTTGTACCAAGTTGTCCTGCAGGCATCTGAACCGAAGTCTGAATTGTGGGTTCGGACTGAGGTAAAGATGCTTAAGGAGTTGATGCAGGAACAGTAGAAACTGGAGCTGTCGATACTCCAGAAGTAGGTGGGGTAGATTGCACAGAAGTTGTAGTAGTTGCAGCAGTCGTTTGAGGCGGAGTTCAAGGCGAACTAGGCCCAGATTGATGAGCTACACTAGGTGCAGAAGTTTGAATAGTAGGCTGGACAGGTTGCTGGGTTGAACCAGAAACCAAAGGTTGTCCAGATTGAGATGACAACTGCACATTAGGTTGCAAAATCTGTTGAGATTGAGATGGATCCCACACCATGTTCATTCCGAGGTATGGACCCATAGAAGGTTGAGCATATTGAGGACCATAACCGGGTTGAGCATAGGGTTGATAATTCAAAGGTACATTTCCATCTCCTTGAACAAATGATTGACCTGAAGGTGGTTGGAAACCTTGGGTTGGGTACTGACCTTGAGGTTGATAACCTTGAGGCACATACTGAAACTGGGGTTGACCTTGAGGCATATATTGATACTGGGGTTGACCTTGAGATATATGTTGAGTTTGGGGCTGACCTTGAGGAATGTACTGTCCCGAAGGAATGTACTGTTCTCGAGGTTGCCCCCCAAGCGGTAACTGACTACCTTGAGGTTGCCCCCCAAGCGATAATTGAGCACCTTGAGGTTTCCCCCCAGGCGGTAACTGACTACCTTGAGGTTTTGGATTTGGAATAGTACCAAACCTCATAAGAATTTATTCTACGCTCAATGGTTGAGTTTCGTTATTACCAGTTGATATCCCATGTCTAATGGGTTGAGGAGATGCTCCTGAAAAAGTACCAGTGAGTGACTGATACCCAGAAGTAAGAGAAGGACCACCATATAAAAATGCTTCCGGTGATTGGGAAAACATGGATGACTGTCTCGACATATTCAAAGGAGGATAATAACCTCTAGGTGTTGGATGAAAAGGAATTCGAGGTGGTGAAAAACTAAGACCCAGATTTTCTAAAAAGTTGGTCAATGAGACGTACCAAGCGTCCCTCCTAGGTGGACTGTAGAAAATTGATTCACGCTCCCTAAGTTCTAAAGTTGGTTGATTTTCAGGGATAGTTATACCTTCTTCCGGACTAACAAGTTCTTCAATAGAAATGAGTCCCAAAGGAAGATTTTGGGTAATGATCCTTCCTACCGTGGGTGAACCAGGACCACTGGAAGTTGGAGAAGCAAATCCTGACGATGGAGTAGCAGAAGGTTCAATTTCAGGTTCAAAAATTTTAGGTTCTTCAGCTAATTCACTAGTAGAAGAAACACTACCAGTAACTTCAGAAAATGAAATTGGTTTAGAAATATACACTGTTGCTTAAACTTGATAATCAAGATGAAAAACTAAAGAAGATTCTCTATCTTCTCGTGACCCAACTCTACTATCACTAGGAGTTACAAGAGCTCATAGCCCTTCAAGCTGGCTTGGTGAATATTTGGGAGGTTGCCCCCGAAGTCTACGGGATTGTCTCGGTAATTCAACCACAACTAAATATTTTAATTACTTCACACACAAACAAAGAAAAATATCAATAAAACCACCTAAAGTATCTAAAGAAACAAACAATTGAATCACATGCCTAAAAAGACAAAGAGATCAAACCACACACAAAGAGTAACTTTCCGTACCAAAAACACTAGTTGGTGATGAAATCCAACGTCACAGAATTCAATACAGAAAGGGCGGTTGGAACAGTTACCCTGACAACCTTCTTAATGAAACAGACTGGCACAAATTTCTTCACAAAATTGTCTTGAGTGAAGAGAACCCCCCTATTATAGACAATTTTGTGCCTTGCAGCATCAGGCATGAATTGTCAATAATCCAAGGGATCCAAAGTCCCTAAACATGATGTTCCTACCCCTAGAGGAACAAGGTCAGCAAACCAACAGCTCTCAGATCAGTTCTCCACCTGAAAACACTCAAAAACAAGCAATCCTGAAATCAAAGCAGGTACTCCACTAGGCTTCTGCACTGAAACTCAACTCCTCCATGGTATACCTGCGTTGCAAAGCAGGTATAACAAAGGCCACCTGCGCTGAGCGAGATGGGACAAGTGGCACACTGAGTCATTGCTCTGGAATCTTCCAAAAATGACACTTGGATCAGGGATTTCGCCTTGTGATGAGTCAGAGGCTCTGTTTCTCCAAGTGGAAGCAAGGTTCTCCAAGTGGACTCAAGAACTGAAGATCAACTGAAGAGAGAGAGGACACAAGGCAGCTACACATCAGTTGCAAGCTGACTCATCCTTTCTCAATTCATCTATATATTGAGCTCTCTCCTATGAGCTCAGGAGGCTGGAATTTTGTGCAAAGTAATGATATGCTGTTGGTTTCACTATAGAACTATTGGGTGATTGCTTGAAGGAGGTGAAGAGGAGAAATTCTTTCTGCTGGGAGGTGTTGCTGGATTGGGGCCTTCAATGGTTGTAACCTTCTCAGAACTTTACTTCTTCCATTAATAAAAGCTATTGAGGTTCTTCTATATGCACTTGTTTCAATGATGTATTGTGATGATTGTATATTTGATTTATGCTAATCCTTGAATCAGTTATGAATGCATGCTTCTTGTAGTTTCCTTCTTTGTTATTTTGCAGGATCTCATTGTAGCTGGGCCAGCAAAAGAGCAAAGAGCTAGGAGCAAGCAGCAAAGAGAAGAGATTGGAGCAAATATTAAGCGCAAGGCAACGGTTACTGCATTTCTTCATTCTCTCCTGCTTTCATAAAGAAGTAAACCCTAAGTAGTTTTCTTTACAGTTGTTGCTGAGGTACTATCACCCTTAGAGTGGGATAGGGTCATCCAAATCGGATACTTTTCCCTACAACAAAATGGCGACTCCACTGGGGATCGTATCTGTTTGATTGTTTGTAGTATTTTGCTATTCATTTCCTGAACAAAAGAGTACCAAATCGAAAAGCTTTTGACTATATCAAAAGCGAAGTAGAGGGAAGCTACTCTAGCTCATTTCTGAGCATGTTCATGATTTGAAGAGCTGATCTACAAGGATCCTTGTAAGCTCTTAGTGATAGCTTTTCATCTTCCTTGTCATCCCTTAGTGTGTGCTTGACTGATAGCTTCTGATTTGAGCAAAAACTGTGAATTTTTGAGAAAATTGTGACACGGAAACTGAGAAAACGCAACTTTCGTTTTCCAAAGCAGGTAGTACACAGGCTACCTGCTTTGCAACGCAGGTCCCGAAGGGGCTACCTGCGCTGAGAGCCAGACTAGCTGTACAGCACTTGCGTTGGCCCAATTTTGCCTTGTGGATTTGGGGTTTCCTCCCTTTTTCTTGCCTGTTTTCACTATAGATTTTGCAGCCAGTTACCAGTCTTGTACCTGTTCTGAAACCAACCTTACTTGCCATCATTCCACCTCTGTTATATAACGAAATTGTACTTGTTCTTTTGTATTTCTTACATCATTTACAATTTCCCATAACGAAAGTGAACTAGTCTTGCTTTGGCCTCTTAGATCTGAACCTGTGTTAGGCATTTTGCTGGTCTAAAGAGTTAGCTTGTTTGTTGTCCATAGCTGATTAGTCTTTTTACTTTCGTCATTATGGTTTGATTTCATGCATTTCCAATGTTTAAACAAGTAAATCTTAAGGTGTCTTTTGATTTTGGACTAGCTTGTTTACTTTCGCTTGAAATCGAAATCAAAGTTATATAACAACTTTCTTTTTGTAATACATCAACATTAAGAAAGGGAAAAGAAAATACGTGCATTGTGCATTTTTCATTTGACTGTTTGCATGCTGATTTAGGAAATTTTGCATTAGTGTGTGCTCTATGATCTGTGTGAAAAGATTTGCCTTTCTTCTCCTCAGTAGTTAATATTTTCAAAGTTGAAAGATTGAAAAGTTTGCTTCTCATCTTAGACTGCATTCAGGAATTTGTTACATACATCTCGTGGTGATCCTTAAAGGAAAACTGCTAAACAAGATCAACATTAAAATAAATTCAATTTACATAACAACGCTTTGTAACATAACGCAAACACATAGAGGTCTAGGTAGAGACGTGTTCCGGCGTCGTTAAACATAGTGACTGTCGATCTCTACGAAGGTGGGTGATTCCTCCTGAGAGTCGGTGGCACTAATACGGACTTGTGCTCCCACGTACCGTCACGTATATATTGGGAGACCCCTATAGGAACAAAGCCTTTATCCATAGGAAGCCATGTCGGCCGCCCTACTGATCGCGATGCAGTGAACACAGCATTCACGAAGATCGACCACCCGTACCGTAAAACGTATTCTGTGGTTTCGCGAAAAGTTTGGCACACCCTCTGCCTAGAACTCCAGAGTAGTTTCTTTTGGCCTTTTTCAAACTCTATAACTGAAAAAGTCCATCCGAGCATTTGTCACTTCGGGTTCGTTAAAACATCGAAGGAGACTAGAGTCATCTTTAGCTTTTTCTCGACTCTTAAAACATGAAAAAGCAAAGTTGTGTCTAAAGCGTCGTTAATAAAATTTATTTTAATCGGAACATAATCACCTGTTATTCCCACGTTGATCTTTCAGTTGAAAAGTATGGAGCCCACCAACCAAGGAAGTCACCTTGGTGGAAGTCCCAATCCCTTCTCCTCTTGGGGAGATGTTGGTGCGCCTCATATGGCCACATTGTCACTTCCAGGATTGACAATTGGCCTACCTGTATGGCTCTTTTCAACTAATGTAGTTCAGATCACCACTAATCCTGAGCAGTCAAATCAACAGTCAGACCAGTCTAGAGCTACCCACCAGCCTTCCACTTCTTACAATTCTTCCTCTGATCCTTCATCTTCGCAAGGTAGAGCCGGCAAAAGTCAGCCTCCCATGGAGAAGAAGGAGAAGAAGAAGAAAGAAAAGAAGCAGAAGGAGCCTAAGGCGAAGGCGACTGGGGGCAAGCAAAAGACATCTGACAAAAATCCACACACTGTACCGACCGGGCCTAAATCGCCATGTGTCATTTGCAAAGGGACCCACTTCCACCGTGACTGTCCTTGTATTCCCCGGATACTAAGGGACTGGTCCCCCAGGTTGCACAATCCGGTAGCATCAACCTATGATAGACATGTTGATTGCATTCCGTCAACTAGCGAGAGTGAAGGACAAAGAGGGAGACCAAGATCACCCTGCAGACTGTGTGAAGGCGATCACGCCATCCACCGTTGTCCATTCTTAGATGAGGCAAAGAGAGTTTTGGAAGATCGTCCGGTTTCACCGTTACGACTTCCTCCTGGATACCAAAAACTCGTGCCAAGTCCCTCGATAGTTGAAAATCCAGCTGGCCCGATCAAGTGGTCAGCTGAAGTGTCGGTCATTGAGAATGAACCTACTGAATCCAGACCAGACGAAAGTCTAAAGGTCGAAACGGCAGTTGACCCGGTTCTTCCTTCAGAGGTTTCATCCTCAAATGACACCGTCGTTGAAGATTCATCTTCAAATGACACCCTCACTGAAGAGAACGAGGATGACACCATCCAGATTCTTTTCATCAACACAGACTCTGATGAGCATCAGGGCAACGTGCCCATTCCTTTATCGCAGGAAGGAACGTTGTCAGGGTCGTATCCGGCCGTGTATTCGGTCCCACCACCAAGCAACCTGGTTGTGTCCTTTGATTGGAATCAACTAGGCAGACCCCGGTTACCAGTCAGTATCCCATTCAGAATCATCGTCCAAATCTACAGAATGGTGATGGCTGGAACTATCATTGATGAAGGGGCATCTGTGAGTATCCTTTCCTCTATTGCTTGGAAAGCACTGGGTTCCCCGGCGCTTTTACCTGAGATGAGAAATCTATCAGGTTTTGATAAAGGAACCAGTCGCCCGTTAGGGATTCTCCCCAATGTTCCCGTTACATTGAAGGGGAAGACAGTTCATATGAACGTCATGGTCGTCCAGGGACCCTTGGTGTATAACTTACTCCTTGGACGAGACTATATATATTGCATGGAGGCGATAGTGTCCTCACTCTTCAGAGTTATGTGTTTTCCGCACGAAGGAAGAATGGTCAAGCTCGTAGACCAACTTTCATTTCCAGGATCACGCATCACAAATAGTCAAATACCATCCCTTAACGGTTTATTCACTCAAGGAATGCCTCCACCCCTGGTTCTACTTCCCGATGAATGCGAGTGATTCGGAAAGATGTAACTGGGACCCAGGGGGCATGCACCCTGGCTTGCCTTGGGCAGAGGAAACCTTGGGTATAAAGTTAATTTCCGCAGAAGAATGGGACTAGTCCGTACCCCGTCCGAAAGAAGGAAGAGAGGGTTGTTCTAGGATAAAGTTCTTTTGTCAAAGTTATGTGAGTGAGATAATCAACTTCTCGCTCCCTTTGTCTAAAAAGTAGGATCTCCTGAGGGAGGAGATCCATTTGTGGCGGCAAGTAGCCACCATCTTTGAAGGCAAGCCTCACCCATTAAAACATATGTTTTGAAGGATAAGTAGGGGCAGCCTCCAAGGAAAGAGATGAAATTGCTGCAACAAGTAGTCACCATCCTTAGCAACCTAATGATAGACATCGCCAGGAAAAAGAGTTTAGTTTGCGGCAGCGAACAGAACCATTTTTCGGATAGTAAGAAAGAGGCAGCGCCTTGAAATTATACTTTATACCTGGGGGCATGCAAACCTTTTGGAGTGCAAGCACGGGACGACTATTTATTTTTTAAATTTTTAGGTCCTCCCTTTAAACCTGTAGGTCTAACCCGTTAAACTCGTAGGATTAGCCGTTTCCAGCTTGCATAAAGAAAGGATGTAGGGCAAAAGTCAAAACTTGCCAAATAGGAGCATAGCTTCGTGAGATAAAGCTCCTTAAAAAATAGCTATCTCACCCGAGGCGTTTCTTGTATTATGACTAGTATAATCGAGCAGTTTTAGCACACAGTTCATGCTCGTTAAAAAATAAACGCAAGATCCGAGCAGTTTTAGCACATAGTTCATGCTCGTTAAAAAATAAACATAAGTTGTGAGCAATCTTCCCCTAGAGTTCAAGCTCACCCAGAAAAAATGAACCGGTAAATAACCTTGGTAAATGTAACCTTTGACAGCCATATTAAAGCCCTTGGTCGTGTTCTTGCAGTCTCACCTCCATCCGTTCATTTGGCCAATCGTTCATCTCCATATGTTTGTTTACCCATTTTGAGGAACAGCTGCGAAGAGTGATTTCACTTAGCCATCCTTGTGACACTGCCGTGATTGGAAAATTCCAACCTGTACCTGGAATCTGCTGCTATCCCTGTTTATCACTCGTTCCTCAAAAGACGAGTCTTCTTTGAGCTCTTTTCTCCTGACTCGTAAAATATGAAAAGTTTGCCGAGTTTTGGCCTTCCAGCTCGTTAAACGACCGGAAGAGCTATCCCTCCTCTAGATTTTAATCTTTTTGGACCTGAGGGATTATTGCACAAAAAGATCGAGCGCTTGTTTTGTTCGGCTCGTTAAAGCAATCGAAAATTCATCCCTTCTGTATTGTTTTATACTTTTTCGGACTTAAGGGATTAGATGACGAAAAAGGAATTCTGGAGTTGACTTTATGTACCTTTTCAGACTCTCTAAAAATGAAAAGGACCGAGTTATCCTTGTCGTTAGACTCGTTAAATTCATTAAATACCGACAAACTTGTCTTTAGACGAGAACGAGTTTCCCTATCGCTAGGCTCGTTAAAACATAGCGATGGGCTTGCCCGAAGGGCAGGTTATAGAACAAGCATATGTTATCCTCCTCAAGCTTGATAAAAATAAAGAGGTACTGGTCAGCAATGACTGGGGAAAAATTGGGAGAACCTCACAGCTTTAATGGTAGCAAGTCGCTCTTGAACATGACACTTTGTCCTCCGTATCACATCAGGTTGGGTTGTTTCATTCACCGGTCTCATCACCATGGTCCTCGCCACACCATCCACATTTGGGGTAATGCTACCAATCCATCACATCAGTGTCGTTATATGTTCAAGAGATGTTGTTCTGCAAAGAGTCAACCGTGTCCCATCCACTGCCATACATTGTCCTTCATCCATTTCATGACCGCCACCCTGAATCATACATCACAGTTTGTTTTTCACCTCATCACAATCACTAGCTCCGTTCCGTGTCACTGATGTGGGATTCATTAAGGCCCTCCTTTGACGGATCGCTCCTTGTCGACATCAGCTCATTATCCAAGGAGTTGATCTAGGAACAACCCCTTCAGTACTTTGAAGCTTGCATGCCTCAATGGCAAGTTTCTCACTTCCGGCGACAGCTATACATCAATGACCTTCGACCAGAAGATTTTGCATGGTGGTCGACGCCAAGTCCTTTATTCCCACCATGTGAATTGTACTGCTGTACCTTGAGGGTCATCATCCTTATCGGTGATTCCTCTCGCGCTTGTTAACGGTTTACATCATTGACCGGTAATCAAGCGATGTCTTTCCATGTTCGACTTCAAGAAATTCTCACATGGATCGACTTGTACATCGAGTGAAGATCGGAAGAGATTGAAGACCCCGGATCTAGTTTCATCCATCCGGGCTGCGATATATATTCAGGATATAAAATACATTTGATATGTACATCATTGCAGCAGATGATCATCCTTCTCAAAGGATGATAATTTCAGCAGAGAATTATCAGTCTATCATCAGACGATCGTCTGTGCTATGTACCAAAATGAATTTATAAAGCTGAGCATGGGAATGCCCGCCTCAGCTAGATCATGAAAAAGAATGAAAAATAATGTATTGTATTGTATCTTATTACAGGACACTTCTCAGCAGATTGAATGAACTTCGGATCCTCCTAATAAAGCATTTCACCCGATAAACGACCTCATACTTTAGGGGGCATCTGTTATAGACAATTTTGTGCCTTGCAGCATCAGGCATGAATTGTCAATAATCCAAGGGATCCAAAGTCCCTAAACATGATGTTCCTACCCCTAGAGGAACAAGGTCAGCAAACCAACAGCTCTCAGATCAGTTCTCCACCTGAAAACACTCAAAAACAAGCAATCCTGAAATCAAAGCAGGTACTCCACTAGGCTTCTGCGCTGAAACTCAACTCCTCCATGGTGTACCTACGTTGCAAAGCAGGTAGAACAAAGGCCACCTGCGCTGAGCGAGATGGGACAAGTGGCACACTGAGTCATTGCTCTGGAATCTTCCAAAAATGACACTTGGATCAGGGATTTCGCCTTGTGATGAGTCAGAGGCTCTGTTTCTCCAAGTGGAAGCAAGGTTCTCCAAGTGGACTCAAGAACTGAAGATCAACTGAAGAGAGAGAGGACACAAGGCAGCTACACATCAGTTGCAAGCTGACTCATCCTTTCTCAATTCATCTATATATTAAGCTCTCTCCTATGAGCTCAGGAGGATGGAATTTTGTGCAAAGTAATGATATGCTGTTGGTTTCACTATAGAACTATTGGGTGATTGCTTGAAGGAGGTGAAGAGGAGAAATTCTTTCTGCTGGGAGGTGTTGCTGGATTGGGGCCTTCAATGGTTGTAACCTTCTCAGAACTTTACTTCTTCCATTAATAAAAGCTATTGAGGTTCTTCTATATGCACTTGTTTCAATGATGTATTGTGATGATTGTATATTTGATTTATGCTAATCCTTGAATCAGTTATGAATGCATGCTTCTTGTAGTTTCCTTCTTTGTTATTTTGCAGGATCTCATTGTAGCTGGGCCAGCAAAAGAGCAAAGAGCTAGGAGAAAGCAGCAAAGAGAAGAGATTGGAGCAAATATTAAGCGCAAGGCAACGGTTAATGCATTTCTTCATTCTCTCCTGCTTTCATAAAGAAGTAAACCCTAAGTAGTTTTCTTTACAGTTGTTGCTGAGGTACTATCACCCTTAGAGTGGGATAGGGTCATCCGAATCGGATACTTTTCCCTACAACACCCCCAGAGAGTCCAAGTGAGTCTAGTCGAAGTCTGCTCCAGGTACAGTGGGATCTTCCCTCCACCGTCACCTTAGGAAATAATCCTATAGATTATGGTCACTATGGTTACCAACAGAAACAAATATACCTGGGGGAACAATCTACGATCCAATACACATGCAAGGGCAGAGTAACAAAGCTCAATCCCCTTGAAGGCTCCTTGACATAATCCAAGTTTTACCAACAAGTGACCCCAAGCTCCTCGACAATGGTCAATCCGAGGTTTACCGTTCTTAATACATGTATATCTGCTATCGTTCCCAATGAGGAAGGATTGATTACCTCACTAGTTCAGATATGATCTCGTGCTTGACTCCTTTAAGAGGAGCTTCCCAAAGCATAGATGTAACAATTGGAATTTATTTCCTACTGCAAGATATAGCTACTTGTTTGTTTTAACTATCTTGGAGAGTTAATTACTCCCTACTCCAAGATACTAGCCTAAGCTATGTTGGTGATAAGAGCCCTAGAAATAAAATGATTGCTAGATCAATTTTAATTTAAGCGTTATTTTTATAGGTTGTTTCTTAAGTCAAAAGTTATGGAGATGAAACTTTATGGTGTGAAGACTCAACTCCAAAACACTAAAAATGCACCTAAGATGATAAACAATTCTTTTTCTTCAATGAATTTCTAGCTAAAGAAAGAGTTGAGAATGCAATTCTTTGAAAATCAAATCTTTTATTCAACACATAAATGGAAAGAAAAACATTTTGTCTTTTTCAATAAACTCAAAAAAGAGACTACTAATTATGCTCACGAAAAAATCCCTTTCTTTTTCAACACTCAAAAACTACAGAAAACAATTTCTTTCAAAAGAGATTCTAAAATTTCTAGAAAACACTCAAAACTATAAAAAACTAAGTTTGAGATCTAAAAGTTTCTAAAAACCTAATTGAAGTAAAAGCTCTAAAAAATTTCTTTTTGAGGACGTTTTACTTAGTTATTCAACAAACTAAGGACTAATTCATTCAGAATAACAAATTAATCAAAAAACACCCAACTATGTTTTCTTTTTAAAAATGAAATTCAAAACTTTCCAACTAGTTTGCTCAAAGCTTTGCTAAGAGAAAACGAGATCTATTTCTCACCAATGGAAGATTTCACAAATCAGTCAGACTCATCAAGAAGACCAAAAAGACCAGCGTAATCTGAGGTTTCTTAGGCTTCTAATCTCTGATTTACTACAAAGACCAAGCGAAAATCAATCCAGGCACGCAAAACTTCTAGAAAATCACCTAAAACAAAAATGCCAATGGAATTCTCTTACAAGAAACTTTTGACAGGACACATGCAGGTCTGGGTAGAGACTAAAAGAGTAAATAAATCCTACGCTTAACTAGATGAAAATATTTTAGGTTTTTCAAAAATTTTGATAGGGTCCGCAGGCTTCCGGTATAACCAGATGCGGTACCACTCTGTGTAGTAAAGTAACAGTGCGGGGATGTTTTCACTGTGTTAAAAATGGAACGTGCGGTCCTCTCTCAAAAATTTGAAAAAACAAAAAATAATTCAAAATCTAAAACCCACCCAACCCACACACATCAAGCAAAAAACCAGAAACAAGAAAAATTTTCTCAAGTCAAAGTAAAAGTAAAGGCAAAAAACCAAAATTCAAGTCCCCAGTATGGTCGCCAATTTTTCGGCCGGATAAATCGTTCTTGCAGACAAGACCGATCCCCCTAGTATCAACAGATATCTAGAGACAAGCAGAACAAGAAAATCTACCTTTCTCTAAATATATTGTGATTTATAAATAAAAACGAAGAGGTGTTTTAGACCCTACCTTAAGTCCAACGCTAGTTTGTGACAGCCACGCTTTGATCGTCCGAATGAGTTTCTCTTTAAGAACCTACAAACACAAACAAGCAACCATCAAATAACACCTGCATAGCTAATATAATAAATCATATTCATCATGGTGATCAAGGAATCCATGAAATAAACCATAAAAGACAACTTATTGAGAAAAATAAACTTGATTTTATTAACTTTGAACAAAGAAGAACTTTACAACCTTTGGTGCCTTGATGTTGTACAAGCTCCTCCCAGGGTCCAAGCAAGAATCTCCTCTACTTTGACAAGCCTCAGACTCTTCCCAATGAGATTAAAAGGTATGTAATATCTCCTCTCAAGCTTAATTAGGAAGACTAAATTCCAACAACATTTACCCTCAAAAATATTCAGCTTTCAACCTCCTCAGTAACCAGCCCAATGCCTCATTTTATAGTGCAAAGGAAGGAGGTTACAGGTCCACCTATGAAGGGATAGAGTCCTCCTTCAAAGGTATAATCTCCTCACATCAAGGGGTTAGCTCCTTTAGGTATGGGATGCATGAACCTTAAAGTAACGAACTTGCCACCTCAAGGTTCCCTCTAGAAGCTTCCAGAAATAACACAAAGTGAGTTTTTAAGAATGTACTTGTACCTTTTTTACTTTTACAGGGGTCCGCACCCATTACACAGAAACAGAGTGGTCAGGTACGTAGGGGACATGACCAGTGGGTGCGGGACCGCAAGCAATGCTAAGAGAAAGTGTGGAACTAGAGTTTTAGAGATTTTTAAGGGCTTTCTCTCATTTTCCAAGGCTTGACATGAAGAACTGAGGTTTAAGACTTGAAAAGGAGGAAAGTATGAGTGGTGATAGACTCACACTAACTGCAGAATGTCATGGTGAAAATATTTTGTGCAACAGTTTTCCCTCTATTTTCGGATATATGACCCAAGAAAGTTAGGGTTTTTGCAAGATCCCGAATTATATCTCAAACAGGTGACCTGGGGAAAATCGTCATAACTTGTTTTTTGAGAATCAAATTGAAATTGCGTAAGAATTTGTAGAAAGAGAATGGACTTTAGTTTTCTTTGTATCATCTTCAGGTCCTAAGGTCAAAACAAGGACACGTGGCCCTTCATACAAGCTCGCTCCACTGAACTAGTCTATAATCATGCCATTGTGGGAGATTTGTCATAACTCTTCATTGGATAATCCAATCTTGATCATACTTGTGGGGTTAGAAAGAGGACTCAGAGGGTTATCGTAGGAAGCAATCTCAGAACTTGGAAATTTGAAACTACAGAGATACAGTAGATTCAATATCGAGCTCCTACAAAGTGAAAAAAGGTGTGTATTTTTTTTAATTTTTTGCATAAGGTTGGCTTGAAAAATTAGTTTGAAGGCATGCAAAGGGCATAGTGAAGCATTATTATCATTAATTGATGCCCCAAAGAAATAAAATGGAAACATCTAGTAAGAAACGTGAAATATCTAAAATGACTCATGAAGAAGAGGAAGACATGCAACATGATATATCAAAATTACGAGACCAAGTGCAACAAAATTCACTCTCACAAAAAGTAACAAAAGCTAATATGGATGGTTTAAAGAAAGAATTAGAAGCTAAGATGTATGGCGTCAAAGCTAAGATAGATGGTTTAAAGAAAGGCGTCAAAGCTAAGATGGATGGTTTAAAGAAAGGCGTCAAATCTAAGATGAATGATGTGGAATCTAATATGGATGGCGTGGAAGCTAAGATGGATGATTTAAAGAAAGGTGTGGAAGTTAAGATGGAAGATTTGAAGACAGACCTGACAAAGTTTCTACAAGAAATGCTTACTAGTGGCGAAAGGGTAGTAAAGGAAACTCGTGATGAGAACAAAATAAATGTTAATCATGATTTCATAGACTCTAACATTGGATTGAAGACCCACCATGTTCCAAAGATCGATATGAAGAAGTTTGATGGCAGCGATCCCATAACATGGATACTACAAATGGAGCAATTTTTCGATCTCCATAATGTGAAAAACACACAAAAGGTAGGCATTGAAACTTTATATTTGGAACCAAATAAGTTTGTATGGTATCGATGGCTTTGCTCTTGTAAAACAATTGTCACTTCGACTTTTTTTTATGGATGAAATGATAGAAAATTATGAGGATAAAAAAAGCAACACCTTTTTTAGCCAATTGATAAATCTCAAACAAAAGAGTTCAATGATGGAGAAAATTGAGGACTTCCAAAAATTGAATATAAGGGTAAAAGATATTCTAGAGGAGCATAGGATTGATGTGTTCATAAGGATTTTAAAGGATAACATACAACATGAGGTTCACCTTTGGGAACCTGATTCATTGGAAAAGGCATTTAGGTTGGAAAGAAAAATGGGAAGAAAAATTATGGCAACAAGGAAGCCTACCACTCACAATCATAAATATGGAAGTGTTGTCACCCTTAGCCATCCACAACCTACAAGGTTGACACCACAAAAAATTGAAAGAAAAAAGAGTAGAAGGGCATTTTTACAGTTGTGATTGCAAATACACTAAAGGTCATAAGTGTGTTGAGAAGAAAATATTTTACATAGATTGTGAATAGAAGGAAGAAAAGGAACAAGAAATGTCAAAAGAAGAGGATATACACTAGGAACAAACCCTAGACAAAGAAGAAATGAATCCGACCATATATTGTAATGCATTGGCTGGAATTACCACTCCTCAAACTATCAAGATGGAAGGGAATATGAAGAATAAAAGGGTAATAGTGTTGATTGATTCAGGTAATACCCATAATTTTATTCATTGTAAGATAGCCAAGGAACTGAATTGCTTCCTATATCCAGCACCAGAGTGTCAAGTGATGGTTGCAAGTGGAGGAAACATAAATTGCTTAGGAAAGTGCCATAATATTAACCTATCCATGGGATAATATGTATTGAACAGCCCAATGCTTTCCATTCCAATGGGTGGTGCTGATGTTGTACTAGAAGTCAAATGGCTACAATCCTTGGGTACAATAGCTTTTAATTTTCAAGAAATTTTCATGAAATTTTCTTCAGAGGGAAAGGAAGTTGAATTAAGGAGTATCGCAAGGAAATTGGGAAAGATAATCAGTGCTAACAGAATGACAAATCTTCTAAAGAAAGAACAACAAGGAATAATTGCACAATTATGTTCACTAGAGGCTCCCACATCGAAATCATCTATTTCTCTAGATCTCCAGAAATCCTGGGACAATCATTCCAAGGTATTTGAGACTCCCAAAGGCCTCCCACCTATTCGTGATCATGATCATTCTCTTCATTTGATTCCAGGAAGTGTTCCTCCAAACATCAAGCCTTACAGATATCCGTAGGCCCAAAAGAGTGAAATTAAACGTATGGTTGTAGAAATGCTAAAGGTTGGTATAATTCAACCTAGTCAAGGTTCTTTCTCTACTTCAATAGTATTGGTTCACAAGAAGGATGGAGCATGGCGCATGTGTCAAGATTATAGGGAGCTCAACAAGCTCACTATTAAAGATAAATTTCCCATTCCTGTCATTGATGAATTATTGGATGAATGGCATGAATCTATTTACTTCACCAAGTTGGATCTTTGTTTAGGATATCATCAAATCAGAATGAAGACAGAAAATACATTCTGAAAACAAAATTTAGAACTCATGAGGGTAATTATGAATTTTTGGTCATGTCTTTTAGCCTTACCAATGCAACTTCTACATTTCAAGATTTTGTGAATTCCATTTTCAAACCCTTCCATAGAAAAACTGTGTTAGTATTTTTTGATGATATACTAATCTACAACAAGTCTTGGAAGGATCATGTTCAACATGTTGACAGGGTGCTAAAACTATTGGAGGAGAAACAATTATATGCAAAAATCTCCAAATTTTTATTTGGAGTACAAGAAGTGGAATATTTGGGTCATATTGTATCTCGTGAAGGTGTTAAGGTAGACCCTATAAAAATTAAAACCATTAAGGAATGTAAAATACCCACATCCATAAAGCATTTGCGAGGATTTATCAGGTTGACGGGGTATTATCACATGTTTGCTAAGAATTACAGGAGAATAGCAGCACCTCTAACAACATTATTGAAGAAAGATACATTTTCATGGACTCCAAAAGAAACAAAGGCCTTTGAACATCTTAAAGAGGCAATGTGCCAAGCACCAGTATTAGTTACACTGGACTTCACAAAATAGAGTTGAAACTATTAAGACCCTAGGTCTATTACAACCTTTATTCATTCCAAGCCAACGTTGGGAGGAGGTTTCAATGGATTTTATTACAAGTGTACCCAAGTCTAAAGGAAAGAGTGTTATCATGGTGGTAGCTGATAGAGAAACTAGGTATGCACACTTTTGTGCATTATCTCATCCATTTAAAGTGAGTATAGTTTCTACTGCATTTATGAATACAATTCAAAAGCTACATGGAAACCCAAAGATTATTGTAAGCGACAGAGATCCCATTTTCACTAGAAAGCTTTGGACATAATTATTTTCATGTCTTTGTACTCAGTTATCTGATAGCTCATCTTATCATCCTCAATTTGATGGGCAAACTGAGATAGTAAACACATGTTTGGAAGGATATATTCATTGCTTTGTATATGATAAACATACACAATGGGTCAAATGGTTGCCTCTGGCTAAATGGTGGTATAACACTTCCTTCGAGACTGCAACAAAAAATGACCCAATTTATGGCACTTTATGGATATCATCCACCATCCATCACATCATATTTAAGAGAAAATTCTAAGGTTCAAGCAGTGGAAGATCACATCGCGTATCAACAACAAGTTCTCCAACTCTTAAAGGATAGCCTCACCTTGGCGCAAAATAGAATGAAATAGTAGGTAGATCAACATTGCAATGAAAGAATTCTTGATGTAGGTGATTGGGTATTCCTATGGCTACAACCATATAAACAAATGTGCCTCAAGCAAGATAAGAAGGATAATAAATTATCACCAAAATATTATGGTCCATACAAGGTGTTGCAAAAGATAGGTACTAAAGCATACAAATTGGATCTTCCTGCAGTTTCCCAAGTGCACCTATTTTTCCATGTTTCAAGCTTAAAGAAGGTTATAGGTTACAAGCTCCCAGTTCAAACAATACTGCCAGAACTTGATGAGGAAGGAAAAATCATATTAGAACCTCAAGCAGTCAAAGAAAAGAGAACTCGACAATTACAAAATCGATCAGTTTCGGAGTGTCTCATCAAGTGGAAGAACTTACCTGCTGAAGATTACACATGGGAGGATGAGAATTTTATATAGAAGCATCCAAAACTACTGAAGCGTCAGGGCAACAATTTTTTGAAGAAGAGGGGAATGTTAGGTCCCTATAATACTAGTGATTCCCCCATTACTATTGTCATTATATCCCTTATTGTTATTGTTGTGCCATTATTTTCCCTATATTGTTATTATTATGCCCCATAGAAGCCCACTATTGTTATTTTTTTTCCTTCATATTATTACTGTTAGGTCGACTTGGGTTATATTGTGATCCCTTAGACTCCTATATATAGAAAGGAGGTTTTTCATTTGTATCATCCAAGAATTGTTCAATTGTGTAATATAAAGGAGGTTTCCCCATAGAAAAGGCTGATTTCTAAGTCGTTGATCTATCTTTTCTATATTTTTGTGAGCTGGTTTCATAAAATTTGGTATCAGAGCTTGGATTATAGGATTTCAGTGCTCCAAACAGGTCATCGTGGCATTTTCACCATCACTTTTTTCTGCAACATTTCAGAAGCTGAAAAAAAAAACATTTGAGCCAAAATCTCTTTGAACCACTCGTCCAAATTTCAGATATGTTTTCTCTATATTTTTGGAGATATGACCCAAGGAAGTTAGGGTTTGTGCAGGATCCTGAATTCTATCTCAAACAGGTGACCTGGGGAAAATCGTCATAACGTGTTTTCTGAGCATCAAATTGAAATTTCATAAGACGTTATAGACATAGGATGACCTGTAGTTTTCTTTGTATCAAATTCAGAACCTAAGGTCAAAACAGGGACACGTGGCACTTCATACAAGCTCTCTCTACTGAAATGGTCTATAATCAAGTCATCTTGGGAGATCTGTCATAACTCTTCATTGGATAATCCAATCTTGATCATACTTGGGGAGTTAGTAAGAGGACTCGGAGGGCTACTGTAGGAAGCAATTTTAGAACTTGGAGATCCAAAACAATAGAGATATATCAGATTCAATATCGAACTACTACAAAGTAAAAAGGTGTGTAGTTTTTTTTTAATTTTTGCATAAGTTTGGCTTGAAAAATTAGCTTGAAGGAATTCAAAGGGCATAGAGAAGAATTATTATCATTAATTAATGCCTCGAAGAAAGAAAATGGAAACACCTAGTAAGAAAATTGAAAGCTCTATCATGACTCATGAAGAGGAAGAAATGCAACATGATATATCAAAATTACGAGACCAAGTGCAACAAAATTCACTCTCACAAAAAGTAACAGAAGCTAAGACGGATGGTTTAAAGAAAGACATAGAAGCTAATATTTATGGCGTGGAAGCTAAGATGGATGGTTTAAAGAAAGGTGTAGAAGCTAAGATGAATGATGTGGAATCTAAGATGGATGGTGTGGAAGCTAAGATGGATAATTTAGAGAAAGGTGTGGATGCTAAGATGGATAATTTAAAGAAAGGCATGGAAGCTAAGATGGAAGATTTGAAGACAGATTTGATAATGTTTCTACAAGAAATTCTTACTAGTGGCGAAAGGGTAGTAAAGGAAACTCATGATGAGAACACAATAAATGTTAGTCATGACTTCACTGACTCTAACATTGGATCAAAGACCCACCATGTTCCAAAGATCGATATGAGGAAGTTTGGTGGAAAGGATCCTGTAACATGGATACTATAGATGGAGCCATTTTTTGATCTCCATAATGTGCAAAACACACAAAAGATACGCATTGCAACTTTATATTTTAAACCAAATCAATTTGTATGGTATCGATGACTTTTCTCTCGTAAACAAATTGTCACTTGGGCTATTTTTACGGATCAAATGATAGCACATTACGAGGATACAAAAAGAAACACTTTTTTTAGCCAATTGATAAATCTTAAACAAAAGAGTTCAATGATGGAGCACATTGACGACTTCCAAAAATTGAATATAAGGATAAAAGATATTCTAGAGGAGCATAGGATTAATGTGTTCATAGGGACTTTAAAGGATAACATCCAAAATGAGGTTCGCCTTTGGGAACTTGATTCATTGGAGAAGGCATTCAGGTTGGCAAGAAAAATGGAAAGTAAAATTATGGCAACAAGGAAGCCTACCACTCATCATAAATATGGAAGTTATGTTGCCCCTAGTGATCCACAACCTACAAGGTTGACCCCACAAAAATTGAAAGAGAAAGGAGAAAAAGAAGGTTATAGATGACAAGCTCCCAGTTCAAAAAGTATTGCCAGAACTTGATGAGGAAGGAAAAATCATATTGGAACCTGAAGCAATCAAAGAAAAGATAACTCGACAGCTAAGAAATTGATCAATTTTAGATTATGTCATCAAGTGGAAGAACTTTCCCACTGAAGATTCCACATGGGAGCATGAGAATTTTATACAGAAGCATCTAGAACTACTCAAGCGTTGAGGACAACACTTTTTTTAAGGAGAGGGGTATGCTAGGTCCCTATAATACTAGTGATTCCCCAATTACTATTGTCATTCTATCCCTTATTGTTATTATTGTGCCCCTATTTGTTTTGGAGAATTCAGTATCTACAGATAAATACTAATTCCCTATATAAGTAGTCATATCTAGAACAACAGTTTAAAGTGTTTTAGTCTTTTCCTATAAGCAATAGATAAGATGAGAATATGAGAAGACCTACTTGTAGTTCCGATTTCCTCTCATTTCCTTTGTATCGATCTCGTCGCTCCTTCCTGTATTTAATATGCTTGAGAAGTACCTATAAACACAATAGAAAACAAAGAATCGATATTAGAAAAAGATCTATTGAATATAAGTGAATGGAATTAGATACAATTCACACATATAAGCATTATAAAACAATACAAACATATGGGCGAAAGGTTCAAACACTTTATTGAATAGAAGAAGGAATTACAACCATTGGTGTTTGATTCAAAGCCATTCCTCTAGCTTGGATCCCATCCACATCACATCAATAGCATGACAAACTTGTACCATTACAATACTTGCTTCAAAGCCAAATCTTATAGCAACATTATCTCCTTACAATTCAACATAATTGAACCCTTGATCACTTAGATGAGTGATCAATCTATAGGAAGATGAAGGAGGTTTTGTCATAAATGGTGGCATTGAATGGCCTTCCATAACTAGAATTAGTTCCATGGAGGAAGGGATGAGAGGATAGGATGCACCTTAACTCATTCCTCATCCATTTTCGAGCTCATAAGAGTTGATAAGTGAGGGAACCTTATAGATGACTCCAAAAGATAAGAATATTCACCAAACCCTATGTGAATTTTGCTCAATCTCACCCAGCGTAGGTGAAAGGAAGCCTAAGTGCTCTTCAAAGCACCCTAGCATGGACTTAACTTCTTTGCAGTGCACCCTTACATGGGCCTACCTATGCTAGTCCCTCTAGAGGCTATTTTTGGATGCCTTCAATTCATGAAACTGTCTAGGAAACAAGAATTCAAAGGGGTGACTTGTTTAGGGCATGTAGCAACTGAAATTAGGGTTTTATGAGCCCTAAAACACTGATCTAGATGATGGGATTGATGTGCCTAAATGGATCTGTAATAGCTTCCCCCTAAAGCATGAAGTCAGAAAAATGCAAATGTCGAATGAAATGCTTTATGGTGTGATGAGGAGGTATCGAAGTGGAAGGTGACCTGCATCAATTACAATACATATATCATGATATTTTATTTTACATGAATTCCTGAGGGAAGGCATACCAATGCTCAGCTTATAAACTTTCATTACATGTACATAAATAGTCGTCTACAGATATAGACCCATGATTGGAATGACTATCAATGTAAAGCCATTGTACATATGATTTAGTAGTCCTGAAATCGCAGCCCGGATGGATGAAACTAGATCTGCAGTCTTATATATTTTTCAATCGTTCGCTCAAGTATGAGTCTAACCATGTGAATATGTGATCTAAAGTCGAACATGGGAAGACACCATCTAATTACCAGCCAATGATGTAATCTATTAACATATGCGAGAGAAATCACTGATAATGATATTGATCCTCAAGGTACTGCTATACATTCTGCATGGTGTGAATGGATGGTTTGATGTCGAACACCATGCAAATTATTTCAGTCAAAGGCCATTGATGTCAACCTATCGTCGAAAGCGAGAAACCTACAATTTATGTATGCAAGCTTCAAGGTACTGGAAGGATGTTTCTAAGTCAACTTCTTGGATAATGAGCTGACGTCGACATGAAGTGACTCATTGCAGGAGGGCCTTGATGTATCCCACATCAACGACACGAAACGAGTGTAGTGATTTTGGAGATGGAATTTGACTAACGACACAAGGTTTAGGAATGGCAGTCACGAAAATGAAGGTTTATGGTATTGCAAAGGATGAATTTTAACTGAATGACTTATCTTGAACATGTTGGAGACACTAAAATGAATTGGTAGCATTGACCCGAAATAAGGTGATGGATGGTATGATAGACCAACAGTGTGATAACCATGAAGCTAATAACCCAACCCAAATAGTCACGGTGATGGAGTAAAAGTGTCATGTTCAAGAGCAACCTACTACTACAAAGTGGCTTTCCCCTTTTTCCCATTTTCCCTAGTCATTGCTGACCAATACCTCTTTATTTCTATCAAGCTTGAGGAGGATAACATATGCTTGTTGTATAATTCCACCCTTCAGGTGAATCCATCACTATGTGATGTTTTAACGAGCCTAGCAAAGGTGAAACTTGGTATTGTCTAGATGGACAAGTTTGTCGCTATTTGAGGTTTTAACGAGTTTAACAACAAAGATAACTCGGTCCTTTTCATGTTTAGAGTGTTTGAAAAGGGACAAAAAGAAAACTCCACAAGTTATTTTTCGTTGATTTGTCTATCAAGCTTGAAAAAGCATAAAACAATACAAGAGAGAACCTATTGACCATGTTCGGTCAACATATTCATTTTTTGTAGTTAATCTATCTCATCCCGAAAAAGGATTAAATTTATACTGAGTAGATATCGTTTCCAATCCGTTAACGAGCTGAAAAGGACAAGCTCTCAGCAACTTTTCCATTTTTTAGAGTCTAAAAAGAGCTTAAAGCAGACTCCACTTTGAGGAACGAGTGGTGTCTAGGATAGCGACTAGTTCCAGTGATGTTGGAACTTCTAAAAACATGTTGATTAATGTGAAGAGACTGGCTAATAAGACCACTCATTGTAATTGTTCCTCAAAAAAGCGTAAAACAACCAAGTGAAAGCATATGATTGATCAAGCAGATAATAATGATGGAAGGAGAAAAACCAAGGCTCATCTGATGGAAAATGTTGATAGAATGGCAATCACGAGGGTTAAAATGGAGATGGGTTCATTTTTACACAAGCTTGAACCATAGGGAACTATTCTTGGATTCAGTTTCATGTTTACACAAGCTTGAAATGACAAACTATGCTTGGATTCAATTTCATTTTTACACAAGATTGAAACAAAGAACTATGCTTGAGATTAGTTTACATGCCCATGGCATGATGAAAGGGAGAGTCTCCTATAACCATATGGAAGTTGTTGCAGTGAAGCAGGATGGTTATCTAACACCTTTTTGGCTTCGTCCAAATAGGGACAAAGGCGAATAAGGTGATTCCATTCACATAACCTATAGCGAAACTTAAGTTTACCATTAGGTGCATATTTGTTTTGGAGAGTTTAGTATCTACTGATAAATTCTAATTCTCTAGATAAGTAGGCATATCCAGAACAACAACTTAAAGTGTTTTAGTCTTTTCCTATAAGCAATAGATAAGATGATAAGATGAGAAGACCTACTTGTAGTTCGGCTTTCCTCTCATCTCCTTTGTATTTATCCCACCGCTCCTTCCCATACTTAATACGCTTGAGAAGTAACTGTAAACACAACAGAAAACAAAGAATCGATCAAAGAAAAATATCTATTGAATATAAGTGAATGGAATCAGATACAATTCACACATATAATCATTATAAAACAATAAAAACATATGGGAGAAAGGTCCAAACACTTTATTGAATAGAAGAAGGAATTACAACCATTGGTTTCTAATTCAAAGCCATTCCTCCAGCTTGGATCCCACCCACATCACATCAAAAGCATGACAAACTTGTACCATTACAATACTTGCTTCAAATCCAAATCTCATGGCAACATTATCTCCTTACAATTCAATAAAATCTAGCCTTTGATCACTTAGATGAGTGGTCAATTTATAGGAAGATGAAGGGGGTTTTGTTATAAATGGTGGCATTGAATGGCCTTCCATAATTAGAATTAGTTCCATGGAGGAAGGGATGAGAGGATAGGATGCACCCTAACTCATTCCTCATCCATTTTTGAGCTCATAGGAGTTGATAAGTAAGGGAACCTTCTATATGAATCCAAAAGATAAGAATATTCCCCACACCCTATGTGAATTTCACTCAATCTCACCCAACGCAAGTGAAAGGAAGCCTAAGTTCTCTGCAGAGCACCCTGTCATGGACTTAATTGCTCTGTAGTGCACCCTTACATGGGCCTATCTACGTTGGTCCCTCTAGAGGCTATTTCTGGATGTCTTCAAGTCATGAAACTGTTTGGGAAGGAGGCATTCAAAGGGGTGACTTGTTTAAGGCATGTAGCAACCAAAATTAGGGTTTGATGAACCCTAAAACACTGATCTCGATAATGGGGTTGATGTGCCCAAATGGATCTGTAACAGCTGCCCACTAAAGTATGAAGTCGGAAAAATGCCAATGTCGAATGAAATGCTTTACGATGTGATGAGGAGGTATCCAAGTGGAAGGTGACCTGCATCAATTACAATACATATATAACGATATTTTATTTTAAAAGAATTGTTGAGGGAAGGCATAGCCATGCTTATCTTATAAACTTTCATTACATGTACATAAACAGTCATTTACAGATATAGACCCATAATTCGAATGACTATTAATGTAAAGCCATTGTATATATGATTTAGTACTCCTGCAATCGTAGCCTGGATGGATGAAACTAGATCTGGGGTCTTCTATCTCATTCAATCGTTCGCTCAAGTACGAGTCTAACCATGTGAATATGTGATCTGAAGTTGAATATGGGAAGACACCTTCTGATTACCAGCAAATGGTGTAATTTGTTAACAGATGCGAGAGAAATCACCGATAATGATAATGATCCTCAATGTACTCCAGTACATTTTGGATGGTGTTAATGGATGATTTGATGTCGAACACCATACAAAGTCTTTCGGTAAAGGCCACTGATGTCAACCTATCAACGGAAGTGAAAAGCCTGCCATTGATGTATGCAAGCCTTAAGGTACTCGAAGGGTGTTTCTAAGTCAACTTCTTGGATAATGAGCTGATGTCAGCAAGAAGAGACTCGTCACAAGAGGGCCTTCATGTGTCCCACATCAATGACTTGAAACGAGTGTAGTGATTTTGGAGATGGAATTTGACTGATGACACAAGGTTCAAGAATGGCGGTCATGAAAATGAAGGTTTATGGTATTGCAAAGGATGAATTTTGACTAAATGAATTCTCTTGAACATGTTAGTGACACTAAAATGAATTGGTAGCATTTACCCAAAACAAAGTGATGGACGGTATGATAGACCAATTGTGTGATAACCATCAAGCTAATAACCCAACCCAAATAGTCACAGTGATGGAGTGAAAGTGTCATGTTCAAGAGCTACCTGCTACCATAAAGTGGTTTTCCCATTTTCCCCAGTGATTTCTAACCAGTACATCTTTATTTTTTATCAAGCTTGAGGAGGATAACATATGCTTGTTGTATAATTCCATCCTTCGGGTGAATCCATCACTATGTGATGTTTTAACGAGTCTAGAAAAGGTGAAAATTGGTCTTGTCTAGATGGACCAATTTGTGGCTATTTGATGTTTTAACGAGTTTAACAACAAAGATAACTCGGTCCTTTTCATTTTTAGAGAGCTCGAAAATGGACAACAGGAAAACTCCACAAGTTCTTTTTTGGTGATTTGTCTCTCAAGCCTGAAAAAGCATTAAACAATATGAGAGATAACCTATTGACCATGTTCGATCAACGTATTCCTTTTTTGTAGTTAATCTATCTCATCCCGAAAAGGGTTAAACTTATACTAAGTAGATGCCATTTCCAATCCATTAATGAGCTGAAAAGGACAAGTGCTCGACAATCTTTCCAATTTTTGAGAGTCTGGAAAGAGATTAAAGCGAACTCCACTTCGATGAACAAGTGGTGTCTAGGATAGCGACTGGTTTTGGTGATGTTGGAACTTCTCAAAACATATTGATTTATGTGAAGAGGCTCACTAATAAGACCACTCATTGCAACTATTCATCAAAAAAGGGTAAAACAACCAAGTGAAAGTGTATGATCGGACAAGCAAATCATAATGGTGGAAGGAGAAACACCAAGGCTCATATGACGAAAGAGGCTGATAGAATGGAAATCATGAGGGTTAAAATGGATATGGGTTCATTTTTACACAAGATTGAACCATAGGGAACTATTCTTGGATTCAGTTTCATGTTTACACAAGCTTGAAATGACAAACTATATTTGGATTCAGTTTCATTTTTACACAAGCTTGAAATGAAAAACTATGCTTGATATTAGTTTACATGCCCCCCCCATGATGAAAGGGAGAGTCTCCTGTAACCAAATGGAAGTCATTGCGGTGAAGCAGGACAGTTATCCAACACTTTTTTGGCTTCGTCAAGATAGGGACAAAGGTGAATGGGGTGATTCCCTTCACATAACCTACAGGGAAGCTTAACTTTACCATTAGGTGCATGTCCCCCAAGCTTTAGTACATTCACCTAAGTAGACTACTTGTTTGGTCCCTATAATACCAGTGATTACCCCATTATTGTTGTAGTTGTATCCCTTATTAATACTTTTGCGCCCCTATTGTCCCCATATTTTTATTATTGTGCCGCATAGAATCCCTCAATTGTTATTTTTGTGGCTTTATATTATTATTGTTAGGTCAGCTGGGTTATATTGTGATTCCTTAGACTCCTATAATATAGAAAGGAGGTTTTGTCATTTGAATCATCCAAGAATTTTTCATTTGTGTAATGTAAAGGAGGTTTCCCCCTCGAAGACGCTGAATTCTAAGGCGTTCAACTATCTTTTCTATCTTTTCTATCTTTTTGTGAGTTGGTTTCATAACATTTGGTATCAGAGCTTTGGATTCTAGGGTTTCGCTACTCCAAATAGGTCATCGTGGCATTTTCGCTATAGAATTTTTTCTACGAAGTTTCAAAAGAGAAAAAAAAAATCATTTGAGAGGAAATCGCACTAAACCTCAGATCCAAATTTCAGAGCTTTTCGCGCTATATTGGCGGAGATATGATCTGAGGAATTTGGTTTTTTTGCAGACTCTTAAATTACATTCCAAACAGGTGACCTAGGGAAAATCGTCGTAACTTTCTCTTTGAGCATCGGATTGAAGTTTCATAAGAAGCTATAGAAAGAGGACGGAATGTAGTTTTTTGTATAAATTTTTCAGAGACAAAGGTTGAAACAGGGACATGTGGCATGTTGTACAAGTTCACTCTACTGAACTAGTCTATAATCAGGTCACTGTGGGAGATTTGCCATAACTCTTCCTTGGAGAATCCAATTTGGATCAGACTGGTGGCATTGGAAAGAGGACACAGAGGGCTACTACACGTCACAATTTCAAAACTGGATGATCCAAAATTACAGAGATAAATCAGAGGCAATATCAAACTCCTTCAAAGTGAAAAAAGGTGTGTAGATTTTTTTAAATTTTTTCTTAAGCTTGGTTTGAAAAATTATTTTGAAGAATTCAAAAGGCATAGTAAAGCATTATTATCGGTAACTAATGCCCCGAGGAAAGAAAGTGCAAACACCTAGTAAGCAACCTGAAAGTGCTAGCATGACTCATGAAGAAGAGGAAGAAATGCTACATGATATATCAAAATTACAAGACCAAGTGCAACAAATGTCACTCTCACAAAAGCTAACAGAAGCTAAGATAAATGGCGTGGAATCTAAGATAAAGGGCATGGAAGCTAAGATGAATGGCATGGAAGCTAAGATGGATGATTTGAAGATAGATTTGAAGACAGACATGGAAGAATTGAAGATAAATATGAATAAGTTGCTACAAGAAATCGTCACTAATGGTGAAAGAGTAGTAAAGGAAACTCATGATGAGAACAAAAGAAATGTTAATCATGATTCCATAGACTCTAATGTTGGATTGAAGATCCACCATATTCCAAAAATCGCTATGAGGAAGTTTGATGGCAAGGACCCCACAATGTGGATATTACAGATGGAGCAATTTTTCGATCTCAATAATGTGCAAAACACGAAAAAAGTATGTATTGCAACTTTATATTTGGAACCAAATCAGTTTTTATGGTATCAATGGCTTTGCTCTAGTAAACAAATTATCACTTGGGCAATTTTTATGGAAGAATTGACAGCATATTATGAGGACACAAAAAGAAACACTTTTTTTAGCCAATTGATAAGTCTGAAACAAAAGGGTTCAATAAGGGAGCACATTGAGGAGTTCCAAAAATTGAACATAAGAGTAAAAAATATTCTAGAGGAGCATAGGATTGATGTGTTCATAGGGACTTTAAAGGATAGTATCCAACATGATGTTCGCCTTTGGGAACCTGATTCATTAGAGAAGGAATTCAAGTTAGCAAGAAAAATGGAAACCAAAATTATGGCAACCAGGAAGTATACCAGTCACAACTATAAAGATGGAAGTGTTGTTACCCCTAGCCTTCCACAACCTATAAGGTTGACACCACAACAATTGGAAGAAAAAAGAGCAAAAGGGCTTTGTTACAGTTGTGATAGAAAATACACTAAAGGTCATAAGTGTGCTGAGAAGAAATTATTCTACATAGATTGTGAAGCGGAAGAAGAAAATGAGCAAGAAAGGTCAAAAGAAGAGGATATACTCCAAGAACAAAGCCTAGATAAAGATAAAATGAATCCGACCATATCTTGTAATGCATTGGCTGGAATTACCACTCCTCAAACCATCAAGATAGAAGGACAAATCAAGAAGAAAAAGGTAATAGTGTTGATTGATTCAGGAAGTACCCACAATTTTATTCATTGTAAGGTAGCAAAAGAATTGAGTTGCTTCCTATATCCAGCACCAGAGTGTCAAGTGATGGTTTCAAATGGAGGAATGATAAATTTCTCTAGAAAGTGCCATAATATCAAGCTATCCATGGGAGAATATGTATTGACGAGCCCAATGCTTTCCATTCCAATGGGAGGTGCTGATGTTGTACTAGGAGTCCAATGGCTATAGTCCTTGGGTACAATGGCTTTTAATTTTCAAGAATTTTTCATGAAATTTTCTGCGGAAGGAAAGGAAGTTGAATTAAGGGGTATTGCAGGGAAACTGGGAAAGATAATAAGCTCTAACGGTATGACAAAGCTTCTAAAAAAGGAACAAAGAGGTGTAATTGCACAATTATGTTCGCTAGATGTTTCCACATCGGAATCATCTATTTCTTCAGATCTCCAAAAAGTCTTGGACAATCATTCCAAGGTATTTGAGACTCCCAAACGTCTCCCACCTATTTTTGATCATGATCATGCTATTCATATGATTCCAGGAAGTGTTCCTCCAAACATTAGGCCGTACAGATATCACTATGCCCAAAAGAGTGAAATTGAACGTATGGTTGTAGAAATGCTAGAGGCTGGTATAATTCAACCTAGTCAAAGTTCTTTCTCTGCTCCAGTATTATTGGTGCAAAAGAAGGATGGATCATGGTGCATGTGTCCGGATTATAGGGATCTCAACAAGCTCACTATTAAAGCTAATTTTCCCATTCCTGTCATTGATGAATTACTGGATGAATTGCATGGATCAATTTACTTCACCAAGTTGGATCTTCGTTTAGGATATCATCAAATCAGAATGAAGACTGAAGACATTCTAAAAACCATATTTAGAACTCATGAGGGTCATTATGAATTTTTGGTCATGCCTTTTGGCCTTACCAATGCACCTTCTACATTTCAAGGTTTGATGAATTCCATTTTTAAACCCTTAGAAAATTTGTGTTAGTATTTTTTGATGATATACTAATCTATAGCAAGTCTTGGAAGGATCATGTTGAACATGTTGACAGGGTGCTACAACTATTGGAGGAGAAACAAGTATATGCAAAAAGATGCAAATGTTTCTTTGGAGCACAAGAGGTGGAATATCTGGGTCATATTGTATCTCATGAAGGAGTTAAGGTAGACCATAGCAAAATTAAAGCCATTGAATGGAAAATCCCCACATCCATAAAGCATCTGCAAGGATTTCTCAGCTTGACAGGGTATTATCACAAGTTTGCTAAGAATTATGGGAGAATAGCAACACCTCTAACAACATTATTGAAGAAAGATGCATTTTCATGGATCCAAAAGCAACAAGGCCTTCAAACATCTTAAAGAGGCAATGTGTGAAGCACCGGTCTTAGCTACACCGAACTTCACAAAAACCTTTATTGTGGAATGTGATGCTTCAGGAAATGGAATTGGTGTTGTTTTAATGCAATATGAAAGACCCATTGCTTTTGAAAGTCGTCCAATCAAGGGAAAGTTTTTACACAAAGCTATTTATGAGAAGGAAATGTTGGCAATACTACATGCACTTAAGAAATGGCAGCCCTACCTAATGGGAAGACACTTCAAGGTAAAAACAGATCATGATAGCCTTAAATACTTTTTAGAACAAAGATTATCCTCTGAAGAGCAACAAAATTGGGTCACAAAGATGTTGGGTTATGACTTTGAAATCATCTACAAAAAAGGGAAGCAAAATGTGGTGGCAGATGCACTCTAAAGAAAGGATGAGGATGTCGAAGCATTGTTGTGCGCCATTTCTATTATCCAACCAGATTGGATAAATGAAGCAAGGGAGGAATGGAAGAATGATGAAGAAGTGTGGGCACTTATTCGAAAGTTACAAAAAGATTCCAGTACATATGAAACATTTATTTGGAAAAATGATTCATTATGCTAAAAATATCACTTATATCTTTGTAAGAATTCGCAACTCAAACAAAATATTCTTATGGAATTGCACACTTCTCCCTTAGGAGGGCACTCAGGATTTTTAAAAACTTACCACAGGGTTAAGAAGGAATTTTTTGGGATGGCCTTAAATCGGATATTCAAAAGTTTGTGGCGGAATGTTTGGTTTGCCAACAAAATAAAGTTGAAACAATTAAGACCTCAAGTCTATTACAACCTTTATCCATTCCAAGCCAATGTTGGGAGGAGGTTTCAATGGATTTTATCACAAGTTTACCCAAGTCTGAGGGAAAGAGTGTCATAATGGTGGTAGTTGACAGACTTACCAAGTATGCACACTTTTGTGCATTATCACATCCATTTAAAGCCAGTACAGTTTCTAATGCATTTATGGAGACAATTCAAAAGCTACATGGAAACCCAAAGATTATTGTAAGTGACAGAGACCCAATTTTCATTAGAAATTTTTGGACAGAATTATTTTCTTGTCTTGGTACTCAGTTAGCTCATAGCTAATCTTATCATCCTCAATATGATGGGAAAACTGAGATAGTAAACAAATGTTTGGAAGGATATATTTGTTGCTTTGTATCTGATAAACAGACACAATGGGTCAAATGCTTGCCTCTGGCTAAATGGTGGTATAACACTTCCTTCCATACAACAACAAAAATGACCCCATTTATGGCACTTTATGGATATCAGCTACCATCCATCACATCATATTTAAGAGAAAATTCTAAGGTTCAAGAAGTGGAACATCACATCGAACATCAACAACAAGTCCTCCAACGCTTAAAGGATAACCTCGTGTTGGCACAGAATAGAATGAAACAACAGGCAAATCAACATCCAGCGAAAGAGTTTTTGATGTAGGTGATTGGGTATTCCTACGGCTACAACCATATAAACAAATGTCCCTCAAGCAAGCTAAGGAGGATGATAAATTATCACCAAAGTATTATGGTCTGTACAAGGTCTTGCAAAAGATTGGTACTATGGCATACAAATTGGAGCTTCTTGCAGCGTCTCGAGTGCACCTAGGTTTCCATGTTTCATGTTTAAAGAAGGTTATAGGTGACAAGCTCCTAGTTCAAACAATATTACCAGAACTTGACGATGAAGGAAAAATTATATTGGAACCAGAAGTAGTCACATAAACAAGAACTCGACAGCTACGAAATCGATCAATTTCAGAGTATCTCATCAAGTGGAAGAAATTATCCACTGAATATTCCACATGGGAGGATGAGAATTTTATACAGAAGCATCTAGAACTACTCAAGTGTTGAGGACAACTGTTTTTTGAAGGAGAGGGGCATGTTAGGTCCCTATAATACTAGTGATTACCCCATTACTATTGTAGTTGTATCCCTTATTAATATTGTTGTACCCCTATTATCCCCATATTTTTATTACTGTGCCCCATAGAATCCCATTTGTTATTTTTGTGGCTTTATATTATTATTGTTAGGTCGGCTGGGTTATATTGTGACTCCTTAGACTCATATATATAGAAAGGAGGTTTTTTCATTTGAATCATCCAAGAATTGTTCATTTGTGTAATGTAAAGGAGGTTGCCCCCTAGAAGAGGCTGAATTCTAAGGCGTTCAACTATCTTTTCTATCTTTTTGTGAGCTGGTTTCATAACACTACTCGTGGCCATCAGGTGGATGGAATGAAGGTTCTTTTATGAGATCAAGTGAAAGACTCGACTGGGATTTTACGAGATCTAATCAAAGACTGGACTTGGAACTTTTCTCTAGGGGACCTTGTTTCATTTTTAATGAGCTTGACACAAGACAAGGAACTATGCTATCCTCATATCCCTAGTTTCATTTTTAAGGAGGTTGACACAAGCCAAGGAACTATCCTCATATTCATTTGTTCACGACTCATAAGAGGTCATGACTTCCAAGACGTTCTCATTAGATGGGAGAACAATGCTCTTGAAGGAGATATTTGGTTCCAATGCCCTCAGTACATAATGTACAACATCATAGAATTGATCATCAGTTGATGTAGGCATGGAATGGGCTGCCACATAATTAACCCGTGTTGAGGAAGATACCATTGGTACAAGATGACCACTTAGGGAAGATGGTTGACTGGAAGCCATATTTGGACCGGGAAATGAAAGCTATTCAATGGTGACAATTCTTCCTTCATGTGGGAAACAAATCACTCAAAAGAGTGTTGAAACAATAGCTCCCATGTCATAAACATAGTTGTGCCCAAGAAGTAAATTGTAATCTAAAGGGCCTGGGACTACCATCACATTCAGATAAACATTTTTTCCTCCCAAAGTAATAGGTAACTAAGGGAGGATCCCTAATGGTTGAATGGTTCCTCTGTTAAAAGCCAACAGATTCTAGGTAACAAGGACAAGCGGCGGCAAACCGAGCGCTTGCCAAGAAATTGAGGAAAGATACTCATAGATGCACCTTCATCTATAATAGTGCCTGATACAATCATATTACAACCATGTACTATGATCTGGAAAGGCACATAAGAAGGAAGATAGAATCCTATCAGTCGATTCTAATCAAAGGAAGTGACTAGACTACTTGGAGGGGGTGTCGTAAGAATGAGAGAATTATCCCCTTGAGTTACTAAAGCGGGAGGATTTTCCTTCTGTCTTGATGGAACAGGAGGATTTCGTCCAAGATCATTCGAATATGAAGAAATGAAAAGAACCTGAGTGGTATCGTATTCACTCTCTTCGAGAAAGGTACGATTAACTGAAGGTGAAATTGGGTCAACTATTTCCTCGACTTGTTGATTTGGATCAGGTATAGACTCATAGGATTCACTTTCAGAGAAAGTGGGTTTGAATGACGGTTGATTTGAGTCAGTCAATTCATCAACTAATGAAGGATTAAGGGAGAGTCTCTTGTAACCAGATGGAAGCCATTGTGGTGAAGCAAGATAGTTATCCAACACTTTTATGGCTTCATCCAAATAGGGACAAAGGTGAATGGGGTGATTCCCTTCACATAACCTACATGGAAACTTAACTTTACCCTTCTTTCCATGAAATTTACTAGCACTAGTTGATGGTGTTTCACCAGCATGATCTCCAGAAGTTGATGACACGGGATGATGTGAACGAGAAGACCATTCTTCTAAGATCTGAGGAATACTAGAACAATTTCTAAGAAGATGGTCTCCTGCAAAGAGTTTGCATGGATATCGAACATTGTGAGGCTTGATGAACGGTTTCTCATCTAATGTTTCATTCAAAGAAATGGTTGCTTGGTTACCCCTCTGCTAAATTTTCATCATCTTCTTCTTCTTCTTCCCTTTCTTCTTCTTCTTAGCCACTTGGTTACTAGTACCAATACTTTCACCAGGCGAAGAGGAAGAAGGGGGGGAAGAAACAATCAAGGAAGAAGGCAAAGGATCAACTTTAAGATCAACTGGAAGTTGATTTTTTCTAGTTGGAGAAGTAATCGATTGCGGATAAATCACAACATTTTGAACCAAGGAGGTTGAAAACAACCATACTGGCAAGCCAATGGTAAATCCCAGAAGGGACAATGTAGCCATATATGGAGCACCAATATTTCCAAAAGGAAGAAAAGGACTAGGATTCCCATCAAAAGGAATTCCTTGATCGGTGGACTCTGGATTTGTCACCATATGTATCAACTAAGAAGTGAGCGTGGAGGATGTTATCCACGATCAATTAATTTTATTTTAATCAAATCAATAGAACAAAACAAAAAAAGGATAATCTAGGCAAGAGATTTACCAAGCAACTGTGAACTGTAGAATACCTCCTGGCGAACCAAGAAGTATGGGCAGGCAATCTCCTTGAATGTTGTGTTTGATGTATCACAGTGTACAAGGCGGCTGACTCGATTACCTAAGGATGGATAGAAACCTAGTTTTTTCCTCCCATATATACTCGATGGTATGTGGAGGCCTAGTCCGTATAAGCATTGTCTAATGCAAAACTGCCCAGTGAGAGCATTCCCATATACTTTACTCACTGTAACACCTCCCTATATACCCGAAGGTACGTGGATGAGCTATGATATACTCACATACATGGAATGAGGTATCACATTCGGCATGTATTGCAAACAAGTTAATGACAACTACTTTGTTTTATGATGTCGGAACACGTCTCTAGCCTAGAACCACTAAATGTTCTCGTTAATGACAATGCTCCATTAGGTAAATTGATGTTAATTTTAAGTTGATATTGCTTAGGAATTTACCTTTCAATTTCACCATGTGATGTATTCTGAAATTCCTAGGAATGCAACTATCATGATAAGCATTATTTCCATTCAATTTAATGATGAAAATCCTAGCTACTTAGGGATAGAGCAATCAGATTTCTTTCAATCAAAGAGAAAAGAGCACAATCTAATGCAATTTCCCTACACTATTCCTATGAGCACACACAAACTTTTTCAATGCAACATGCATGTATTTCTTTTCGATTTCCTTAATGTGAATACGAGAAAAAGGAAATATGCACAAACAATGAATCAATCTTTCATAAGAACAAGTACTTTTACGACAGTTCTGTTTCGAAGTAAAATAAGACTTTACGACAATGGCATTTTCCACCCACCAAAATAGTGACACCCAATCCCGTGGTACTCCCACCACGCATCATTGCATCTCCTCTAGTAGGTCCACTATAGCCACCATAGGTACTTGGTGAGTTAACATCACCAAGTTTCTTTGGACTGCATCGAGGGATCTCTCAGTCTCTGCTACAACCCCTTCGACATCTCTTCCACGTCTCTTGTGTCAAGAAAGACCATCAGGTTTCATTGGTCCAACATCTGTGTCTTGATCAATAATTTGGTAAGTATTTTGTCTCGTCAAAAATATTTTTTCTCATTTATACTTAAAATCCAAAAAAATCTTAAAATTCAAAAATTAAAAATCGTTTTTACCTATGGCACCCCATGTTGCATCTAGTGTCAACACTAGATCCAGATCTCCTCTCAAATCCATTGTGACATAAGGGTAGTCTTCGACTGAAATGACCTGTTGGTCTCACCAAAGGAAAAACTTGTCATCAAATGTAGTCCTAGGGACCTCTCTACCCCCTATTCATTTCATTAACTTAGCCCACCTACCCATCCATGGATCTCTTGGGCTGTTGATGGTCTATAATACCTTGGGACGAATCCTAGGTACTCTCTCAAAGAAGAAGAAACACAAGATAGTTATGTATCCAAAGTTCTTTGTGTGACCATTTTGGATATAAGTAAGTTGTTTTTTTCATATTAGCTAGCAGGGGTGTGCACCAATTGAAGACTATAGTGAGACAATCCACTGCAAGACTCATTGAAACACACGAAGTTTGATGTAGAGCAGTAGAACCATTTACCCTGGCTATGGTAAAAACCAGGATTCTTAGTGATAAACTCTCTACATGCTTGATTGGAATCTGGCTTCCAATCTTTTCGGTGTTTCCAGGACATTATATATAGACATAGTCTTCTACACTAAGACTACCTCTTGTCCTTCCTATTGAGTGGACCCTCTCTCCCCTCTCGGAAAGACCTGTAATGAAATAGATATCCTCTATTTTAATCCTTAGGTTCATCCGATCAATCACCAAAGCATCTTCTTCTACACTCCCATAGTGGATTAACATCTCAAGAAATCTGGTATTTGTCTTCATATTCAACATTCTGAAAATTCTTAATAATCTGCATCCTGGTAAGGCATATAATTCATTTTGATCCTCCATTAATTGATTATCAATTTCACTATGCTCTCTTTCATGCCAAGTAATCGACATCCTGCAAAAAATGATGTTTTGAATCATTAAAACCGTGTTTTTCAATTTTGAATTCGCGCACATGTGAGTTCGTTATTAACACATATGCACATAGAGATTTCCTATACATGGATCACATGTATCCAACTCGCATGTACGCAGAGAGAAAATTTCAAAAATAATTTCCCACAGTCAAATTTGTGACAAAACATCTAAAAAGAATTAAAACTTGTTAAAAGTTCAATTAGAAGGTTACTTGGAAGATTAGAATCAATTTGAACGGTTGAATTTGATGGAGGAAGCTTGCTTGGATTTTTCTGCACGGCTCCTTCACCCAATTGCTCAAAACAAAAATGCGAAATTGTGAGTCAAAAAGTCCTTATATAGGTTGACAAATGAAATTACTTTTTCTAAAGTTTATTTTTCTTTTTGTGGACATTTTTTACCCTTTGGCTTGAAGTGTTGGGATGGGTTGTTTTTATAAGATATTTTGGAGATTTTTTGAGAAATTGCTTCAATTCCATGAGTGCAGACCCGTCATGGCAGGCATATTTTTCTTACTGGCATATAGGTTAGGGAATATCACTTTTCCGTTGCATTTTGCATACTAGCCTCCATACTGTGATATTTTTTTCCATAGGGTCAACCCCATCATGTCTTAATTCTAAAACTATTTTCACTCGTTGACTTATAAAATCATGATATGATGGTAGAGCAAACTTTTACATGGACATCTTAGTTAGATCCTCACTAGCATATTTTTCCATGCTGTTATATTGAGTAGTCTCGAGAGTCCTCTTTAGTCCTGCCATGACTTGTGCGTTGAAGACTTGTTCTCTTTCTTCTTCACTATTTTTCTGGATCTATACCCTGGAGGCTTCTTTGTGTTGAGTTGTACTGCTGCATTGCATGGTGACCATTTTTACATTTTGGGCCTTAAGCTGACTTCACTTGGACTCATTTTTAAGCCACCTTTTGACCATGTCTTCCACGAAATCAACCTTGCAATCACTCAAACTCCACAACTTGAGACACCTATTTACCCATGGAAACAACATTCCTTTGAGTGTCATTGAACAGTTTCGTCACCTTGCATTGAGCATAGGAATGTTCCCCTCTTAGGAGCTAGCGCATCTGTATTTGGACACACATTCTTTCCACTATACTATAACATTGTTTTATTCTTTTTTAGGCTTCATGAATATGAAAAAGTGTTGGGATGGGGTCCCCTAGGGTCAATTTTGGGGTAAAAGCACAAGTTTTGGGGCAAAAACCCAAGCTTTGTTGTATAAAGATGTAAAGTCTCTGAAAATTATGGTCGCGGAGTGCGTAGTTAGTGAAATAATCATAAATGGTTTTACCCTTCTTTATGTAAGTTGAGTTGGCTTTTTCAGGATCTATCCATGGTCTACAGACCATGGGATTGTAGAAATAGGCGTGTCTTAAGATGTATAAGAATCAAATGAAGTTTTGTCTAGGGGAGAAGTCTAGAGAGTTAGCAGAGAAGAGTAGGAAGAAAGGTTTTGCAGCTGTACGCGCAGATGCCTAGAGCAGAGTCCGCAGCTGAGTGGGCGGACCCCTGCAGCTGAGTGCACAAGGAAATTTTAAGTATGTAAGCTGAACATAATATTAATAAAGAAGATTGTCACAAAAACACCTGTGTTTATCTCTTTACTTCTTTTTTTATATGAATATGCTTATGTTATGATGGGTTTATGAAATAATGATGTATTGATACGCAACTGTACACGATTTATACTGTTACATGAACGCAATAGATGTTAAATGTTTATGCAAAGATTATCTTGTTGTATGTTGAAGGTATCAAACACTTAAGCCGATTTGAGTAATTACAGGGTTAAGAATAGTCTTTGATGTGCATAAGTAGTCGATTAGTTTGTTCAAGGTCCACGAAAAACAGTCGTAGACCTTCGCGGAGGTCTAGAGGCTGATTAAAGGGAGTTATATCGAGAAGCCATAAAGGCTTATCGATCTACGTGAAGGCGTATTTAGGGCATAAAACAACATAACACTGATCTCTAGGTGCGAAAACTTGGTTCCAGAATCGCCCCATACTCCTTTGGGTGAGACTTCAGTCTGCACTCCACAGACTGATGCTAAAAGGACCCGTAGTGTAGGGATTTGTTTAGCATAACTAACTCTAAACCTGGGTCAAGATCCACTAAGCCAAAAAATGGTTTTGTTGCCGGGAATGGGATCTGCATAAAGATATGTGTGATGTCGCATAACTAGAATCCGACAAAGAAAGAAATTGAGAAGTGGTTGGATACAAATATCCATGAATTCATGGCATAAGAGGACATAAATCCACACATGGCAAAAGAACAGTGGTTGGAAAGGTATCTATACATAGAAATACATGAAATCTTCTTCTACACCTTCCCAATCGAACTATACGAGTGGATCACTAAATTGGCAGACGGCCAAGGAAGGTGGAGGCTTGATGGTCCAATAGTGTGGACCTCGGAGCTAGTGCGAAGGTTGGAAGCTTCTGAAGATAAGATCGCGTGCACTGTCGATCACTGGCTTGATCGAGTCATAGGAGGATTTATGACAGAATTCATAGTCAATACCTCAGTCAGCTACAGTGAAGCAGAGCGATGCTTTTTCAAAGGACCATGAGGTAAGTATTTGAAATCTTTTAATACTCTGATTAAAATTCTCTTTGTGTGAAAATTGGGTTATGCCACTGCCTTGATGTTTGGATCTATGCGAAGTGGATGATTATTTAGAAATTAGGAGAGAACAGGTCCTGAATACATCCCATTGATAGAACCCCCTTCGAGCGACGACGAGGGAGTGATAAATGCCTCACCGTGAAGAACTGTACAGTTGATAAAGCAGGGTTTTCCGTGAATACCTCATCTACCCACACCACCTCCACCTTCACCTCCACAACATACACCTTCACCCACACCACCACCACCTCTGCCACCATTCAATATGTCGAATACCATGAAGTTTCCTGTTTTCAAGGGCTTGGGAAGTGAGGACTCAGATCAGTTTTGGTTCATTGCAAAGGCTATATAGATGGCATAGAATATTACAGATGATCATATAAAGAAGGCATAGTTTGTTACTACTCTACAAGATCGTGCATTGACATGGTACATTAAGTACTGCACCGATAACCCATTGGCATCATTAGCGAGCACTCAGACTGCTCTGAATAAGGAATTTGGCAGGCCCAAGTCTAAATCACAATCAGTGATTAGATTCAAGGAAATCATGATGAAACCTAGCGAAACACCCTAGGAGCTAGATCAGAGACTGAAGTGCCACATCTGTGAAGCTAACATGAATCTCACGGATAGTCAGCACCGTGAATGGTTTTTAGCCTTGCTTCTACCATACCTAAAGGTTGTTTTGTCACAACAAAAGATAGCGACTGAGGTGGAAGAATTGGATTGCAATGAGATTTCACGAAATGCCTATTCAGAATGCTTCTTTGGGAGTTCAACAGATTCATGCAGAGTTGCAAAAAATATTCTTGGAGTTGCAGAGCTTGAATAAGGAAAAAGACACTCAGTTAGAGGTACACGAAGAATTTTAGTTCCTCAAATGTAAAATCCAATGGCATGATAAAGATCACTTCCTTGTTTTTCATAATTATATTACAAGGGGAGGGCCAATACCCTTGAGACAGGAGGCTTCTGCAGGACCAAGTACATGGCTCACGCTACGGTATGCTAGCTATCAAGTGGCTGGAAAACATGTTACAGATAATTTTCATTTGCTACATAAATTTGTACAAACGCCACAACAGTTATTTTGCAATTTTTGTAAATTGATAGGCCACGATGAGCATAACTGTTGTAAATATGAATCGATGATCGAATGAATGCCCATGTATCGAATGCAAACATAAACTTGGCCTTTAGATCAAGGCACTAGGGGGCCACGCGAAGGATACCAGGGGCACGAACAAGGTCGATGAGGAGGAGGACCTGGTAGAGGTTAGGACAAGTTATTTTCTACAATTGTAGAGTGCTAGGACACTACGTGTGAGAGCATACAAGTCATAAACACACATCATGTTGATATTATACTCAGTTTGACCATGCGATAGAAGAATTCCTTATACCGACAGCTAATATGTAGGAGAAGAAGGCGTAGCCTCAGCAGCTAACCGGAATTTATAGATGATGAGTGTTGAGCCCCGCAAGGAGGATCCCAATCTGAATATTGTGCTGCGAAGCCAAATGATGACTGGTGATGATAAAGGAAAAGAACCTAAAGAAAGTAAGTATGTTCTCAAGGCTCCAGAAAAATAGGTTGGGTTTGATCTAGAGTGCACGAAGGAAACATTCATGGAAGCAAAGAAAATCTTCTCTGAGGCCTCTACCTCATGAAGTGAGGACAAGCTATCTGAAGAAGTTGACCCCTCCATGCTTACCACTTTCTTAGAGACTTGTATGAAGCTATTGCGTAACAGCAAAACCATGAAAGGGATACAAGAACTGATAAATAAGTGTGTCGGTAAGGAAGGTGCTCTTGAAGGACACTGCACAGTCAGAAAGATAGGCAAACACAAGACAAGAAAAGGGTGTGAGATGAGGCTTACCGCGCAAATAGGAGAGTGTGAGATTGATCAAGTTATTTTGGATCTGGTGTCGAATGTGAATGTTTTGCCTAAATAGACATGGGAAAGAATGGAAAATCAACAGAAGATTATCCCTACGAGGAGATTTCATGGAGCAACCGTAGATATAGAAGGTGTGAGTGCATTGGTTGATTTTGAAGTGATAGAGATTGTTGATGATAACAATCCATTCCCTGCGCTCCTAGGAATTGATTGCATTATCGACATGAATGGGGTCATCAATTTGAATAAGTGAACTATGTTGTTTGAAAGGAAATCGCTCCACATAATAGTACCATTGGACCCTGCAGAAGGACCGCGCTATACTGAACCAATCCGCGACTATGAGGAAAGAGATGATGATTTGGACCAAATCTATAAGATAACAATGCAAGACAAAGATTGGGTTAATCCAATAGTCGATGGACGAATTGCATGGGACCGCGAAAGCTCCTGTACATCAGATTCAGACGAAGAATTGGAGCATTGCCAAAATAGGCTGCAGAAAGTATCTACACTGCATTGTAATATGATGAATAAATCATTGCATTGTGTGTCATCGGAGGTAAGAAATTTACCTTATTATGAGGGTTTGAATGATGTAGATAAATTTTTGGATGCATTTTTAAGGGAAGTACCAGAGAAGCATCGGTTCCAAGCACTATATTTGGCGCTGCACGCTATGCCTGCATGGTGGTAGGGTACACATAAATATAGTTTTGATGAGTGATGCGAGTACAGAAGAATGATGTAATTGCGGTTTGGTTGCCCGAAATTTCGGCTAACTGAAAAATACGATGGGAGAAATGATCCACGTGATCATTTAGAAAAATGGACTAAGGTTTATGGAAAGGAGCCACAACTAGAGTGGGTGCATATTTTCTGTCACATTTTGGACATCATTCCTATGAACTGGTACCTGTAAAGAGAGCTTTTCCATGGTACTGCGGAGTGGGACATCATAAGAGAAGGATTTTTTATGACCTTTAGCTTTGCGATCAATTCGAAAGCATCGATGAAGCGCTACAGGAGGTTAAGGTAGCAATATTTAGTACGTAGGATCCATTAGAATTGATTCAATCGGATTGGAGAACCCAGCAGCGCCATGCGCTAGAGTGTTATAATATGACTGCTGAAGAAGATGATGAAGATCCAAGGAATATTATCATCCCAGAAGATGAATGCCACCGTGAAGTTGAGGGACCATAGATAGAGAATCCAGAGATCACCGCACCATTGAAGACTAAACAAGTGAACATTGGCACAAAGGCGGAGCTGAAGTTTGCAAATATTGGAGATTCCTAGGATGATGCTACAGAAGATAAAGTTGCTGAGTTGCTCCGCGAATATCAGGGCTTATTTCGTACCAAATTTTTGGACTTAAAATGCATCATAGGTGATTTTTGAGTGATGAAAATAACTTTGAAACTTGACATGAAGCCTGTTAAGCAAAGGCCATATCGCCTTAATCCTGAATACAAGGAAAAGGTCCGCCTGGAGTTGGACAAGATGCTGGCAATAGGTATTATTGAACCAGTGGAGGAATCTGATTCAGTGAGTCCAATGGTCATTCAGGAAAAGAAGCAGAAGGATGAAATAAGGATTTGTGTAGATCTTAGGAAGCTTAATGATGCTTGTGTTCATGATCATTTTCCAACTCCGTTCACAGATGAAGTACTGGATAATGTTGGAGGGCAGGAGGCCTACTCATTCACTGATGGGTTCTCTAGATACAATCATATTAAGATCGTGCCAGAAGACAGGAGTAAGACCACCTTCATGATAGAATGGTGATGTTTCCAGTATACAGTGATGCCTTTTGGACTTAAGAATGCGTCGCTTTGTTCTTGCGCATAGTCATTGCAACGTTCAAATAATTCATTCACAAGTTCTTGGAGGTATATTTTGATGATTGGGCAGTGTTTGGGCTTGTAAAGTGCCATGTAGTCAATTTGTGCTTGATGTTGGATACATACCGAAGCTATCATAATGTGCTAAACCTGAAGAAATGTTTGTTCTAGGTCCCCTTCAGAATCTTTCCGGGTCATGTGGTATGCGGGCAAGGACTTATGGTGGACCCTGCTAAGATCGCGATGATAATTAGTTTGGAGGTACCAAGAAATGTTAAACAACTATGTGCAACACTAGGCCACACTGGGTACTATCATAATTTCATCAAAAGTTATGCTCAGATTACTGCGCCTATGAAAATGCTACTAAAGAAGGACGCTACATTCTATTGAGATGAAGAATGTCAGCGTAGCCTAGAGGTACTGAAGGAGAAAATGGTCACCATGTCCATCCTAGTCTTCCCAGATTGGAAGAAGGAATTCCATGTGCATGTGGATGCCTTGGGTATTGCATTAGGTGTAGTGGCAACAGAGGCTGGTGAAGGAGAACTAGATCATCCTATAGTGTTTGTGAGTAGGAAGTTGTCTAAGGCTGAAAAGAATTATTTGATGACAGAGAGTGAAGGCTTGGCTATAGTGTACACGCTCTAGAAGTTTAGACATTACCTGCTAGGCGGACATTTCAAGGTGTACACAGACCATTCTACATTAAAATATCTAGTTAATTAGCCTGTGTTGGGGAGGGAATATGCAGATGGCTGCTGTCATTTCAAGAATATGAGTTTGAAGTAATTGTGAAGCTAGGAAGATTGAATGTAGGACCAGACCATCTGTTGTGCATTGATATAGGAGAAGAGCCTACTAATTTGGAGGAAGGGTTGCATGACACACAACTCTTCATGGTGCACATAGAGGATAATCACTTCATGGATATTATCCATTTCTTGACCACAGGAATGGCTATAGAAGGATACACCAGTCAGTAGAAGAAAGAATTGGTGGTGTCTGCGACAAATTTCTCTGTGATCGCAGGGCATTTGTATAAGATGGGATCGAATGAGATACCTTGACGATATGTGCCCAATTTTGAACAAAACAGTATCCTCGCTAAGGCCCATGGAGGAGTTGTGGGAGGGCATTATGCAGGAAACGAAACAACACAGAAAATTTTGTGCTCTGGGTTGTGCTCGCCAACGTTGCATGTGGTGGTCGATGATGCATGTTAAAGAACAGGCAGACCATCATGAAGGAATGAATTTCCTTTGAATCCATAGTTGTCATTGCAGCCATTTGAGAAATGCACAATTGATTTTGTAGGGTTGATTTAGCCTCCAGGTAAGAAGACAGGTGTGCGGTATATCATTACCGCAATCGAATATTTGACCCGATGGTTGGAGGCATGGCCTATGAAGGAATGTATAGGGGAAACAACAACAAATTTTATATTCTAATATGTGTTGACTAGGTTTGGCTGCCCAAAGGTACTAATGAGATATCACAGAACACATTTTCTCAATGAAACGATCAGCGCGCTGATAGATGAGTTCCAGGTTTATCATCAGAAGAGTACGCCATATCATCCTTAGGCCAATGGAATGGTTGAGGCTCTTAATAGGATATTGGAGAATGCATTGACGAAGGTTTTCAACGCACAGCGGAATGATTGGGACGTGTGCGTACGAGCAGTGTTATGGGATTATAGAACTACTTATAAAAAGATTACTAGTTGGACACCTTTTGGGTTGGTCTATGGTGTGCAAGTTGTCATACCTATGGCATATATCATGCCTACTCTAAGCATAATGACTTTCACAGGAATGGTGGACTGCAAAGCCTTAGAATAAAGGCTCGCGTAGTTAATGGAGCTTGAGGAAGATAGGTTTCTAGCCGGATTCCATTAGTAGGTTCAAAAGGAATGCCAAAAAGCTTGGCATGATCAGCACATCAAACTGCTCACCTTCAAGGTAAATGATTTTGTTTTATTATATGACAGTAATTTTGATAAGTTTCGAGGAAAATTTTAGATGCACTGGCTGGGGCCATATGTTATCAAAGAGATTATAGATGGTGGAGCAATTAAGCTCGCGAAATTGAATGGAGACCCATTTTTGGGAAGGGTAAATGGAAGCCAATTGAATCCATACACTGGAGATCCGGCCCAATGACTACATGATGGTAGCCCACTCTTAGTGCTCCAGGTAGCTACAAGGAGGCACAAGACTATAAAATACACTACTCGATTTGTAGAGCTACACGACAGGGGGGTTGCACGAAAAAGGATGATGTTGTTGTACCATAAGAAGCTCGAAGGGAGTTGCGTTATAGGGGAAGAAAGCACGCAACACATCTAGAAATTGATCGTTACAGCACTGTTTATGATTTCATAGTGAGGAGATGGTTAAGAGGAGTGGGGGGGCGACATTTAACGCTGAATTTTAAAGTGAAATATTTGGAAATCTGCTACCAAATCAAAATTTATGGACGGATTTTGGGGGGAATGGTCGAATTTGAATTTGAATTCGCCTATCAATTACGCATGGTCATCCAGCGAAAAACACTTTGCATCCTTATAATTTTTGTGTTGAGCTGTCGATTTTTTATGAATCCTCAGGTTTTCATTGATTTAGTCACTAGTTCTGTATTTGATAAGTTACCCGAGGATACCCAACGATTTATTCTTAGCTCGATGTCCAGACCAGGAGAGACTCTTAGTACTAGAGGAGTTGTCGCCTCCAAGGGAGCTGCTCCAGAGTTAATAAGTAGGGAGGATCCAGTTTTTTTGCCTACGGAATCAAGGTCTCCTAGGCCAAAGACTACACTAGTAAGGGAAGTCCTGAAAACAAAGAAAGACAAGCAAAAGAAGCCCATACCAATGCATGAGTAATGAAGGAAGCATGCTGCTACTCAGTCCTAGAATAAATACAAACCGAGCGCTAAGGATAAGGGGAAAGTGGTGGATTTGGAGGCTGAGGAGGGTGCGGAAGACATAGACACCGAGGGGTGGATTCTATATCCATGTTGCTAGATTATATCCCTACACAAGGGAAAAGTGAAGGTCCCTAAGGACCTAGATGCACGAAAATTTCTCCTCAATACACCCCTGCTACCAGAGAACATCACTTTTCAAGGTCCACGCTTGGCGCAGATTCCCCATCTCAAGCTGGAAGACTGGGATCTGGTGGACCATGAGAGATTCCCTCACTTGGTAACAGAGAACTATATGAAGAGGGTCTTTTACAAAGAATCTGGTGTCACTGCGCTGGAGCCTGTGGAGTGGATTTGCAGAGTGAATCGATCGGGGTTACTGAACCTATTATGGGTGTCCCACTACCACTGCTTCAACATCAACCTGACTGTTATCAAATAGTTGCTAACCTTGGTGCATGACGGTTGTTTTTGGCTGAGCACATTGATTCCTATCACTGATATGCTGAACCATCGGATCACACCATTTCCTCACTCAAAGTTGAATCTGACCAAGGAGTTTGGTAGAAAGACGAGTGAGCGTGACATCACAGACAAAATGAAGGACAAATTCAAGCTCATGAAGAAGTTGCATGGGTAATCTATTACCTCAATCACCAACCCCACGGTAAAAATTTCTAGATAGATCCTTGTTTGCAAAATCATGAGAAAATTTTGCCCGAACGAGATTCTGTTGCTAGTTATTTCTTTGGCTGCACAGTGCATGGAGGGCATGCAGTTCACTTGGACATGCTACCTTTGTAGTGAGTTCATTGCGAACTGTCGAGAGGGGCAGGATGAGAGTAAAACATTCCAGTATTTGTGGTTGTTTCTCTCCATTGTGCTCATCACTTGGGATCTGTCAGAGGACAGTTAGTTTCCTCACGTGGATAAGGATTTGTTGGAGGCTACAAAATTTGCATCTTTCTGGGCAACATAGGAAATCACGTGTGCCACAGAGACCAAAGTCTTTTGGGTGCTGATGGAGGTGAACATTCGCATAGCCATCAACCAGAAGCCACGGTTGTCACCAACCATGTTTGAGCAGCTTTTGGAGTACGCGGAGTTTAAATCTGACTTCCATCGCATATACATCCAGGTGCAGAAGGATCTGCAGCAAAACTGGTTTTACCTACCTTACATTGCTACAAAAGACATTATTCAGGAGGTTATCATGTGCTAGCTGATATATTGGCATGCTCCATCTGATCTGGCTGTGGGCACCAACAAATCTGTAGAAAAGAAGAGGAAGGAAGAAGCAAAGTAGAAGGTCCAACAGTTGGCTGAGAAGTGGAGGAAAGAGGACAAGGAGAAGGCCTGGGTGGAAGTAAAGCACGCCGCTAAGCAGCAGGCCAAAAAAGAAGAGTGTGGCTTCGAGCACAGTGGTAAGTCTCCTTTGCCCTAAACAAAGGAGGAGGAGCAGTCAGAGCAGGGCAGCAATGGTCAAGATGACAAGAGCACTCCCTTCCTGATCAAAAGGTATAGAGAACAAGGAAAGGAAGGGCCATGAAAGAAATAAAAAGTGACAAAGTTGTCGCTGGATCCGATTACTTTTACGAACAACGACCTAGACAAAGTAGGTGACAAGGTGCATGATGACATGACAGAACTATTCAAACAATTCGAACAACAGCACCAGCAGGTGCTAAGTATCATCTAGAAGGATCTGCATGAGTTGTAGATTCAAACAAGTAGGATCCAGGTAGGCGCAGGGTGGATCGGCGTTGTATCAACAGGTTTGGCACTGGGGACCACTCATGTAGTAGAGATGGTTTGATCACTATATTTCCAGGAAGTTGTGCTGCCAGATGGATCCTTGAGCATGGAGGCGACCGGCGACAAGGTCATCATAAGTTCTTTGAAGAATATCAGCCTCAACTTGGTTGCACTCCCCAACGAGTACCTTTACACGCTGCAAGTAGGTGTGATAGTAGAGTTCATAGCTCAGGAGAAATGCACGCTCAATCTCATAAGTGAATATAGAGTGAACAATGAACAAATGTTCGCTGAGAAGTCAAAGGCATTATAGACCAAGGATAAAATTCAAGCACAAAGCACCGAGCTCGTAGCTACAGTGGCAGAAGCATGTAGAACGGTGCCAGAACTGCATATCCCAGAGGATGCACCATTGGAGGCAAATATTATAAAACTTTCTACGGGCATCCGCGAGGCCAAGGCAGGGGTGGCTAGAGTCCAATTTGAGCTGAACCTGAAGATAACAGAACTAGAGCTCAAGTTGCTACCTTCAACCCCGCCAGAGGTAAGGGAACAACGTGAAGCTGCTATGAAAGATGGAGCTGCAATGGTGTATGTCGCGGTGGTGGACTCCACACGCTGTTTGAGCAAGCTATGGAGGTATTCACGGCCTTGCAGGAAGATCCCACTGTGAAGGTCTTAAATACAACAATCTACAAGCTCCAACAACAATATGATGAAGTGAAGGCAACGACGTGCACCGTTGCTACATCACGACACCTTGCCAAGCGACAGGAGGTGAGGTAGCTCATTACACAAGTGGAAGAAGCGCAAAAGAAAGAGGTCATTCTTAAGGCCAGATTAGGGCCTTGGTTGGATGAGGCCTACATCATCTCTGCCAATATTCAAGATAAATTGGTGAACTTGTAGAGTACACAACAAAAAGTCAAGTAGGATAGTGTAGGACCAACCACAAAGCACCTGGTGGAACAAATCAAGCAGGAAACCACGTAGAGCACGTCTAAGATAGCAGTTGCACAAGTGGAGCTAGGGGATCTTCACGGTAAGATCTCCATGCCAGCCGAGTGACTTGAGGGTGAGTCATGATCTTTATGTTGCCAGCCTATTGCGATGGGGTCACCTAGGGTCAATTTTGGGGGAAAAGCCCAAGTTTTGGGGCAAAATCCCAAGTTTTTTTGTATAAAGATGTAAAGTCTCCAAAAACTGTGGTCGCGGAGCTTGTAGTTAGTTAAGGAATCATAAAGGGTTTTACCCTTCTTTATGTAAGTTGAGTCATATTTTTGAGGATCTACCCATGGTCCGCTGACCATGGGATTGTATAAATAGGTGTGTCCCAAGATGTCTAAGAAAGAAATGAAGTTTTGTCTAGGGGAGAAGTCTAGAGAGTTTGCGGAGAAGAGTAGGAAGAAAGGCTCTGCAACTGTGTGTGTAGAGGCCTAGAGTAGAGTCTGCAACTAAGTGCGCAGGGAAGTTTTGAGTCTGTAAGTTGAACAGAATATTAATAAAGAAGATTGTTACAAAAACACTCATGTTTATCTCTTTACCTCTATTTTATATGAATGCACTTATGTTACGATGGGTTTATGAAATAATGATGTATTGATGCATGACTGTACATGATTTATACTGTTATATGAACGCAATTGATGTTAACTATTTACGCGAAGATTATCTTGTTGTATGTTGAAGTTATTAAACACTTAAGACGATATGAGTAATTATGGGGTTAAGAATAGTCTTTGATGTGCGTAAGTAGCTGATTGTTCTGTTCAAGGTCCATGAAAAATAGTCATAGACCTTCGCGGAGGTCTAGAGGCTGATTAAAGGGAGTTATATCAATAAGCCATAATGGCTTATAGATCTACGCAAAGGCCAATTTAGGGCATAAAACGACATCACGCTGATCTCTGGGTGCAGAAACTTGGTTCCAGCATCCCCCCATATTGCTTTGGGTGAGACTTCAGTCCACACTCCATGGATTGATGCTAAAAGGACCTGTAGTGTAGGGATTTGTTTGGCACAACTAACTCTAAACCTGGGTTACGACCCACTAGGCCAACAAAAAGACAAAAAAATTATATATCCCAAAAAGAGTGGGAATAGGAAATTATTTCCATAATTGATGGTAGCTAGAGTCAGTTGTGTCACCCTTGAACAAAGCACTCAAGAAATAAATGTTTCCTCCATTGGGATGTGCTCTAGTTTGACTTAGGAGAGCCTTAGCCTTTTTATTGAGTCAGTGCTCCTCCGATTGGTTATCTCTTCCAATCATATGGAGAGTTTTCTTATGCCTCCTACATGAAAAAATTATACAAAGTTATCATATGTTTCCATGTAGTCACATTTGAGTCATGCTTTTGTTCAAGGGAAGTAAACCTGAGTCGATCTTTCTACAGTGTCTCTTGACCTATTTTTCAGTCGATCATCACTGGTTTTCAAAGTCATGTTCCTTATCACGTCAGTTATTTGATCCTTTGCTCGTGCTAGTTTGAGAAGGTCTCCATTGATTTCTTGCTGGTGGGTCTTGCTCTTATCGACTATGACAAATTTCTCTTAGAGTGGATCTAGAGCTGCACCCTAGCCCTATTTTCATTATTGATAGGTCACCTTGTGCTCAACATTGATCAGTATCATTGGTCTTTGACTGAGTGGTTTCCCTTGTGTTCGATGTCAGATTTCATTATCACACATTGGGATTCGTTTAGTACCTTGGTTTCCATTTGACCTTATTGATGGATTCGGCGCCTTTGTGTCAGCTTTCATTATTGGTTGGTTTAGAGGGTTTCTATCATGCACTAGCTACATCTTGTGTATGCTGAAAACGTGCTTCTGTTGAGTTACTACATCTTTATTCATTTGATTCCTTCCACATTATTCGCATGTGGGTTACACTCATGTTGGATTGATGAAGGATGCCTTCATTCCTTCCTTCTAGTGGATCGTTTCCCATTAACTTCAACTCATTTCTCTGGGAATAAGATCTAGAGTCCATTTGGCAATAACTTAGGGTCTCAGTCATTAGTGGCAGACTCCTTTGCTATTGACAGTGGGAAAACATCAGTGTCTCCTAATTGATAGATTCTTCCAAGTTTTGACTACAAATCATTTATTTGCACTTGTTAGATTGTATTGGGTACCTTGACTCTCATCATCATTATCAGTGAGTAGTCTCATGTTTGTTAACAGTATAAATTAATGACCAGTAATAAAATGATTTCTCACATGGTCAACTTCATATCATTTATTCACATTGTGTAGAAATGTACCATGGTGGTCGGTGAAGACCTCTAATTTTCATCAGCATTTCTTGGTTCACTTGTCAGTTTCTCCTGTTTCTGCTAGTTAACACCATCCACCTTATATGTTGCAGTTCATTACAATGAAATCCTATTTGTTGGCACCCGAGTTGCGTGTAGTACCATTTTTTCCACCATTTTGACTTGGTACTTTTTGGATCAACTTTATGACTTCAATGATCATCTCTCTACTTCAGCATCATTGATCAGTTCTTTATATGTGATATTGAGACATGCAATTATATGGATATGATCAGATGATCCACTATGTATTTTCAGTTCCTTTCTACTTGTATATATATTGGATCTCCTTTTGTACTTGACATGCAAACATGCTTTATTATCTCTAATCATGGGTATGCCCAACTCAGACAGTAGTTTCTTTCTGATCTCTTTCACTGGCTTGGAAAGCTGAGTTCTGGTGAAATCCTCTATGATCTCAGGATGATTCCTTCTATACACTTAATACATTTCGAGCATCATGTACCCCTTTTGACCTCATATGTTATGGGGCATATGTTATAGCACCATTTACCACTCTTGGTAGACTTGATGCTCTGGTTATGGCCTAGGGCAACCCTTTCTTTCCAGACTTGGTCCAAATTATAAAAAGCAGTGTTTTATTTCCCATACGCTACTTTGCTCTGTGTTAAAAGCGTGTACACGTGGGTCAGTATATACCCAACCCACGTATATCTGTTAAGACACTCAAAAATAAATAATATCCTAAAATTCAGGCAGAGTTTATGAGTTTTACATGTTACTCACCTACCATATCCCATGGCCCAACTGTTTCCCAATTGAAAAAACTAATTTGAAGTATAAATAAACCTCCATGGGAAGGCCTGAGGGGAGAAGAGTTGATATATTTATATTATAGTTGATAGATCCATGATCGAGTCTGAAGAAATCCTTGTGCCTCATGCACTCCCAAGTTATAGGAAACCTTTGTTTCCTCTTTTGAGATGTCCTTCATCCCTCTTATGACATCCTTGTGTGTATCGATGGAGGAATATTGATGAGGTTGGGGTAGGACGGATCTGGGGAATGGTTTCGTGTGGAGCTAGAGGAAGACTCAAGTTGTAGTTTTCCACATTTCATTTAGCTTACATCAATAAAGAAATGTTGTTATGTTCCTAATATTTATAATTTTTATGCATTGATCCCTGTTATGATTTGCTTATAAATCTTATATTAATGCTCAATTTCTCATTTTCTTGTATGATCTAACACATATACCATGAAAATGATTTATATTACTATTGTTGTATATGCTTTTCTTGAATAAGTTTCAGGTTTTAAAGGCATCGGAAGAAGTAGAGGGTTTGAACACTGCGGGATTGACCTCTAACATGGGACCTCCAAGTAATACCATCTTCCCACTTCAGTAGTTTGAGCATTCATATTGTTTGTCTCCACATTTCTTGTTCTTGTATGACCTCCGCTCTATTGGGGTTTTCAACCCAAGACCCTAGGGTCTTTCCACTCACAACCATCACAGACAAGTAGACCAGTTGAATTTATTCATTAATTTCTCCAAAAAATAGTTTACATTGCATCTATAGGTCTATCATTTTCTACCCCACTTGTCTAATTGTTTTAGGATTAATAAGGGTCTAATAGTTGGAATAATGAGAAGAATTGTGCTATAGTCTATAATGTAGGAAGAATTATATTTTGAAAAAACACCAAGTTGTGTACTAACCATACACCCCATAGGACTAGAAAGGGAAGTTTCTGATAGAGTTTTAGGTCCTTTCTTTCAAACTAGGCCTTCAAATTTCAAACAGGGTCCAACATAGGCCTACATTGTAAATGTTCCTATTCTAATAGATATGTACCTATATATATGCTTAATTCATTTAATATATATATCATTAGAAAATAAATTTTGTATACCTCAATACACCTTTCAATCTAAAATATGGAAAATAATTACTAAGAAAAGTGCTAATACTCAAGATCATCCCTAGTGCTAGCATTCATATTCATTTCTTCTCTAGGGCGTACGCCACAAACTAATCTAGTTCTTCCTCTATTGCATCACAAAGGGACTAAAAAATCTCCATGACAATTATATAGATGGAATAATTGGTATAGTGTATATAAATACATTCTCTTGCCTCTATACAAAGTAGGCGAGGGAGGCCAACATTGGTAAAGTGGACTAATTACACAATAAATTTAGTTTAATGCACAAGATAAGGTCTCCAAATGAAGTTCTGTCTCTCCAACATATACATGTCAAGAGACCATTCCTCAGGTGGAGCATTCTCTAAGCATGGGTTGCATGTGTCAAGTGCTCTTCATCACAAGGTTTCTCGCTTTCTAAGACAATCATCCCATTCTCCTCAACACATGTATCTTGGGTCCATAATAAATCACATGTAATGTGCTCTCAACCCATGCATCTATAATCAATCCCATGTAATATGGTTTGTTTTCTACAGGTTATGTATTGCATGGTCTTGCATCCCTCCTTTGGCCTTGGGTTTTTGGAAAAGGACTTGATAAATCCATGATTGGATATTGATTTCTAAGGAATTGATCATAGTTAAAGGTTGGTGATTTATAAGGGTTCTATCATCCATGGGAGCACAAAAGAACTCAAGATATAGACAAATAAAAAGCTCAACACAAGAAATGAAAATTGACATATTAACATAACAATATCCAACTAAGTTTGGGGAAAAATATCCAACTAAGCTATTGAAATTCAACTATTGATACCTTATTCTCCATCCAAATAAAAAAATGAAACCACTTTTTGTCTTGTATCATATCAAATTCCAATTGTGATGGATATGGCCATATTTTTTCTCTTGTCAAGACATGGAAGATGGATAAGTTAAAGTAATTAATATCTAATCATTTACATTTTTGTACAAAAAAAAAAATCAGATATTAAATATACTTACAAATTTGCATGCTAAGGCTTCTAAACCTGTTTGGCCACTGTGATGTGTGGCACAATATTTGGCAAGTCTTGCCTTCGAGGCCTTGTACTGAAACATACATTAATTCAATTTAATTATGCACCATTAAAATATAAAAATCATTTAATGCATATGAAATAATCTTATGACAAAATTTAAATACCTATATTCTCTCCTTACCGGACTTACTTTGTGCATCTTCTCTATCATATGCTTTCATGAGCTCTTTCCATACTTTCGTGCTTACATCAATTAGCCTTATTCTGGCCCTTAGCTCAGGAGGAATTTTTTTTATCCTTTTCGTTTAGTTGCAATGTAATCTCTTGTAGTTTCCAGTTATTTGTTTTCTTACTTTCTTCACTGACCAACCTATCCCAAATTCAATTTGCACTTCATGGATGACCTCCTTTGGAAGGTGTATGGGTATCTTCGATAATGGAAGATGTAGATGCTCTTCGAGGAATTGAAGGCATGATTACTTCAACCTGCGATTGAACACTTTCCCTCCATTTGTCATTCTAATATCCCCATAGACAACAACATATTCTACCTTGGTTTCATATATACCAATTAAAGATGCATAAGTACCAGTACTGGTGGTGGAAGAAATATGTGTCCTAGGAGTGGGTGGGACATTGGATGTCTCTATTCCTTGTTCCACATTCTTAGAGGTTATTTTGATTGTTTTTTTCCTATCTCCTTTGATTTATCCAGGAGTTGATGGGGAATTAATCAATTCCCTTTAACAAGGTTGATTTGATTGGTTTGTTTCAGTGCCTTTAGTACGTTCCTCCACGTATTTGGCAAGCATGGAAAAATCCATACCTTCTATTCTTTTCACTGCTTCTACCGCCAATATAGAAGCCATTTACTCTTTTACTTTCTCACTATCATGTCCCTATATATACATAATAATAAAAAATTGTTTTAAAATTAGAAAAAATAAACCCTAATTTCTTCTTTTATAATTTTGAAACCAAAAAATAAAAAATACAATTCAAAGCAATGGAAACATGTAACAATATATAAATTGAGTGTGAAATACTTCATTCTTGCAAGAATTAGATCCCTTTGCTCATTTCCCTCTCTTGTTGCTTGACATTTTTTGGCATCATAGGGCGATTTGTTTTCCTCCAGATTGTGGAAAATCCCTTTTGTTTGCTCCCTACGTTTTTCTCCCTTCGCTCTAACTATTTTAAACAACAATAGTGAAAAATGGATGGGCAGGGGTTTGATTTTCGTCTCTGGTAGGAAGTGAATGAGATACACAAATTAATTTCGTAATTGCTAGAGGTTGAATCACACCCAAAAATATTTTTTTTTTGAAATCCACAAGGGAGGATAGGTCCATTAATACCTCTTCCCACCATGAATAGAGATCCAATAGATTAGCTATTTTCTTTCATAACCTCAATGCATTTCTCCAACCGTGGTATGCTCAAACTCCATGCAAAATTTCAAAGCTTCCTTGATTTTCAATTGGTGAGTATGAGAATGGAAATATAGTGAATGTATTACATTGTTTTGGTTGAATAGTAGGGATACACAATAGGTTTATCCATTATGTGTGTGAATTATAGATTGGTGGGTTTTTTTATTTTTATTTTTTGATTTGGTCTAATTTTTATTCATTGTCATCTTTGCACTGTGCAATGTCGATGTGGGAGGATTCCACGTTATTTTCATTTTTATGAGGGTTGAATACAAATATTGGATGTGTAATGTGCATAGGCACATGGTATTCGTTGAAATGTTGGTTGATGTAAAGCCCTATAAATGGTGTTTTAACCTTGAAATGAAGGGTGTTTTATGTCATATTTTCCTAGCCCACTAATGAATTTGGTGTGATTTCAAACTTTCTAATTTTATTTTAATAGCCAATGACTCATAATGTAACAATCCACTAATTATAGTCACATACACACATTTTCACCTTTAAAGGTTGTGTTTATTAGTGATTATGTATACATGTGACACAAACATTTTTGATCCCGCCATTCATTCTTTACTCCTTTACATGGTGGATGGTGGCACTGAAAATATGTCTCATCCACAAGTTAACTTATATTAATTGTTATATTATACACCGAGTTCATTTAGAAGACTTAAAAATCAAAAATTGAAAATAATATATTCTATAAGATATAGGGTCAAAGAATTTTTCTTTTAAATACACAAAAATACAAATATTTGGCTATTTAAAATTATGGATGAAGGGTTTGAATTAGTTTAAATGAAAATATGAAAAAAAGAAAAAAGAAAAAACAGTCCATTAGTTTTCATAATCATCATCTACGATTTATAATATTTGTGTCATGTCACCATATTGGGAGTATAAATTAACAAAAAGGGTTTATATTGAAAATAGGGGCATTTTAGTTAGAAATGTGTAGTGAAAATTAGCTGATCTTAAATCAATTGTGCGTTTAGAAAATTGGACGGAGAAATAATTAAGTGCAGAAATGTTATGTGACTAATGTCATTGTCATGTATTCCATGATTTAGAGGAGGCCATGGATAGAGGACGTGGGCAATGTAGACTTTCTAAATCAATGAGAGGAAAGTGGGTGGCCATAAAATCGAATACAAATCTATAGATACAACAAATGTAAGAAGACAAAGCAACCTCAACCAAATGCAGATGGTGTTTATGAATCCACAAATGCTACAAGTGACGAGATATAGTCATATAAAATATTTTGTTGTTTTTTTCAATCCAATTCATGATATCAATATGTCAAATATATTAGTAAAGTGAGGTTTTATGTTGGATAGTATATTGGCTGAAATAATATAATTAGTATACTAAACATCATTTATTATGTTATGTATTATATGGGGAAAATGGGGCCATGGAAACAGATAATGTCATATCAAATAAGGACACAACGGATGTCACGGAACGTCAAGTAATAAAATTTTGAGTTAGGAAAAATTTTGTGATACATCCATCCATTTTCATAGTGTTATTAGAATTTATAATGTACTATCCAATATTGAAATGAATTAATGCATTTTTTTGATATTTCATATGGATATTCGAGCAAGTGCACATCCTAAGCATTCAACTAGCAAAAGAAAAAAAAACATATGTACATGGGTGTGGACCTAAAACTATTAAATCACGAAGAACACAGTGGGTGGAAGAGGATATGACAATGGATCCATAAGACATAACAAATAATTGAACTAAAGAAGAGTTTGGTTAAGACTATAGTAGATGGGATGGGATTTGTTAAACGATATTTGATTATTATATTTCTTTGAAATTGATACATTTATGATTTATCCAATTCTTGTCAAACATTAAATAATGGTTGCGTTTGTCGATAGGTAGAATATGATGATGAAAGAACAACTACTAATACCCAAGCTGATCCAACTGGTCTATTAATATTTGGATGGGATGATCCAAACCATCCTTTAAACCATACATGGGAAAAAAACCATATTTAAATAGAGCTCTATCACTTGATAAATTTGAACAGTTGATGAGATTAGCATACACTGATGACATGCTACCTAGCCTTAATGATGATGATCATGATAGCGAAAATGTAGTGAATGAAGAAGGATTGAATGAAATTATTATAGGTTTTTTTGGGGATGGAAACATTGATGATAATAATGATCATATCATTGATAGTAATGATGACAACAGGACAATTACTACTAACATAATGTTGATAATGAAAACCTAAAAGGCTCCATCAAGCAATCAACAAAAACACCCGTGTTAAAATCAGGTGCAAGTAGAACCTCAAAACTTGCATGCACATTAATATTATTAAAAATCAAGTCACTATTTGGTTGGTCACACAAAGGATTCCCCACCATACTAAAGTGGGTAGAAATCTATTTCTTATAATGCATTGTCAATTAGTGTACGTAATTCGTAAACATTCATCAAATTCATTTATATTTTTCTAAGGGGATTTTAAAACCATATATTGTATATGAATAGTGATAATATATATTCACATATCAAACATGTTCATCATAAGTCAAACATCCAATTGATCTAATATTTGAAAATATCACAGTGCACTAAAAACTAAAATATTTCATGAATAGAATGTGTTGCCATCAACTTACAAAGAGGTGTGTCAGTGGTTAGTTGAGTTGGGGATTGAATACAAGCAAATTCATTCATGTAAAAATGATTTAATTTTATACAAATATGAATATCAAGACAAGGTAGAATGCCTCATATGCAAGGAGAAGATATAATGTATAGATATACAAGGTCCTATGGTTCTAAAGAAGGTTTTAAATCACATGCCAATTATACATATACTTCAACGAATGTTTTGTTGCAAGTCACTTGTATAGTTAATGGAATGGAATGAAAAGAATGGGAGTAAAGATGGATTCATGCGAATTTAAGCATACTCTAAAGAATTGAAACACATAGAGGAAAAATGGCGAACAAAATTCAAAGATGAACCCCATAGTATAAGGTTTGGTCTTGCAATTGATGGAGTGTGCCCATTCTCTTTCATGAGCTAAAATTATAGTGTTTGGATAGTCGAATTGATAGTCTACAATATTTCCCCATGGATCAATGTTAGAAAGGATCACCTTATGTTTACTCTCATTGTTCCAGGAAAACATCAAGTTAAAAAAATGGATGTTTATCTTGTGCCTTTTATTGATGAGATGCAACTACTAGGGAAAGGCATAAGAATGCATGACATAACACCTCCTCCATCAAAAAGGTCCTTCATGTTGTATGGTGTGCTATGTTGGACTATTCATGATTTCCCACGACTGGGTTTTTGTTCAAGTAAGATAAAAAAAAAAATTACCTATTTACACTCATAATTTATTGTCATCCCAAGTTTCATACTCGGTTTTATATTATTATTTGGAGGTTATTAACCTTTTTGAATTGGGGGGCTTTGAACAAAGGGGACATTTGCACGTCCAAGATGTGTAGAACAATTTCAAGGGTGGTATTCTAAATATCTTCATAAATTTATTTATGAAAACAACATGGTTTTCCTACCACTAGATAATAGGTTTAGAAACTTCCATAAGAATCAGTTTGATGGAAAAGTTTAAAATAGAGGCCCTGCCATGATTACAGGTCTAGCTGATTGGTTTACAAAGTATGAAGATGACAAATTGAAATATTGGCAGAATTTTTTTAATGGGGTGATTCTATTGAATAACCAGAACAAGTTGTAATTAAGATGCTATAAGGGATGAAAACAAAAAATATTTTATGAGCTCCCATATTATAAGGATATATTAATATCTCACCTATTAGATCCGATACACATCTTCAAACATTTCAAAGATTCAATTTTTTGACATATAGGAGGAAAAGAGGACACCTTGTCTTCGAGGAGAGATATTTCTCTTTCATGTACCAAATTTGATAGAAAACATTGGTGGCCAAATAGGGAAAATGAATAATATGCAGAAGCTCCACGGATTTTGAAAAAGAAAGAGCTAGACCAACTAAAAAATCTCATACTTTCAATAAGGAAACCTATTGGTTATGGGTCATCATTAAATAAATATTTTATAGTTGATGGACATATCACAAGATTTAAAACACATGATTTTCATAACTTTATGAAGGTATTATATATCATCATTTAACATTTATTGGTAAAATTGATTAGGTACTCAATATCTTATTATATTATATTGTGTGACAAAAATAACTAATGATGATCTTTGATAAATGCGTTTGAAAACATATCATGTCATTGGAAACTAGGGGGGATCCATGTCTTACCGTTGACTTAGGGAATGTTATAGGTTGATTATCAGCGTTTGCAAGGTATGTGGTATGGAATGTTCATGTGTAAGAGACATAGAGATATTGTATTGCATTTTAATTTTTTCTAAAGATCCATACTAATTTAGTGTTCTTATATTAGGTGGGTGACATCTAAGGAGATCCATGAATGTGAAGTGCTAAAATGGAAGAAGGGAATTACAGAAATTGTATGTGTATTTGAGAAGGACCTCCCTATAAGTTTCATGGACCTACAAGTCCATTTACTTATACACCTAGTCAATGAAATTGGATTGGCAGGTGTTGTGACGATGAGCTGGATGTTTTTCTTTGATATGTATATGAAAAATCTAAAAAGATATATCCGAAAAAAGGCACATTTAGTCGGTTGAATGGTTGAAGGGTATGTATTGAATGAAGCATTTTTCTTCCTATATGAATTCCTTGGTAAGTATTTCAAATATGGGCCATGCTTCTGGGATGAAGAATGAGGATTCGATATCAATGATGGAGAAAAATGAAAATATAAGGGTGTTCAAGTAGAAATTAGTAATTAAACTCATGATCATTGTGCTTGTTTTTATTGTGATCATTAATTTAGTCTATAATTCCGTTTGTCACATTAACAACATGGCCTTTAGATTTTGAAATAATCATTTTGACATATAATAGGTGCAGACGAATGTGTTATACTCGATGTAGAAAATCATGTAGATTCACAAGATCATGCAATGTACTAAAGAACGAGACAAGAATCTACTTCTACTTTCAACTAGAGAAAGCCAATAGATTGATGAAAATAATATGAACAAGAAGAAGATAAATCAATGGCACATAATACAAGATATATATGGGGAAAGCCACTTCTCAAAACCCTGCTATCTATATTGCATATATCATAAATATGAGTGAAGATATAGAGCTTGTTCTCACTAGAACAATTCTGCACAAGCATGCTCAACTCTCTCACCTCACAAGCTAGCTCAAGCCAAATCCTTAGCCCCTAATCTCTTGCATAATTCTTAGGATGAATAGCTCATATTTGAAGGGAATTCATGCTTCTAAAACTGCACAATCCAAAAATAGGTCCTTCTAATCACATGAATGATATTTACAACTTAGTAAATCACACAACTGATAGTACACTATCCCTGCACTCTAGTCTCAATCGTGTATTTCTCAAAATCAACATGCATGAGTTTCTGGTGAGGGAATATTCAGTTACAAGAGTGACACTTTTGGATGCACTAGTGCACCAACTCATTGTTAACTCTCTATTAGTTCCACAAACAATTGGGAACTAATTTAACTGAACATAACTCAGTCAAGTAAGTTAGTCTAATTACAATTCAATTTAAACTCATACTGGACCCCTAAAACTTAGGGAGAACATATATATGACTACAGAAATACTTCCAACTTGAAATTCCTAAGCTAATTAATTTAATTAAACTTAATTAACTATTTACAAGTTGCTATGAGAATAGAATTTGATTATAATTCTCAGTTTAATTCAAGGACAAATTAAACTCGAATTTCTTGTTTCCATTTCTCGACACTCCCTGTCAACAAGAAAATGATTATTAGCTACCCCAGTCCTTAATCTACGAAACTCGAATTTACATCTTGGCAATGCCTTTGTCAAAATGTCACCATCTTTCTCCTTTGTGGGAATGTTCTCTAACAACATGATCCGCCTCAATACATGATCGCTGAGATAATGATATCGAATTTCAATGTGCTTGGACCTATCATGAAAAATTAGATTTTCAGAGTGTTTGATACAACTCTTATTATTGTAGTAAATCATTGTCGGATCCATCTTCTAAACAAAAAAACCAACCATGATCTTCCTCATCCAAATGGACTCACATGTTGCTTGACTTGTAGCCATGTACTCTTCCTTGCTGAACTGAGTGCAACTGATCTCTATTTCCTATTGTACTAAGAAAATGTCACTGACCCAATACTAAAAATCCCTCCTGATGTGCTCTTCTGGTCGAATGGACTTTCTGCCAAATCTGCATCAGTTAAGCCTTGACGCTTCACTCCCTCTTTTAATATATACCATCATACATATTGAGAAGCTCCCTTGAGGTATCTAAACACATGGTTTGTTGCCTTCCAATATAGCTTGGTATGCCTAACCATCGCTTAACTAAGATGGTTAACTGCATAGTACATATCCAGTCGTGTGTTCACCAAGAAAATGACTAAACCCACAAGATGCTTGTAAATAATAGCTTCCACTACTTCCCCTGAAGTAGCATCCTCATTCCTCCAGTTACTTGCTAGAGGAGTCTCCATGGGTTTGTTTCTCTCCATGCAGAATCTCATGAGTACCTCGTTGGCATACTTGCCTTAAGACACAAACAATTCCCCATCACCCTGCCATACCTCCATGCAAGGAAATTAATGCATAAGTCTCATGTCCTTCATCTCGAACTCTCTTGTAAGGTTTGCAAGATTTGATCAGTTGATCATCACGTGTCAATATGAGATCATCAACAAAAAGTGCAATGATCAACATTTTACCTTCCACCACTATGTAGTACAGATCCACATCCACTTCACTCTTCATGAAGCCCAACCCGGTGAAGTAGCTATCTATCCTAGTGTACCAAGAACAGGGTGCTTGCTTCAACCCATACAATGCTCTCTTGAGCTAGCACACATGCGACTCATGGTCAAAAGTCTCAAAACCTTCAAGCTGCTCTATGTACACCTCTTCCTCAATCATGCCATTAAGGAAGGTTGTCTTCACATCCATTTGATTTATCTTCCAATCCATATGTGCTGATAGTGCCAATATAGATATGATCGATGAGTATCCTGTAATTGGAGAAAAAGTATCATCATAGTCAATCCCCTCTGTTAGTGTCAGTCAGTTCAGCCTGTCACCAGTGATTAAATATGCTCTTACAAGGTGCTATTAGGGTGTCAAGTCAAATTTTTGTCATTTCAGTGAGTCTTCAAATAAAAATTTGGTCACTGGCTATTGTGTCTAAGTCACTGCTTCTCCCTTCACTTACTCATGGTCTTCATCACTCATCATGATCATTTTCTTCTTCGAGGTATCATATCTTCATTTAAGTGTCTTGGGTCATGAAATGGTTAAATTCCTCATTTTAGGTTTGGTCTAGGGTTTCACTCCATGTGTCATCATGATACCATATGTCAAAACAAAAACATGTCCAACATTTGATTCAATGGGTAAAGGGAGTTAGCAGCTTAGGGAAAGAAAAATAGAGTTAAAGGTATGTTTTATTTCAAATAAGACAATGTTGTAGTACACTATCTCACCTCATCATTTCTCATAGGGACATGTTTGCTTCAAAATATGTTTTTGAATAAATGGAGAAGAATTTTACAAAAGTGAAAGATGGTTTTTATCCATTATAGTCCAAGGAACAAAAATGTCCTTTAGTTTATGCACAAGTATTATGATTTGAAATAAATGCATAAACTACACTTGCTACAGGAGAGTTGTTGCACTTCTAGACAACTTGACTTCAAAACAATTTTTTAGGGGTTTGGAGCATGTTTTGGCATAACTTAAGGACTCTATTGTGTAGAATACATTTTAATATTTCCAATGGTACCTTCATCTTGTGATTTTGACTAGTGGAAGGCATCCAAAAGTGATCTGTAAGTTGGCGCTGCACTCTTGTAAGAGAAACCCTAAGTTTTTGGAGTGGCCTTGGAAAAATCATTCTTTCTCCCTAATGGATTGTCCAAACTACATGCTTGAGGAGTCCATCGTATAGCATAATTCAATAGCTTTCCAAGGAGCTATCAAGTTCTCAATTTGGAGCAATTTAAGGCCTCCAAAAGTGGTTTTGAAGATGGAACTATGCACAGAGACAAGGCATTGTGCACAGAGTCAAGGCACTATGCACAGAGGCACTGCACTAGGCATAGAGGCACTGCACTGCACACAGCCTAACTACGTTGCACATGAGCCAAAGTATCCAAAACATGCCCAGATTTCTACCAAATTTGATTTTGAAGCCTGCAAACTTGATTTCATTACTTTTTAAGACAAGCAACAAGAAGTACACCATTATTCTTCCTTCTCTGCTTTTCAAAATCATCTCATGCCAATGATTTTTCCAATTAGGGTTTGTAGTGAAATTTCCATGGATAATTATGATGGCCATTTTTATTTCTTGGTTTCTAAACATGTAAAATGTTTCCCTACACCTATATACATGTTTGATAAACTATTTTAACCACTCAATAAACCTCAAAATAGAATTTTACCTCTCCAAAAGTGAAACCCTAGTTCATTCCTAGGGGTTTTTGGGCACTTTCACTACAAACTCTATTTTTCCTTCTCACAAGCAGATCATTCCTCCATTGTTTTTCCACTCATTTTCATCAGCTCTCCATAGTTCATTTCCACCTCTTTCAAACCTCCTTTGCCATTTTTTCCACTCCACCTACCCATCATTTCATTTTTCACTCATCCCTCACTATTTTTTCCTTTTTCCTATCATCTAGGCTTTCAAAAATGAAATGAGATTGCTTCACCAAGCCATCACCAAGACACATCAGCATAGCCTATGGAAATAGGGTTATCAAACAAATCAGAGGTGGTTCGCAAGGCACCTAGACCTGAGGTGACCTAAACATACCAGAGATGAAAAGGACTTATGTTTGCTTCTCATGGTAAGAAAGGGGCCAAGCCTTCTACATTAGCAAAACAAGGACCGACAATGCGAGATAAGGACATGGTTATGCTTGAATTTGAGCTGGTTGATTTAGAGGTAGAGGATCAGACTTCATTCATGCATCAGATAATCAGAGATAAAGACTATCATATCAAGGAGTTTACAGCCAACATGGCGAGAGCTAGGTACATCATTTCATTCCTTGAACAAGAGAATAGTCAACTCAAAGAAAAGAAATTGATCATGGAAAAAGAGAAAACCAAATTATTGCAGTAGGTTGGAAAGGGCAAAGAAATCATAGAATCAAGCGAGCCTGAAGGATCAAAAGGGAAAGGAAAGAGGAAAATGCCAAGAAAAAAGGGCCTAAAGAAGGCATTGCAAGAAGAGGAAGAACACATCCTATTGAATGAAGACATAGACCTAGAAGACATAATTGCTCTTGAGATCAATCAAGACAAGGAATATTGGCTCAACAAGGTGAATCAACACTTGGAGAAGCTACCTAAGAAGGAAAACAGAGATAATCAATTTCTTAGACATATGGCGCACCAGTACGAGGCTCAAAACATGATCACCAATGTCAAGGTAAAGTAGCTTGAAAACAAGCTCAAGGAAGTGAAAAAAGACCAAAAGGATGAGGGAAACTTGCAGATTATTACTGAAGCATCTATGAAGGTTTAAAAAACATGTTTTTAAATCTTCCAGCCAATTTTGAACAAATTCTTAGCACTTTTAGTTTTTTAAGATATTTTGAGCTAAATTTCGAAAATCAATAGCGCCAGAAACATAGCGCCTTGGCACTGTGCTTTTTCCTCGAGCATCTATTTTAGGAAAGGTCTACATTTTTGGAAATATCTTGTCATCCTCTAAAAACCCATTTTCTCATATTCTACAGAGGTGGCTCAGTTTTGGAGGAAAGTGCAAAAAGGTGGCAAAAAACTAGCATTCTCGACCCTTTTTTGACAAGCGTTGCGCACCTGGAGTGACCTTGGGAGAATGGATTTTTGAAGGCCTTCCCATGGTCCAAATTTAGAAATTCAAATTGTTCTGGAAACTAGACTTGATGGGCGAGTTGACCATTCCTCTCATTTTCTTCATTTTGAGCTCTAGAAGGCACCTCAAAATCCGCTTAAAGGTGGCGCTGCGCTTCTGCACTTTTCTGTGTTTTAATTTGTAAATTTCACTGCGTAAAATTTCTAGTTTCTAGTTTCACTTAGTCAAAGTCAAGAATCTCTATGTAATGGAACTAGTTTCGAGGCTAGGTGATGTAGGTATGAATAAATGTACATAATATATTGTTTTTGTTGTTTCTTAGGCCTCATAAAGGAAGAAAACTCCTAAACAAACTCTCCATGAAGTGTTTGAGTTTCACCTTCTCACTCTCACTTGTTGGTTGAGAGAATCTTGGAGTCAGTTCCTCCACCAAGTAATTCAACTCCTGAAGGTTGGAAAGTGGTCTACGAGAGTCTATATTTATCTTTTCTCTTTAGAAGAAGAGGGTTGGACTTTTTGTGGAGGAGGCTTGCATGTAATAATCTTTTCAGCTAATACAGAGACAATTGTAGCTATTTTTAAGGAACTCTAGCCCAGTGAGTTCATGGTGTTTGTTCTTCATTTTAATTTTTTTCTAATGGTTAAAACATCTTTATCTACATGATATCTCTTCTTTCTATGGATTCCTTGCAGTGAAATACACATAATTCTTGTTCACAAGCTCTGTTTTTCTGGTTTTCATAGTTATGTTTATGTCTTCCTAAGCTAATGAAATCATGTTTACTTATGCTCATTAGTTTGTTCTACTCTCTTTCGTCTATACTACATTGAAAATATTCTAAATACACCATGGTCTTCTGATGTCTAGCTCCTTTCCATATTTGCTTATGCACTCCTACAGCCTAGACCTATTTGTGGCTCCAAATCCTAGTCTAGCAAACCCTAAAATATAAATTTTGACCAACACACAAACAAATATATATATATATATATATATATATATATATATATATATATATATATATATATATATATATATATATATATATATATATATATATATATATATATAGATATATATATATATATATCCTAAAACGCATTTAATTTAAAGTTATATCACTTATAAGAGACTTAGAGATATCCCTCTCATGCTCAGTAGGTCTAGCTACTAAGCTAAAGTGGTTTGAGGTTACCCTTCTCGATTTCCTTTTCAGCCTAGGAGATTATAATGACTAACACCCTCTACCTATGAAAATCCATGCCCACAAATCTAGCCTTTTGCTTCTCCACACTATCATCTGCAGCTTGCTATACCTTGTAAAGTTAATGGTATCTCACCACTGACTTGTCCTCCAGTCTTGGGACCAGATCCCAAACACTATTATGAACTTGGAGTCATACTACTCCACCATGGCATCATCCCAAACCGATTGTTGCACTGATTCCTTAAAGGAATATGGCTATGTCACAACACATTTGCCCATAAGAGCCATGTATCTAGTGTACCTCTTAGGTGACCTCCTCTTCCTGCGCTGAGAAGTGGTGTGGTTTCTACCACATTCTCCCATGCATCGTACAACAATCTATCAGCCTATTTGATGTGTTTTCTTCCCTCTCTGGAAGACTCTACCTGGGTGGATGTCTCCACTCCCAGATCCTCTGAATGTGACTGCTCCACATCAATCTAAGGCTCCTCAACCTTAGGAGCTCAAATCTCTTCATCCACATGTAGCTCATGATCCCCCACAAGGGAAACTCACATGTCCTTATCCTCATCGAATCTGGCATCCCTTCAAATCACTGCCATCCTATTGGTTGGCAAGTACACTTGATAGTTAAGAGATGTATCAGTGTACTCCACAAATATCCCCAACTTTGCTATCAGCTTAAGCTTATTCCATTCATCTTTGGTCACACGGAAATATAGCGATGACCCAGAAATCCTGAAGTGACCAACATATGATCTCTTACCGAAATAAGCCTCCTCTTATCTCTTCATCTCAAGTATCTGATGTGGGCTACGGTTCTGAGCATAAGGCACTGTGTTTCATGCCTTGTCCCATAATTGTAGTAGAAAGCATTGATCATGCAATATCACCCTCACTGCCCTACTATGCTTATGTTATTCCTCTAGGCCACCCCATTCTACTGAGGGTTATGGGGTTTCATCAACTTCCCTTCAATCCCTTCCATTGCACAGAAGTTCTTAATCTCATTTGAGACATATTGACCATTGTTATCACTCCATAGATATTTAGCCTTATTTCCTGACTCTTTCTGCACCAATGCTTTAAACTCACAAAAATTTGTGAAGGTTTGATCCTTTTTCTAGATAAAAAAATATTTAGCATTTTCAAGGAAAGTCATCAAAAAATATAACATAATGCATGTGCTTGGTTGTAGATGTTATCGATAATTGTCCACACACATCGAAATGGAATTGCTCTAGAATAGGCTCTACTTGACTACCTTTGTCATGAAAGGAAGACTTGGTGTATTTTCCTAAAGTACACCCGTTGCATGTATCCACTTTCTCAAGCATACTTTTGGGAATACTTATAGAGATTTGCTACAATATCTTCAAAGCCCCTTGATGAAAGTATCCCAATCTCCTATGCCACTACTCACCAACATCTTGCATCTATATCCTTTCTGCTTTTATGCTCAAAGAAACGCACTCCTCTACCTCTAGCTTATATAGATTATCACCCAAATCCCTATCTTCTTTACTTGACCCATGGCTATGTGTCGAAGGAATGCCTTTCCTTTTGAGAAGATCAGATCATAGCCTATATCCTCAAGCATGACAATAAATACCAGGTTCTTCCTTAGCTTGAGCACATACATAACGTTCTTCAAGGTGAGTGGAGCCCCATGCTCCCTCTGAAAATTAATTGTGCCCAATCCTACAAAACTATACTTCCCGTCGTCACCCATCTCAATATGTATCTGGAGATATTTCTCCAACAAATCACTAAATAAATCTTTGTCTCCAGTCATGTGGAATGAAGCTCCAATGTCTATGTACCATACACTTCTCATCATTGATGACAACATGCATACAATGACGGAAAAGTCCAATTCGAATTGGGAGGCCAAACCCTCACCCGCCGCTCCTCTTGAGGACTTCTTGAGTGGAAAATTTGTAGCAAAATGGCCCAGCTCATGAAAATGAAAGCACTTAACCTTCTTCATGTCCTTATTATTATGTCCATGATAAGAATCCTATTTGGAATGGGAAGCTTCCCCTTTCCACTTCTTTGCCTTAATTGGTAAGGCACAGTTCTCTTCATCGTTAGTGTCTGATGAAGATCCATCCTTGGTGTTCCCCCTGATCTCCTCCTGCATCAAATCCAAACACAGTCATTCCCAATCTGGCAGCTTCTCCCGACCATTGAAAAAGTCATCATAACTATGCTAACTCTTTAGGGGTCCTAGAAGAGAAAGACTCACCATATCATCCTCGACAACCGTGATTCCAACACTTCCAAGTTCATCATGACAATGAGTGAACTTGGTCAAGTATTTTGGAATTGTCTCACCTTTCTCCATTTTGATTTTTCAAGGTTTGTCCTTCTGTGAAAATTTCCTTTTTTCACTATTTCTATAATACAAGTCTGTCAATGTTTTCCACATATCATACAAAGTTTCCTTTCCATGGAGACTCGAGACAATGTGATCTCGAACTCCCTCAAGGATTATCCTCCTCGCCTTCGCCACAAACTTCTTCCATTCAGCCAAATTTTGTGCATTTGATGTTGTTGTCTTAGGAATATCTTGATCAACAAATTCCTTCAAGCCATTATCCTCTAGCACAACCTCCATTTTGTCCCTTCAGGCTATAAAATTTGAGTTGCCTTCCAAGGCATACTCAAACCGCAAACCATAGAACGCCATCTGTCGATCTTGAAGTATGTATTGCAAATTCGAATTTCACATGTAACCCAAAACTCAAAAATTCAAAATCTCCTCTAGTATACTATTATCAGCTCCAATACCATGTATAAAATCTTGTAGATTCACAAGCTCATGCAATGTACTAAAGCAGAGGACGAGAATCTACTTCTACCTTCAACGAGCACAAGCTAATAGATCAATGAAAACAATATGAACAAGAAGAAGATAAATCAATGGCACATAAGAAAATATGTATATGGGGAAAGCCACTTCTCAAAACCCCACTATCTGTATTGCATATATCAGAAATATGAGTGAAGATATAGAGCTTGTTCTCACTAGAACAATTCCGCACAAGTATGCTCAACTCTCTCAGCTCACAAGCTACCTCAAGTCAAATCCTTAGCATATTCTGCAACTCTCCAAGCCCCTTATCCCTTGTGTAATTCCTAGGATGAATAACCCATATTTAAAGGGAATTTATGCTTCCAAAATTACACAATCCAAACATAGGTCCTTCTCTGATTGCATGCATCATATTTACAACTCAGTAAATCACACAACTAATAGTACATTATCCCTGCAATCTAGTCTCAACTGGGCCTTTCTCATAATTGGCATGCATGAGTTTTTGATGAGGGAATCTCCAATTAACTGGAGTGACACTTGTGGATGCACTAGTGCACCAACTAACTGTTAACTCTCTATTAGTTCCACAAACAGTTTGGAACTAATTTAACTGAACATAACTTTTTTTGGAACCAATTTAACTGAACATAACTCAGTAAATTGAGTTAATCTAATTGCAACTCAATTTAAACTCATGTTGGACCTCTAAATTTGAGAACATATACATGACTATAGAAAGAATTCCAACTCAAAATTCCTAAGCTAATTAAGGTAATTAAACTTAATTAACTATTTACAAGTTGCTATGAAAATAAAGTTCGATTTTAATTCTCAATTTAATTCAAGGACAAATTAAACTAGAATTTGTTGTTTCCATTTCTAAACACGACAAGTTCATTCTATACCACATGGACTTTATGAAAAAATGGATTGATTTGTATGAAAAAAAGAGAGAAGAAGTGTTATAATCAAGGAGACAATTTAAGAGATCGAACCCAAGGAATACCCCATTTCCTATTGATCTGTAAGGGGAATGGGGCAAAGATTTCACACTAGAATGGGTTACTGAACAAATCAAAAATCAAATAGAAGATGTAGGTATAGATTCAAACATAATAGAAGATGAAATCAACATGTCTAGAGGATGTGAAAGAAAGGTACATTTGAAATTTTACAGAATGTTGTTTCCTTACAATTTTGACACTATTAACTATTTTAATATTTGTCATTATATTTGTTTTAACCAAATAAAATGGTCTTTCATAGGTAAGGAAATATCCACGAATGTGGGCATATGGTCGACATTATCATGTAGAATTTTTAGATGTAAAGATACGATCGTACAATTGCGGAATCATGGTTTACTTCAATCAACCTAGTCGATCAATCTCACAAGATAAAAATATTATTGAAGGGAATCTACAATATGTTTGGAAAATAGAAGAAATTATTGAGTTGGATTACTATTCTTTTAAATTTTGTATTTTTAAGTGTAGATGGTATGAAGTGTTTGAGAGGACACGAGGACATGATATCCATAGTGGATTGTTTTCTATAGATTCCTCAAAGTTCCTATTGGAGGATAAGGAGCCTTAGGTTCTACCAATTCATTGTGAGCAGGTATTTATCTAACTCAAAGAAGAAGTGCTAGTGATTGATAATCTATTAATACATTGTTTATTGTGAATATACACATTTTTTATTAATAAATAAAAAATTTATAACATACATATAATATATGTATGTGCTCGTTCATGTGTATATATTTTTCTATGAAGATATTCTGGACCCGAAATGGATATTTGTCATACATTATGATCCAAGATTAAGGCATGTATTTGATGATGCATTAGTGGATATTGAGCAAAACAATGATGGCCAAAAAAATGAGAGAGAGGGATTAGATAACATCAAATAAATTGACATTCATGATGATGTTGAAGATGGTTATGTTTAGGCACAAGAAGACAACAATACATAGTTACATGATGTTATGGAAGACAACGATATGGATGGTATAGAAAATGTTGATCCAAATACAGCTAGTAACAATATAGATGTTCTACAGTCGGATTTCAATGATGATGAATATGATGTAAGTCAAGACGAGGATGATGATAATATTAATTACTTGAAATATAATATGAACATTGACAACGATACACTAGATGAAATTGTTGTAGACAACGATGTTAATGACCAAGACTTCTAAATTTTTAGAATTATTTGTAATCCATGTTTAAAAAATGATGATTCTTATGGCCTAAACTTTGAAATTATTCAGTATTATTTGTGTCAATACAAAGACGTACCTATTGCAATATCATTAAAGTGTTCAAGATATCCTATGAATTGTTGGTAGAAAAAAATAGGATTACTTGATTGCTTCTTCCATTCCTTTTGTATCAACATATGTTTTTGAAGACATAAAATTTAATAAAATATTAATGCCTGTATCTCACAATGATTTGAATAAGAAACTTTGTTAAATTCATTATTTTAATATTGTTTTCATTTTAATGTTGGTCGACCCGCCCTTACATTTAATTATTGATCTAGGTAGGCTATATTTTTCACAAGACTATTGCACAAATTCTATGTTAAGGAAGTTGATCACTAGTATAAAATAATCTCAACCCAAGGTCATTATACACACTCTCTCAATAATAAACAAAGTTATCACACATTACACATAGATTCAATGCAAAGAAATATTACAAAATAAGCTATTGTGTCATTCAACCACTCTCACAACACTCTCTAAAACTATCACTCATTCAATATTCACACATAAAAAGGAGTGTAATCCAAATTGTAACAAAAAATTGTGGGACTAGTCTAGCACTTAAGTTGTCACACCATCCAAATCATATTGCAATTAATTAAATTACACGGAATTAACTATAACAATAGCAGTAATAAAAATCACATAAATGAGATATATTTATGCAATTTGTTATTAAGCCACTCTCACAATACTCCTAAAAACCATCACTCATTCAATATACACATATAAAATCAAGTACAATCCAAACTGTAACAACAAAGCAAATAATTCAATGCCACAATAAACTGCGGGGCCGGTCCATGACTTAAGTTGTCACACAATCCAAAGCTTATTGAGATTAATTAAATTACACACAGAATTAATGTAACAATAGTAGTAAGAATAATCACATAACTGAGAAATATTTATGCAAATTGTCATTCAACCACTCTCACAACACTCCTGAAAACCATCACTTGTTCAATCTGGACTCATAACAGGAAGTGCAATCGAAACTGTAACAAGAAAGAAAATAATTAATTGGCACACTAAACTAATGGACTGGTCCAAGACTTAAGTTGTCACACCATTCAAAGCTTATTGCAGTTAGTTAAATTACACACATAATTAACTGTAACAGCAACAGTAACAACATCATGTAACTGAGAAATATATGCAATTTTTCTTTCAACCACTCTCACAAAACGCCTAAAAACCATCACTCATTCAATTTTCATACATAAAAGCAAGTGTAATCCAAATTTTAACAAAAAAGAAAATAATTCACTGCCACACTAAACTGAGGGGCCAGTCCAGGACTTAAGTTGTCACACCATCCAAATCTTACTGCAATTAATTAATTACACACATAAGTAATTGTAACAAAAACAATAACATCAATCACATAACTAAGAAATATTTATGAAATCTATCATTCAACCTCTTTCACAATACTCTTGAAAACCATCACTCTTTCAATTTGCACTCATAAAAGGAAGTGAAATCCAAAATGTTACAATAAAACAAATAATTCACTACCACAGTAAACTAAGGGACCAGTGTAGGGTTTAAGTTGTCACACCATCCAAATATTACTAATTAAGTTACACAGAAAATTAATTGTAACAACAATCACATAACTGATAAATATTTATCCAATTTGTCATTCAACCATTGTCACATCCCTCCTGAAAACCATTGCTCATTCAATATGCACACATAAAAGTAAGTGTAATCCAAACTGTAACAAGAAAGAACATAATTTACTACCACTCTAAATTAGGGACCAATCCAAGGCTTAGGTTTTCACGGCATCAAAAACTTAATGCAATTAATTAAATTACACATAGAATTAATTGTAGTAGCATGAGTAATAACAATCACATAACTAAGAAATGTTTACGCAATTAAGTATTCCACTCTAACTAACCAATTATACATGCTAAGAAGGAGGTCCTTTCCTCCTCGATAGGGGATGATGCACTAAAAATCACACAAACTACTCAGAGGAAATTATTGAACCACAAAGTTGAGATTCACATTAATAAAAGTATCAGGTTTACAGAGCTCTGGTGTTCCCATTTCCAATCCTATTCTCCAATTATTTGCTCTATACCTTGCAGGACAATGATATTCTCTTTTATAGATCTTAGTTAAAATGATAATATCACCGTGAGAATATTTTGATTCTCATGTGATCTTAAAATAAAATGATATCTTAACAATTACACAACAATTTCCATGAAAGGGGTAAAACTATAACAATTTCCTTTAATTAAAAATAGAGTTACAAAAGATCTCAACCAAATGATCTGGATTCTCAGGAAATATCTCCAAATAATGAGTTATTTCTTTGGAATTTGACGTTCTCCTAGATCCAATCTAATTAGGAAAGGAAGAACATGCTTAAGAACTTATCTATGTAATAGCAATAGCTCCCAGAACCTTAATTAATCAAAATTGGTAAAGGAACTAAAATGTAATCCAGTAACAACAAGCTTCAATAAACCATCCAAACCTGAAACAACCGATACATTAGTTTTATGATAAAAAAGAATGTAAGACAGTAGTTATAAAGTCAAATTATAAGTATAATCGAACTAAGAAAGTGACAAGTGAAAAAGGACATACTCAGGTGAATAAGTGTTGTTATAGTAATAAGATATGGTCTTGTTGGTAAAAAAGGGATAAAAGAAATATGAAAATAAGTAGGAAAAAATGACAATTATGTGACCTAGCATTTCCCCCCAGCCTAAGCTTTTTCATATCCTCATCTAGACTCATCTCACTGATGTTGAGCATGTTAAGGCAGAAGTTGTGTGAGGTTGTAAGTTCCTGCCATGTTTTCACCTATAACCCTATATCCTCAAGAAATAACCAGTTATGCTTCCCAAAAATTATTAGTAATACTATATGGATGTCGATACTGATAGCTGGGTAACGAAACAAGAGGAAACTTGAATCTAAGTCCTATCCAACTGACATCATTCCTCTTAATACAATCAACATACTGACGAACTCTGGAAAGTTCTTGCTCAAAATTTTGATAACGATAGGGGTCTCCCTTCTTCAATTCTTTTCAAAAAATATCCCATCTCAACTTTCTTCCTTCTGAGAAACTCGTTCTCATTCCTTGTATATTTCTCTATCACCTCCATAGAAATGATTCTCGATGGTACATCAACAGTGTCTTAGTGGCTACAAATTTCCATATTTTATTGCAATTGTGTGCAACAACTTTAGCTGAACCAAGTTCTCCTCTAATAAAAAGTTTCACCCATTCTTCATTAGTTGTTACAATATCATGGGTACTTTCTAGCCTATCTGGTTTTGCATAAAAGAAATAAAAGGCCTGAGTTGTACATATCCCACATAGGGTTTCAAATTGAATGATTGTTCCCCAAAGAAAGCGAGACCATGTAGGTATAGCTCGCACAACAAATGTTGTTCTAAGAAATTAACACTTGAAATGTTTCCAGGAAGTATTCTATATGCCTTGTCATATATGGTCACTTTTTCTTAAAGGCTGTTAATTGGAAGATATAATTTTTTTCTTGCAATATAAAGGATAAGAAGGAGAAAGAGTCCTACTACACAATAAGTTAATGAGCTCCTTTTCTTATTGTAACAGCTTAACCTCTCCTTGTAGTTCCTTCACCTGTTTCGTTGCATGATTCCCCTCCTAAATTTTCACAAATTCTACAATTCTTAAGTTTTCAGCCCACTCCTTCTTAAGCTTATTGACCATTTCCTAGTTTTTCTTTAGGAAAATGAATTCATATTTTGTAAAAAGTGTTAATTTCTCGCACTACTCTAGTACCTTCATCAAATCTTCAAATTTAACGTAAATTTTTTCAAATGTTGTTTTAGCATCCTCCTTCTCATCCCTTTTCTCCTCCTATTGTTCTATCTCAATTATTGGTTCTTATGTAAAAAGAACATCATCAATATGTTCTTATGGTACAACATTACTTTTATTTTTAGTTTACTCTATTTCAACCATTGGTTCTTGTGTAACAACAACATCACAAACATGTTCTTGTGGATTAGAAACTTGTTTTTCTTCTTGCTTCTCTACTTTGATTATTGGTTCTTTTGTAACAAAAACATCATCAATAATTTCTTATGGAATAGTAGGTCAAAATTCTTTCTCACGTTCCCCCACTTGTAATCCAACTGAAACAGTGACACTCTCCATGATATTTACCTCCTTGGGGATTTGTTGGGAACCCTTACATAGTTTTTTTGAGACAATAAATGATGTGGTTTCTATAGCCTCTACCAACATATGCAATCTAATTTCATCTTAAAATGATTGATTTCTTTAACCAAGGAAAGTTATTTCTTTAAATCCTCATTTTCCTTTCTCAGATCTTCAATTTGAATGAGAGGGTCAATTTTCCTTTTACCTGGTGAAGTAACAACATCTTGTGCTCCTGTCTTCTCTTCTGTTACAAGCCCTTTTGTCTCTTATTGTTTATCTAGTTCTTGCTTAGACTCTGATTAAACAGTCAGGATTTCAGATGTAGAGGGGCCTTCTTCTGTAGACTTCTCCTATTTTTCTTTGTTATGATGCTCCTTAAACCCATAAAGTCCAACTCTATCAACACATTCCCCATGAGTTATAGCAGTGGATTTTTGAGTCTCTTCTAGCATAATAGTTAATCGCACCCTTTTCCCTGGTTTTGTTCCACCAATTATCCTTTTTTTATACTCCCCTGGTCTCTTTAGGGGTCCTCACTTCCTCAAATCCAATTTCAGGCACAACTGTTATTCCAACAATTTCTTCTTCCAACACTTCCTCTATAATTGGGCACCCACCTTGTCTTTCCTCTCATGACTCACTAGACACAACCATAGGTTATTTTATCTATACATCCTTTCCTCATGAGGATGAACTAAGGGTCATTCTAATGGAACTTCACCTCTTAGAGTTTTGTCAGCCAACCATAGGAGGTGTATCAACCCTACTCTGCTTAGATCTCGTGGTTGACTTTCTCTTGAAATATGTAATAGTTTCAGCAACAAGTGTTGTTTTATCGTTGGGTGTTGCTTCAGTACTTGCTATTGTTTCAGTGCTAGGTTTTTTTTTAGTACTTGGTGTTGTTTTAGTGGTAGGGGTTTCTTTAGCACCGTGTATTGATTCAACACTCCCTTCATGCTCCTCATTCACACCAACACATCATTTCACTATCAAAGCATGCCATGAGATCCCTTTTCTCTATAATGAATGCATGATGATTAATTTAATGAACACATGGTTAGTGACCCAAGTTTCTGGATGTTTTACCCCTTTCACAACCTCTACCATGTGTTGTAATGACTAGTATGGTAAATTAATCAATCGCCTTGTCATCAAGTGTTCAAGAAATTGAGAGTGAAAATTGAAAATAATCCCAAAATGACCCTCACAAGTAATGAATTTTGGGATGAAGAGGACTACATCTTCCCAAAGGTGAGTAAGAGATGTTCTATCAAAATCCATGCACTTGCGTTTCAATTACTCTCCCTCCTATAATAATATGGCCTTACCTTTAGGATTGGCCACTTTCCTTGAGAACCAACATCCTCCTATCCTATACATCCTTGTCACTTTTACGATAACTTGTTTTGTAACAACAATTCTGAAGCCCCTGACAACAAAGTGTTGTTCAACTAAGGCTTGGGAAAGTTCTAAAGCAACAAATGCATTGAAATCTTGTAATTTTTCAAAATGACTTAGCCATCTAGCCCTTCAAAGAATTTCTAATGCTCTCGAATTTTGTAACAACGCATTAACATAGTTAGTTTTGTGTCTAAACATTTCTCCACCCATAGTTTCTCACAAGCACACTACTCAACAATGCTAGGAACCTGTTACAGAGCTGCTTCAATGCACACAAATTCTTTCTCAAGAAAGAATGTCAAGATGTTTAGATTATTAGTGGTTACTCCTCCTTATAAATAATTCAGAACTTTTTAATCAAAATGGGTTTCTAAATGATTGCACTAATATCCATATGTAATAAAACAAATAATAAATAAAAAAAGGTAATAATGATGAAGGAATATTGGTACTAATGGCGACAGTTACATCAACTTAGTTGTAAAAAGTAATGGTGTCAGAACAGTCTAACAATGCAGTATTATGGCAGGGTGAGGTATTTATTAATTAGATGAATAACTATATTTCCTAGATCCGGTCTTATTATGAAAGGAAGCAAATCCTTAACCAACTATCTGTGTAACAACAACAACTCCAAGAACCTTAATTAATCCAATTTACTGAAGGAACTGAAATGTGATAATGTAATAGCTAGCTTTGAGATACCATCTAAACATGAAACAACCCAAAAATTAACCATTAAACTACCTAACCATGCCAAATCCCTTAGCTCTTGACCCTTAATCCCTTAAATCCTAACCCCTAATCCATTAACCCTTAATCCATATACCCCAAATTCCTAAAACCCATAATCCTCAAAGGCCCTATCCACTTAACCCCCAACACCTCAATTAATTAACTATTTAGGCAAATTCGGTGCTAAATTCAAGGCTAAAAAGGGAGCTAAACAAGTCAGTAATTTAGGTGCAAAAAACAAGCTAAACCTGACACTATCACTGGTGCTATTTCTAGTGAAATGTATGGCACTATTTACGGCACTATTTTCCAGGGATATTTCTAGAAATATTTCTCACCCTAGTTCTGCTGCTATTATTGCATAATTTAGCACCTAAATGGTTTGGTTGACACAAAAAATGCAAAAAATAGCACCATCCTAATAAATAGCGATAGCGACGAATTTTTCAAAACATTTGAGAAAAATACACTAAAATGGTTCTAGGAAGCAAAAAAAGGGAATAAAAAATGGAGCTCATCACAAGGATTTGTTGTAGTGAATTTTGGGGATTCTTAGAGTAGAGATGGACTTAAAATCCGCTCAACCATTATAATTCTCTATTTTAATACTAGATGGTTGGGGAACACCAACGAAAAATTAGTGCTCGTGTCTAATCAAATCAAACAACACAGATATTATCCCCATTGTGCTCGTGTCTAATCAAATCAAACAACACAGATATTATCCCCATTATATATATATATATATATATATATATATATATATATATATATATATATATATATATATATATATATATATATATATATATATATATATATATATATATAGATAGATAGATAGATAGATATAGATATATATGTGTGTGTGTGTGTGTGTGTATATGAGTGGGCCTTTGCAAAAAAAATTAAGATTGATTTTGGTGGTCACAAAGTTTGATTTTTTGTTAAACTTATATATACATATTTTTTATCTGAATTGAAATTAAAAAAAATGATCTGGAGGGGACCTATGTGTACAATTTAATAGAAAATATGATGAATACTAAGTCCAAGTTAAAAGAAATTAATGGTAAAAATAACTTTAAATATAGAAAATCAAAATGTGATATTTGTTACTATATCAAGGATTGCATAAGGCATTAGATGGTAAGAGGAAGAAACCTACAAATATAATTGATGGAGAATGGGAAGGCCTAAATGGAAGAGATGTTAGCACCAGCCAATTATGTATTGCAGATGATGCCATGTCCAATATTATTGGAGAAGTAATAATAGTAGGCTTGTGGAGCAATATAGAGATCGTTCGTATGATGAAGTCATCGACAAACCAAATGTACTTGAAGATAAAACTATAGATTATAAAAATGAATGACGGTACAAAATTTATAGATCATTTGAATGTATTTAATACTCTTTTATGTGAGTAGACTAGTATGGATGTTAAAATCGGTGACGAATATAATGCAACTATATTTCTGTTTTCATTTCCTAAATCATGGGATCATTTAGTCACTTCCATTAGATTTAATATAAATGATATTCTTGACTATGATTTTGTTCTCGAATCATTTTTTCTATGGTGTTGTGGAGGAAATCCAATATTGAAACCCCGCACCATAAGTAATGGTGGCTACAGGTAAGTCAAAAGAAAGAGGAGAGAAGTCAAGAGGTACTTCCGCACCAAAGTCAAAAAGTAAAGAAGAGTAAACTCAAATGTTGGTATTGTAACAAGTCAAGGAATCTCAAGAAATATTTATGGAAGAGGTATGAATCTAATAAGGACTTAAAAAAGCAAGTAATTATGATTGAATCAAGCCTTTGTATGGTTGATGAAGATCTATCTATTCGTAACATCCCTCAATACTATGAAGAATAGTTTTAGATTCTAATTATTCTCATCATATGTTTCCACATAGAATTTGGTTTTCTTCTTATCAAGCTATTGATGGTGGTAGTATTCTTATGGAAAATATCTTTTGTGTAAGGCTATTTGGGTTGGAAAAATTACGATCGAAATGCTCAATGATATTATAAGAACATTAACGTAGGTTACAGATGTTCTTGAACTAAAAAAGAATTATATTTCTTTAGGTGCTTTGGATTTTGTAGGTTACAAATTTACAGTTCAAGGTGGAGCATTTAAGGTGTCCAAGGGTACTTTAGTGGCCATTAAGGTTACAAAAATAGAAGCCTTTACAAGCTGGAAGGAAGTACTCAAACTATTGGAGAAATGATAGTATCCGAGGAGGAAATTGAATCCATTAGTTTATGGCATCAGTGACTAGGTCATTCGGAGTGAGAAAGGGATATAAGTACTGCTAAACCACACATTACGTCTAAAACTAAAATAATTGAATTTAAATTTCTAGAAACAATGTATATTTGGAAAGAAATGTAGGGATATGTTTAAAGTAGATACACATAATACTGAAGGTGTTATTTACTTTATCCATGCAGATGTTTGTGGGGTATTCCCTATAATTTCTTTTGGAATATCTTCATATTTTGTAACGTTTATACTTTATTTCTTTACAAAAATGTGAGTCTATGTCTTGAAATTAAAATATGATGTGTTTAATATGTTTAAACAATTTAGAGTTATGGTAGAAAATAGAATCAATAGGGAAATCAAATGTTTAAGAATGGATAATGGAGTTGAGTACACATCTTTAGAATTTGAAAAAGATTGCAAAGAACATAGGATTGAAAGACACAAAGGTATTGTATATAGTCCCTAGAAAAATGGCATGACAGAATATATGAACAAGTCTCTTCTAGAAATAGCAAAGGGCATGCTCAACAATGCCAATTTTCTATAAGAGTTATGGGGAGGAGCAATCACTACTTCTTGAAATCTTGTAATAATTCACCATAAATTGTAATAAATTGTTAACTTGTTAAAGAGGTATGAATAGATTATCCTTATGATTATTAAAATAAATAAATAAATGTTGCGAAGTTTATGCTCTTACTCCTAGAAACTGACATTCTAAGTTATAACATTGATTGAAGAAATATGTTTTTGTTGATTATGATGATGTAGATAAGCAATATAAATTGTGGGATACTACTACCCCAAAAATCATCATTAGCAGATATGTGGTATTTGATGAGCCCCCACCCCCACAAATTAAATTAAATATTGTAAAATTTGATTTGAAACATGAACAATTGTTATTAAATCAACAAATTTAGTTGGAGACTAAACCATTATAGAAACTTACAAGATATACAAATATTATGACGATGATAAAGAAGTTGTGGATGATGAAGATATTTAGAAAAATCTGGAAACTCCACAACCAACAATAAGAAGCTCTACAGGACAGAGAAATCCTCTTAAAATATATACTAATTTTATTCCATCTACTGCTTTGGCATTGATAATTTGGGAATCGTCTTGTTGTCAAGAATTAATAGATGACATTGATAATGCTAAATGTAAGATAGAATAAAGAAGAGATAAATGCCTTGGGGAAAAAACTTGGGACCTAGTAGAACTTCCTAAAGATAGAAAGACTTTGGATGTAAGAGGATATACAAATTCAAGAAAGAGATTGATGATAATGTTAAAAGGTATAAATCTAGACTGGTCACAAAGCGATATTCTTAAATGAAATGTTTATTTTTCCATGATTTTTTTTTTGGTTGTTAAGATTGTATATGTTTGTATTGTATTGGCACTAGTTATGTTACTTAATTTATAGTTAGAGTAATTAGATGTCATACCAACATTTTTACACAAGATTTGGATGAACAGATATACATGAACATCCGTGATGATTTGTTCAACGTCACAAAAAGTAATTTGCATGTTCTAGAAGTTATTATATGGCCTAAAGCAATCTCCGAGGAAATGGTTTAAGAAGTTTGACTCCTTCACGATGAGACAATATTATACTAGAAGTGATACGACCATTTTGTTTACTTCAAAATTTTGAATGGTATATTCGTTATCTTGGTGTTATATGTCATATGCTTGTTGCAAGCAAAAGCATGAATGAGATAAAAAAGATGAAGGTTCAAATGGCTAGTACGTTTGATATGAATGACCTAGGAGCAACAAAAGAAATATTGGCCATAGAATTACACAAAGATAGGAACAATTGTAAGCTTAGATTCTCACAGCATAAGTATGTTGATAGAATACATGTGAAATATGGAATGAAGAATGTGAAAATTGTAAATATCTATTTAGCTTCCAATTTCAATCTTTATTCAGGTATATGTCCTAGTAGTGGGGAAGAAAATGATTTTGACTCATTTAATATGTGCTAATGCAAAAGAATTTTAACGTATACAATGGTATGTACTAAACCTGGTATTTCACATATAGAGGGTGTTGTCAATTGGTACATGGAATATACAGGAAGACACAATTATAAAGAAATGAAATGGATTCTTTGATATGTTAGAGGCACAAGTGATTATTACATCACTTATAACGATTGTAGTGATTATGTTGATTTGTATTTTGTAAGAGATTTGGACAACAAGAGTTTTGCTTTAGGTTATGCCTTTACTATTGCAAGAAAATATATTAGTTAGATGTTAGAGATTAAAGAAATAGTTCCTTATCAGCTAATGAGGTAGAATATATCATTGTCTCTCATTCTTGTAAAGAGGTAATTTGGTTGAAGGGTCTTTTTTGTGAGCTTGGAAGAATGAAAAACAATGTAACTATATTGTGTGATAGTAGAAGCTCTATCTAGTTAGGTACAGATCCAACTTATCATAGTAAGAATAAACATATTGATATTAAGTGTCATTTTTTAAGAAAGGTAATGGATGGAAATGAAGTAGATCTTAAAAAGGTCCACACTGAGGAAATTTATGCAGACATGTTTACAAGACTAGTATTATTAGAGAAGTTATGATGGTGTTTAGTTTCTCTTTTATTATAAAAGAGTTAGTTAAAGGGATTGGGAACAATATAAAGTAAAATATTTTAAAGGTGAATATTGTTAGAATTTGTGATAGTAAAATGAAAAGAAATTGTACAAACCAAAATTTACTTCACATAAATTGTTATAGTTTGCATAATAATGGGTGGTTTATGAAACAGATAGTAGAATAGTAATGCTAACAATATGGATATGTCTATGTATCCGAAGAGATTAAATGTGGTTCTAGGATTGATTTTATTCTATATCAAGGTATTACCATGTAAATTTCATGTTGTGGAGTTATTCATTTTTATTGTGTCGTCATTTCTTGAAAGAAAATTTTTATATAGGTTTTAAATACTAATAGTTGGTAGGTACACCAATCCATGTAAATGTGTTTCAATGTCACTCGAGGGTGTGTTCTAGTTTTAGGGTTAATAACCAAGGTCATGAAACCTTGTTCTAAAATGTTTATATCTCTAATTTGGTTTCTATCTAAAATCATACCATAAAACTTAAACATACTACCCCTATAATAAGAAATATGAGATATGTGACCTTAATCATTATCAATGGAAGAAACAATGGTCTCCAACAATATAAAAGGTGAAAGACAAGAGGACTATTTATTGTTTCTTAAAAATCATAGTTGGGCTCTTAATAATTGACACTAGTTTTGAAGTTTTAATTTGGTGGTTATGGGTTCAATTTTAGTCTATATTCACTCAATGATGGTGGGTTTGTAGGACCATATGATTTCTATGTTGTATGTAAATATGAATGAACACTGCATTCATTAAAAAATTAAAAAATTATGAAAAACAAAATCAAATAAGTTTTAATAAATCTACCAAAAACAAATGGAGGAAGAAGTCAACACTACAAAATTCCGAAGATGTGTTGCATGGTTGTGTACCAATACAATTGGCATAACTATTTGTTTCCATTAATAAACACAAAAATATGCACACGCTTAGTAATGAGTGCACTTTTTCAAAATGTTCTCATTCCTAAGATATCTAAGTTAATATGTTATTTGGTAATATGCATAGTAGTTTAAGAAGTGTTGAGGCTATATGAACAAGAATAGGAATATGTTTTTTTCACCCCATTTCCACAAAATTTTCATTAACTTATTATAAACATCTTTATATACTAATATGTAAACCAAAAAAATAAAATATATATATATAATGACATAATTTATATCATGATATATATATATGTATTATATATCTCAATTATAAATAAATGATATAGTAATTATATATAATAAATTATTGAAATTGTAAATTCTAATTGTATTAATTACAAATCCATTGTCATGGTCACCTTTTCATAAAGGTTGAATGCTCAATTGAAAATTAAAAAGAAATATCGTGTCAAAAACTCTAATTTTCAAACATTTACACTCATCGTAAAAAAAAAATGATGATGTTGATTTTTATTATGATGTTATTCAATGTTTAAAATGATTATTAAAATTCAAACTCAAAAAGAAAACTTCTCTTTTCTTTTCATTATACACTTAAGTCAAAATATCGGTAAGAAATGACAAATCCCCAACCTCTTTTCCGTGCAATTTCACACCCTCATCATTATGAGTTTTCGATAAAATCTGCTAAAACCATTCAAATTACTTCCATCTCATCCAAACAACACTTTTCTTATTCAATTCCATCATAAAAACAAAACATGCCATCATTCAATTCAAGTCGATTTTCACCGTATGCAAAGCAAAATTACAATCAGGACAATGTGTAGTCAAATTTCGTAATTTCGTAATTAAGGAACACAAAAATCACTCCGTGCCTTGAACTTTAAAATATTATGCTTCTTCTTAAAAGTAACCAAAATAACAGGATCACCCATCGACTTTTTGCGAATTGCATCTATATAACGCCGATATATGTAATAATATATAGGATATATATTAATATAATTTATGTTCTTAATGGATGTGTATTTAAAAAAAAGATGAGCTTCCAAAGTTAGTTAGTTAGTTAATGTGTTAATGTGCATGGCAGTTATGGAGCGTAAAAGCTATATGAATAGGAATCTGAAAATATTATTATGCACTTTATTTCTACCCAAGTATCTATACAGTTCCTTAATCTTCCCTATGAAGGGTAGTTAAGTAAGGCAACTATGTTGGGAGGGTATGGAGGTTATTTAAGGAAACTCTCTTGCGCTTGGTTTGAATGCCAAAGGCCCAAAAAAAACAAAAAAAAAAATCACATTTTTTTAATTGGTAGATTCTATGGTTATTTATATTCAACATTATAGAAGCTATGCAAAAAATTCTAAGGAAAATTGTAGAAGTCCTATGTTCCATTGTGTGAAGTTTGGGCGTGGTATACTCACTTTGGATTTTGAATTGTAAAGGAACTTCAAAATTCATTATGGAAAATAACTATGAACAAAATAACATAATGCCAAGGCATGCAAGTTTGTAAAAATCACATTGTTTTTTAATTGATAGTTTGTATGGTTATTTATATTCAACATTATGGAAGCTATTAAAAAAATTCTAAGGAAAATTGTAGAGGTCCTATGTTCCATTGTGTGAAGTTTGGGCGTGGTATACTCACTTTGGACTTTGAATTATAAAGGAACTTCAAAATTAATTATGGAAAATAACTATGAACAAAATAACATAATGCCAAGGCATGGAAGTTTGTAAGGTTTAGTGATAGCTACATGGATATAACCTCCCAACCATGGATCATAGAAAGCAGGGATGATGTAATTGGTCTAGAATTTTTGCTCCTTGGAATTGCTAAGGAACGGGACATTTGTAATCTTCCTTGGCTAGAACCTCTTCATGTGGAGCAACCGAACAAATTGCAACAATATCAAAAACTGTAGGTTTGGTATTATTTTTGTCATCATCAGGAATTTTATTTCAATTTTAGAAGTCCTCTTCAATACATTGAATCGAGACTCTAGCTTTGTGGGATTTTTGTTTTATGTCCCCTCCTTGGATTTAATCATCCTAGGGGGTTTAGTCTTCTCTATGAGGTGATTTCCCTCCTCTCCTTTGGTTACATATCCTTCCTCAGCTCTCTCTCTTCATTTTTGTTTTGTCTTGCGCTTCTTTGGTTTCATTTCTTAGTCCTTGGCCCTCACACGGTCTAGTTTTCCTTATCCCTCCATTAATTTGATTCACTTTCATTGGTTTTACACTCTCACAATATTGTGATTGTGAAATGTGGTATTTATAAGCCATGGTATTAGCCCATGGTATTGTAGAAAAGCCTATTTACAAGTTAATAATATCCATGGTAAAATAGGGATGAATATCCATGGTTAAGAATATTTTTGTACTCTTATAAAATATTTTCATAATCACAATATTTTGTAACAATATGACAAGATTCATAATCATTGATATTCACCCCCACTTTGTCATTGATATTATTAACTTGTGAATAGGCTTTGTTACAATAGCATGGGTTAATACCATGGCTTAACAATACCACATACCAAAAAATCATAACTTATTTCACAATCAAAATATTTTATAATAATATGAAAAGATTCTTAACCATGAATAATCACCTTCATTTTACCATGGATATTATTAACTTAAATATGCTTTGTTACAATACCATGGGCCAATAACATGGCTTATCAATACCACATGCTAAAAAACCATAACCTACTTCACAATAAAAATATTTGATTTCAATTTAATTTTATAACATTTTTCTAATTGAAGCTAAAAGGAAAAAGGTTATAATTAGTTTTGATATATATCTAACTCCCCGTACTCACAAACTACTAAAAGTATTCCCATAAAAAATAAATTAAGGTTTTAATAAAATTGAAAATGAGAATATTTTTATATTTAAAGATGTGAAATTTATATAATACAAATAGTATTAGTAATAACCAACATAGATCCATCTTAACTAAGGATCCAAGTGATAACAACAACCAAACTGAAGCGAAGATAGGGGAGGGGGCGAGACGAAGGGAGTTAGTGACAAAGTTGGAGCGCAAAGAGAGATATAGATATATGGGGAAAGATGGAGTAAGGGAGGTAGGAGAGACAGGGGAGGGGAGAGGAGAGAGGGAGAGAGAGAGATGGAGTTAGAGGGGGAGAGAGGAGGAAAGAACAAATCCATAAAGAGATAGAGGTGGAGAGAGAGAGGGTGTGACAAGGGAGAGATGAAAAGAGAGTGAGGGAGAGAGGAGAGGAGGGAAGTGAGAGAAGAGGAGGGGAGAGAGATAGGGGGAGAAGGGCAAGTGATCTGAAAATCACTTGTGAGTGATCTCAGTTAATTAATTAATGAAGGTATTACATACTCATGTGTTGGTGTGTGTCTATGCTATCTTAGGCAATAGATCGATAAGATTGCAAAATACACAGACGCTGGAAAGCAGTAAGAGAAACATAGCAAGCAAGATGCAAAAACACAACAATTTAATATGGACTTCACCCTATCCTCCAGAGCTATGTCTCCGGTCCAAATTTCAGTGGTGGCCTTTCTTATTGTGTCTCTAAATAGAGTTTTTACAATGAGGAGCTCAAATTGAGTGTCCTAGAACAGATGATGCGTATTAGGGTGGTTCTTGGATTCCCCAAGCCACTAGAGTGCACAGACTCGCCCTTACTAAGTCTCGACCTCAACTGGTCTTAATGGGATGAGTCCAATTTGGTACTCAGTTCCTGACAGATATCCTCACAGGGATTGCTTGAACCTCTCAAGCCTGGTTCTGTCTGCTCGATGCTGCCTTAACTCTGCAGGTCATCTCGACTCTTTGTTCTCTACCTCTTGCTTTGCTTTCTATTGTGTCTCTTTGTCTCACTATCTCCTTCTGCACTGTCTTCTCTTTCTTGTTTTTGTTCTCTGTCTGTTCATGGCTTAAAGCCAATCCATCCCTTGACTATTCGCTTCCTCTTCCGTGCAATATCCTCTGAGAAACTGGATCACTGTCCTATTGACTACTTTTGTCTGGCCATCAGTTTGTGGATGGAAAGTTGTGCTTTTCTTCAGTTTGGTGTCCATTAGTTCCCATAGACTTGACCAAAACTTCCCCACAAATCGGGTGTCTCGATCAGATACAATGGAAGTGGGTAATCCAAAATGAACCCATACATGTTGAAAGAATAGTTTTTCAGTTTGTTCAGCTGTAATCTGTTTACTACAAGGTATCAAAATACACATTTTTTTGAACCTATCCACAAAAACATATAGATAATCATGACCTTTCCTAGATTTAGGCAGTCCTCCAACAAAGTCCATGGAAACACTTTCCCAAGGATGAGAAGGAACTAGTAATGGAGTGTACAAGCCTAGTTTTCTATTGTTGGGCTTGCTTTTAGCACACATAGTACACCCTCTTACATATCTAGAAACTGTCTCGTTCATTTTTGGCCAATAACAAAATCTTTGCAGCTGTGCAACTGTTTTACTTACCCCAAAGTGACCTGATATTAGAGAAGTGTGTGCTTTTCGAATTATCTTTACTCTTTCAGTTTGTGGAATGCGTAACTTCCCACAATGATATAAGAGTCAGTACTTTACATGATAATCCAATTCTTCTATTCGTTTGCCTTGACTCAAAGTTGCATATACATCTTTAAAGTCTATATCTTCAGCATATTGTTCATTGTAGCTCTCATGTAACACATAATTATTCTTAAGTATAGTAGATGCATTTATAATGGGTCTAGATAACATGTCTGCAACTTTATTGTGTGTGCCCTTTTTATATATGATGACTAAATGAAACTGTTGTAGAAAACCCATCCATCTATAGTGTCTTGATTTCTGCAACTTAGTTTGGGAGTGTAGATATTGAAGTGGTTGATGATCAATATGTATTACTGTCTCTTTGCCTATTAAGTAATGTTTCCACTTTTTCACACTCTGTACTAATGCATACAATTCTTTATCATATGTAGGATAGTTAACTACTACAGAATTAAAAGTCTCATAATGATAACATATGGGTTTACCGTTTTGTGTCAACACTGCTCCCATGGCATAGTCACTGGCATCCGTTTGGATCTCAAATGGTCTTTGAAGATCAAGCAGTGCTAGTACTGGTGTTGTCCTAATCTTTTCTTTCAAGGTGTCAAAGGCTTTCTGTTGTTTGCCTCCCCACTGAAACACCTTGTTCAATCATGTCAAAGCATGTAAGGGAGTTGCAATTAAGGAAAAGTTAGAAATGAAATTTCTCCAATATTGTGTTGCTCCTAAGAAGATCCTAACTTCTGTAGCAGATTTGGGTTTAGGCACGTTTACAATGACTGCCACCTTAGAGGGATCTATCTTCAATTCATCACCCCCTACTGTATGTCCCAAATAATTTAAAGATGTTTTGCCAAATTCACGTGTTGAGAGTTTAACATAAACTTTTTCTCTTTTCAAAACATCTACTGTCTGCTTAACGTGCTTTAAATGTTCTTCCCATGTTTTGCTAAATATCATAATGTCATCCAAATACACAATAACAAAATCATCAAGAAAAGGTCTGAGTACATCATTCATTATTCTCATGAAAGTAGCAGGAGCATTAATCAAGCCAAAAGGCATAACCAGCCACTCATACAATCCCTTCTTTGTTTCGAAAGCAATCTTCCATGCATCTTGTTCTCCAAATCTGACCTGATGATATCCACTATGCAAGTCTAACTTGGAAAAATAAACAGCTTCTTTCAATTGATCCAAGAGATCATATATGCGAGGAAGGGGATAATGATTTTTTATTGTTATCTTATTCAATGCTCGGTAATCAATGCACATTCTCCACGAGCCATCTTTCTTTCTCACCAAAACAATTGGAGATCCACATGGTGATGTGCTAGGTCTGATGAACCCCTTCTCGAGCAACTCCTGCACCTGCTTCTTGATTTCAACATTATCTAAAGCAGACAACTTGTACATTCCAATGTTAGGCAATGGAGCATCTTGCTGCAAATTAATTTCATGCACTATTTCCTTTTTGGGTGGCAGACCTTTAGGTTCTTGAAACAAGATATCATATTCTGAAACAACTTTTTCTAAATCAACTTGTTTTTTAGCATTACAACCCTCAAATACATTGGTTTTATCAGGTTTCTTTTCCTTTACAACCATTAGTAAGAATTGTTTGCATGAATTTATCATTCGTTTCATCTGCCCTGAGTTTATGAGAGTATAATTATTCTTGAGCTTATGAGCTCTTACAAAGTATTCGATTCCATCTTTAACGAGTAGATACTTGTTCTCAGCTCTATAGAAGATAGCTTTTCTTTCATACAAGTAAGGACTTCCTAAAACAATTCCACATATATCCAAAGGAATTATGTCTAACTCAACCTCATCTACAAATGTTGACCCAAAAGAAAACTTGAGTTCACATTGTCTAGTCACTTGTAGTTGTGCTTTATCATTTAACCATCCTAATGGGTATGGTTTCTTGTGAGGTGTAGTTAGTAATCCCAACTTCTTTACAATTGCTTCATAAATTAAATTTACTTGTGAGCCACTATCAAACAAAGTATCAATCTTTTGATGTTTGGAAATAACTCAAATATGGAAAAGCTCATGTATTTTTCTCTCATTTTCTTCATCAGTAGTAGATTGTGCAGAATTACTAGTAGATGCTTCAGAATTCTTACCTTTTATACCTGTGGCTTCAGTAGTTGTTTCATCTCCTGAGTTTGACCCCAAATCTTTCTGAATAGCTGCAGCAGTCTTCTTCTTCTTTCCCTCGAACTTCTTAGGTCTTAGCTCTGGATGCAGAATCCAACAGTGCTCATCATCATTCCCATCCTTCTTATAGTGAGTGCAGGAATACTTGCTTTTCTATGCAGTGTTAGCCTTCCTTGCTTTCCATTTCTGTTTTCTTTTCTCCTTATTATTTCTTGCAGTGGGTTGGGATGATCCCCCAAATTCTGGATTTCCATTCTTTCCTCTAGCTTCTAGATGAGTAGCTTGAATAGATACCTCATCTATACTAGTGGGATTAAACATGAGGATAGTGTGCCTCATGTAGCTGTGTAGACCACCGATGTACTTCAACAGAGTCTTAGGTGAGTCTAATGAGATTCCTAGAATCAATGCACTCTTCCTAAATTCTTGGGTGTATCCTTGTACACTTTTCCCTTTCAATTGTTGAAGAGTTTGCCAGTGCATCATGGCTTGCTGCATGTAGGCCAATGGATAGAACTGCTTTTTGATTGCAGAAACAAATTCACTCCAGACAGAAATAGTCTTACCATGTCTCTTCAAGTCAGCTTGGGTTCTACCTTCCCAACAAACCAAGGCAGTGCCTCTAAGGTGTAGGCTTGCTAGCTGAATATTACTCTTTTCTGAATCGATACTCTGCACTCTGCAATAAACATCAATTTGTCTGATTAAATTGTCCAGCTTTTCTGCATTCAACTCTCCATCATATATAGGTAAATCAAATTTAACATCTAGCTTAATCAAATATGCCTTATTTTTATGTTCAGGGCTATTAGGAGGTGTGAGAAAGCTTTCTTCTTTCCCTTTTCCTTTTGAGTGGTCATGGAGGAAAGGCTTTTCCTCTCCTTTATCTTGTTTGGAGCCTGATGCATCTTCATTCTTGTGTTTTCTAAAATCCTTATACATTTCCTCTACCATGGACCTTATGGCTAGGAAGCTATCTATGAATTTAGGGTCTGGGCCCACAGAACCTTCTTCTGACATGGTCTTCTGAGGATAGACTCTCCCAATTTCAGGATTAGTTTCGACCAACTCTCCATTTGAGCTTTGACCTAGTTAGCATTCAACAGCTAAATCCAGCACAATCTTGTCTAACCTTAACAACCTAGGAGCTCTGATACCACTTGATTTGAAAATCACTTGTGAGTAATCTCAGTTAATTAGTTAATGAAGGAATTACAAACTCAAGCGTTGGTGTGTGTTTATGTTATCTTAGGCAACGGATCAATAAGATTGCGAAATACACAGACATTGGAAAACAGTAAGAGAAACAGAGCAAACAAGATGCAAAAACACAACAATTTAATATGGAGTTCACCCTATCCTCTAGTGCTACATCTCTGGTCCAGCTTTCAGTGGTGGCCTTTTCTTATTGTCTCTAAATAGAGTTTTTACAATGAGGAGCTCAAATTGAGTCTCCTGGAATAGATGAGGCTTAATAGGGTGGTTCTTGGATTCCCCAAGCCACTAAAGTGCACAGACTCCCCCTTACTAAGTCTTAACCTCAACTGGTCTTAATGGGATCAGTCCAATTTGGTACTCAGTTCCTGACAGATATCCTCACAGGGATTGCTTGAACCTCTCAAGCCTGGTTTTGTCTACTAGATGCCGCCTTAACTCTGCAGGTCAGGTCGACTCTCTATTCTCTGCTTCTTGCTTTACTCTCTATTTTGTGTCTTTGTCTCACTATCTCCTTCTACACTGTCTTTTCTCTCTTGTTTTCTTCTCTGTCTTTTCATGGCTTAAAGCCAATCCGTGCCTTGACTATTTGCTTCCTCTTCTGTCCCTTCGGTTCACCTGCCTCTATCCACTTGGAATTCCCTGCCTCTGCATCAGCGCCACTGTGTAACGTCTCACAGGGAGGTGGCCACTTGTCCTCTCACAAACTGAGCACCAGCTCTTCCTCGACGGTTCATTATTTCGATTACGTTGTGAAATGATTCATCTGCCAACTTAGCGGTCAAATTGGACTTCAAACTTTTATACGTCATAGCTTATTTCTCTACCAAATCCAGTCTCCCCATCGGGCACAATCTCTGCCATTAGATCTGGGGCCTCCAGATCCTACGGTTATCGCTCTTATTACGCGGTTGACTTGCTTGAACGTTAGCCCACGATGAGAGCGGTTTTCTCTCTCATCCGCCAGACACTCGTCGTTCAACGTATTGAATCACTGGGTCTTCGGCTAAACCTACTTACCGCTTAAAACACCTTCGATATTCCGCTAGTTTTGGAGCGCGGGACCCGCCTTTCAGTTTAGCACTTTTCCCACGGTTTTCGGGTTTCCCTTGTGACCAAGCACTCAGGGCTATTCCATTTCTAGGGGTTTTTCCCAGCGATGCGTGAGTGGCACATCAGAAATGGCCTCTATTTTCTGATCTGAGCTTCCTAACTGCTAGTTTTGCGCCACTGCGCAGTCTCCATGGGCCTCCGTCAGCGTGCTTTGACTGAGGTCCTCGTCGTTCCGTGCTGGCTACAACTACCACTATCCAGAGGACTTCCTGATAGCTCATTGTTCAGAAGTTTTTGAAGTCTATCATGATTTGATACAATCATTGAACTCTGATAATTTTTCATGGATCCAATTCGGATCAGCAAGAGAAAGAGAGAGGCACAGATATGGGGGGGAGAGGGAGGGATATAGTGATAGATTTGGAGGGAAGAGAGAGAGAGTGATTGGAGGACAACGGGAGGTGGGTGAGAAAGGGAGAGATAGGACTCAAGAGAGAACGAGAGAGAGATGGATTTGGGGGGCGGAGAGAGGGAAGGAAGAAGAAATACATAGAGGGAGAAAGGTAGAGAGAGAGAGGGAGTGACAAAGGAGTAATGAAGAGAGAGTAAGGGAGAGAGGAAAGCGTGAGGGAAGAGAGAGAGGTGGAGAGAAAGAGGGAGGGAGAGATAGATAGATAGATATGTGGAGAGAGTGTGTGAGTGTGTTTATGGGGTGAGAGAGAGAGAGGAAATAAGAAAAATAGACGTAGATGCAAATATAGATATTAAAATATTTTTATATAACCAGCCTAGATCCACATTAACCTGGATCTATTAAGCACTCAGAGAGATCAATTATCTCAAGGTGAAAATGTTTCCTCAAGCTTTTCACTAAAAAAAGGGGTTTCCACCTCTAGAGATTGGATCCCTCTTGTCGCTTGATAAATATGAGTTAAGATGGATCTAGGCTGGTGTGTGTATATATATATATATATATATATATATAGATATATAACATAACCTAACATAGCATGTAACATAATAATATAACTATAGTTATTGGTGGGTGGTTAGCTCTTTGATAGCTTAATCAAGCTCTAAAGCTTGATCTAGCTACTAGTTAACCATCTTCGTAGCTCAATCAGGGTATCTTTAACGCTCGATCGGGCTATTTTGAATTTTGAAATCAAATGCCCGATCAAGTGTTACAAGTGCTCAATCGAGCTCATAATATCCTAAAAGTCATAGTGTTAGCACACCTTCTGCATATTTCTCTACAAACCAATTTTGTACTTTGGCAGATTTAGGGCATAATTTGTCCTTAAGTGGTGGAGTTTGTCATGTTGGACTCGTGAAAGGATCCTCTATCCAATGGCATATGAGTTTGAAACTTTGAAATTCGTATGATATTTTTCATCTAAATTGTTTTAAACATAATGTTTTAAATTTGTTTAGACAATTTCAAAGGGGTTGAATAAAAAACCAATAACATAAAATATATGCAATGAAAAAAATTCAAAAAATACCACTATCTTTGTTTACGAGAGGAATCCAATCTCTCGAGGTGAAAACTCATTTTTTAGTGCAAAACTTGACGAAAGGTTTGCACCTCGAGAGATTTGATCTCTCTCGGTTGCCTAATAGATCTGGGTTAAGATGGATCTACGCTGGTTATATATATATATATATATATATATATATATATATATATATATATATATATATATATATATATATATATATATATATATATATATATATATATATATATATATATATATATATATATATATATATATATATATATATATATAGATATATATATATATATAGATATATTTGTATCTATGTGTCTTTTTCTTATCCCCTCTCTCTCTCACCTCACAAACATACATGATCTCTCTCTCCCCATATCTATCTATCTCTCTCCCTCCTCTTCCTCTATACCTCTCTCTCTTTCCCCCACTCTCCTCTCTCCCTCACTCTCTCTCCATCACTCCCTTTTCACCCCCCCTCTCTCTATACCTTTCTCTCTCTATGTATTTTTTCTTCCTTCCCTTTCTCTCCCCCCAACTCCATCTCTCTATCCTTCTCTCCCTTCAGTCCTATCTCTCCCTTTCTCTCCCACCTCCCTCTGTCTCTCCTCCCATCACTCACTCTCTCTCTCTCTCTCTCTCTCTCTCTCCCTTCTCTCCCTATCTCTCTCTCATACTCTTCTCTCTCTTCCCTCCTCTCCTCTCTCCACGACTCTCTCTTCATCTCTCCCTTGTCACTCCCTCTCTCTCTCCACCTATCTCTCTCTATTTATTTTTTCTTTCCTCTTTCTATCTCCCCTTCTAACTCCATATCTCTCTACCTCTCTCCTTCTCTCTCCTCTCCCCTCCCCTCTCTTTTCCACCTCCCTCTCTCTGTCTCCCCCCATATTTCTCTCCCTCTCTACCCTCCACTTTGTCCCTATATCCCTCCGTCTCTCGCTCTCCCCCTCTCTTTTCTTCACTTTTCTTTCTCTCATCACTTGGATCCTTAGTTAATAAGGATCTATGTCCATTCTTGTTGTGGAGGTAAATCCTCTCTGTGGACAGAGACGATCCCTACTAGCCCAGACCGGGTCTAGCAACAATCACACAATGCTACCACGCAAGTTCCTAACTGCAAATACAAAGTAGATGGTGAGAACCTACTTGGATTCCAACGCTAGTGTTCGTCGAAGAGATGTCGCCTTCGTTCCTTTGCTTTGGCCAGTCATGATCCGCACGATCTCTGTGATAGGATACCTGCACACGCAAAGAAAAACACGAAAACAAGCGTAAAATCTAGTAGATGCAATTATATACCAGTCAAAAAAGATATAACTCAACATCAAACATAAGACAATGAGAGTGGAACCATAATGATAGTCATCTATTATTAATGAATAACAAAGAAGAATACAACCATTGTTCTGATGTCAAATCCTCCTTTGGCTGGGTAATCAGCTACACAAGTCTTGCAAAGCTTGTTGGGATGAGGAACAAGCCTCTCTCTCTTTGGGTGACAAGAATCTCCTTACTTAGATTTGGCCTTATGGGTGCAAAGAAGGCTCTTGCAGCTTCAAACTCTTGAGCCCCTAGAACTACTGACTATTATGACTGTAACTAGCACTCCAACTAGCTTGCTTAAGGCATAGAGGAAAGCTTTTATAGATAGAGAGGGGAAGAGATAGGATCAACCACATTATTCATGGGATTGGCTTTATCACTTGGAAACTTCCATGAAAGGTGGCAACCCACTTTCCCTTCTATGGAGATTCGAAGCCAAACCATCCTAGCTCAACATAGATTCAGTTGGTGAATGGGTTGAAGAGAACCTTCGGGAGTTTGGTCGTTGAAAACTTTACTCAATTCGGTTGGCGCAAGAGCAACTCTGGGGCAGAGCGCCAATGGCGTGCCCTTTATAGAGGATTTCCCTCATTGGCGTGGGCAGTGAACTGTGAACCCGCGCTAATGCAAAAAGAGCTGTTTTCATGAGTATTTTGCAGGAGATGTCTTCAGGGCAAATGAAGCTCATACTTAAAGGAATATGATGCAAGTGGTTTCAGGTCATGTCACTTCTCACAGGTCCCGGAATGAGTCCTCCAGTGTACAGGGGAGGGGTAACAGGGACGATGACAAATGGTGACAAATTGTTGTGTAACAGATGCCCCCTAAAGCATGAGGCTCGAGAGAGAGAGGGGTGAAATGCTTTACAAGAACATGCGTGACTGAAAACACGGCCGCCGGAGAACCTGCGTAAAGAAGTACAACTGATATCTCAAGTACATGATATAAGTGGTATGGGCGCAGCCATCCATAACAGAGTACATAATAATCTAGATCCAAGGTATGGGCGCAGCCATCCGGAGAGGATCGATAAATAGACTCAGGCATGGTCGCAGCCATCCAGTAAATGAGTCATGTAATAATCATAATAATCCACAAATCACAGCCTGGATCTCAATAGACAAAATCCAGGGTCTTGCGCTCCATCTCGACCCATACAGAGTACAAGTTCAAGCATGCGAATGTATGAGTTGAAGTCGAACATGCATGAACATCGTCTGATTACCAGTCAATAATGAAAACTGTTAACTGACGCGAGAGGTACCACCAGTAATGACAATCGCCCTCAAGGTACTATAGGTACAATCTACGGCGTGTGAATCAATGAGCTGGCGTCGAACACCCGTAGAATCATTTGATCGGAGGCCAATGATAAAAACCTCTCGTCGAACACGAAGAATCTGCCATTGAGGCATGCAGGCTCCAAGGCACCGGAAGCGAGTCTCTAGATCAGCTTCCTGGATAATAAGCTAAAGTTGACAGGAAGTGATCTTGATCAAAGGTGGGCCATGGTGTTTCCCACATCATTGACACGAGACAAAGGAAAGATGTTGTGGTGATGTAAAATTATGTGAGGTATCAGAGGAGGTGGTATTGCTGCAGAGGTCAACTTCTCTTGAACATATCGGCAGCATGACAGTGGATTTGGCAGTATTTGACATCAAATGAGCAAAGGTCATGGTGACGAGGCAATGAGCAGATGAGAGGCCGAATAGGATAACCCAAACCCATGGAGGCTAGTGTAAAACAAGATGAGATGTCCCCACCCCGACATGAATGCAGACGAGTGCCATGTTCAAGAGTGATATACTGCCGACACGACGACAATTATGGATCCATTTTCCCCACCATTTCTGGTGAGTACCCCAGTTATTTTTATCAAGCTTGACGGGGATAGCATATGCTTGTGAGCGTCATTATGACGGAATCCGATGTCATTAAGTTTTAACGAGCCTGACAAAGGAAAAACTCGGCATCTTTTCCCATTTAGAGAGTCTGAAAAGACAACAAAAAGAAAAACTCCAGGGGGGTCCTTTTTCATAAAGTTGTGTCTCTCGAGCCCGAAAAAGTATAAAACAATGCTCGAAAGAACCGCCCGACCATTACGATCAAGGAGTACTTTTAAATTATAGTGACATCGATCCGAAAAAGTAGAAAAGAGATCAACATCACATCGTTTCGTAACCATTTACGAACCGGAAACGACAAGGGTTCGACGATCTTTTCATTTTTACATGGTCGGAAAAGGGTTTAAAGACGACCACCTCTTATTTACTTTTAACGAGTCAAGAGGGGAAACTCGGCAATCTTTTCACTTTTAACGAGTTAGAAAAGAGCTGAAAGATAACTCCATAATGACTTTTCCGTGTATTTACCGAGTCCGAAAAAGCATAAAACACAACTCATTTCACCATCGAAGTTGCAAAAAGGACCTGTCATAGCACCAGAAACAAGCGTAAAACCTGTTTTCGACCAAAAGTACATTAAAATATTCAAAAATCAACTTTTTAAACCCTATTACAAGTCAAAAAGTCTATAAATGTGGTGAAAATGTAAAAAACAAAATTACTTTTACCTTTTTACCTTGTGCATAGTGGTAGTGGTCCATTTGGAGTGAAAACTTCGAGCATCGATTACCACCAATCCGGGCAACCATTTGAGATTCCGCCAGTTCCAGGTAAGAGGCGCTCTCTTAAGCTTCATTTTCATACCTGTTTTTATGCATTTTGTTCCTGATTTGAGCCTCCACAAGGGGGATTTTAAAATTTAGGGTTGCGCCCCATTGGCGCGGGTATGCGGCACGGGTCCGCGCCAATGGGGTGATTTACCCAAAGGTGCCACATCATTGGCGCGACTGTGTTAGAAACAGTTGGGCCAACCGTGCAACCTAGTTTTTCACTTGAATTTTCCCATCATTTTTGAAATTTGTCCGGTGCATATGCCTACCAGGGTTTCATTAATGATTTATTCATCCTTGTGGGTGCAAAGAACACGCAAAAATGCCAGTGGAATGGAAAGAACGAGAGCATGATGCCATAGATGCCTTAGCCATCGCGGATGAGGGATGCATGAATGCTCTGAGAGACTGTGGTCTCAAGAAATTCTTTCTTACCTCTTATCTGCGAGCTCAACCAGAGCTATTACAGTTTATAGTGGATGCTTGGGACGTTGATGACCAAGTATTTCGACTACAGGATCAGACCTTAGAGCTAGATGTATCTGATGTGTACTTCATTACTGGGCTATCACGGAGAGAGGCGATCCCCATTCTGATCGGAAGCAGGCCTTCCACAGAGAAAATAGGTGAAGTGAAGGCTCGTGTGTGCCTAGAGGCACAATTTGGGAAGAACAGCACCAAGGTGGATATCGCCACCATCCATGATTTGGTTCTCAAGGTGATACTGTTCACCATCACACGTGAAGCTGGGGCACAAGTGCCCCATGAGGCTAGCAAGAACCATCTGTTACTGGCGACAGAATGTCTTAGCCCCACCATTTTTGACTGGGCTACAGCAGTGACCACAAATATCAAGAGGCAGCTTACAAAGTGTAAGCGCGGGGGAGTGAAACAGTTTGGGTATGGTTCGATTGTGGTAGCATTCTTCTTGGAACGATTACCGTTATTCTAGTACCAGGGAGCTGTAGTAGCAGACCCATTACCACGAGAGCCTAGGATGGCTCGCTAGGCAGCATTGATGCCTAGAGGAGGAGGGGGCCAGCAGATGTCTTCGCGGCCCGAGTTAATCATATGGCTTCGCCTCCAGTTGATCGTGGTGGAGGACTGGCCATACGCGGGAACCAACTTCATGGGGGACCCAGACCTCCCACTGCCAGAGGGGGAGGAATGGGAAGAGGAGCTAGGTATGATCTTCTCTTTTTGATGTTTTTTATGTATTTTTTATTTTTTTGTCAATACATGCATGTTCTGATGACAGTTATATATATATATATATATATATATATATATATATATATATATATATATATATATATATATATATAGATATATCTATATATATATATATATATATATATATATATATATATATATCTATATATATATATATATATATATATATATATATATATATATATATATATATATGCAGATGTGGGCCCAGAGCGTCCAGCCGGTTTGTCTCCTATAGCGAGGAGGGACCAACCTGCAGCTGACCCTCAGTCAAGAGGTGTCGTGGGGGAAGAGTTGGTGCAGAATCTCGAGGGACTTACCCAAGGGATTCCAGGCTATGCTAGATTGGCGGATGTGCCGTTCGCATATCAGAGACATACGGTGGGGGTGCCATCCCGCAGCCATCGTCTGTTGAGACGCTTGGTGCACGCAGTGACGTGCTATCATGAGCACCACCACGAATAGACTCCGAGGTTTGCTTTCATGCATATTTTTTGAGGGACATGTTGTCCGAAGATGTATCAGAACATGTATTATTTTTGGGTTTTGTAACGCACACGGTGCAAACATTATGACACACACATATATATGCCTATGGTTTATATGGATCTTTCACATGTGATGATGTGTTATATGCTATGCGAATATTTGACACAAAATGTAATCTAATGTATCAGTTGCGTAACAAACGACCCATTGTGAAATGTATTTACACACATGTATATTTTATTTTTACACAAGCTTGAAAACACACATGATAATCACATATGCAAACTATGCTTGAAGATGATTTTATTTTTTATGCAAGCTTAAAAGCACTCACACACATGCAAACTATGCTTGAGAATAAAGGAACGGGCATGCCCCCCAGCATGGTGTCTCAATTCGAGGTACATGCCCCCCAAGCTTCAGTCCATTGAAAATGGAGTGAAGGTTGACATTAGTGTTATTGCGCTCGAATTACACGAGCTCTTGTTTCATTGTTTGAGCAAGGTTGACACAGGTAAAATAACTTTCCTCGGCCAGATCGAGGTTCATTTTTTAAGGAGCTTGAGATAGGAAAGGAACTATGCTCCGACCAGAACTTCATCATAAGGAATAAAAAGTCGGGGCCTCCAAGATTTCCACTCCCGGTGGAAGGGAAACATCTTGGAAGTCAGGGCCCAATGCCCCCAGGACACTATGCACGATGGCGGCATCACTGGATCCAGGCATGGGACAGGTGGCCACGTAGTTGATCTGTGGTGGGGTAGATGCAACTGGTGGATGACAACTAGGAGGGGGTGACAATGGCGCAGGAGGCATCGGGGGAATAACGAATGACATTTGATCGATAGTCACAATTCTTCCATCATGCGGAAAGCAAACCACACGGAAAAAGAGAAGAAATGAGAGCCCCCATGGCATAAACATAGTCGCGACCAAGGAGAAGACTAAAGTCTAAAACACCTTGGGTAACCAAGACATCTATATAGATGGTTTTGCCCCCCAAAGTAATAGGGAACTTTGGGAGAACTTCTAGAGATGGACAGGCTCCTCCATCGAAGGCCAACAGATTCTGAGTGACTGGCCCAAGCTGCGGGGAACCTAAGGCTTGCCAAGTAGTGTACGGCATAAGACTAACAGACGCCCCTTCATCCAAAATAGTTCCAGGTACTGCCTTAGCACAGGCATGTACTGTGATCTGGAAAGGCATATGGGATGGAAGGCGAACGGTGATTATGCGAGTCCAATCAAAGGAAGCGACCAAACTACTTGGTGGGGGAATCGTATGATTGCCCCCATGTGCTAAAGGAACCGAAGGAGAACCTTCAGGAGCAGCAGGGTTAGGAGAGTCATTTCGGGACTCAGGAGAATCTGAAGAGACAAGAAGAACATGGGCGTGATGCTCGTTCGAAACAGAGTGATCGACGGGTGGTGAACTCGAGTCGACACTCTTTCCGACCAATGGTTGGTCTGGAACAGGCTGGGCACAACGAGGTTCGGGAAGAGGAGGCTGGACAAGAGAAGAATATGAATCAATCTCTTTGTCAGCAGGGGAATGATCTGCAGCTGCAGAGAGACGTTGATAACCAACGGGAAGTTGGGGTGAAGGAGCTGTAAGACTTTCCAAGACAACGGAGGCTTTATCCATGAGTGGACAAAGGTGAAGGGGATGATTGCCTTCACAAAGTCTACAGGGGATTCGAATCTTCCCTTTTTCCTTACCATTTCCAACTGATAAGGTAGCATCGCCGTGAGCTTCAGAGGACGATGAGGGGCGGGCCGGATCATGAGACCATACTTCTAAGACCCTAGGAATGCCAGGACAATCACGAAGAAGATGGTCCTCCTTGCATAATCGACAAGGAAACTTGACCTTCCGTGGAGGAGCGAAAGGGGGCCCGACCTCAGGTGTACTCGAGGGAGTAGCTGCACTTGTAACCTCTCCTTTAGGAGCCTTCTTCTTCTTCGTCTTCTTCTTCTTCTTCTTAGCCACCTGGTTACTTGAATCTAGACTTTCACCAGGTGAAGTAGAAGAGGAGGACGTAGAAGTAGGCGCCGAAGGGGAGAGGTCCACCTTAGAATCAACATGATGTTTTTCAGGTGGACGGGTTGATTGACTAGACGGTAAGAAGGCAGGGACCAAAGAGGTTGAGAACAACAAAACCGGCAACCCAATAGTTAACCCTGGGAGGGACAACGTTGCCATATAAGGAGCACCAACATTTCCAAAAGGAGCGAAATGACCAGGGTTCCCATCAGAGGGGATCCCTAGGTTAGTGAACCCCGGAAAAGTTGCCATTGAGAACGAAAAGAAGTCTACTCAAGCTAATGCACACAAGATCTAACCAAGTAATTTTTATCGTGGCCAAATGAATTTTAAGACGCAAAGACACAACTTGACCTTTTCATGTTTTAAGAGTCAAGAAAAGGACAAAAAGATGACTCTAGTCGCCTTCGAATGTTTTGTGAGCCCGAAGTGACCAACTGCTCAAGTGAGCCATTTCTTTTAAGGAGTCTGAAAAGGATCAAAAGTGACTACTCTGGATAACTAGGCAAAAGGGTTTACCAAACAAATCCGTAAAACTGCATATACACCTTGGCAGTCATATGAAAACCAAGGACTTCCCGTACGGCAGTCAATCTTCCTGAATGTTGTGTTCGGTGCGTTACGGCTTGTAAGGCGGCAGACACGGCTTCCTGTGGATAAAGGATGATAACCTAGTGGGGTCTCCCCTATATACGCGACGGTACATGGGAGCTCAAATCCGTGCTAGACCACTATCGAGTCACAAAAGGAGGAATCACCCAACCGTAGTGTGAAACAACAGTGACTAGGTTTAACGACGCCGGAGCACGTCTCTAGACTAGACCTCTAATCAGTGAGCGTTATGTTCCAATGCGTTTTTAAGTTCATTCAGTTCATTTTATGGTTGAACTTTAATTAAGTTTCAGTTTCAGGTCCTACTGTATGTAATCTCTCACAATTTCCTAAATGCAAACTATATGCCAAAGAATATCATTTCGTTCAATGAATGCTAACTACAAGAGAGTTAAGGATTTTTCAAACAAAATGACCACAAACAAGCACGAATCACTTTGATGCAGCTAATGACGAATAAACGAAACTTTTATTTTGTTTTAAAATCACTTAATCAATGAAAAGCTTCTAATTTCAATTAACTAATGCAACGCAACAGAGATTATTCGCTTTCCTTTTTCAATGGAAAAGTGCACAAAATGAATTTTGAGAGACAGTAACACCGAGCAAAAGACCAATTTCACTCAATGAGAACACAAACGGATCCCAAAAACACCAAAATAGTCCTTCAAACCAAAAAGAAAATACAAAGATCTCCTATGAGCTATGTCATCCAAGCTCAAACGAAGCCAAGTGAAACCCAAGCGATAAAGAAACAAATCACTTGAATAACAAGGAAAAACTTTGACAACTACTGAACTAATGCAAAGGAATAACCACAATGTTGACCGAGTGATTAAAGAACACAAAACACCTCTGGGAGGCTCGACGCACAAAGCCACTAGATGCCCTAGGGCTAAGATGTGAAACCGATAGAAAAAAGCAAACACCCGAATGATGAAGGTCTAAAACCAGTCAAATCAGGGTCAAACACACTCCACTAATTAAAAAAGACACAACTAGACACAAATCCAAGCTCAGAGGGCTTAAGGACAAGCGAACTTGAAAAGTTGACAGGCCTGGCGCGACTGTCAGGCTGCAACTCATGCCTTTATAGGATTGGCGTGGGTTGTCTTTGAGCAACTTGCGCCAATAGCGCGACTGTTAGGCTAAAAATCGCGCTAATCAAGTTAAATTAAATCAAAACAAAATCAAGTGACCCAGGGCTTGAGAACAGTATCTAGGCAAACCAGGAAGTAAGAAACAGCAAGAAATTCGACCCAGAAAGCTATCTAAGCAATCAAAACAAGAAATACCAAAGAGACAAGACAAACTCCAAGTTGTTTAATTCGTAAACCAAACCGGAGATTGACTGAAGTGGCGTTTATCTACTTCGCTAATGCAAAGCAATAGCGTTTCGAAGGCTACCTGGCCGTGCTTCAAGCTCCGTCTAAAGTTTACAAATCAAACAACAAGATCTCTGCAGTGGAGTCGCCAAATTGTTGTGGAGGTAAATCCTCTCTGCAGACAAAGATGATCCCTACTAGCCCAGACCGGGTCTAGCAACAATCACACAATGCTACCACGCAAGTTCCTAACTGCAAATACAAAGTAGATGGTAAGAACCTACTTGGGTTCCAATGCTAGTGTTCATCGAAGAGATGTCGCCTTCGTTCCTTTGCTTTGGCCGGTCACGATCCGCACGATCTCCGTGATAGGATACCTACACACGCAAAGAACAACACGAAAACAAGCGTAAAATCTAGTAGATGCAATTATATACCAGTCAGAAAAGATATAACTCAACATCAAACATAAGACAATGAGAGTGGAACCATAATGATAGTCATCTATTATTAATGAATAACAAAGAAGAATACAACCATTGTTCTGACGTCAAATCCTCCTTTGGCTGGGTAATCAGCTACACAAGTCTTGCAAAGCTTGTTGGGATGAGGAACAAGCCTCTCTCTCTTTGGGTGACAAGAATCTCCTTACTTAGATTTGGCCTTGTGGGTGCAAAGAAGGCTCTTGCAGCTTCAAACTCTTGAACCCCTAGAACTACTGACTATTATGACTGTAACTAGCACTCCAACTAGCTTGCTCAAGGGATAGAGGCAAGCTTTTATAGATAGAGAGGGGAAGAGATAGGATCAACCACATTATTCATGGGATTGGCTTTATCACTTGGAAACTTCCATGAAAGGTGGCAACCACTTTCCCTTCTATGGAGATTCGAAGCCAAACCATCCTAGCTCAACATAGATTCAGTTGGTGAATGGGTTGAAGAGAACCTTCGGGAGTTTGGTCGTTGAAAACTTTACTCAATTCGGTTGGCGCGAGTGCGACTCTGGGGCAGAGCGCCAATGGCGCGCCCTTTATAGAGGATTTCCCTCATTGGCGCGGGCAGTGAACTGTGAACCCGTGCTAATGCAAAAAGAGCTATTTTCATGAGTATTTTGCAGGAGATGTCTTCAGGGCAAATGAAGCTCATACTTAAGGGAATATGATGCAAGTGGTTTCAGGTCATGTCACTTCTCACAGGTCCCGGAATGAGTCCTCCAGTGTACAGGGGAGGGGTAACAGGGACGGTGACAAACGGTGACAAATTGCTGTGTAACAGTTCTTACTAATTCTATTTGTATTATATAAATTTTACATCTTTAAATATAAAAGTATCCTCATTTTTAATTTTATTAAAACCTTAATTTAATTTCTACGAGAATATTTTTAGTAGTTGTGAGGACAGAGAGGGTTTACATATATCTCAAACTAATTATAGCCTTTTTCCTTTTAGCTTCAATTAGAAATATGTTATAAAATTAAATTGAAATAAAATATTAGTAGGTGGTTAGCTATTTACATATATCTCAAACTAATTATACCCTTTTTCCTTTTAGCTTAAATTATAAAAATGTTATAAATTAAAATGAAATAAAATATGAGTAGGTGGTTAGCTTTTTAATAGCTTAATCAAGCTCTAAAGCTCGATGGAGCTTCTAGTTAATCATCTTCATGGCTCAATCATGGTTAATCATCTTCATGGCTCGATTGAGGGTTTCTTTAACTCTCGATCGTGTTATTTGAATTTTGAAATCAAGCACTCGATCGAGTGTTTCAAGTGCTTGATCAAGCTCCTAAGGTCTTAAAAATCATAGTGTTAGCACCCCTTCTGCAAATTTATCTACAACCCCATTTTGTACCCTCATGGATTTAGGGCATAATTTTTCCTTGAGTGGTAGAGTTTATCATGTTGGATTGGTGAAGGGATCCTCTATCCAATGGAATATGAGTTTGAAACTTTCAAATTCATATGATATTTCCATCTAATTTATTTTAAACATAATGCTTGAATTTTTTTTAGACAATTTCAAAGGGGTTGAATAAAAAATCAATAACATAAAATTTACACAACTAAAAAAATTTAAAAAATACCACTATATTTGTTTAGAAGTTCTATTTAAAAGGTTACTCTTGGTTTATCAATTTATTTAAAATTTTGAAAAAAATTCTTATGCTAACACATGTGTCTACAAAATGCAATTGAAATATTACTTCACCAACTTCGAAAAATAATAAAAAATATAATTTTGCATAAAAATAAATTTTTTAATATGAAAAAATTAGTTATCTCTTTGAAGATCATGCTTTTATATACATATACATACATATATTTACATATATATATATATATATATATATTAAAAATTACATATTTTAGAGTAATATTATTAATCATCCTAATAATAAGGTAGTTAATTTATCGAGTTTTTCTTTTCCTCCTCTGGTCTTTAAACTTTTGGAGAGGGGATTAAATTTTTCCCTTGCTCCCAAGAAAATTCTATTGGCGGATATTATGTGTGACGTCGAATTTGGGATAAAGGGATTACCAAATAATATTAAAGATATTATTCAGCAAGACTAAGTTGTTATTCTTAGGAAAGAAAACCCCCCCTAAGAATAACATAAGCAAGGATGGGTTTGAAGCCCTCAAATCCTTGAATAGGAACCAAGATAAGGAATAGAATATGTTGGAACCTCATCCACAACGAAAGCTACAAAAATCTTGACAAGAATCCCTTGAAAAAGATATATAGGACCATCGTTCTTGCTATTAAATCCAATAGCATTGTTGGCTCCTTTAGCCATAAGCTTATTGAGAGTAACCCTATCTCTCCCAAGATCTATGGGCTTCCTAAAATCCACAAAGAGGGAGTCCCCCTTAAACCCATTGTCAACACCATAGATGGGCCAACCTATCTTTTAGCTAAATATTTAGCCATCAAGCTTAAGTCGCTGGTGGGGCAGACGAAGTCCTTTGTCAAAGACTCCTCATCATCTGTTAATGAGTTAAAGGATATGAAATTTGATCCAGGTGATAGTCTTGTTAGTTTTGATGTTAATTCCCTATACACTAACATCCCTATTAAGGAAGCCCTTGATGTCATCTTTTGGCTTATTGATCTTGACACTGCTAAATTAGTTGAGATCTGCCTCACTTCTACTTTTTTCTATTTTGAAGGTGAGTTCTATGAAAACAATTGTGGGGTGGCCATGGGTTCCCCCCTGTCCCCTATTATTGCTAACTATTCATGGAATATTTTCAATCCAAGGCTTTATCCTCAGTGGTGTTTAAACCTAAGCTTTGGAAAAGATTTGTTGATGACACCTGTGCCATATGGCAGCACAGGCCTAATAAGTTCGATCTCTTTTTCCAACATCTTAATAATTAGTCTAACTTCATAAAGTTTCCCATGGAGCGAGAAGTTGAGGGTTGCCTTCCTTTCTTTGATGTCCTCATTTCAAGGAAAGTTGATGGATCTTTCTCCCATCAGGTGTATCAAAAAAAGACTCATATTAAGGAGTATCTTCATGTCAGTTCCCATCATTTTCTTGCTCAGAAGATAGGTGTTCTCAACACATTAGCCACTTGTGCTTTAAGTATTTCTAATGAAGACCACCTTTCTAAAGAAAAGTCCCATCTCCTTAACATTTTTGTCCAAAATGGTTATAGTTGGCAATAGGGTGTTAAAGCTTTCCTCAAATCAAGTAAGGGTCCTAAGGTTAAGAAATACACCATTAATCGTAGTTCAGGAGTTCACCTCCCCTTCATACAAGGGACGATAGACAAGATTGTGAGAATCCTAAAGAAGCATAATGTTCCCTCAACCTTTAGACCCCTCAGCACCATTAGAAGTTCCCTAAAATCTGTTAAAGACCATGTGGACCCTATGGATATGAAAGGTCTTTATATCATCCCTTGTTCTTGTGGAACCTCATACATTGGCAAAATGGGTCAATCTATTAACTAGAGGATTAAGGAACATGTTGTTGATATCAAGCATGGGAGGACCAGATCTTCAGCTTTGGCAGAGCATGCAGAGAAGACCAAGCATCATATATGCATTGAGGAGGCTAGGGTTATTGCAAAGATTTCTCATTTTCATCACCGTAAGTTTAGGGAAGCCATTGAAATTGAGAGGTCTTCTAGTAATATTAATAGGGATGATGACTGGAAAATTAGTAGCTATTGGATTCCCGCCCTCTCTTCTTAGTTTTTCTCCATCATTATCTGGGCTTTTTGTCTCGTTTCTTGTTTGTTTTATTTACTAATCCCATTTTTTCATTCTTCCTTTTTTATGTATTTTTCATTAGGTAGAGAGGAATACCCTCATTTATTTATTTATTTATTTTATTAATGAATTATTTTATTCCTACTTTATACCCAAATTAAAAATTTGTTTTAATCCTTGTTATTTATTCCTTTTTCCAAGTCGGATCCAGAGTTAATGAAATAAATAAATAAATAAAATATTATTAAGTAATAAAAAAATTATTTATACAATATAAATATTTCTCTTTTCCTCCCCTAGTCAAATATAGCCATTTAGATAAATAAATAAATATTATTAAGTAATAAAAAATTATTTAAACAATATAAAATATTTCCCTTTTCCTCCCTTAGTCAAATATAGTCGTTTTCTTCAGGACGACCTATGTTCTTATTTAACCTACTACCTAGATCTATTTCTTCATCTTGTCCTAAAGATGAACCACATTGGTTGGTTCGAAACACGTCGACCAAAATCTTCAATGTGATTTCTTCCAAAAATGTTTTATATGTGAAGATATGGATTACAAAAGCTTGAATTGGAACATGCATACCTCTTAAGATGTCCCAAAATTTGCAAGGGCAGGTATTGCATTTAATGGAAAATTGAGAGATTATACGACACTAATTTTTTCGCAAAAAATATCATTAGGACAACAACCTAATTATCCACATATTTTATTTTTACTCATCAAATCCACAATCCTTAAATGAATTTTGAGGACTTCAATTCAATAAAAGAGGAAAATTTTGAATTTTCATCACCACATTTGGCGCAAGAGTATAACACATCTTCATGCATTCACCTTAAAGTTATAATAAATATTTTTTGTAAAAATTTATACCTTTTTTTTCCAATAGTGGGAGATGTGGGAAAACATATCATAACCCAACTCTAAAACCAACAATGAGGTCAAGCATCTCTTTTTTCTATCTACGAATGTAGGTTCTCTTCATTGTTATTCAAGGAAAACCACACATGGAATGAACCACTGGTAGATCATAAATGACAACAACCATCTCTCGCTGCTATCCACGAATGCAGGTTTACTCTTCATTGTTATTCAAGAAAAACCACACCACATGGAATGACCTACTAGATCGTAAGGGGGCAAGATTTCCAACTTTATTATATAAACAATCCATCAAATAACAAAATATTTATATTCTTAATAGATACTATAAAGATCTTTTATATTAAAAAATACTCTTCTATGAATACGTTTAAAAAATAAAATCAAAATATATATATATATATATATATATATATATATATATATATATATATATATATATATATATATATATATATATATATATATATATATATCTATATTTCCTATTTTGGTTTTTTCTTTGTCTCCAGTCATGTGGAATGAAGCTCCAATGTCTATGTACCATACACTTCTCATCATTGATGACAACATGCATACAATGACGGAAAAGTCCAATTCGAATTGGGAGGCCAAACCCTCACCCGCGCTCCTCTTGAGGACTTCTTGAGTGGAAAATTTGTAGCAAAATGGCCCAGCTCATGAAAATGAAAGCACTTAACCTTCTTCATGTCCTTCTTATTATGTCCATGATAAGAATCCTATTTGGAATGGGAAGCTTCCCCTTTCCACTTCTTCGCCTTAATTGGTAAGGCACAGTTCTCTTCATCGTCAGTGTCTGATGAAGATCTGTCCTTGGTGTTCCCCCTGATCTCCTCCTGCATCAAATCCAAACACATTCATTCCAAATCTGGCAGCTTCTCCCAACCATTGACAAAGTCATCATAACTATGCTAACTCTTTAGGGGTCCTAGAAGAGAAAGACTCACCATATCATCCTCGGCAACCATGATTCCAACACTTCCAAGTTCATCATGACAATGAGTGAACTTAGTCAAGTATTTTGGAATTGTCTCACCTTTCTCCATTTTGATTTTTCAAGGTTTGTCCTTCTGTGAAAATTTCCTTTGTTCACTATTTCTCTAATACAAGTCTGTCAATGTTTTCCACATATCATACAAAGTTTCCTTTCCATGGAGACTCGAGACAATGTGATCTCGAACTCCCTCAAGGATTATCCTCCTCGCCTTCACCACACACTTCTTCCATTCAGCCAAATTTTGTGCATTTGATGTTGTTGTCTTAGGAATATCTTGATCAACAAATTCCTTCAAGCCATTATCCTCTAGCACAACCTCCATTTTGTCCCTTCAGGCTATAAAATTTGAGTTGCCTTCCAAGGCATACTCAAACCGTAAACCATAGAACGCCATTTGTCGATCTTGAAGTATGTATTGCAAATTCGAATTTCACATGTAGCCCAAAACTCAAAAATTCAAAATCTCCTCTAGTATACTATTCTCAGCTCCAATACCATGTATAAAATCCTGTAGATTCACAAGCTCATGCAATGTACTAAAGCAGAGGACGAGAATCTACTTCTACCTTCAACCAGGACAAGCCAATAGATCAATGAAAACAATATGAACAAGAAGAAGATAAATCAATGGCACATAAGAAAAGATGTATATGGGGAAAGCCACTTCTCAAAACCCCACTATCTGTATTGCATATATCAGAAATATGAGTGAAGATATAGAGCTTGTTCTCACTAGAACAATTCCGCACAAGTATGCTCAACTCTCTCAGCTCACAAGCTACCTCAAGTCAAATCCTTAGCATATTCTGCAACTCTCCAAGCCCCTTATCCCTTGTGTAATTCCTAGGATGAATAACCCATATTTAAAGGGAATTTATGCTTCCAAAATTACACATTCCAAACATAGGTACTTATCTGATTGCATGCATCATATTTACAACTTAGTAAATCACACAACTAATAGTACATTGTCCCTGCACTCTAGTCTCAACCGGGCCTTTCTCATAATTGGCATGCATGAGTTTTTGATGAGGGAATCTTCAGTTAACTGGAGTGACACTTGTGGATGCACCAGTGCACCAACTAACTATTAACTCTCTATTAGTTCCACAAACAGTTTGGAACTAATTTAACTGAACATATCTTTTTTTGGAACCAATTTAACTAAACATAACTCAGTAAATTGAGTTAATCTAATTGCAACTCAATTTAAACTCATGCTAGACCTCTAAATTTGAGAACATATACATGACTATAGAAAGAATTCCAACTCAAAATTCCTAAGCTAATTAAGGTAATTAAACTTAATTAACTGTTTACAAGTTGCTATGAAAATAAAGTTCAATTTTAATTCTCAATTTAATTCAAGGACAAATTAAACTAGAATAGGGCAATCTACAATTTGGGGGCAATCTTGGAAATCAGGTGCAGACCTTGAAATCAGCCCCCTGTGGTGGAACGAATGGCAGACTTACATTCAAGAATTAGAAAGATCCAATGTGAGAATAAGAGACAGACCGGACCAGCTGGTCTGGGCACATGCTGACTCAGGATCTTACGCCCCTAAAGCAGGATACTCTTTCTTAATGTCGAGAAAAGGATGGGAGGATCCAAGCTGGTGGGCAAAATCTCTGTGGAAATTAAAATGTCCTAAGAAAGCCAGGCTTTTTTTCTGGTGTGTGCTAAAACATAAGATACCAACTTGGGACGTTCTCCAAGCAAGATTCAAGCAAGGGCCTGGAAGATGCCCACTGTGCAAAGATGACTCGGAGACCATTCATCATCTCTTCTTGGGATGCCCTTTCACAAAGAGGGTGTGGAAGGAGGTTTCCAATCTATTAAAAAAACAGCTTAGATGGGAAGGGGATTCCGTATTGGCTACTTGGGAACAGTGGTGGAACCATTCTTCAGAAGGAAATCTAAGAAATCTGCCTCCTATTGTCTGCTGGGGAGTATGATTGGCCAGGAATAGAAGTCTGTTCAAAGGCAATATCCCTTCAGCAGAAGCAACAGCTATTCAAAGCATAGCAGTTTACTCCAGTATCCCTGAGCCGGAGAACACAAGGATCAAACCTCAGAGCAGGGAGGAAACTATCAGAGCAGGTGTCCCGTGGGCCTACTTCGACGGGGCCTCACAAATCAATTCAGCTGGGGCAGGAATAATTATACATTTAAACGATTCTCATTCTTTAATGGCTTCTGTGGGTCTTGGTACTGGATCAAATAACTATGCAGAACTTTCAGCCCTGAAACTTCTCCTCTGTTGGCTGGTCCATAGGCACATATGCGCAATCCAGATTTTTGGAGATTCTTTGAATGTAGTTAAGTGGGTAAACGGAAATAGCAGGTGTCAAAATTATATGTTGAGGCCCCTCCTTGAAGAGATCTTGTCTTTAAAACAGTCCTTTAACCATTTCTCAATTGCTCACATCTACAGAGACAGAAATGAAGACGCGGACAGGTTATCAAAAGATGGTTTATTGCAGGCTGTGGGTATCTGGAAAGTGACTGAAAAAGAGCAGGAACAGACACGAGTTTCGGATCTGCCTCCTTATGCATAGCTGTGTTTGTTTCAATTCATGTTCATAATCGTTCAGGCTGTAGCGTTTTGGCTGATCTGCCTCCTCGTTCAGGCTGTAGCTTTTTGTTTCAGTTCATGTTCATAATCGCACTTGCTGATTGATATGAACTTGATTTAACTATCCAGAATCCTTGCGCACATTTTTATGTGAGCGCTGTTTTATTGCTGTTGGGCGTTTTTATCCTTTTAAGAAGGCACCCGGAGCTGATTGTGTAGCGTTGATGGAGATTTGGTCTGTCCAAAAAGCCTGAAATTGCTCATTGATCCCAAAAGGGAAGCAACCTGTAAATGTACAGGGAACTGAAGGCTATATATATGAATTTGTGGCCGCTCAGAGATCTTTCTCTGGCTTGCTGAGGGAGAACAACCTCACAGACCTGAATGCTGTTTATGCATCTGCTTGTAACCTTTTATTTTTTTATAAAAAGTTTGTTGTTTTTCTTTTGGAAAAAAAACACGACAAGTTCATTCTATACCACATGGACTTTATGAACAAATGGATTGATTTATATGAAAAAAGAGAGAAGAAGTGTTATAATCAAGGAGACAATTTAAGAGATCGAACCCAAGGAATACCCCATTTCCTATTGATATGTAAGGTGAATGGGGCAAAGATTTCAAACTAGAATGGGTTATTGAACAAATCAAAAATCAAATAGAAGATGTAGGTATAGATTCAAACATAATAGAAGATGAAATCAACATGTCTAGAGGATGTGAAAGAAAGGTACATTTGAAATTTTTACAGAATGTTGTTTCCTTACAATTTTGACACTATTAACTATTTTAATATTTGTCATTATATTTGTTTTAACCAAATAAAATGGTCTTTCATAGGTAAGGAAATATCCACGAAAGTGGGCATATGGTCGACATTATCATGTAGAACGTTTAGATGTAAAGATATGATCGTACAATTGCGGAATCATGGTTGACTTCAATCAACCTAGTCGATCAATCTCACAAGATAAAAATATTATTGAAGGGAATCTACAATATGTTTGGAAAATAGAAGAAATTATTGAGTTGGATTACCATTCTTTTAAATTTTGTATATTTAAGTGTAGATGGTATGAAGTGTTTGAGAGGACACGAGGACATGATATCCATAGTGGATTGTTTTCTATAGATTCCTCAAAGTTCCTATTGGAGGATAAGGACCCTTAGGTTCTACCAATTCATTGTGAGCAGGCATTTATCTAACTCAAAGAACAACTGCTAGTGATTGATAATCTATTAATACATTGTTTATTGTGAATATACACATTTTTTATTAATAAATAAAAAATTTATAACATACATATAATATATGTATGTGATCGTTCATGTGTATATATTTTTCTATGAAGATATTTTGGACCCGAAATGGATATTTGTCATACATTATGATCCAAGATTAAGGCATGTATTTGATGATGCATTAGTGGATACTGAGCAAAACAATGATGGCCAAAAAAATGAGAGAGAGGGATTAGATAACATCAAATAAATTGACATCCATGATGATGTTGAAGATGGTTATGTTTAGGCACAAGAAGACAACAATACATAGTTACATGATGTTATGGAAGACAACGATATGGATGGTATAGAAAATGTTGATCCAAATACAGCTAGTAACAATATAGATGTTCTACAGTCGGATTTAAATGATGATGAATATGATGTAAGTCAATATGAGGATGATGATAATATTAATTACTTGAAATATAATATGAACATTGACAACAATACACTAGATGACATTGTTGTAGACAACGATGTTAATGACCAAGACTTCTAAATTTTTAGAATTATTTGTAATCCATGTTTAAAAAATGATGATTCTTATGGCCTAAACTTCTAAATTCTTCAGTATTATTTGTGTCAATACAAAGACGTACCTATTGCAATATCATTAAAGTGTTCAAGATATCCTATGAATTGTTGGTAGAAAAAAATAGGATTACTTGATTGCTTCTTCCATTCCTTTTGTATCAACATATGTTTTTGAAGACATAAAATTTAATAAAATATTAATGCCTGTATCTCACAATGATTTGAATAAGAAACTTTGTTAAATTCATTATTTTAATATTGTTTTCACTTTAATGTTGGTCAACCCGCCCTTACATTCAAATATTGATCTAGGTAGGCTATATTTTTCACAAGACTATTGCACAAATTCTATGTTAAGGAAGTTGATCACTAGTATAAAATAATCTCAACCCAAGGTCATTACACACACTCTCTCAATAATAAACAAAGTTATCACACATTACACATAGATTCAATGCAAAGAAATATTACAAAATAAGCTATTGTGTCATTCAACCACTCCCACAACACTCTCTAAAACTATCTCTCATTCAATATTCACACACAAAAAGGAGTGTAATCCAAATTGTAACAAAAAATTGTGGGACTAGTCTAGTACTTAAGTTGTCACACCATCCAAATCATATTGCAATTAATTAAATTACACGGAATTAATTATAACAATAGTAGTAATAAAAATCACATAAATGAGATATATTTATGCAATTTGTTATTAAACCACTCTCATAGCCCTCCTGAAAACCATCACTCATTCAATATACACATATAAAATCAAGTACAATCCAAACTGTAACAACAAAGCAAATAATTCAATGCCACAATAACTGCGGGGCCGGTCCATGACTTAAGTTGTCACACAATCCAAAGCTTATTGAGATTAAATAAATTACACACAGAATTAATGTAACAATAGTAGTAAGAATAATCACATAACTGAGAAATATTTATGCAAATTGTCATTCAACCACTCTCACAACACTCCTGAAAACCATCACTTGTTCAATCTGGACTCATAAAAGGAAGTGCAATCGAAACTGTAACAAGAAAGAAAATAATTAATTGGCACACTAAACTAATGGACTGGTCCAAGACTTAAGTTGTCACACCATTCAAATCTTATTGCAGTTAGTTAAATTACACACATAATTAACTGTAACAGCAGCAGTAACAACATCATGTAACTAAGAAATATTTATGCAATTTTTCATTCAACCACTCTCACAAAACGCCTGAAAACCATCACTCATTCAATTTTCATACATAAAAGCAAGTGTAATCCAAAATTTAACAAAAAAGAAAATAATTCACTGCCACACTAAACTGAGGGGCCAGTCCAGGACTTAAGTTGTCACACCATCCAAATCTTACTGCAATTAATTAATTACACACATAATTAATTGTAACAAAAACAATAACATCAATCACATAACTAAGAAATATTTATGAAATCTATCATTCAACCTCTTTCACAATACTCCTGAAAACCATCACTCTTTCAATTTGCACTCATAAAAGGAAGTGAAATCCAAAATGTTACAACAAAACAAATAATTCACTACCACAGTAAACTAAGGGACCAGTGTAGGATTTAAGTTGTCACACCATCCAAATATTACTATAATTAATTATGTTACACATAAAATTAACTGTAACAACAATCACATAACTGATCAATATTTATCCAATTTGTCATTCAACCATTGTCACATCCCTCTTGAAAACCATTGCTCATTCAATATGCACACATAAAAGTAAGTGCAATCCAAACTGTAACAACAAAGAACATAATTTACTACCACTCTAAATTGAGGGACCAGTCCAAGGCTTAGGTTTTCATGGCATCAAAAACTTAATGCAATTAATTAAATTACACATAGAATTAATTGTAGTAGCATGAGTAATAACAATCACATAACTAAGAAATGTTTACGCAATTAAGTATTCCACTCTAACTATTCACTTATACATGCTAAGAAGGAGGTCCTTTCCTCCTCGATAGGGGATGGTGCACTAAATATCACACAAACTACTCATAGGAAATTATTAAACCACAAATTTGAGATTCGCATTAATAAAAGTATCAGGTTTACAGAGCTCTGGTGTTCCCATTTCCAATCCTATTCTCCAATTCTTTGCTCTATACCTTGTAGGACAATGATCTTCTCTTTTATAGATCTTAATTAAAATGAGAATATCACTGTGAGAATATTTTGATTCTCATGTGATCTTAAAATAAAATGATATCTTAACAATTACACAACAATTTCCATGAAAGAGGTAAAACTATAACAAATTCCTTTAATTAAAAATAGAGTTACAAAAGATCTCAACCAAATGATCTGGATTCTCAGGAAATATCTCCAAATAATGAGTTATTTCTTTGGAATTTGACGTTCTCCTAGATCCAATCTAATTAGGAAAGGAAGCACATGCTTAAGAACTTATCTATGTAATAGCAATAGCTCCCAGAACCTTAATTAATCAAAATCGGTAAAGGAACTAAAATGTAATCCTGTAACAACAAGCTTCAATAAACCATCCAAACCTGAAACAACCCATACATTAGTTTTATGATAAAAAATAATGTAAGACAATAGTTATAAAGTCAAATTATAAGTATAATCGAACTAAGAAAGTGACAAGTGAAAAAGGACATACTCAGGTGAATAAGGGTTGTTATAGTAATAAGATATGGTCTTGTTGGTCAAAAAGGGATAAAAGAAATATGAAAATAAGTAGGAAAAAATGACAATTATGTGACCTAGCATTTCCCCCCAACCTAAGCTTTTTCATATCCTCATCCAGACTCATCTCACTGATGTTGAGCATGTTAAGACGGAAGTTGTGTGAGGTTGTAAGTTCCTGCCATGTTTTCACCTATAACCCTGTATTCTCAAGAAATAACCAGTTATGCTTCCCAAAACTTATTAGTAATACTATATGAATGTCGATACTGATAGGTGGGTAACCAAACAAGAGGAAACTTGAATCTAAGTCCTATCTAACTGACATCATTCCTCTTAATACAATCAACATACTGACGAACTCTGGAAAGTTCTTGGTCAAAATTCTGATAACAATAGGGGTCTCCCTTCTTCAATTCTTTTCAAAAAATATCCCATCTCAACTTTCTTCCTTCTGAGACACTCGTTCTCATTCCTTGTATATTTCTCTATCACCTCCATAGAAATGATTCTCGATGGTCCATCAACAGTGTCTTAGTGGCTACAAATTTCCATATTTTATTGCAATTGTGTGCAACAACTTTAGCTAAACCAAGTTCTCCTCTAATAAAAAGTTTCACCCATTCTTCATTAGTTGTTACAATATCATGCGTACTTTCTAGCCTATCTGGTTTTGCATAAAAGAAATAAAAGGCCTGAGTTGTACATATCCCACATAGGGTTTCAGATTGAATGATTGTTCCCCAAAGAAAGCGAGACCATGTAGGTATAGCTCGCACAACAAATGTTGTTCTAAGAAATTAACACTTGAAATGTTTCCAGGAAGTATTCTATATGCCTTGTCATATATGGTCACTTTTGCTTAAAGGCTGTTAATTGGAAGATATAATTTTTTTCTTGCAAATATAAAGGATAAGAAGGAGAAGGAGTCCTACTACACAATAAGTTAATGAGTTCCTTTTCTTATTGTAACAACTTAACCTCTCCTTGCAGTTCCTTCACCTGTTTCATTGCATGATTCCCCTCCTTCTAAATTTTCACAAATTCTACAATTCTTAAGTTTTCAGCCCACTCCTTCTTAAGCTTATTGACCATTTCCTAGTTTTTCTTTAGGAAAATGAATTCATATTTTGTAAAAAGTGTTAATTTCTCGCACTACTCTAGTACCTTCATCAAATATTCAAATTTAACGTAAATTTTTTCAGATGGTGTTTTAGCATCCTCCTTCTCATCCCTTTTCTCCTCCTATTGTTCTATCTCAATTATTGGTTCTTATGTAAAAAGAACATCATCAATATGTTCTTATGGTACAACATTACTTATTTTTAGTTTACTCTATTTCAACCATTGGTTCTTGTGTAACAACAACATCATAAACATGTTCTTGTGGATTAGAAATTTGTTTTTCTTCTTGCTTCTCTACTTTGATTATTGGTTCTTGTGTAAAAAAAAAAGTCATCAATAATTTCTTATGGAATAGTAGGTCAAAATTCTTTCTCATGTTCCCCCACTTGTAATCCAACTGAAACAGTGACACTCTCCATGATATTTACCTCCTTGGGGATTTGTTGGGAACCCTTACATAGTTTTTTTGAGACAATAGATGATGTGATTTCTATAGCCTCTACCAAAATATACAATCTAATTTCATCTTAAAATGATTGATTTCTTTAACCAAGGAAAGTTATTTCTTTAAATCCTCATTTTCCTTTCTCAGATCTTCAATTTGAATGAGAGGGTCAATTTTCCTTTTACCTGGTGAAGTAACAATATCTTGTGCTCCTATCTGCTCTTCTGTTACAAGCCCTTTTGTCTCTTATTGTTTCTCTAGTTCTTGCTCCGACTCTGATTGAACAGTCGGGATTTCAGATGTAGAGGGGCCTTCTTCTGTAGACTTCTCCTATTTTTCTTTGTTATGATGCTCCGTAAACCCATAAAGTCCAACTCTATCAACACATTCCCCATGAGTTATAACAGTGGATTTTCGAGTCTCTTCTAGTATAATAGTTACTCGCACCCTTTTCCCTGGGTTTGTTCCACCAATTATCCCTTTTTTATACTCCCCTGGTCCCTTTAGGGGTCCTCACTTCCTCAAATCCAATTTCAGGCACAACTATTATTCCAACAATTTCTTCTTCCAACACTTCCTCTATAATTGGGCACCCACCTTGTCTTTCCTCTCATGACTCACTAGACACAACCATAGGTTATTTTATCTATACATCCTTTCCTCATGAGGATGAACTAAGGGCCATTCTAATGGAACTTCACCTCTTAGAGTTTTGTCAACCAACCATAGGAGGTGTATCAACCCTACTCTGCTTAGATCTCGTGGTTGACTTTCTCTTGAAATATGTAATAGTTTCAGCAACAAGTGTTGTTTTATCGTTGGGTGTTTCTTCAGTACTTGCTATTGTTTCAGCGCTAGGTTTTTTTTTTAGTACTTGGTGTTGTTTTAGTGCTAGGGGATTTTTTTAGCACCGTGTATTGATTCAACACTCCCTTCATGCTCCTCATTCATACCAACACGTCATTTCACTATCAAAGCATGCCATGAGATCCCTTTTCTCTATAATGAATGCATGATGATTAATTTAATGAACACATGGTTAGTGACACAAGTTTCTGGATGTTTTACTCCTTTCACAACCTCTACCATGTGTTGTAATGACTAGTATGGTAAATTAATCAATCGCCTTGTCATCAAGTGTTCAAGAAATTGAGAGTGAAAATTGAAAATAATCCCAAAATGACCCTCACAAGTAATGAATTTTTGGATGAAGAGGACTACATCTTCCCAAAGGTGAGTAAGAGATGTTCTATCAAAATCCATGCACTTGTGTTTCAATTACTCTCCCTCCTATAATAATATGGCCTTAGATTTAGGATTGGCCACTTTCCTTGAGAACCAACATCCTCCTATCCTATACATCCTTGTCACTTTTATGATCACTTGTTTTGTAACAACAATTCTGAAGCCCCTGACAACAAAGTGTTGTTCAACTAAGGCTTGGGAAAGTTCTAAAGCAACAAATGCATTGAAATCTTGTAATTTTTCAAAATGACTCAGCCATCTAGCCCTTCAAAGAATTTCTAATGCTATCGAATGTTGTAACAACGCATTAACATAGTCAGTTTTGTGTCTGAACATTGCTCCACCCATAGTTTCTCACAAGCACACTACTCAACAATGCTAGGAACTTGTTACATAGCTGCTTCAATGCACACAAATTCTTTCTCAAGGGAGAATGTCAAGATGTTTAGATTATTAGTGGTTAATCCTCCTTATAAAGAATTTAGAACTTTTAAATCAAAATGGGTTTCTAAATGATTTCACTAATATCCATATGTAACAAAACAAATAATAAATAAAAAAGGTAATAATGATGAAGGAATATTGGTACTAATGGTGACAGTTACATCAACTTAGTTGTAAAAAGTAATGGTGTCAGAACAGTCTAACAATGCAGTATTATGGCAGGGTGAGGTATTTATTAATTGGATGAATAACTATATTTCCTAGATCCGGTCTTATTACGAAAGGAAGCAAATCCTTAACCAACTATCTGTGTAACAACAACAACTACGAGAACCTTAATTAATCCAAATTAGTGAAGGAACTGAAATGTGATAATGTAATAGCTAGCTTTGAGAGACCATCTAAACATGAAACAACCCAAAAATTAACCATTAAACTACCTAACCATGCCAAATCCCTTAGCTCTTGACCCTTAATCCATTAAATCCTAACCCCTAATCCATTAACCCTTAATCCATATACTCCAAATTCCTAAAACCCATAATCCTCAAAGGCCCTATCCATTTAACCCCCAACACCTCAATTAATTAACTATTTAGGCAAATTCAGTGCTAAATTCAAGGCTAAAAAGGGAGCTAACCAAGGCAGTAATTTAGGTGCAAAAAACAAGCTAAACCTGACACTATCACTGGTGCTATTTCTAGTGAAATGTATGGCACTATTTACGGCACTATTTTCCAGGGATATTTCTAGAAATATTTCTCGCCCTAGTTTTGGTGCTATTATTGCATAATTTAGCACCTAGATGGTTTGATTGACACAAAAACTGCAAAAAATAGCACCATCCTAATAAATAGTGATAGCGACGAATTTTTCAAAACATTTGAGAAAAATAAACTAAAACAGTTCTAGGAAGCAAAAAAAGGGAATAAAAAATGGAGCTCATCACAAGGATTTGTTGTAGTGAATTTTGGGGATTCTTAGAGTAGGGATGGCCTTAAAATCCACTCAACCATTATAGTTCTCTATTTTAATACTAGATGGTTGGGGAACACCAACGAAAAATTAGTGCTCGTGTCCAATCAAATCAAACAACATAGATATTATCCCCATTTTATATATGTGTGTGTGTGTGTGTGTGTGTGTGTGTGTGTGTGTGTGTGTGGTCACAAAGTTTGATTTTTTGTTAAACTTCGATTTTTTGTTAAACTTATATATACATATTTTTTATCTGAATTGAAATTTAAAAAAATGATCTGGAGGGGACCTATGTGTACATTTTAATAGAAAATATGATGAATACTAAGTCCAAGTTAAAAAAAATTAACGATAAAAATAACTTTAAATATAGAAAATCAAAATGTGATATTTGTTACATGTTTTCGTTGATTATGATGATGTAGATAAGTAATATAAATTGTGGGATACTACTACCCCAAAAATCATCATTAGCAGATATGTGGTATTTGATGAGCCCCCACCCCCACAAATTAAATTAAATATTGTAAAATTTGATTTGAAACATGAACAATTGTTATTAAATCAACAAATTTAGTTGGAGACTAAACCATTATAGAAACTTACAAGATATACAAATATTATGACGATGATAAAGAAGTTGTGGATGATGAAGATATTTAGAAAAATATGGAAACTCCACAACCAACAATAAGAAGCTCTACAGGACAGAGAAATCCTCTTAAAATATATACTAATTTTATTCCATCTATTGCTTTGGCATTGATAATTTGGGAATCGTCTTGTTGTCAAGAATTAATAGATGACATTGATAATGCTAAATGTAAGATAGAATAAAGAAGAGATAAATGCCTTGGGGAAAAAACTTGGGACCTAGTAGAACTTCCTAAAGATAGAAAGACTTTGGATGTAATAGGATATACAAATTCAAGAAAGAGATTGATGATAATGTTAAAAGGTATAAATCTAGACTGGTCACAAAGCGATATTCTTAAATGAAATGTTTATTTTTCCATGATTTTTTTTTGGTTGTTAAGATTGTATATGTTTGTATTGTATTGGCACTAGTTATGTTACTTAATTTATAGTTAGAGTAATTAGATGTCATACCAACATTTTTACACAAGATTTGGATGAACAGATATACATTAACATCCATGATGATTTGTTCAACGTCACAAAAAGTAATTTGCATGTTCTAGAAGTTATTATATGGCCTAAAGCAATCTCCGAGGAAATGGTTTAAGAAGTTTGACTCCTTCACGATGAGACAATATTATACTAGAAGTGATACGACCATTTTGTTTACTTCAAAATTTTGAATGGTATATTCATTATCTTGGTGTTATATGTCATATGCTTGTTGCAAGCAAAAACATGAATGAGATAAAAGAGATGAAGGTTCAAATGGCTAGTACGTTTGATATGAATGACCTAGGAGCAACAAAAGAAATATTGGCCATAGAATTACACAAAGATAGGAACAATTGTAAGCTTAGATTCTCATAGCATAAGTATGTTGATAGAATACATGTGAAATATGGAATGAAGAATGTGAAAATTGTAAATATATATTTAGCTTCCAATTCAATCTTTATTCAGGTATATGTCCTAGTAGTGGGGAAGAAAATGATTTTGACTCATTTAATATGTGCTAATGCAAAAGAATTTTAACGTATACAATGGTATGTACTAAACCTGGTATTTCACATATAGAGGGTGTTGTCAATTGGTACATGGCATATACAGGAAGACACAATTATAAAGAAATGAAATGGGTTCTTTGATATGTTAGAGGCACAAGTGATTATTACATCACTTATAACGATTGTAGTGATTATGTTGATTTATATTTTGTAAGAGATTTGGACAAGAAGAGTTTTGCTTTAGGTTATGCCTTTACTATTGCAAGAAAATATATTAGTTAGATGTTAGAGATTAAAGAAATAGTTCCTTATCAGCTAATGAGGTAGAATATATCATTGTCTCTCATTCTTGTAAAGAGGTAATTTGGTTGAAGGGTCTTTTGTGTGAGCTTGGAAGAATGAAAAATAATGTAACTATATTGTGTGATAGTAGAAGCTCTATCTAGTTAGGTACAGATCCAACTTATCATAGTAAGACTAAACATATTGATATTAAGTGTCATTTTTTAAGAAAGGTAATTGATGGAAATGAAGTAGATCTTAAAAAGGTCCACACTGAAGAAATTTATGCAAACATGTTTACAAGACTAGTATTATTAGAGAAGTTATGTTGGTGTTTAGTTTCTCTTTTATTATAAAAGAGTTAATTAAAGGGATTATATATCAAGGTCTTACCATGTAAATTTCATTTTGTGGAGTTATTCATTTTTATTGTGTCGTCATTTCTTGAAAGAAATTTTTTATATAGGTTTTAAATACTAATAGTTGGTAGGTACACCAATCCATGTAAATGTGTTTCTATGTCACTCGAAGGTGTGTTCTAGTTTTAGGGTTAATAACCAAGGTCATGAAACCTTGTTCTAAAATGTTTATATCTCTAATTTGTTTCTATCTAAAATCATACCATAAAACTTAAACATACTACCCCTATAATAAGAAATATGAGATATGTGACCTTAATCATTAGCAATGGAAGAAACAATGGTCTCCAACAATATAAAAGGTGAAAGGCAAGAGGACTATTTATTGTTTCTTAAAAATCATAGTTGGGCTCTTAATAATTGACACTAGTTTTGAAGTTTTAATTTGGTGGTTATGGGTTCAATTTTAGCCTATATTCACTCAATAACGGTGGGTTTGTAGGACCATGTGATTTCTATGTTGTATGTAAATATGAATGAACACTGTATTCATTAAAAAATTAAAAAATTATGAAAAACAAAATCAAATAAGTTTTAATAAATCTACCAAAAACAAATGGAGGAAGAAGTCAACACTACAAAATTCCGAAGATGTGTTGCATGGTTGTGTACCAATAGAATTGGCATAACTATTTGTTTCCATTAATAAACACAAAAATATGCACACACTTAGTAATGAGTGCACTTTTTCAAAATGTTTTCATTCCTAAAATATCTAAGTTATATGTTATTTGGTAATATGCATAGTAGTTTAAGAAGTGTTGAGGCTATATGAAAAAGAATAAGAATGTGTTTTTGTTCACCCCATTTCCACAAAATTTTCGTTAACTTATTATAAACATCTATACATACTAATATGTAAACCAAAAAAATAATATATATATATATATATATATATATATATATATATATATATATAAACACATACACCATAATATATATATCAAATTTATATAATGACATAATTCTATCATGATATATATATATAAATGATAGTAGTTATATATATAGTAAATTAATGAAATTGTAAATTCTAATTGTATTAATTACAAATCCATTGTCATGGTCACCTTTTCATAAAGGTTGAATGCTCAATTGAAAAATTAAAAAGAAATATCGTGTCAAAAACTCTAATTTTCAAACATTTACACTGTCAAAAAAAATGATGATGTTGATTTTTATTATGATGTTATTCAATGTTTAAGAAATATCGGTAAGAAATGACAAATCCCCAACCTCTTTTCCGTGCACTTTCACACTCTCATCATTATGAGTTTTCAATAAAATCTGCTAAAACCATTCAAATTACTTAACAATCACTTCCATCTCATCCGAACAACACTTTTCTTATTGGACAGATAAAAACAAAACATGCCATCATTCAATTCAAGTCGATTTTCACCGAATGCAAAGCAACCTTCAGCCTTAAAATATTATGCAACCTCAAGCACATTGAAAGGGATTTTTCTGTCATTATAACAAAAATAACAGGATCACCCATCGACTTTTTGCGAATGGCATCTATATTAGTATGTATAACGCCGATATATGTAATAATATATAGGATATATATTAATATAATTTATGTGTTTAATGGATGTGTATTTAAAAAAAAAAAGATGAGCTTCCAATGTTAGTTAGTTAATGCGTTAATGTGCATGGCAGTTATGGAGCGTAAAAGCTATATGAATAGGAATCTGAAAATATTATTATGCACTTTATTTCTATCCAAGTATCCATAAAGTTCCTTAATCTTCCCTATGAAGGGCTATGTTGGGAGGGTATGGAGGGTATGGAGGTTATTTGAGGAAACTCTCTTGCGCTTGGGTTGAGTGCCAAAAGCCCAAAAAAAAAAAAAAAAATTACGTTTTTTTTAATTGGTAGTTTTTATGGTTATTTATATTCAACATTATGGAAGCTATGCAAAAAATTCTAAGGAAAATTGTAGAAGTCTTATGTTCCATTGTGTGAAGTTTGGGCGTGGTATACTCACTTTGGATCTTGAATTGTAAAGGAACTTCAAAATTCATTATGGAAAATAACTATGAACAAAATAACATAATGCCAAGGCGTGCAAGTTTGTAAAAATCACATTGTTTTTTAATTGATAGTTTGTATGGTTATTTATATTCAACATTATGGAAGCTATGCAAAAAATTCTGAGGAAAAAGTGTAGAGGTCCTATGTTCCATTGTGTGAAGTTTGGGCGTGGTATACTCACTTTGGACCTTGAATTATAAAGGAACTTCAAATTAATTATGGAAAATAACTATGAACAAAATAACATAATGCCAAGGTGTGCAAGTTTGTAAGGTTTAGTGATAGCCACATGGATATAACCTCCCAACCATGGATCATAGAAAGCAGGGATGATGTAAATGGTCTAGAATTTTTGCTCCATGGAATTGCTAAGGAAAGAGACATTTGTAATCTTCCTTGGCTAGAACCTCTTCACATGGAGCAACCGAACAAATTGCAACAATATCAAAAACTGTAGGTTTGATCTTATTTTTGTCATGATCAGGAATTTTATTTCAATTTTAGAAGTCCTTTTCAATACATTGAATCGAGACTCTAGTTTTGTGGGATTTTTGTTTTATGTCCCCTCCTTGGATTTCATCATCCTAGGGGGTTTAGTCTTCTTTATGAGGTGATTTCCCTCCTCTCCTTTGGTTACATATCCTTCCTCAGCTCTCTCTCTTCATTTTTGTTTTCTCTTGTGCTTCTTTCGTTTCATTTCTTAGTCCTTGGCCCTCACACGGTCTAGTTTTCCTTATCCCTCCATTAATTTGATTCACTTGCACTGGTTTTACACTCTCACAATATTGTGATTGTGAAATGTTGTATTTATAAGCCATGGTATTAGCCCATGGTATTGTAGAAAAGACTATTTACAAGTTAATAATATCCATGGTAAAATAGGGATGAATATCCATGGTTAAGAATATTTTTGTACTCTTATAAAATATTTTCACAATCACAATATTTTGTAACAATATGACAAGATTCATAATCATTGATATTCACCCCCACTTTGTCATTGATATTATTACCTTGTGAATAGGCTTTGTTACAATACCATGGGTTAATACCATGGCTTAACGATACCACATACCAAAAAATCATAACTTATTTCACAATCAAAATATTTTATAATAATATGAAAAGATTCTTAACCATGAATATTCACCCTCATTTTACCATGGATATTATTAACTTAAATATGCTTGGTTACAATACCATGGGCCAATACCATGGCTTATCAATACCACATGCTAAAAAACCATAACCTACTTCACAATAAAAATATTTGATTTCAATTTAATTTTATAACATTTTTCTAATTGAAGCTAAAAGGAAAAAAGGTTATAATTAGTTTTGATATATATCTAACCCCCTGTCCTCACAAACTACTAAAAGTATTCCCATAAAAATTAAATTAAGGTTTTAATAAAATTGAAAATGAGAATATTTTTATATATAAAGATGTGAAATTTATATGATACAAATAGTATTAGTAATAACCAACATAGATCCATCTTAACTAAGGATCCAAGTGATAACAACAACCAAATTGAAGCGAAGAGAGGGCAAGGGGGTGAGACGAAGGGAGTTAGTGACAAAGTTGGAGCGCAGAGAGAGATAGAAAAATATGGGGGAAGATGGAGCAAGGGAGGTAGGAGAGAGAGGAAAGAAGAGAGAGGGGAGGGGAGAGGAGAGAGAGAAGGAGAGAGGGAGAGAGAGAGATGGAGTTAGAGGGTGAGAGAGGAGGAAAGAACAAATCCATAAAGAGATAGAGGTGGAGAGAGAGAGGGTGTGACAAGGGAGAGATGGAGAGAGAGTGAGGGAGAGAGGAGAGGAGGGAAGTGAGAGAAGAGGAGGGGAGAGAGATAGGGGGAGAAAGGCAAGTGATCTGAAAATCACTTGTGAGTGATCTCAATTAATTAATTAATGAAGGTATTACAGACCCATGTGCTGGTGTGTGTCTATGCTATCTTAGGTAATGAATTGATAAGATTGCAAAATACACAGACACTGGAAAGCAGTAAGAGAAACACAACAAGCAAGATGCAAAAACACAACAATTTAATATGGACTTCACCCTATCCTCCAGGGCTACATCTCCGGTCCAACTTTCAGTGGTGACCTTTTCTTATTGTGTCTCTAAATAGAATTTTTACAATGAGGAGCTCAAATTGAGTCTCCTAGAACAGATGTTGCTTAGTAGGGTGGTTCTTGGATTCCCCAAGCCACTAGAGTGCACCGACTCGCCGTTACTAAGTCTTGACCTCAACTAGACTTAATGGGATGAGTCCAATTTGGTACTCAGTTCCCGACAATCCTCACAGGGATTGCTTGAACCTCTCAAGCTTGGTTCTGTCTGCTCAATGTTGCCTTAACTCTGCAGGTCAGCTTGACTCTTTGTTCTCTTCTTCTCGCTTTGCTTTCTATTTGGTCTCTTTGTCTCACTATCTCCTTCTGCACTGTCTTCTCTTTCTTGTTTTTGTTCTCTTTCTGTTCATGGCTTAAAGCCAATCCATCCCTTGACTATTCGCTTCCTCTTCCGTGCAATATCCTTTAAGAAACTGGATCACTATTATGTTGACTAATTTTGTCTAGCCATCAGTTTTTGAATGGAAAGTTGTGCTTTTCTTCAGTTTGGTGTCCATTAGTTCCCATAGACTTGACCAAAACTTCCCCACAAATCGGTTGTCTCGATCAGATACAATGGAAGTGGGTAATCCAAAATGAAGCCATACATGTTGAAAGAACAACTTTGCAGTTTGTTCAGCTGTAATCTGTTTACTACAAGGTATCAAAATACACATTTTGTTGAACCTATCCACAACAACATATAGATAATCATGACCTTTCCTAGATTTAGGCAGTCCTCCAACAAAGTCCATGGAAACACTTTCCCAAGGATGAGAAGGAACTGGTAATGGAGTGTACAAGCCTAGTTGTCTATTGTTGGGCTTGCTTTTAGCACACATAGTACACCTATTACATATCTAGAAACTATCTCGTTCATTTTTGGCCAATAACAAAATCTTTGCAGCTGTGCAACTGTTTTACTTACCCCAAAGTGACCTGATATTAGAGAAGTGTGTGCTTTTCGAATTATCTTTACTCTTTCAGTTTGTGGAATGCATAACTTCCCACAATGATATAAGAGTCAGTACTTTACATGATAATCAAATTCTTCTATTCGTTTGCCTTGACTCAAAGTTGCATATACATCTTTAAAGTCTATATCTTGAGCATATTGTTGAATGTAGCTCTCATGTAACACATAATTATTCTTAAGTATAGTAGATGCATTTACAATGGGTCTAGATAACATGTCTGCAAATTTATTGTGTATGCCCTTTTTATATCTGATGACTAAATGAAATTGTTGTAGAAAACCCATCCATCTATAGTGTCTTGATTGTTGCAACTTAGTTTGGGAGTGTAGATATTGAAGTGGTTGATGATCAATATGTATTACTGTCTCTTTGCCTATTAAGTAATGTTTCCACTTTTTCACACTCTGTACTAATGCATACAATTCTTTTTCATATGTAGGATAGTTAACTACTGCAGAATTAAAAGTCTTAGAATGATAACATATGGGTTTACCCTGTTGTGTCAACACTGCTCCCATGGCATAGTCACTGGCATCCGTTTAGATCTCAAATGGTCTTTGAAGATCAGGTAGTGCTAGTACTGGTGCTGTACTAATATTTTCTTTCAAGGTGTCGAAGGCTTTCTGTTGTTTGCCTCCCCACTGAAACACCTTGTTCAATCATGTCAAAGCATGTTAGGGAGCTGCAATTAAGGAAAAGTTAGAAATCAACTTTCTCCAATATTGTGCTGCTCCTAAGAAGATCCTAACTTCTGTAGCAGATTTGGGTTTAGTCTAGTTTACAATGACTGCCACCTTAGAGGGATCTATCTTCAATTCACCACCCCCTACTATATGTCCCAAATAATTTAAAGATGTTTTGCCAAATTCACATTTTGAGAGTTTAACATAAATTTTTTCTCTTTTCAAAACATCTAGTGTCTGCTTAACGTGCTTTAAATGTTCTTCCCATGTTTTTCTAAATATCAGAATGTCATCCAAATACACAATAACAAAATCATCAAGAAAAGGTCTGAGTACATCATTCATTATTCTCATGAAAGTAGCAAGAGCATTAGTCAAGCCAAAAGGCATAACCAGCCACTCATACAATCCCTACTTTCTTTTAAAAGCAGTCTTCCATGCATCCTGTTCTCCAACTCTGGCCTGATGATATCCACTATGCAAGTCTAACTTGGAAAAATAAGCAGCTTCTTTCAATTGATCCAAGAGATCATATATGCAAGGAAGGGGATAATGATTTTTTTATTGTTATCTTATTCAATGCTCGGTAATCAATGCACATTCTCCACGAGCCATCTTTCTTTCTCACCAAAATAATTGGAGATCCACATGGTGATGTGCTAGGTCTGATGAACCCCTTCTCGAGCAACTCCTACACCTGCTTCTTGATTTCAGAATTCTCTAAAGCGGACAACCTATACATTCCAATGTTAGGCAATGGAGCATCTTGCTGCAAATTAATTTCATGCACTATTTCCTTTTTGGGTGTCAGACCTTTAGGTTCTTGAAACAAGATATCATATTCTGAAACATTTTTTTCTAAATCAGCTTGTTGTTTAGCATTACAGCTCCCAAATACATTGGTTTTATCAGGTTTCTTTTCCTTTACAACCATTAGTAAGAATCATTTGCATGAATTTATCATTCGTTTTATCTGCCCTGAGTTTATGAGAGTATAATTATTCTTGAGCTTATGAGCTCTTACAAAGTATTTGATTCCATCTTTAACGAGTAGATACTTGTTCTCAGCTCTATAGAAGATAGCTTTTTTGTCATACAAGTAAGGACTTCCTAAAACAATTCCACATATATCCAAAGGAATTATGTCTAACTCAACCTCATCTACAAATGTTGAACCAAAAGAAAACTTGAGTTCACATTGTCTAGTCACTTGTAGTTATGCTTTATCATTTAACCATCCTAATGGGTATGGTTTCTTGTGAGGTGTAGTCAGTAATCCCAACTTATTTACAATTGCTTCAAAAATTAAATTTACTTGTGAGCCACTATCAAACAAAGTATCAATCGTTTGATGTTTGGGAATAACTCAAATATGGAAAAGCTCATGTCTTTTTCTCTCATTTTCTTCATTAGTAGTAGATTGTGCAGAATTACTAGTAGATGCTTCAGAATTCTTAGCTTTTATACCTGTGGCTACAATAGTTGTTTCATCTCCTGAGTTTGACCCCAAATATTTCTGAATAGCTGCAGCAGTCTTCTTCTTCTTTCCCTTGAACTTCTTAGGTCTCAGCTTTGGATGCAGAATCCAACAATGCTCATCATCATGCCCATCCTTCTTATAGTGAGTGCATGAATACTTGCTTTTCTATGCAGTGTTAGCCTTCCTTGCTTTCCATTTCTATTTTCTTTTCTCCTTATTCTTTCTTGCAGTGGGTTGGGATGATACCCAAACTTCTGGATTTCCATTCTTTCCTCTAGCTTCTAGATGAGTAGCTTGAATAGATACCTCATCTATACTAATGGGATTAAACATGAGGATAGTGTGCCTCATGTAGCTGTGTAGACCACCGATGTACTTCAATAGAGTCTTAGGTGAGTTTAATGATATTCCTAGAATCAATGCACTCTTCCTAAATTCTTGGGTGTATCCTTGTACACTTTTCCCTTTCAATTGTCGAAGGGTTTGCCAGGGCATCATGGCTTGCTGCATGTAGGCCAATGGATAGAACTTCTTTTTTATTGCAAAAACAAATTCACTCCAGATAGAAATAGTCTTACCATGTCTCTTCATGTCAGCTTGGGTTCTACCTTCCCAACAAACCAAGGTAGTACCTCCAAGGCGTAGGCTTGCCAGCTGAATATTGCTCTTGTCTGAATTGATACTCTGCACTCTGCAATAAACATCAATTTTTTTGATCCAATTGTCCAGCTTTTCTGCATTCAACTCTCCATCATATATAGGTAAATCAAATTTAACATCTAGCTTAATCAAATATGCCTTCTTTTTATGTTCAGGGCTATTAGGAGGTGTGAGAAAGCTTTCTTCTTTCCCTTTGCCTTTTGAGTGGTCATGGAGGAAAGGCTCTTCCTCTCCTTTATCTTGTTTGGAGCCTGATGCATCTTCATCCTTGTGTTTTCTAAAATCCTTATACATTTCCTCTACCATGGACCTTATGGCTAGGAAGCTATCTATGAATTGAGGGTCTGGCCCCATAGAACCTTCTTCTGACATGGTCTTCTGAGGATAGACTCTCCCAATTTCAGGATTAGTTTCGACCAACTCTCCTTCTCCTAATTTGAGCTTTGACCTAGTTAGCATTCAACAGCTAAATCTAGCACAAGCTTGTCTAACCTTAACAACCTAGGAGCTCTGATACCACTTGATTTGAAAATCACTTGTGAGTGATCTCAGTTAATTAATTAATGAAGGAATTACAAACTCATGTGTTGGTGTGTGTCTATGTTATCTTAGGCAATGGATCGATAAGATTGCAAAATACACAGACACTGGAAAATAGTAAGAGAAACAGAGCAAACAAGATGCAAAAACACAACAATTTAATATGGAGTTCATCGTATCCTCCAGGGCTACATCTCTGGTCCAGCTTTCAGCGGTGGCCTTTTCTTATTGTCTCTAAATAGAGTTTTTACAATGAGGAGCTCAAATTGAGTCTCCTAGAACAAATGATGCTTAGTAGGGTGGTTCTTGGATTCCCCAAGCCACTAGAGTGCACAGACTCCCCCTTACTAAGTCTCAACCTCAATTGGTCTTAATGGGATGAGTCCAATTTGGTACTCAGTTCCCGACAGATATCCTCACAAGGATTGCTTGAACCTCTCAAGCCTGGTTATGTCTGCTTAATGCTGCCTTAACTCTGCAGGTCAGCTCGACTCTCTATTCTCTGCTTCTTGCTTTACTCTCTATTCTGTGTCTTTGTCTCACTATCTCCTTCTGCACTGTCTTCTCTTTCTTGTTTTTGTTCTCTGTCTGTTCATGGCTTAAAGCCAATCTGTCCCTTGACTGTTCGCTTCCTCTTCCATCCCTTTGGTTCGCCTGCCTCTGTCCACTTGGAATTCCCTGCCTCTGCATCAGCGCCACTGTGTAACGTCTCACAAGGAGGTGGCCACTTTTCCTCTCACAAATTGAGCACTAGCTCTTCCTTGATGGTTCATTATTTCAGTTACGTTGTGAAATGATTCATCTACCAACTCAGCGGTCAAATTGGACTTCAAACTTTTATACGTCGTAGCTTATTTCTCTGCCAAATCCGGTCTCCCCATTGGGCACAATCTCGGTCGTTAGATCTGGGGCCTCCAGATCCTACAGTTATCGCTCTTATTGTGCGATTGGCTTGCTTGAACATTAGCCCACGATGAGAGCAGTTTTCTTTCTCATCCACCAGACACGCGTTGGTCAACGTATGAAATAGCTGGGTCTTTGGCCAAACCTACTTACTGCCTAAAACGCCTTCGATATTCCACTGGTTTTGGAGCGCAGGACCCGCCTTTCAGTTTAGCACTTTTCCCACGGTTTTCGGGTTTCCCTTGTGACCGAGCGCTCAGGGCTATTCCATTTCGAGGGGTTTTTCCCGGCGATGCGTGAGTGGTGCATCGAAAATGACCTATGTTTTCTTATCTGAGCTTCCTAACTGCTAGTTTTCCGCCACTGCACGGTCTCCATGGGCCTCCGTTAGTGTGCTTTAACTGAGGTCCTTGTCGTTCCGTGATGGCTACAACTACCACTATCCAGAGGACTTCTTGATAGCTCATTGTTCACAAGTTTTTCAAGTCTGTCATGATTTGATACAGTCATTGAACTCTGATAATTTTTCATGGATCCAATTCGGATCAGCAAGAGAGAGAGAGAGAGAGGCATAGATATGGAGGGGAGAGGGAGGGATATACTGATATATTTGGAGGGAAGAGAGAGAGAGTGTGTGTGATGGGAGGACAGCGGGAGGTGGGTGAGAAAGGGAGAGATAGGACTCAAGAGAGAAGGAGAGAGAGATGGATTTGGGGGGCGGAGAGAGGGAAGGAAGAAGAAATAAATAGAGGGAGAAAGGTAGAGAGAGAGAGGGAGTGACAAAGGAGTAATGAAGAGAGAGTAAGGGAGAGAGGAAAGCGTGAGGGAAGAGAGAGAGGTGGCGAGAAAGAGGGAGGGAGAGATAGATAGATAGATATGTGGAGAGAGTGTGTGAGTGTGTTTATGGTGTGAGAGAGAGAGAGGAAATAAGAAAAATAGACGTAGATGCAAATATAGATATTAAAATAGTTTTATATAACTAGCCTAGATCCATATTAACCCGGATCTATTAAGCACTCATAGAGATCAATTATCTCGAGGTGAAAATGTTTCCTCAAGATTTTCACTAAAAAAATGGGTTTCCACCTTTAGAGATTGGATCCCTCTTGTCACTTGATAAATATGAGTTAAGATGGATCTAGGCTGGTGTGTGTGTGTGTGTATATAGATATATATATATATATATATATATATATATATATATATATATATATATATATATATAACATAACCTAACATAGCATGTAACATAATAATATAAATATAGTTATTGGTGGGGGGTTAGCTCTTTAATAGCTTAATCAAGCTGTAAAGCTCGATCTAGCTTCTAGTTAACCATCTTCGTAGCTCAATCAAGGGTATCTTTAACGCTCGATCAAGCTATTTTGAATTTTGAAATCAAATGCCCGATCAAGTGTTACAAGTGCTCAGTCAAGCTCATAATATCCTAAAAGTCATAGTGTTAGCACACCTTCTGCATATTTCTCTGCAAACATATTTTGTACTTTGGCAGATTTAGGGCATAATTTGTCCTTAAGTGGTGGAGTTTCTCATGTTGGATTCATGAAAGGATCCTCTATCCAATGGCATATGAGTTTGAAACTTTGTAATTCATATGATATTTTTCATCTAATTTGTTTCAAACATAATGTTTTAAATTTGTTTAGACAATTTCAAAGGGGTTGAATAAAAAATCAATAACATAAAATATATGCAATGAAAAAAATTCAAAAAATACCACTATCTTTGTTTACGAGAGGAATCCAATCTCTCGAGGTGAAAACTCATTTTTTAGTGCAAAACTTGACGAAAGGTTTGCACCTCGAGAGATTTGATCTCTCTCGGTTGCCTAATAGATCTGGGTTAAGATGGATCCAGGCTGGTTATATAATATAATATATATATATATATATATATATATATATATATATATATATATATATATATATATATATATATTTGTATCTATGTGTCTTTTTCTTATCCCCTCTCTCTCTCACCTCACAAACATACATGATCTCTCTCCCCCCATATCTATCTATCTCTCTCCCTCACTCTCTCTCCCTCACTCTCTCTCCATCACTCCCTTTTCACCCCCCCTCTCTCTATACCTTTCTCTCTCTATGTATTTCTTCTTCCTTCCCTTTCTCTCCCCCCAACTCCATCTCTCTATCCTTCTCTCTCTTGAGTCCTATCTCTCCCTTTCTCTCCCACCTTCCTCTGTCTCTCCTCCCATCACTCTCTCTCTCTCTCTCTCTCTCTCTCTCTCTCTCTCTTCCCTCCTCTCCTCTCTCCACGACTCTTTCTTCATCTCTCTCTTGTCACTCCCTCTCTCTCTCCACCTCTCTCTCTCTATTTATTTTTTCTTTCCTCTTTCTATCTCCCCCTCTAACTCCATATCTCTCTACCTCTCTCCTTCTCTCTCTCCTCTCCCCTCCCCTCTCTCTTCCACCTCCCTCTCTCCGTCTCCCCCCATATTTCTCTCTCTCTCTACCCTTCACTTTTGTCACTATATCCCTCTACCTCTCGCTCTCCCCCTCTCTTTTCTTCACTTTTCTTGCTCTCATCAATTGGATCCTTAGTTAATATGGATCTATGTTCATTCTTACTAATTCTATTTGTATTATATAAATTTTACATCTTTAAATATAAAAGTATCCTCATTTTTAATTTTATTAAAACCTTAATTTAATTTCTACGAGAATATTTTTAGTAGTTGTGAGGACAGAGAGGGTTTACATATATCTCAAACTAATTATAGCATTTTTCCTTTTAGCTTCAATTAGAAAAATGTTATAAAATTAAATTGAAATAAAATATTAGTAGGTGGTTAGCTATTTACATATATCTCAAACTAATTATACCCTTTTTCCTTTTGGCTTAAATTATAAAAATGTTATAAATTAAATTGAAATAAAATATGAGTAGGTGGTTAGCTTTTTAATAGCTTAATCAAGCTCTAAAGCTCGATCGAGCTGCTAGTTAATCATTTTCATGGCTCAATCATGGTTAATCATCTTCATGGCTCGATCGAGCGTTTCTTTAACTCTTGATCGTGTTATTTGAATTTTGAAATCAAGCACTCGATTGAGTGTTTCAAGTGCTTGATCAAGCTCCTAAGGTCTTAAAAATCATAGTGTTAGCACCCCTTCTGCAGATTTATCTACAACCCCATTTTGTACCCTCGTGGATTTAGGGTATAATTTTTCCTTAAGTGGTAGAGTTGATCATGTTGGATTCGTGAAGGGATCCTCTATCCAATGGAATATGAGTTTGACACTTTCAAATTCATATGATATTTTCATCTAGTTTATTTTAAACATAATGCTTGAATTTTTTTTAGATAATTTCAAAGGGGTTGAATAAAAAATCAATAACATAAAATTTACACAACTAATTTTTTTTTTAAAATACCACTATCTTTGTTTAGAAGTTCTATTTAAAAGGTTACTCTTGGTTTTTCAATTTATTTAAAATTTTGAAAAAAATTCTTATGCTAACACACGTGTCTACAAAATGCAATTGAAATATTACTTCACCAACTTCGAAAAATAATAAAAAATATAAGTTTGCATAGAAATAAATTTTTTAATATGAAAAAATTAGTTATCTCTTTGAAGGTCATGCTTATATATATATATATATCTATATATATATATATATATATATATATATATATATATATATATATATATATATATATATATATTAAAAATTACATATTTTAGAGTAACATTATTAATCATCCTAATAATAAGGTAGTTAATTTATCGAGTTTTTCTTTTCCTCCTCTAGTCTTTAAACTTTTGGAGAGAGGATTAAATTTTTCCCTTGCTCCCATGAAAATCCTGATGGTGGATATTATGTGTGACGTCGAATTTGGGATAAAGTGATTACCGAATAATATTTAAAGATATTATTCAGCAAGACTAAGTTGTTATTCTTAGGAAAGAAAACCCCCCCTAAGAATAACATAAGAAAGGATGAGTTCGAAGCCCTCAAATCCTTGAATAGGAACCAAGATAAGGAAGATTATCGGAAGAATATGTTGGATCACCTCATCCACAACGAAAGCTACAGAAATCTTGACAAGAATCCCTTGAAAAAGATATATAGGACCGTCGTTCTTGCTATTAAATCCAATAGCATTGTTGGCTCCTTTAGCCATAAGCTTATTGAGAGTAAACCTATCTCTCCCAAGATCTATGGGCTTCCTAAAATCCACAAAGAGGGAGTCCCCCTTAAACCCATTTTCAACACCATAGATGGGCCAACCTATCTTTTAGCTAAATATTTAGCCACGAATCTTAAGTCATTGGTGGGGCAGACGAAGTCCTTTGTTAAAGACTCCTCATCATCTGTTAATGAGTTAAAGGATATGAAATTTGATCCAGGTGATAGTCTTGTTAGTTTTGATGTTATTTCCCTATACACTAACATCCCCATTAAGGAAGCCCTTGATGTCATCTTTCACCTTACTGATCTTGACACTGCTAAATTAGTTGAGATCTGCCTCACTTCTACTTTTTTCTATTTTGAAGGTGAGTTCTATGAAAAAACTTGTGGGGTGGCCATGGGTTCCCCCCTGTCCCCTATTATTGCTAACCGTTCATGGAATATTTTCAATCGAAGGCTTTATCCTCAGTGGTGTTTAAACCTAAGCTTTGGAAATGATTTGTTGATGACACATGTGCCATATGGCAGCACAGGCCTAATAAGTTAGATCTCTTTTTCCAACATCTTAATAATCAGTCTAACTTCATAAAGTTTACCATGGAGCGAGAAGTTGAGGGTTGCCTTCCTTTCCTTGATGTCCTCATTTCAAGGAAAGTTGATGGATCTTTCTCCCATCAGGTGTATCAAAAAAAGACTCATACTAAGGAGTATCTTCATGTCAATTCCCATCATTTTCTTGCTCAGAAGATAGGTGTTCTCAACACATTAGCCACTCGTGCTTTAAGTATTTCTAATGAAGATCACCTTTCTAAAGAAAAGTCCCATCTCCTTAACATTTTTGTCCAGAATGGTTATAGCAGGCAATAGGGTGTTAAAGCTTTCCTCAAATCAAGTACGGGTCCTAAGGTTAAGAAATACACCATTAATCATAGTTCAGGAGTTCAGCTCCCCTTCATCCAAGGGACAATAGACAAGATTGTGAGAATCCTAAAGAAGCATAATGTTCCCTCAAAATTTAGACCCCTCAGCACCATTAGAAGTTCTCTAAAATCTATCAAAGACCATGTGGACCCTATGGATAAGAAAAGTTCTTTATATCATCCCTTGTTCTTGTGGAACCTCATACATTGGCAAAATGGGTCGATCTATTAACCAGAGGATTAAGGAACATGTTGTTGATATCAAGCATGGAAGGACCAGATCTTCAGCTTTGGCAGAGCATGCAGAGAAGACCAAGCATCAAATATGCATTGAGGAGGCTAGAGTTATTGCAAATATTTCTCATTTTCATCACCGTAAGTTTAGGGAAGCCATTGAAATTGAGAGGTCTTCCAGTAATATTAATAGGGATGACGACTGCAAAATTAGTAGCTCTTGGATTCCTGCCCTCTCTTCTTAGTTTTTCTCCATCATTTTCTTGTCTTTTTGTCTCGTTTCTGGTTTGTTTTATTTACTAATCCCATTTTTTCATTCTTCCTTTTTTATGTATTTTTCATTAGGTAGAGAGAAATACCCTCATTTATTTTTTTTATTTATTAATTATTATTATTATTATTATTATTATTATTATTATTATTATTATTATTATTATTCAATTATTTTATTCCTACTTTATGCCCAAATTAAAAATTTGTTTTATCCTTGTTATTTATTCCTTTTTCCAAGTCGGATCCAGAGTTAATGAAAGAAATAAATAAATAAATTTAAAAAAAAATAATAAATAATTAAATAGACAAATAAATAAATAAAATATTATTAAGTAATAAAAAAAATTATTTAAATAACATAAATATTTCTCTTTTCCTCCCCTGGTCAAATATAGCCATTTAGATAAATAAATAAATATTATTAAGTAATAAAAAATTATTTAAACAATATAAAATATTTCCCTTTTCCTCCACTAGTCAAATATAGTCGTTTTCTTCAGGATGACCTATGTTCTTATTTAACCTACTACCTAGATCTATTTCTTCATCTTGTCCTAAAGATGAACCACATTAGTTGGTTTGAAACACGTCGACCAAAATCTTCAATTTGATTTCTTCCGAAAATGTTTTATATGTGAAGATATGGATTACAAAAGCTTGAATTGGAACATGCATACCTCTTAAGATGTCCCAAAATTTGCAAGGGCGGGTATTGCATTTAATGGAAAATTGAGAGATTATACGACACTAATTTTTTCGCAAAAAATATCATTAGGACAACAACCTAATTATCCACATATTTTATTTTTACTCATCAAAATCCACAATCCTTAAATGAATTTTGAGGACTTAAATTTGATAAAACAGGAAAATTTTGAAGTTTCATCACCACATTTGGCGCAAGAGTATAACACATCTTCATGCATTCACCTTAAAGTTAAAATGAATTTTTTGGTAAAAATCATATTTTTTCAATAGTGGGAGAAGTGGGAAAACATATCATAACCCAACTCTCAAACCAACAATGAGGTCAAGCATCTCTGGTTGCTATCTGCGAATGTAGGTTCTCTTCATTGTTATTCAAGGAAAAGCACACCACATGGAATGACCCACTGGTAGATCATAAATGACAACAACCATCTCTCGCTGCTATCCACCAATGCAGGTTTACTCTTCATTGTTATTCAAGAAAAACCACACCACATGGAATAACCTACTACTAGATCGTAAGGGGGCAAGATTTCCAACTTTATTATATAAACAATCCATCAAATAACAAAATATTTATATTCTTAATAGATAATATAAAGATCTTTTATATTAAAAAATACTCTTCTATGATTACGTTAAAAAAATAATATATATATATATATATATATATATATATATATATATATATTCATACTCGAAAGTTGTAAAAAGATTTAAATGAATGACATTTATTGTTTGGATATATAGTATTGAGAATACATGACATTAGTCTCTCATATAATAACAAAACTTATTTAAAAATTAAAAATCATATTTATTTATATCTATTTAGGTTGGTTAATTAACTATTCTAATTATTAATATAATATATTATAATAATTTCATCTTTACTCTTTTATTTTTTTATTTTAATTTATTTTCTACTATTTTATTATGAACCATTTATATATTAAAATATTTTTACATACAAAGCATCTATATTTTATACAAATATGTATAACAAGTCACCTCCATATATTTTCATTTCTCATTTGTATGATTAAGATATATGTTACATATATTCATAGAAATATTTCTATGGCATATAATTGTATATAATTTAGATGGATATACATATTTTTGTAATATTGAAACTGGTTAATTTCTTTTTAATATTTTTTTTAAATAATGATTTTTTTGTTTTAAAATTTTGTTTTAAATTTATTTAAAATGAATATTCAAAATATATGATCATGCGAAAGCGAAAGGTAAAACGTATGTTTGAGTTTACATGGTAATGGTACATTAAAATATAATAATAAATTTTTTAAAGAAAAATAGTTAGAAAAGATAAAAAACAAATCAAACTTATTTTTAATTATATACAAGTTCAAGGAGTAATTTAATATTATGTAAATTATGAGATTTAAAGTACAAATTTCCCGTCTGTCAAGCTAACAATAAAATAAAAACTATATAGAAAAGTGAATATCAAAGATAAATTAATACTTTGAAAGATGAAATTAATATTTGTGTTTGTGTAATAATAACACATAATAATATAGAAATAAAAAGGGATCTTCAAATAAAAGAAAATTGAAAGTACAATATAAATAAATATAAATGCCCCAAATGAGTTGGATCCAATTATGCAAAGCGAGGAGTTTTATATTATTGGGCAAGCTTCAATTCCTATGAAGGTTTAACTTGGAGTCACGAAGGCACATTGAGGTAGTGATTAAACATGTGATTGCACTAAGAGAGACCATATTGAATGGTTTCATGATGCATGCATACATAAACGGAACAAATGCCACTCCAATACCTTCCTTTAGAAAAACACTAGATTGGGTGACCAAGGTGGAAAAAGGGGAGGGGGACGACGGGGAGCATGTTTCCACCACCCCACCAACTCACGAGGCGACAATACATGGAAACACACCACCCCCTAGGAGATCATTTAAGGCATGCATGTTATATCTGTGGCCACCACAACTCTCCACCTAGTGGGATTGCACCACATTCATTATCTAGCTTAGTTATATGTGCAAAAGGGAATTCCAAGGGATTTGCAATGCTTTCATATCACTAATAGTAAAAGTCTCATGGATTTGAATAGTAAGCACACTATTTTGAATGATTAACCATTAATAGGTACCTAGCAAAGATTTCACATGTCGCACAGGGATTTTCATAAGAGAGATTGGTATGAAGACCAACCACATTGGATCTCCTCGACAATTCAACTCCAATCCTCTTAGGTTAGGACTTCCTTTTTTCTCGATTCATTGCACTTGTTACAAAAACCTCATCTCTTTCTAGATTCTATGGATTTTTAGCTAAACTAGTCAAACTCCTAGCGTCACGACTAGGAGGGAAACTAAGGCCTAACCGGGCCATTTTCTCCTCCCATACCATGTTTGGTGTCCTCCCTCTCAAAAATTTGGTTCTATAGGCATTCAAATCTCTATCCAAGTACATGGAACTACATACCTCCCATTAGCACGAGCAAGTAGCACAACGTTGTACCCCAAGCGAGTGCCCCCCCACCCATTAAAGCTAGGTGGTCATATTGGGACTAGGCATGTTGTGATTCTCATAGAATTTCTTGTAGATTCACAAGCTCATGCAATTTAATAAAGCACAGGACAAGAATCTACTTCTACTTTCAACCAGCGGAAGCCAATATATTGATGAAAACAATATGAACAAGAAGAAGAGAAATCAATGGCACATAACACATAAGTTTTCCTAGGGAAAGCCACACCTCAAAACCTTGCCTATCTATATTTCATTAATCAGAAATATGAGTGAAGATACAAAGCTTGTTCTCACAAGAACAAATCCACACAAGTATCCTCAACTCTCTACCTCACAGGCCCACTATTAGCCAAAACTTTGTCAATTTCCATTTCCTACCAAGCCCCTATTACATTGCACAATTCCTAGCATGAATAACCCATATTGGAAGGGAATTCATGCTTTGAAGACTGCACAATCAAAACATAGATGCTTCTCTGATTGCATGCATGATATTTATAACTCAATAAATCATACAATTGATAGTACATTGTCCCTGCACTCTAGTCTCAACTTGGTCTTTCTCTGAACTGACATGCATGAGTTTCTCATGAGGGAATCTTCAATTAACTAGAGTAACGCTTATGGATGCACCAATGCACCAATTGATTGTTAGTCCTCTATTAGTTGCACAAATAGTTAGAACTAATTTAACTTGCTATAACTCAGTAAACTGAGTTATCTAATTACAAATCAATTTAAACTCATACTGGACCCCTAAAATTTAGGGAGAACATATACATGACTACATAAAGACTTCCAACTCAAAATTACTAAGATAATTAAGTTAATTAAACTTAATTAACTATTTACAGGTTATGATGAGAATATAATTTAATTTTAATTCATAGTTTAATTCAAGGACAAATTAAACTGGAATTTCTTGTTGCCATTTCTCAACGCTACCTCTCAACAAGAAAGGGATTATTAGCTACCCTGATCCTGTCTCTGTGAAACTCGAATTTACATCTTAGCGATGCCTTTGTCAAAATGTCAGCATCTTTCTCCTCTGTGGGAATGTAATCTAACAACATGATCCACCTCAATAACAACCTCTGAGTTGATGATATCAGATATCAATATTCTTGGACCGATCATGAAAAACTGTGTTTTCAAAGACTTTGATACAAATCTCATTATCACAGCAAACCACTATCGGGTCCATCTACTAACAAAACAAACCAACCAATATCTTCCTCATGTAGATGGCCTCACATGCTACCTGACTTGGAGTCATGTACTATGCCTTTGCCAAACTGAGTGCAACTGATCTATGTTTCCTGTTGTACCAAGAAATTGTCGCTGACCCAATACTGAAAATCCCTCTTGATGTTCTTTTCCCATTGGATGGAATCCCTACCTAATATACATCGGTGAAGCCTTGAAGCTTCACTCCCTCTATCTATTTGTACCATAATATGTACTGAGTAGTGCCCTTGAGGTATCTCATTACATGTTTTGTGTTGTAAATCCAATGGGAGCTCACCACAGACTTATCCTCCAATCTCAGGACCACATCCCAAACATTGTTACCAACTATGGAGTCATACTCCTCCACCATGGCATCAACCAAAACCAGTTGTTGCACTGCTTCATCAAAGGAAGATGCCTCTGTCACAACACATCCGCTCATAAGAGCCATGTATCCAGTGTACCGGTCAGGTGACCTCCTCTGTCTGTGTTGTGATGTGGGTTCTCCCAGATTCTATCTAGCATCTGAAAACAAGCTATCTGCCTCGCTTGTGTGCTTTCTCCCATCTCTGGAAGACTCTGACTGAGTGGATGTCTCCACTCCTAGATCCTCTGCATGTGGCTACTCCAAATCAATCTGAGGGTCCACAACCTTAGGAGCTAAAAGCTCCTCAACCACATGTAGCTAGAGCTCCCTCTCAAGGGAAAATCGCATGGTCTTCTCCTCATTGAATCTGACATCCTTGCAAACCACTGTAATCCTATTGGTCAGGAAGTACACCTGATAGTTGTGATGTGTATCAGTGTACCCACAAATATCCCCAACTCTGCTGTCAACTCAAGCTTCTTCTGTGCATATTTGGTCACATGGAAATATACCGATGACCCAAAAATCCTGAAGTGACCAACATTTGGCTTCTTATTGGAATAAGCCTCCTTTGGTGTCTTCATCCCAAGTATCCAATGCAAGCTACGGTTCTGAACATAAACCACTGTGTTTCATGCCTCAGCCCACAAGTGTAGTGGGAGACCTTGATCATGCAACATCACCCTCGCTGCCCCTACTATGCTTATGTTCTTCCTCTCGGCCACCCCATTCTATTGAGGGTTATGGGGTTCCATCAACTCTTGTTTAATACCTTTCGCTGCACAAAAGTTCTTAATCTCATTTGAGACATACTCACCACCATTATCACTCCATAGAGCTTTAACCTTCTTTCCTGATTCTTTCTCCACCAATGCTTTAAACTCACACAACTTTGTGAAGGTTTGATCCCTTTTCTGCATAAAAAAATATCCAACATTTTCGATAAAAGTCATCAACAAATATAACATAATACATGTGTTTGGTCGTGGATGTTGTCAAGAATGGTACACACACATCTGAATGGAATCACTCTAGAATTACCTCTACTTTACTGTCTTTTACATGAAAGGAAGACTTAGTGTATTTACCCAAAGTACACCCCTTGCATGTAGCAACTTGCTCTAGTGTACCTTTGAAAATACTGGTGGAGATCTGTTGCATGATATTCAAAGCCCCATGATGTAAGTGGCCCAATCGCCTATGCCACATCTCACCAACATATCAAATCTACACCATCTATGCTTTCATGCTAAAATCAGTACAATCCTCTACCTCCAACTTATAAAAATTCTTAACTCAAATCCCTATCTTCTTTTTTTGACTTGTGGCTATGTGTCGAACGAACGCCTTTCATTTCGATAAGATCACATCATAGTCTCTATCCTCAAGCATGACAATAGATACCAAGTTCTTCTTCAGTCCAAACGCATACATAACATTCTTCAAGGTGAGTGGATCCCCACGCTCCCTCTAAAAAGTAACTATGCCCAATCCAGTAGCACTATATGTCCCATCATCACTCATCTCAATATGCATCTACAGATCTTTATCCTCCAGGTCATTGAATAAATCCTTGTCGCCAGTCATGTGGAATGAAGCTCCATTTTCTAAGTACCATACACTACCCATTATTGATGACACCATGCACGCAATGAGCATAAATTCCAATTCGAATTGAGAGGCTAAAGCCTCACCTGTTGCTCCTCCTAAGGACTTCTTCTTGGACTTCTTTAGTGGAAAATTTGTAGCAAAATGGCCCAGCTCATGACAATGAAAGCACTTAACTTTCGTCATGTATTTCTTCTTACCTCCATGGCAAGAATCCAATTTGGAATGGGAAGCTTTCCCTTTCCCCTTCTTCGCCTTAGTTGCTAAGGTAGAGTTCTCTTCATCATCAGTCTTTGATGAAGAGCCATCCCTGGTTTTCCTTCTGATATCCTCCTGCATAAAATTTGACCATAGTCATTCCCAATCTAGCAGCTTCTCGCGACAATTGACATAGCCCTGATAACTATGCCAACTATTTGGGAGTCCTGGAAGAGCACTACTGACCATATCATCCTCGGCAATCATCATTCCAACAATTCCAATTTCATCACGACATTGAGTGAACTTGGTCAAGTATTTTGGAATAGTCTCGCCTTTCTCCATTTTAATTTTTCGCACTTTGTCCTTTAGTGCCAATTTCCTTTGGTCACTATTTTTCTCATACAAGTTCGTCAATGCTTTCCACATAGCATATGGAGTTTCCTTGCCATGGAGACTCAAGACAATGTGGTCTCAAACTCCCTCAAGGATTATCTACCTCGCCTTCGCTACACGCTTCTTCCATTTGGCCAAATTTTGTGCATTTGATGCCACTGGCTTAGGAATGCCTTGATCAACGAATTCCTTCAATCCATTATCATTCAGCATAGCCTTCATTTTGTCCCTCCAAGCTAGATAATTCGAGCTACCTGCCAAGGCATACTCGAGCTGCAAACCGTACAACACCGTATGTCAATCCTGAAGTATGTATTGCAAATTCGAATTTCACCTGTAAACCAAAACTCAAAACTTCGAAATCTCCTCTAGTATATTGTCTTCAACTCCGATACCATGTTGAATTTCCTGTAGATTCATAAGCTCATGCAATTTACTAAAGCACAAGACAAGAATCTACTTCTATTTCAACCAGCGGAAGCCAATAGATCGATGATAAAAATATGAACAAGAAGAAGACAAATCAATGGAACATAACACAATAAGTTTTCCTGGGGAAATCCACAGCTCAAAACCCTGCCTATATGTATTTCTTTAATCGTAAATATGGGTGAAGATACAAATCTTGTTCTCACAAGAACAAATCCGCACAAGTATGCTCAACTCTCTACCTCACAAGCCCACTATTAGCCAATACTTAGCCAACTTCCACTGCTTGCCAAGCCCCTATTTCCTTGCACAATTCCTAGGATGAATATCTTGTATTTAAAGGGAATTCATGCTTCCAAAATTGTGCAATCTAAACATAGGCCCTTCTCTGATCAGATGCATGATATTTACAACTCAGTAAATCATACAACTGATAGTACAATGTCCTTGCATTCTAGTCTTAACTGGGTCTTTCTCTGAACCAACATTCACGAGTTCCTCATGAGGGATTCTTCAGTTAACTGGAGTAACACTTGTGGATGCACCAGTGTACCAACTCACTATTAGTCCTCTATTAGTTCCATAAACAGCTAGAACTAATTGAACTGACTATAACTCAGTAAACTAAATTATCTAATTACAACTCAATTTAAACTCATATTGGACCCCTAAATTTTAGGGAGAACATATACATGACTACAGAAAGACTTCCAACTCGAAATTCCTAAGCTAATTAAGTTAATTAAACTTAATTAACTATTTACAAGTTGCTATGAGAACATCATTTGATTTTAATTCACAGTTTAATTCAAGGACAAATTAAACTCGAATTTCTTGTTGCCATTTCTCAACTATTCTCTTTTTATGTGGTTGTATTTCTAATCCTCAGTTTGGTCCATGCTCTTATCCCACAAATTTTTTAGGCCAAGGGCTAGCTTAGCCTCTAGGAAGTCTACAGAAGGAAAGGGTGATCCTCCACCCTTGCCGAATGATACACACCTACCTCACGGCTCTCATCTTTTTATGGTTTCCATGCCCCGAAAAAGAGCTAGAGTTAGATGGGAAGTAGCTTACTACCAAGAGAGAGGCCGCTCCATGGCTCAAATTTGAGTTGATATCTCAACCACTTACTACTGAGACTTAATCCCTCAACCCATTTAAGAAGAAATCACTCAGGTGGAAAGATAACTCTCTAATGAGTGGTGCAATCTTACAGACACTGAGGTGTTGGATGAGGTTACATATTAGGTTCCTGATGCTAGTCATACAAGGGGAAAACATAACTAGTAGTAAGTGTACACAATTGACATCTACCGACACCCCAAGTTTCTCTTGGAGAGACTATTAGTAAATCAAAATAGGCTCAAAGAAAATGTTGCCTTGTCTATAAATTGAATGCACCAAATTCTTATGGATATGGACCATAGGATTGTGAAAAATAAATGGAAAATGTGACCTAGTCCTCTTGATCTCGGTTTCTCTTTTGGCAACAACGAGAAACCCATTCTTGTTGAAGCTACTCATTCAAAAAAACATATATGCATGTTTATTTTCCTTTCTATTTTTTTCTTTCTATTATGTTCTCTTATTTTAGCTCCCTAAAAAAAGATGATTGTATGTAGTTAGATAAATAATTCCCCATTTTGTATTTAGGAGCAAAAAAATCCATTTTCTTTTTTGATATTTTGTAAAAATTAAAGTTGTTTTTGATATGGTTTCTGTAATGACAAGCCAACATAAACTTCATTTGCTTTGGATGTAAATTTCTGAAATCACTCGTATATATATTTATATAACAAGCATATAACTATGTATAACCAGGCAAAAATAAGTTTAAAAAATGTTAATATTTGAAAATAAATGAGTGACCCTCATAACACGTATAAGTAATAAAAAATTAATAGTAAATGTGATTATGAAAAGGAGCGACTAATGTTATGAAATAAATTCTGAGTGTCATATGATATTAAAGACTGTAGCAAGATGATACGTTGCATAATAAATTAAATTTCTTACTTTTGTTGAGTCACATATCAAACTAAACTATTTATTGGTGTTATTAAACGTATAATACACCTTTTATTATTGTTAATGTATGTATTCTGAAAAATCAATATCAAAATTTTAATAATTACCAAAATTTTAAATAAATAATTAGAGTGAAAATATTGATATTATTGTAAATTTTGCAAATTAAAAAATATACTATTTTTTATATAAAATATAATAACTAAAAAATTATAAATTATTATTTAAGAAGTAATATTAAAATTAATTAAAAAAATTTAAAAAATCCACTACTTTATAAAAACATTAATTATTCAATTAAGATTAAAATATTTATTTATGATTTATGGCTTGCGAGAAGAAAGTAATAATGATGTTATTTAACGTTTTTTACCAATAATTTAATATAATAATTAATCATGCGAATTTTTTTTGGTAAGAGAGTTAATAAACATTATAAAGATAATATTAATAAAGTTTAATAAAATAAAAAATAAAATTTAGAATTTTATAATATTATATTGTGATTGAGTAATATTTATTTTGAATTTATATATTTAAATTTTGGAAAAAAATATAAATAATTAAAATATAAATTTGATGAAATTTTGTTAAGAATTGAGCATAGAGGAAAAAGTTTTATGGCATTATATGAATTTATATTTAATGATTCAAGATCTAGATATGATGGACATCTTATTAGTGAATTATAACAGCTCATTAAAGATAAGATTGGCCACTCATATCATATCATTGTGATTTGACTTACATGATATTAAGTTTCAAATTATAAAATTTATGTATTATTACATAAAAGAACATATACATATTTATGGTTAATTTGTTATTTAATTATTTAAATTTATTATATTTATCAAAATTATAAAATTAGAATAATTTATTATAATTATTAAAATTAAATTTATATATATATATTTTTGTATATATTTGGTTAAAATTTTATTAATAGTTAGTTTTAATTATTAAAATAAAATGTGGGTATTTATATTATATTTTAACAAGATAAATAGTTGTAACGTAGTATAGTCTTTGACTCTAAAGTTAATTAATTGATTAAAGTTGTGCAGAGTTTAGAAGAAGCATAGTCAAAGTTTTCTCTACACTTCAGCGTTATGCGCAATGACATATTGCCCAAAGCAATGCTTAACAAAATTCATAATACAACGAATTTTTATTTAACTAGAGAATTAGTGTCGATGTTTATTTGATTAACACATGCCACTATTACAAGGGTTAAACGCAAGCATGTTATCCATATCATTTATCATTTGTACATTTCAAACCATATAGCAATAAAACCAAGGTTTACCGACAAACATTAGTATTTATAACATATTATATCATGTAATTATGTAATGATAATAGGTGACATGCAAACTATTGAAAGCATTTAGTACCAGAACATGTGAGAAAGGATAAGTCTGCAAGGCATCCATACATGGGAAAACTGTGTTGAGATGGAAATGTTTGTGAAGATGTGGCAACCTAAAGTGACATATAATGAATATGGTGCAAATGACTCAGCACTTAACATTGAAAAACTAATTAAGGCTTAGTAGTACTATTAATATATATTCAACGAATCAATGGGAAATCAAGATATTTCTCGACTGCTTAATAGCATTTACTCTAATGCATTGTGTAATGATTACTTGCTATAAACATATCAATAAAATCATATCTATAAATATTATAAAATAGTCATTTCAACATTTATTGATCAAATTGATGCATAATCAACACATCATTTGAGTGCTTAATAACATTTATTGTTTGTAAACAAGTCAACAATATGCAAAAGTCTTTGTAACTAGTATCTATCATAGCAAATTGAAATGATGTGCAGATCTCCTTCGCATACTTCATTCAATTCACACATTTCTTTCGCACAATGGAAGCATCCTCTACACAAAGAACTTACATCGTTCAATTTCTTAATAGCATTTAGTCTGACGCATTATGTAATGATTATTCATTGTAAACATATCAAGGAAATTGTATTTATCGATTTTATAAAAAATATTTTTTTTTGGCATTTATTCGGTGAATCAATGCATAATCAACACATTCTTCTAGTGCTTAGTAGCATTTACAGCTTGTAAATAATTCAAGAATATGCTCAGGGATCCACAACCAATATCCATTATATCATATTGAAACAATATGCTTTGCACACTTCAATCAACCTCTCATGGCATGGATTACCATATATAAACGAATAATCTACACATAATTAAGAAATCCTTGAAGTTCTTAGTAGTATATTATAATTAAGGCTTAATCCTACAATGAACTAAATTTCCCTTCCCGACTAATGTAAGATTTATTATGTGAATTGACGTGCAATCAAGACATCATTCCAATGCTTAATAACATTTACTCTAACACATTGTGTAATGATTACTACTTGTTAACAAATCAAGAATATTGTATCCATTGATATTATAAAATAATATTTTCGCATTTATTCAATGAATCCACACATAAACATGGCTCCACAACCAATATTCATTCTATCATACTAGAAGGATGCACAAAAGAATGTTATGTGTGGAAAAGACTTTGTTCCCTCTTTTTTCACACCTCCACATACGCTACCCCTCCATACATATCAACTTACTGGAGTGTGTGTTAGTAGATATTAAAGGCTTAAAACCATGATTAAAAGATATATTTTCATATATTATTGGCATGTATTTAATCTCATGTGGGTTGATCCTCTGGTATAAAATTGATATGGATTTGACTCACTTAAAAGGATTAGATTTATAGTATTGTTTTAATTGAACTTGATTACATTTGAAGGCTTGAATCCAATTTGAATTAAAACATATTTTAACTATGATTTTTCTTTTTCTATCATCGCTTAATGCATCTAAACATAATTGTGGAAAGAAGAAATACATGCATAAGAAAACATGTGACAAGATATCAAACACATAAGGGAAGATATTAGCAAGTTGGTAACGAAGTTCACGTAGTGTGGGCTATGTCTCCGGGCTCACAAATCCATGAACTATTTCATTATCTTCTTTAAATATACTCTCCTTTACAAAGGGCTAAATTCTCACATCATTAAGTGATTGTAGGATTCCAACAATAGTGGCATCATAAAAGAGATTCGCTCATCCACAATTCAAAGAATTGATGCTCACAAGCATGTGGCCATGTCTCGCTTACAAAGCGATAATATCCTTTGAATGGGTTGAACTCTCACAAGCATGTGGCATAAACAAGACTCTCTCACAAAAAGTGGCAACAGGTCCTCTTGAATATGGTGTTCATATTCAAACATCATCATACTAGTCTCGCAATTCTGAGACCAATGACCACAAACATGACTACTTTTTTATGAAGTGTAAAAGTGACCTTTTCTCACCACCAAACCACCTTGGTTTGTGTACAAAGGCTTAAATGATTAATTCCCTATAATGATTCATATCTTGCTACCTTTCTACAACATACAAATATCACCAAAACTTGTTGTTGGGCAGTGAATCCCCCCATAGCATGTTTTTGGGACTTGAAGCCTAAATTTTGGTCAAATGTAATGTAAAGACCCCGCAAAATGCGGGCACAGAGTGCGAGAATATAGGGTTGTTTGCCCTAATATAATGTAATTTAATGTAAAGTGTGTCGGCCTACCCATTGTCCGCGGACCATGGGATTGTATAAATAAAGCGAGGCTCTAAGTGTAAAGGAAGTCTTAGTTTTGATAAGTAATAGATAGATGTGAAGGCATGATTAGAAGCTAGAAGTAGATCTTAAGGTATTGGTTCGTAGTGATAGGTAGAGGCTCCGCAGCTAAGTGCACGGAGGCCTAGTAAAGTCTGCAGTAGAGTGCGCAGACCCCTGCAGCTGAGCGCACATGGCGGAGTTGGGATTGTACTTGGACAGAGAATTAATAAAAGATAAGTTGATTTTGAAATATTGTGTGTCTATGCTGCTGTTACATTTATGCATCTCTTTACAGTTTTATGATTGCGCGCACTTGTTATGAATGTTGAATGATTAATGAGAATATTGGGCCCACACAATTAAGTTAAAATCTATAATAATAGCATAGTAAGGATAAAGGATCTAGATGACACCTCTCCATGATCTTTACAGAGCCGCACGGAAGCAGTTGCACAAGCTGCAAAGGATAGACGGCTGTGCAGAGCAGTGCAAGCGCACAGGTTTGGTTCGTGAACTTCTTAGATTTCATCAAGACATCCCTAGGGTGCAGAAACCTAGTTCCAGCACCCTCCCATACTACCTCGATTGAGACCTCAGTCCGTGCACTGCGGACTATTGCTGAAAGGGTTGGTAGTTTCGGGATTTGTTTGGTTAAATCACTTCTGAACCTAGGTCGGGCCCCAACAAGCCAACAAATGGTTCCATTGCCAGGACTGGGACCTGCCTAAGGGATGTCTGATGTCGTGCCACTGGAACCCAACAACGAAGGAAATTGAAGAGTGGTTGGACAAGAAGATTCACGAGTTCGTGAGACAGGAAAACAGAACTTCGCAGGTATCTGAGAAAAGGTGGCTGGATCACTACGTGTATAGAGAAATCCACGAGATCTTCTTCGCGTCCTTTCCTTCTGAACTGTATGAGTGGATCGCGAAGTTAGCCAACATCCAGGGAAGGTGTAAGCTCGACCAACTGATAGTGTGGACTACGGAATTAGTGCACAAACTAGAGGCATCAGAGGATAAGATCATGTGAGTTGTGGACCATTGGCTCGACCGAATAATAGGAGGATTTATCACCGAGTTTGCGATAGACATGACCGTGAGATACAATGAAGCAGAATGACGTTTTCTCAAGGGACCGTGAGGTAAGTACATTAACTCTTTGAATACCTGGATTAAGATGTTGTTATGTGAAAAGTCGGTTATGCGAATGCATTAATGTTTGGGACGACGCGAAGCAGAAAGATCTACAAAGGTAGTGGGGAATTAGGAAACAGTCCCTTAATTTCACCTTCGCATGAGCGAGGAGGAGCTCACTCAGGTCTCTCTTAGAAGTGAGGTCAGTTTGATAAGACAGTGCATTCTACAGTTACCACCTCCACCCAAGCCACCTCCTGCTTCACCTCCATCTCCCACCACTCCATCTCCACCAAACAAACAGTTCAGCGTGGCAAACACGATCAAGCTACCTGTATTCAGAGGAGTAGGGAATGAGGATCCGGACAAGTTCTGGTTCGTGGTAAGAGTAGTGTGGGAAGCACAAGGCGTCACGTACGATAACATTAAGAAGGCTACATTGGTGAGCGCGCTGCAAGATTGCGCGTTGACATGGTATATCGAGCACTCCAATGATCACCCAAACGCAGGAATAACAAAGATCCAGAATGTGCCGAACAGAGAATTTAGCCAACCGAAATCAGAGACACAGTCAATCATCAGATTTAAAGAGATCGTGATGATTCCAAGCAAGACCCCTTGGGATTTGGATCAGTGGCTGAAGAGTATGATCTGTGAGGCTAATATGACACTTACAGATGCACAACATTGTGCATGGTTTGTGGTGTCTCTGACACCGCACCTGAGGACAACAATATCACAATAGAAACTTTCTACCTAGGTTGTAGCATTGGAAATGATGATGAGGTTACATGAAACACCGATACAAAATCCGAGGTTGGGAGTTTAACAAATCCACGCGCAACTACAAAATCTTTGCCTAGAAATGCAGCACTTGAAACAAGATAGAGCACCATGGGCAGAGGCATGCGAGGAAGTGTGGTGTATAAAATGCAAAGGCCAGGGCCATGACAAAGACCAATGTCTAGTATTCGCAAACTACTTGGCAGGAAGGGGGCCAATGCCATTGAGAGCAGAGGCACAGGCAGTGCCAAGTGCGACACCCGCGTTATGGTGCGCGATCTATCAAATGGGAGGAAAACACACGATGGATAACTCTCATTTGTTGCAGAAGTATACACAGAATCCACAACAACTATTTTGTAATTTTTGCAGGTCAGTAGGCCACGACGAGCATATTTGTCGCAACTACGAGCTAATGATGGATTGGACCTCCACATATAGGATGCAGACAGAAATGCGAGCCCTCGACCCAGCTTTGAGGATGGCACATGCTGGATTTCAGGGGCGAGGTTGAGGACGAGGACTTCTTCGAGAAAAAATTTGATAGGATCTCCTACTTCCTCGTCTTTATTTTATTTTTCCATGGGATGTTGTTGGGTCGATGAGGATGGTATTGCAAGGGTTCAAGCAATTCGAGTCCCAACTCCTTGTACCTTGACCTAATTGGGGACATGCACAAAAAAACCAAAGAAAGAGAAAACTGCTCTGATACCACTGATCTAGATTTATGAAGGACCAAAATGAAATACATATTTAATCAAAAAACATATAGATACAATGAAACTGAACTTCAATTAATAAATAGGAAATGTTGAAAATTGTTTACATGTAGAATGAAAAAAAAAATAGCTCGAACGACAGTAGTTTATCTATAAGAAGAGATGTGATGGCTACATGTCCTATGAACTTTCTTACAATGAGGTCCTGAGGCAATTTTATCATGAAGAAACAATGAGAAACCCTAAACATCGAAAAACCTAACCCTAGGAGATGAAGTGCCAAAATCTCATGGGCCCCAATGGGGCTTGTTGGAACGTAAACTTCCTGAGATCATAAATTTGGCATACGATCTTTGTTTGGTGTGAACAATAGCCCATTAGAAAGGTTTATATGAGGACACTAAATTTCGACTGCAAACAATATTCTTCTTACAATTTTCTTGTTTTCCCAGAAAACTTTGTTCAGGGCCTCAAAATGGCTTTGAAAGTTGAAGAATAAAAAATTTACCAAAAATAGAAAACTACTGAATTATGAAACTGTGTTAAATAATAGGAAACAATGTTGGGGTTCCAAGTGTAATAGGTTGGTGGTCAGTAATATCCACCTTGATCAATGGCATAACTTCAATTTGAGCCTAAAATTCAACCATCTCCTTGAAATCTAACTTCATGTCATCTAACTCCAATAAAATTTCATTTTTTTCATCATCCTTGTTCAATAACACTGCCAAGAAAAGCTTTGATATTACAGTACAGTTCAATGGTGTGTAAGTACAATTTTTTGTGCCCTCGAGCATGACCTAAATCTAGCACCTATTCCTCAACAATGGCCCTAACTTCAGAATTAGAATGACACCCTCATTCATTGGCAACATCATCCTAAAAATCCATGAGCTCCTACTGAATATTAGGGGAGTATGTGCCTTATACATTCTAGCAGTTGATTGCACATAGATGTGGGCACTGGCACTTCCCATTGTGTCCCTACTGCTAACACCACACTAAGAACAAGTGTGTTGTCACACCATGATAATGAATGTAGATAGAACCTTAGCACCATGCTTACACCATTATGTCACCTTTCAATACATTCATTGAAAGAGAGGCCATTGTATGAAGAGCCGAGCCATAGAGCTTAGCTAAGTGTGCCAATGAATACCAAACGCACATTTCAACCTACTTACCATGCAAATTAAATCACTTTACTACCTCATTCCATAGCGAAGGCACTACATGCAAATTGCGGCCACAAAACTTAGTCAAAATGTTGAGTGTTCCAATAGAAAACAAATTAATGAGTCCACTTGTACACCACATGAATTAAACTAATTTACACCCTACAAATCATCTCAATTTAAGAGGATTTTTTTTTTGTGAGATAGACTTGGAACAAATTTAGGGAAAAGGTCCAATCAAGGAGAATGCAAGGATAAAAAGTAAACCAGAGAGAGAAGTGACAACTGGGAAAGGTCGAGATTTTAGAAATGTAAGATATTGCCTTACTAGAGGAAAACCATAGCTATAAGTCCATGAAAGAAAGAGCTTAGGACAAAAACTAGGGTTTCATCACCAATAGAAAGAAGCCTTCCAAAATCAAGACTCCCAATAGGCTAGAGAGGAAAACCAACAAAAGGGATAGAGCTCATGAAGGAGGAGGAAATAGTAAAGGGCCCCTTCCCTTAGAGATTTGAGTTGCAAACCACCATACAGTCCTTCATAAAAATAATAGTGCCAAAAAAAAAGTTACCTCGAACACCAAAACCAAATAATAAATAATACCCAAACTAGAATCCACTACCAATTTGAAGGATGTCAATTGGATGTCAAGAAACTTTCCCATCTTCTCGAATAACTCAGCTATTAATCGACCATGTGCTTGAAATGATGAGGATCCATTATGAGCCATTATCAATCATGAATGGAGGTACACACCTATATTAACATTTAGGAGAGGTGTCCATGTATGCCCTTCCCATTAGTCGAGGCATCAATCTCCCCACCCTTTGTTTCCATAATGCCATATCTGCCAACCCGATCTAGGAGAGGGGAGAGCTTCAGGTTTTTAGATAGAAGGATACTAGGTCATTCCAAAGGGGAAATGAGGAGTTGTCAATCTTGGGAAGATAGAGTTAATAGTTGAAACTCAAAGATACCTCATTATCTAGTCTATAAACTATGCTATTGTATTTCCTATAGATATGAGAGAGAATGGGACTGAAGATATGGAGCAACAAAGTAGGAATGTGAAAGAGGTACTTTTCCAATAACCAATTGTGAGATATCCATCTAGGTTGAGAGCTATTGAGGATTCTTTTCATCATTTTGATCACCGGTTTGGAGTCCCCTTTTATTATAATCTGCGAGAAGTTAAGATGAATTGCATGGTGGAGTCCTTTTTCTAGGGTGAATAATTCTATAACGACACTAATTTTAATTCCCAAATCCCAACATATATTAAAATGGTGTCTCCCTCCAAGTTCTAAAAATCCCACATAGCTTAAGACCCCTAAGTTTCCTTTAGGTGCTCCATCAAAATTAATTTAATGAATTGCTAAAAGAAAAAAAACCATTTGTCTAAAAAAATTCACTATTAAACTAAATCCTTGGTATCCTCATAAGTGACGAGGATGAGCTCAATAATTTAATATTTATAGTAATATGTTTTTTTTGTGTTATGATATAATTTTAAAAATTATAACTATAATATTAATACATTTAAATTTTTAAAAATTGAAAAAAATAAAATTAATAATTAAATATAAATTTAATTAACAATAAATTAAATATATTAATTTTGAAAATATGAAATTGATATATTATTACATAAAGCATATTTAAATATTTGTAATCCTAAATAATTCTATAATTTAATTATTTAAAATTTATATACTTACCAAAATCACAATTTATTTTTTATATTAATTTTATTTATCATATTATTTTATATAATTAAAAAGATACATTCACTTTGGATAAACCTTTCCTATGTAAACAAACCCTCGAGTGTTAGTGAACTAAAATAGGATGTAGCTGGAGCCCAAGGGAACTTGTCTTTCTATACTATATTTGGCTTTCAAAAAAAAATTCAGTTAAAAATAATAATCTTTCATTTTTTTCAAAAATAATTCTTTTGATAATAAATTGACAATCACTCCCGCACAATCCAATTCTTCTACACAAAATTGTTGCGACTTCAACATTTTTCTTATTAGTCCCTGCCATCTGGCAATGGCCAGGGACTATAGTAATCCAAATGGGTTGATTTAGCATTAATTTGAAGTGCTATTTCGGTGATTACGGTGGTTAGAGCAAAGTTTTCAAATGCGTCGTGCCAGGATAAGCAAAGTCTTCTGGTTTGCCATCTTATTTGGCCTCTTCCCGAGGTGGAAGAGGCCGGAGCATAGGTTATTTTTCTTAGCCGTGTTTATTATTGGTGACCGTCAGACGATTTCATATATTAATGTTAACATTACTTAACATTAGTTTGAATTATTTGCGGTTTGAATTATTTGCAGTTTTAGTTTGAGCATATTGGCAGGCAGGTGTTCTGCATGCAGGTGCTGCAGCTGTCCATGCATGGCGGAGGTCCCATGTTTCGCTGGCCTCGCTTGGTTGTTAATACCCTGGACCTGACCTGCTCAGGAGCCGAATTAACTGAGACCAGATCTGGGACTGGAACTAGAAGAGATGCTGAGGGGACTGCATCTTTCGAACGAATGGTCGGTATGGCTCCTGCCTTTGCACCTTTGAGCTCTCGACCTGGAAAGGATGCCGATGGAAACTTCATCAACGACAGAACCAACCTGATCAACTTATTCATCGCCGGGATCAATCGTTTTCTGCAACAACTCTCTGCAACAGCTATGGATACTGAATTGTTGTGCAACAGCTATGGATACCGAATTGTTGTGGATTCTGTAGCATACTACAGTCACCTCTTCTTCATTCTTATTATGTGCTTCTGCCCGTCACCTCTTCTTCATTCTTATTATGTGCTTCTGCTATGGGCTGTTCTTACTGCTGCCTTTTCCTCTTCTTCATTCTTGTTATGTGCTTCTGATATGGGCCGATGTTGCTGTGGACAGAGTCGGCTGTGTTTCTGCGGTGAGATACAATGAACCTACAATGAACAAGGTGAGATAAAACTGAAATGGTTACTAGCTATGGATACAAAAGCAAGGCGGTGGAAGCTAGCCTCACCTCTTCGAAAACGTTTACTGCCGGTGGTGGATCTGGCTTCTCCACTGCAACCAATCTGTGATTCGAATCCCTATTCATGGTAGAGTTGACACCAATATGTTATTTGAATCCCCATTCATAGCATCCCCATTCAGTAGAGTTGAACAGTCCCAAGTACTGCCCATAACTATTCTCAGGGAAATCATGTTTCTCATTTGTTACAATGAAAGCCAGGCCATCGCCACCGTTTCCACTCTTGTTTTGTTTAGCTTGACATGCTTCTCCAACTTCGTCTGACTCTAAAGATAGTGTTCCAACGAGAGGTTTAGAGAGTAATAGCAGGAGCTGAGTCGACTGAGCTACTCAACTGTGGATGCTGTGCATTTTGGCATCAAAAAATTTAATACTATATCTTTCGCTGCCCCTCGAATGACGGATTCGAGCACCCTTGGCGACAGAGCGCCACGATTCCTCGGGTGTTCTTGTTGTGCAGCCCTCTGACGGTGTTGTTTTTGTCTGTCAGTGAGCTTGCCTCTGCTAGCCACGATTCCTCGGGGGTTCTTGTTGTGCAGGCCTCTGACGGTGCTGTTTTTTCTGTCTTTGTTGCTAGTGAGGTTGTCTCTGCTGTTGCCTTTGCTGCGGTTGCACATCCTTAGGCAGATATCCAGAACTTCTGCTTATATTGTTGAACAGTATACAGGGTAAGACTACCAGTCCATAAAGGGGAGTATCCAGGGCATGAAGCTACTACCTCTACCAGGACAAAGATTAGATGCAGGAGTAGGATCCCTTCGATATGGAGCCCGAGATGCACGAGTAGCAGATGGAGTAGCACCAGTACGAGGAAGGGCAGATCCTGAATATCCAGACGCAAAAACGCAGGGCAGGCAAGCTTAAACAACCGTTGTTGTTGCGATTTTCATGAGCTGGTGTTTTTAGGATTTTTATTTTCTCTTACCACGTGCTGGTCTTCTTCAGAGACATGAAGACAAGTTTCATTTTCCTTATGCATGTTTACAGGTTTCGTTTTTTATGGGCATGCCATGTTTCATTTTCTTTCACTGACCACGTGGTTTCTTCGGCCAGCGGGAGTCTACTTTATTTGTGTCGAGATTTCTGGGATTCTGCAACCGAAAGCAAAAATCATTAAAAAGGAGGTAGCAGGAAAGTTAATTTTGTTTAATTCTTCATTTATACATTATTATTAAAACAACGTTTTCAATTTACGATAATGTTGTGGTTGAGAATGTGTAGAAAATCCCACAGAGTTAATTTTGATGCGTGGTTGAACGTGGCACATCAATGGCTCTCCTTGGTTTTGTACATCGGACAGTGGAGGTTCGACTTCGGCCCCTATGTGGAGTTTTTCGCCTGTGAGTAAACCTATGCCCATGTCTAATGTCGATTTGTATGTAGATTTGGACTGGTGTGATTTCTCCACTAACCCAATGACTTGTCTCACCCTACAGCCCTCTGTTATGGATATTCTTGCTACGGATGGATTTTCTGAGAAGATCTCTGCCATTCCAGGTAAGTGTCCTCCATAAAAATCTTTTCCTCTTGCAAACTTGTTTCTCTTTTGGCTATAGATTTTCCTAATAGGTTGTTTGGCAAGTGTTGCAGGTTAAGACGCTGGAACACCAGGTGGATTGGCTCTTGCTGTAGGCTTCCCAAACACTCGAGACAAATCCCATCAGCTATGCAAATGGGTTATCCAAAACGGCTGATGCACTCCTCTCATTAAATGAATTCTTTTCTGGCTGGAAAATGTAAATGAATCAGATCTTTACCTGGAGGCAAATGTTGTGATCAAGGTTTTAGTTGTAGGAATGAGTGCCCCTTTTTCGACTGTGTACAGGAGTTTAGCATGCTCCTTCTTAACTGTAACTGGCAAATGCTTAAAAACGGAGTTCCCTTGCTCTAGCTTCTGAATCATAACATTGATGAGCAATGGAACAGCTAGCATGCAGGAGTGGCACTTTCTCAGTCAATGCAGGTGCAGGTGCATTCTCAGGCTGAACTTAATGCAGGGGCAGGATGAGCAATGGAACAGCTAGCATTACTGGAGTTTGTCCCTGAATCTTTTGTTTGACTAGTTAGCTACAGTGGACTGATTTTCTTCACAGTGGTATTTTTTTATTCTCTCTGAGGTCTGATGCACTCCTCTCATTAAATGAATTCTTTTCTGGCTGGAAAATGTAAATGAATCAGATCTTTACCTGGAGGCAAATGTTGTGATCAAGGTTTTTTGCCATGATGTTGCTGGCTTGGTTTGGACCACCACTGCACAACAAGTTTCGAGCAGTGTTGTGAGACCTGGTTAAGATCCCTGAGACTTTCTGAAATGGGTAATCAGTATAAGCTGTATTTGCTTCTTACAAGGTCATTCCCATTAAGATCTGGTATGCATGGCAGTAGTTGAAACTTGAAAATCCCCAAGGCAGGGACTAGCTGCGATGCAGCCTCCCTTATGTTTTTGTTCAACCTTCTTTCCTTTATGTTTTTACTCCTGCTAATTTTGAAATATTGGTTTTAGTTGCTTTTTGGTGTGAAAATTGAAGTTTTCCAAGCCTTATTATTAATTATATTTTGTGTCTTTTCTAACCTTTCCACTTTGTGTCAGCAATTAAACAAGAAAATCATGACCCGACATTGCGTTTAGGCTTATGTTTCTGAATTTTCTTAGGCATGTTGCATGATAGAGAGGTCAACTGCTGGAACTTGTTTTTGCAGTATTATATGGTGTGTATAATAAGTTCTTTAAGCGACTGTTGCTTGTATTTTCAGGATATCAAGTATTGTTCTTTTGGTGGCCCTTAAGAAAATCATGACCCGACATTGCGTTTAGGCTTATTTTTCTAAATTTTCTTAGGCATGTTGCATGATAGAGAGGTCAACTGCTGGAACTTGTTTTTGCAGTATTATATGGTGTGTATAATAAGTTCTTTAAGCGACTGTTGCTTATATTTTTAGGATATCAAGTATTGTTCTTTTGGTGGCCCTTTGGCTACTTCTTTGTAAGCTAATATTTAGAAGAGCTTTATGTTGCCACTTTTCCTCTGTGGTTTTGAAACACTCAGTTAATCTCACTTTAAAGAGAATTCAATTCTGATTGTGTTGCCACCCTAACCTGCCATGAACATGTTTCAAGTAAACCAATGCATATACTACGCGCCAAGTATATGAAACCAAAATCAAAATTAGAGGATCAGGAATGTCATTTAGGCACAACTTACAGCACATAAAGGCAAAATACTTTGGTAATAAAGTATACATCTTCAAAATTCTTCTTTTAGTTCACTAATGTGTTTCATTATTCTGAGCACTAGATTTTCAAGCTTGAAACTTGCATCTCAGTATATCCACTAACTTGATGTTGTCTGCTTGATATGTTTTAATTGTTAGCATTTATTTTGTTCAGAGCCATAGGAATACAGTGCCTCCCATCCCAAGCAGCTATTGATAAAGCATAACTCATACACCTGCCCAAGAGCTACAAGCTGCGCTGCCACCTGCTCTGTTTCTATTCATGCTGCTCTGTTTCTATCCATATTTATGTTCTTCTGTTCTATCAACCGAATTTCAAGGCAGTTGGATCAAATTGGAAAATACCTAAAGTCCTCCTGCCTGCCATGAACATGTTTCAAGTAAACCAATGCATGAAGATGTAAACCAATTCTCAGGCTGAACTTGATGCAGGGACTTGCTGCCTCGCAGCTTCCCTTGTTTAAATTATACAAGCAAGCTCTGATTCAACTTGATTTTAAATAGAAGCAAAACAAGCTCAAGAAGGTCATAAGAAGATGATGTGTGATTAGATTTCATAACTTTTGGGATTTTAAGGAAATTCAACATTATACCATGTTTTTTATTTTTGTATAATTTTTTCTTGTATAATATTAAAATTTTTCAATATATAATAAATTTAAATAAAGATAATTTTTTCAATATATAATAAATTTAAATATTTCAACTAAAATGTGGTAATAGAAATTAGAATTAGGTTGATTGTAGATCTATTATGTGTTGTAGAGGGATTAAGTTTTTTTATTTTATAAATTTTAGATTACAAAAAATTACATAAAAATGATGTGATCATTTTCAATACATTATAGGTATGAAGTTAAAATAAATTTAAATTAATTCAAAATTAAAATATATTAGAAAATAGATTTAACTAATTTGAACTTTATATATATATGAATAAATTATCTATATTGCATACTAAGTTACTCACATGTATCATAGAAATTTTTGAATCATAAAAAAATTACATAAGAAAAATATTAAAATATTTATTTATCAATAGATTTTATTACTAGACACCCAGTATCAATTCCATATTAATGATTCATGGAATCAAGCATCACCCATCTCCTATTTCTCTACAAAGCACCCTTTTTAATTAATATGATTTTTTCTTATCGATATCATTTTGAATGCTAGGTAATAACTCCATAATGAACATAGAAAAAGTCACTCATTTCCCAAATAGTCCGTTATCAAAAGTTTTTTTATGTGCAATATATCGATATATAAAAAAATTATCTCCATGTAAAATAACTAGCTATGTGCAATATATCGATATATAAAAATATCATCTCTATGTAAAATAAAATAACTAGCTATGTGCAATATATCGATATATAAAAAAATCATCTCTATGGAAAATAATTTGCTATGTGTAATATATCGATGTATAAAAAAATCATCTTTATGTAAAATAACTAGTAATTACATTAAATGTTGTAAAAAAAATTTCGTAAGGCAATAACTTAGGAAAGAGTAGCATTAAATTGACGGTGAAAGTGCCACCAGATGTTGCCAACGGGTGTAAGTAAAATTTTGGATCTTAGTTAAAGAGGGGCTCTCAAGAATTGCATCATTGACATGACAAGAGTTTTCAAAGTATCAGGTTCTCTCGTTTTCATCATTTATTGTAGTTTCCAAAGAATGCACTGTAGAGATAGCAAAGATCTCTATCCTTAGAAATTATTGACTAGAAGACCTTGATTTTGCCTTTTGTTGAAACATTCATATGTAATTGCATTGGAAACACTTGTGTTTGAAGTATTTGCCTACTTGGATAGTTGGAATTTATCCACACCCTATTTGTATAGGGATTCAATATTTCTTGAAATTGATGTAGCTCTCTTAGGTTTAATTGAAATCCATTTACAGTGTTCCCCCAATTCAAACTCTAGCAAATATTTGTATCACTCTATTTTTTATGGTGGAGCAGGTCATAGTGACCTACATCAAATGATTTTGGATAAATTATAAGAAGATCAAGTTGAAGCCAAAATATGAATCTTTTGAACTCAAGGATGTTGAAAATATCAAATTACCATACTCTACCACAAGTATGGTAAATTTGAATAATGAAGATCGACACATTTGGTCTTTGAATCCTAGAAAGGACTATGAGCCTAGACTAGGATACCAAAGCCCTTTTAATTGATGATATCAACAACCCACGAACAAGTGATTAAAGTTTCTTTGGAAATTCAAATTTCTGTCCAAATAAAAATATTCATGAGTTCACTTTTAACTAATAAAGTTTTAACACAAAACATCCTCCAAAAAATATACTAATTAGTTAGCTCATGCTCCTTGGTTCTAATTTTCTTTTCAAAGCACTCCATGTAAAAATAAAAGTTCCTTCAAAATTGTTGAATAAATTTAAAGAGAAACACTTCTTTGAAAATTTTGATGAGATTTGTAAAGGTGAACTTTGATACTTTCTCAACCTCTACCTTTTTTGAAAACAATTTATATTACTTTAAAATTTTCAATATTTGGTGAAATTAAATTAAATTTTTATAATAAAATTAAAGTTATAATTAAATTTGAAATTTGAAATTCAAATAAACATAAATCAATTATATATATTGTATTTAGCTAAACTTCATTTCAAAAATAATTATAATTCCAAATTGAACCAAACAAATTTGAAATGATAAAATTGAAAGTATTCAAATTTAAATTGCTCTTAATGAATATAGATGACACTTAAAACACAAATTCCAAGAGAAAGACAAAGCAATATTCATATAAAAATTACAAAAGCTCTTGTGTGGTGTAAATTGATATCCCTCATTATTCTTTGCATTTACTATTCTATCTACAGTTGAAAGATTAAATTGTTTTAAAAGATTGCTACTGAAAGATAAGAATTTGGGTAAAAGTGATTGAAACAATATATAATACTGGTAAATTAACAACATCAATGTACCATTCAATTTATTACCACAACTGTAATCAATCACATAAGAAATCAAACACAATATTTATAATGAAAAGCAAGTAGAATATTAGGAGGGAAACCCACTATTAAAAAGGCACAATACTCATCTTTAAATCAAGTTAGAAGATCTAGATGTGTAATTTTGACTACTTAACTCTAAGTACTTAGATCATCAATCAATTCGTAATTACAGTTTCAAATGACTATCTATTTATAGTGAAGTCATTCCACAATATTAATTGGTAAAATCAAAATTGATTATACAGTATATGCATCATTACTTTACACAATAGATATGAACATTTGTTTGAAAAATCTAATACCATGATATTAAAATGAATAAATAAAATTCACATATTAAACTCACATTAAAGTATGAAAATACATTATTAGCTATTTAAATAAAAAAGTCATATAAATAATTTATAAAATTATATATATATATGTATCCAATAAAATAATATTTAAATATTATACACCATTGTCATAATAATAATAAATGCATTTATCATCATAATCATTCTACAAACATTTCATCTATTCAATTTTATTTTTTTTATTTTTTTTATTAGGCTAAGCTTAAACCTAGGCCAACCAGTCTATTGGATAGAAGAACCTATTTTCTATGTGTGGGATGTTAACCTATTGTCCATTAGTGGGATGTTATCACTGGGATGTTAACCTATTGTCCATTAGTGGGATGTTATCACTAGGATTGTGCAACTTCATCAAGCTCAAATGTCCCTTGGGATAGTTTAATTCCTCCAAAAAGTGACTTCCACCTTCAACTCCTCCCCATGAGAATTGAACGTAAAACCTCTTGGAATTCACCTATTCTAACATTATATTCATATAAATATTTAATTTTTTTTTATTTTTTTTATTTTTAACTTTAATACATAATTGTATTTTCTAAATAGTTGGAGGATGTTGAAATTATTTGAGAGAGCATAGTCATAATTAAGATTTTTCCTTACCATAGGAAGAAATGTATCAAAAGAGCTATATGATTGGAATCTCTTTAAAATTTAATGCATAGTCAAATTGTCTACTTGATGATCAAATGTTATTAAAATCTCATGGTAAAAATGATTAGTCTCAAGCTTTAATTGTTAATCAAATTATCTACTAGGTAGGTAGATTAGATAAACCTATGTTAGGAGTAAAAATTTCTATATATACTTTGCACTTGTGCAGATTGAGTGCAGAATTGAGTACAATCACATGAAGGGTATATTCAAATCTTCATTTCGATATTGTGTGTAACTATCTCTCGATTGATTGACATTTATAATGAAATTCCAGAAACAGTACATCAATCACTATATATAGTAAATGATTTTCACTTTCCAAAATATCTAACATCTAAGATTACTCTATAATAATGAATAGAATGTTTATGGAATAAATTTATAAAATTATGATTACAATTAATAGAATATTTTTGCAATAAATTTATTGATTGGCATTTACAATAAAATTCAGAAAGGGTGCAACACTCACTATATATTATAAAATTAATGAATTTTATTTTCTAAAATATCAAACAATATTTCATTTTCATCTTGGGTGCAATTCTCTATGTGGAAGAAGGGTATGAATGTAAAATCATATGTTTGGAATCTTCATTTCCATATTTTGTGTAACCATCTCTTGATTAATTGACATTTATAATGAAATTTAGAAAAAGGTAGAACGATCATTATATATAGCAAATGATTTTCACTTTCTAAAATATCAAACATCTCATATTACTATATAATAATGAATAGAATATTTATGCAATAAACTTGTAAAATTACGATTACAATTAATATAATATTCTTGCAATAAATTGTTCTAACGATTAAAATCATATACCATAAAATACCATCTTTAAATATTAAGAGACAATCTATGTTGGAAATCTTATTTAAATTTGGATTAATGTAAGTGATTTCTCTTTATCTTATAGCTTTGAATGGCATTTTGTTTACTAATTTTTGCCTTCTTTTATATGTCATTTGAATGACATTTTGTTTACTAATTTTTATATGTCACGATTCTTCTTGAATTTATGCCTTATGGTATTTCTTTTGCAACATTGGTGCAATTGCTACTTATAGATAGCATGAATATATCTAATGTTGACACTTAAAATGATGATTATTCACATAAATTTATTTTTCTTATAAAAAAAATATTTATTATAATTATAAGTAATTATATTTTGACAAGATGTACATAATCATATTATATTTGACTATTAATTATATTTTTGCTAACTAAACTATGATACAATACATGATATTTTTGAAAATCAATAAAAATATTAAACAAAAGTTGAGACATGGTATAACATTTAGATTAGCTATTATTAAAATCTCACAATAAAAATGATTAGTCTCGAACTTTAATTGTTAATTAAGTTGTCTACTCCAGAGGTAGATGTTGAAATTGTTTAGGAAAATGGTTGCAATGGTTAAGGTTAATTTTAATTAGAGGTAGAAGGGTTAAAATAAAACCATATGATGACATCTCCATTTCCATATTGGTGCAACAATCAATGTGGAAGAAAGGGTATACATGCAAAATCATATTGTAATCTTCATTTCCATATTGGGTGTAACTATCAATTGATTGATTGGAATTTATAATGAAATTTAGAAAAGGTGCAACAATCACTATATATATAAGAAAATTATTTATTTTCATTTTCCAAAATATCAAACTATATCCCATTTCCATCTTGGGTGCAATTATCTAAGTGGAAGAAGAGTATAAATGTAAAATCAAATGATTGTAATCTTGATTTCCATATTGGGTGTAACTTAACTATCAATTGATTGATTGGAATTTATAATGAAATTCATAAAAGGTGCAACAATCACTATATATATAATAAAATTATTGATTTTCATTTTCCAAAATATCAAACAATGACTCATTTCCATGAATCTTGATTTCCATATTGGATGTAAATATCTCTTGATTGATTGACATTTATAATTAAATTAAAATTTACAGCAATGACTATATATAGTAAATGTTTTTCACTTTCCAAAATATCGAACATCTAAGACCACTCTATATTAATGAATAGAATATTTATGCAATAAATTTATTGATTACAATTAATAGAAATTTATAAATGTGACGGATCCTCAAGTTGAATGATGGAAGAGCGTCTCCAATAAATTTATATAATGATGATTATAGTGTTCAAACCATTAAAAACCAAAACAACATTTACTGTACACCATAAAAGACCATCTTTAAAGATTAAGAGGCAAACTATGTTGGAATGATTATAGAATCTGTCAATTTGGCATAATGTAAGTGATTTCTCTCTATCTTCTAGCTTCTAATGGCATTTTGTTTACTAATTTTTATCTTCAACAGTTTTTTATATGTCACGATTATTCTCGAATTTATGCTTTAAAGAGTTTCCTAATTATAAATTACATTAATATATCTAATTATAATATTTAATATATTAATAATTACATTAATATATCACACCACTGGTAAGCTATCGCTGCCTCCACCACACACAACTACTCATAGCTGATCACATCACTGGTAGGTAAACACCCACACAATAAAGGTGTCAAACAAAATAATCCCCGTTGGGAATCCCAATGTTACTAAAAAACTAGTAGACCAATCCCCAAAACCAAGAGGAGAGAGGAAGACTTATAAAATCAATATAAAAAATTCAGATCTCTCAAGCGTCATCAAGTGTGAGTTATTATCTCAGGGTTAAATTCCTGCATTTAACATTTTGACGGTCTATGTTAAGCATTAATAGAATTAGCATCACTCTCATATTGAAATATTGAAAGGGTGGATAGAATAAGACTTTTTTTTTACTCTCCATTACTGTCTTCTTTTTCTTTTTAATATATAGGGAGAGTCTAGATGTCTAAATTAAACATTAAATATTCTATTTATAGTTAATATTAAATATTTTATTTATAGTTAATATTAAAATGTTTTTTTGTTATTAATATTTTTTTAAATATTAAATTTCAACTTTACATATCACAAACTAAAAAAATTAAACATCCTTGTCATATTACACTATAAAAAATATTTTAATAATTTCCATATTATACACTAAAAATTAGACATTCTAATCATATTGAATTATAGAGAAGGCATATAGTGAGAAAATTTCCAAATAAACTTAAGAGAAAGAACTAAAAGAGAGGATATACCTTGCAATAAATTTGTGGTCATGGCCATCCAGCATGGTTTTTTTCGTGGTCATGGCCATCCAGCATGGTTTTTTTCTTTCTCTCTAAATTTTTAGTTACATGATTCACTATTTACTCACAAGAATATTTGCTCAAGTTTTGAATAGATTTTTTTTCCCGCTCATTTTTAAAACTTTCTTCAATATAAAATTAGTGATTTTAATAACTTCGAAGAAATAATGATCTAAGTAATTCTGATATCCCTTTAACTTATAAGAAAAGTAATAATCATAGTGATTAAAAGATCAATCTACACATTGTTAAGATCAAAGTATACATAAAATTTCAAAATGCAATTTTAAAATAAGTGAGTTCCAATTTCAAAAATCATTTTTTATTCCGTGATGTATGAAATAATGAATAACATGAATTGGAATGTGGGGTAGGAAATGGATTATGAATTTGCATAAACAATGGTGTGATTCATGGAATAAGGGAGATTTGTTGGAGGAGAAATTATCTTTAAGTATAGTTTTTTTTAATGTTCAAGAGCTTTATGTTATATTGACAAATGTATAAGGTACATGTTAAATATCAGTTAAATTTCGTTGGAATAGGAATCCGACTGAGAACACTGATAAATTGAGAACACTGATAAAGCCTAGTCTCAAAATGTTCCAAAATAAGCATATTGAGTTAGTTGAAGGTTAATTACGTGATTACGTGATTACATGAGTTACAAAACTTACGTATGATAGTCATGATAACCAGATAAACATGAAAGAAAAAGATATTTCTACTAGAAATGAAGTAAACTAACAAGCTTACCACCATTGGCAGTATCCAAAAGAAGAGTCATGAGATTAAGAAGTTGGAGTAGGGTGCACAGGTGGACCAGGAGGAAGTTGTGGTTCTCTGTATTGTAGTAGATTTGATTCCATTCTTTGCATCTGCCAATCATCATCTAATAAAGCAAATGGATCTCTCCCATGCAAAAGAGGAATTTGTCTCTACTTTTGTTGTGGTCGAATAAGACTTTCTGCAATAAAATTTTGACATACCAATATAGATAAACCATGTGTAAGTATTGATTTCCACATGCCCTTGGAGTACCTATGTCTAGAATCTATATTTCCACCTACTTCATAAATTCAGAGTATAAGTATTCATTTATTTCATCCAACAATTCCTATTCCATGTCGATGATTTCATGTTGTACCACCAATGGACTGTGTTGGATATATATTTCCACCAAGGCCTGGGCTTGAGCTTGTGCCTAAGAATTACAGATTGGGCAATGCCCCCTAACCCCATGCCTTGAACAATCCCTTTTCTTGGGCATTGTGGATACTCAAAAGGCATCACAATTGAAATAGCCAGCATAGGGGAAGAGAACTCGAGCAAGAATGGGAATGATAGAGGTGGTGAGAAAGAGTGGAAGTAGTAGGGAGAAACTTTGGAAAGAAGGAAAAGCACTAAAAAAGGATGAATGATGGAGGTCTAGTTTATGAAACCATAAAGAGGCAACACAAATATCCAAAGAGTTAACTAGATAAGAATATAAGAATAAATATGCATGAGGTGACTCGATTCCTGAAGTAGAGTAATATGGAAAATGTGTTGATGAAGTTTTTAGCATTAGCCCTCGTGCAACTAGCAAGGATGTATGGGGCTAATTGCCTACAATTAAGATGGTTTCTTAGAGGTATAGGGACAAGGCTAGGAGGGCCTAGTTATTCAGCTACAAATAAACCACACTTGGAGCTTTTCCTTCTTGTGGCCATATACCGATGGGCTGGTTCATGTAAATATTTTCTAAGATGGAAAAAATTCCTAAATACCTCCTAAGCTTCTCACAAAATTCATTGAGAGTGACACCACATCCATTAATAGTCTATGTTCTCCTTTGTACTTTGATTATAGATTGAATGCACTGTGTTGGGTAATCACTCAAAGGAAGGATTTCTTGGGCCTTGTTTAATGCCCTAGGCTATCATTCCTTGATATGCCAAACAATTTGACACCTCACTTAATAAGGACTCTAGCTGTCCACTAGCTTCAACCTCAACTAGTGCACCTTCCTTAATTCTATGCTGATTGTGTCTAGAGATAGAATGAGGCACCCCCATCAAGGGGTAGTTGTTTTGTTAAAAATATATTGGTTGCCTTTGGCCAGAGATTCTATGGCCATATGCATTTCCATGTTTTTTGGATTTGAATATCATGGTGACTAACAACTGCGAAATAATATTCCTTAAGTATTAAAGTCCTCTTCGGTTGATAAGACCATCAAAGCTTGTCTGACCCTTCTTGAAGAGGGAATTTTCTATCTTGTAGATTCTCCCCACGAATGTTTCATGCTAGCATCCTCTTTAGGGTAGGGCCATTGATCTTTGTCTTTCCATAACTGCTAAGGAGAGGTTCATAGGTTTTCCTTCCAATAATCCATCGCCCTTATCAAGTTCTTGGATTGCTTTCTAGCTTTAATATCATTAAAGGAGTTACTGCTTGTGAATTTATAAAATTTCTACCACAAATGGAATTGCTACAAAATATCCTCCCAAAAGAGACTAGATTTTCCATCACACATATCCTAGAAATTGTGTGCCTAGATAATATTTTTGTTGGAGTTGGCATGATTCTAGATAGATGAAACTTGGGAGTATGACATGGCTTTGATATGATATTAGAAGGAAACATTGTGGATGTATTTGTATGTTCATATAAGTTTCCAAATTTATGTGCCACCTTGAATCAATCTACACAATATATTGGCTTTGAAGACCTTGCTAAGAACTTTTTCAAGATCAAATCCCATTTACTCTGCATGGTGCCTCCACCATGGAAAAGAGCATTGAATGTATTTTTATGGATTTGAGGATTACTTTTGGGGGTGCCATGGTTGAGAAAAGAAATATAAGAATAGATTGCAACCTAGATTTGAGAAGAATAAGTCGACCATCAATACAGAGGGATCTAAAGGTCCATGATTTGAGCGTGTCTCTGATCCGGACATATGAAAGAATGCAACAAAATATAGAAATACCCATATACACAGAGATGCTCAAGAGGTGGTAGCTTATATATGAGAAGAGATGTGATGGCTATATGTCTCTGAACTATGTTACAATGAGGCTCAAAGGCCTATTTATTATTGAGAAATAATGGAAAACCCTAAACATCCAAAAACCTACCCCTAGGAGATGAAGTGCCAAAATTGCGGGCCGTGTTTGAGTAAATTGGTACATCAACTTCCTGGGTTTGTAACTTTGGCATACGATCTCTGTTTAGCTATCATAATATCTCATTTCTAAGGTCTCAAAGAGGAGGCTGAAAAAAATTGAATAAATTGATTTAGGGCTTTTTCAATCTCTCCGTTTTCCCTAAAAACATCTTTTAGTCCCTCAAAATGGTTGTGGAAGTTTAGGACCCGAAAATCTGCCAAAAATAGTAAGTTGTGCTACAATTAAGGAAATTGAAAAGAAACAATGGTGGGGGTCTAAGTGGAATAGGCAGGTGGCCACCAATATCCACCTAGATCAGTCTCTGAGATTTCAAAGGAGTTATTTATAGTATTTGGATTTCAAGTTTGTTTCCTCTAGAGGAGCTCCCAAATATTTATCAAGTAAGTGATTGATTTGATAGCCAAAGATGTGAGCTTTATGCATCTGGATGGCCGTAGGAATATTAAAGAAAAATATGTTTGGATTTGGAAAGTTTTATGGTAGTACTAGAGGCTAGTGAGAAGTCATCAAGAATATTCTTTAGTGTGTTAGTTTCCCTCACAACAGGATACCATCAAGAGGGTATCATTTATAAACTATTGTTGCAATAAAATGAAATCATCTCCCATGATTCTTACCCCTTTGAGTTTCCCTTTCTTGATTGCTTGATGGATAATTTAGCCAATACCTATAGGGTTAGAATGAAAAGGAAAGGGAATAGAGGGTCAAACTAACAAATTCCCCAGGAAGAAGAAAAGGTTCTTGTTCGAGGATCATTAAGGAGGATGGAGAAAAAGGGGGAAGATGCTAAAGAGCCAATCCATTTTAGCTTTCATTAGGAAATCCAAAGGCTTTGAGAACCTCGTAGAATTATTAACAAAACAATTTTTCAAAAGATTTTGAAAGGTTGAGTTTAATTAGCATACCTATTTTTTTTATTTCTCTCAGAGTGAATGACTTCATGCACAACCATAATGTCATCCAAGGTCTACCTTCCTTCAATATAACCCATCTATTCTAGAGAGATAAGAGTTGAGAGGATGGGCTTATGTCAGTTAGCAATGGATTTTATTATTATTTTGTAAATGGTGTTGTAGAGTGTTATGGGTCGAAAACCATAAGCATCATTAACTTTTTCAAATTTTAGGATCATAGTGAGAAAAGTATCATTGAGAGCTAGGAGCATTGAGGCATTAGCTTTGGATTCTTATACTAGAGCGTGGAATTCCTACTTTAGAAAAGACCAACAAGCTTGAAAGAAATATTTTGTGAATCCATTCGGTCCTGGGGATTTTTTTCCCAGAATGTTCATGACCACTTCCTCTACTTCCTCTAGGGTGTTTAATCTGGTTAGGGCCTCATTATGCTCTTATTTGACTAGATAAGGGATGGAGTTGGTGATTCATCTAATCATTGTTGATTCACTCTCTTGAATATTTAAGAGAATATAATGCTACAATATGGTTAATTAATTCTCCTTGTCCACCCAATTAGTGATATTTTTACCCAATTCATTCTTGAGAGACAAGATATTGTCATTATTTTGATGCTTTATCATAGACTTGTGAAGAAACATGTACTTTTTTCACCTTCTTTTAGCCATCTCATGTGATATTTCTGCCTCCAAAGTATTTCCTATAGAACTTAGCCCTATCCCAATTGGATGAGGATCACTCCTTCTTCATTAGCAAGTTAATTTTATTTTCCCTTTAGAATAATGTGTTTTTGTATGTTTTCCATATTGGCTTCAAGCTTTTGTTTATATTGTTGAATATTTTGAATTCATTTGGGCTCCATTGTTTGATTTTGGCTTTGAGTAATTTGAGCTTTTATTGGAACTGGTACGTGATAGAGTCTGATGAAGGGGATTCCTCTTGCCACCATTTATTGGAATTTTCCACAAAAGAGGAATCTCTAAGCCAAAATATTTTAAAGTGAAAAGGACAATTCTTGGGGCTATCTTTGATGTCAACTTCCAAACATACCAACCAATGATTTGGTCCTCAACATGGAAGGATTGAGTCTTCCATGAAGATGTCCTTATCCCATAAATATTTAGACTAAGAATCGATCAAGTCAAGAGGAAATTTGGTGACAACATCCTCTTCTATTATTCTAGGTAAATAAACTATTGAGTCCTTCCACATTAGTAAGCTAGTGTGTTGTCATTAAATCCTATAAGAGATGGGAATTATCATCTAGTCTCCATAGACCTCTTTTTTTTTTTCCAAGGATTTAATCAGGTTAAAGTTTGCACCCATGATCCATAGGTATTCTAGAACAAGAGAGTGGATGTGTTCAATATATAGAGAATTTTTTCCTCATCGTTGAGAAGGGTTGGCCCATATATTGTGGCCATTATGATGGTGGTGTTGGATCCTGTTAGCTAAAATTTCCATAAGAAAATGTGAGGGGCCACTACTAAGTTTGATCATTTTTGTTTTTATGTTGTGGATAAAATCACATAGACACAAGGAGTTATTGCTATGTAATCCTTTCCCAGGGATCACAAGACAAACATGTGTGTAATCCAAAGTGCAATGAAATCCTGAATCAATTGCCTATCATACAGATCATAACATAAAACAAGAAGAGGAAGGGATGCCACACCTTTCAATTGAAGACACAACAATCAGTTGATGTAGATAGCTTTGGGGACACGAAATCTTCTAGTCTACAAGCTTCAAGCTTCTATACCTACACATATACAACCACACCCAAATACCTTCTTGCATTATTACATTAGCATGATAATTATTGATAATCAACACATGAAAAACATGAAAATAACATGAGCAACATGTAAATAATGTGAATACCAATAATATAAAATAAATAAAGTCATAGAAAAACAGAATACATGAATGATATACCTCCAAGACACATCAAGGTCATCCCTTCAACCTAGGAACCTAGTCTCCTCTAGCCTCTCACAAGAAAAAATCTCTTTGACTATAATAAGGACACTAGATCTCATATTCTAACTAGCCTGACCTTTTGATGTGATATGTATATATAGTCCTATAAGCCTCCCTAGGAGGATGAATCTAGAATCTTAGGCAGAAGATAAGTTAGTTAAGTTCCATAATAATTTGCCCCTAGCCAAGTCATAAAGGTTATCCATTGATCTGAGCTTCTAGGGAATGAAAAAATCTAGAAAGAAGAGGCAAACATGGATTAGATAAAGGAAAATATGCTACTCTCAAACTAGATTGTACACTGAAAACTAGGGGAGGTAGTAGATTAGATGAAGCTAACTAGCATCTGTGCACTAAAAATATCAGGAACAAGGGTACAAGTTATGCAAAAGGGTCAATAGTATAAGGATAACTGCAACTGACTCAAATGTGGGAAAATAGGCTAATAACAAGGTGATATTTGTAGGATTCTAAACTAACTAAAGGCCTACCACTTTCCCAGATGAATATAGAGTGGCCAAAGCACTTCCTTTCCAACACTTGCTTGCAATTTCATCCATTTTCTCATTGGAGCATTTAGTCTCTTGTAAAATTATTACTATAGGTTTTTCCTCATGGATTTAGTCTTATAGGAGCCTCTACGTACCTTTGAAATTTAGACCCCTGATATTTCATGTGATCAAATTCATTAAGAAGGATGGGGGAAGGAGGAGAAGACCTCTTATATGAGGGAAACTTACCTGTGTTGGCTAACACATCTCCTACTTCTTTTATAAGATCCCTTTTTCTCTTTCTTCCTCTATTATTTATCTCCAAAAGAGGCTTTGTTGAATCCTTGAAATTATGAGTGTGGATACCATGGCTTGATGATCTAGAGTTTTGTGCATTTTGTCCTTTACGATATTGAAGGTTGAGATAAACTTGTTGAAGCATATGTAACTTTTGATTAGGAACTAATTATGAACCCTTACCTTGTATCTCTTCTATCATGCTTACGAGGGTGGATTCGTTTATATACATCTCCTTCATCTGCTCTTAAGTTCCTTCTAGAGACACTTCCTCATATTTTGGGATATTCTTGTATAACTCCTTTGGGCTAGCTTCTAGGGATTTTCTTTTCATGGAGCCTCAGTTGACATTGGGTTTCTCTGAGATGGTTTCTAGAGTTCAGATATATGGAATTCTTGAGTCTTCATTTAAGGTTGAATACCTATTATTGGTTTGAAGAGGGTCTAAGGGGCAAAGAGCTTCTTGTTATCATGGATTTATTCTACATGGAGCCACCTTTTTAAATCCTTTTTTCTTTTTTTCCTAATTTCTCTGAATGTGTTTCCTTTTGGATCAAAATCATGATACAAATGACCATATTCATGGCATTTGTGGAAATGAAATGGGGCATTCTCGTAGTCTACTGTTCGTTGGTGAAATTTATCATAATAGTAAATATCTATGGTAGTCAGCAAGAAATCAGAAATATTCATATAAATGTAGATGCGGGCATATCAAATGTATCAACAACTTTTAGTTATCTTTGAAAATTTGAGGAAGGTTTTTATTATGTTTCTTATTCCTTATAAGACTTCCCTATTCGAAAATTCCCTTGGAAGAGAAAAAACTAAACCTATATAGGGGTTGTAATAAATTCTTTCTTTTCTAGATTGTATCCTTCCTTCTAGAACTACATGAAAAGGCCCACATTATTAAAGAAGTAAGGGACATTTTAAAGAACCATAGATTTGTCTTCTAGGTTTCTGAATGGTATTATGAAGAACCCTTTAGTCCCTAACCGTAGCTCTACTTTTCCTTTGAGTTTCCAATTACTTTTCATCCAACTGATTAAGGCCCTCTCGATTGGCCATAAACCTATAAATATGTAGATCAATCCATGATCCTTCATGTGTTGTATGTAGACATCCAATATACCAGATTAGATTTCTAACATAGGATTTTTTACTAGTTTGGGTAGGCATCTACCCTGATTGTGATTCTGTCAGTAAGGTATCATGGGGGATTTGTCTTTTCCTCCCTAATTTGCTTCTGTCACTTTATTCTTGTGTGCTAGTTATGATTGATGAGGTGTTTCACATGCATTACCTTGAGCTGCATTGTCTCTAAAAACTACATTATAATAGGAGGAGGGGCTCCCCCTCGAGAGAACTATGCCATGGTTTCTCTCAGTCGAAGAGAAACTTGCAAGGTACTAGAGAAAACCCATTCGGGTGTCAAGATTACAGTTTGAGAATACCAAGGCACCGAAAAGTTACAGAGCTCATTAGCCTTAAGTATAGTTTGTTAATTTATTGTAGTTGTTTTAATTAGACTATTGAGGAGTGAATATTTATTTCCTTTATGTAATTATTTCTTCAAATTTAATGTAGCAATGAATAACTTTATAAAATTCTCTTTCCTAAAATTTCATAAAATGTTATCACCTCATTTGTATGGTTTGGATATGCTCTCTCTCTCTCTCTCTAATCCAAGATATTTTGCTTATGGATACATAAAGAATTACATTTAAAAGAGCATATTAACCAAGGAAACTTAAGAGCAAATAAAACATGAATATAAGATCATGAAAGCATAAGAAGAGGACACAAAGGGTTGATAACAAAGTTCCTCCAAATTTGACTACGTCTTCGGGCCTTGCTCAACAGTGGGGATGCCTTCATTCATTAAGTGGCATTAAAGAGAATAATTACAAAAAAATAAATAAATATGAACCCTTATACCTCCAAGCTGGAAGATGGTCAAAAACTGGAGAGTCCATCTGTAGAAATAGATGGAACCACTAAATTCCTGGCGAAAAATTGTGCAAAAACAACTATCCAAACGCTCAGAAAAAAATCCCTTATGCACCTATTGGAATCTTTTTGATGGCCCCAAGATTCCCTAGGGCAAGGTTCCGACCTCCTTCCAGGCTTAGGGTTCCGCTCCTGCAAGTAAAAAAAATAATAAACATTAAGAAGCACGTCGATCCTCTAGTCCACACCACTGAAAGTCGAGTTTTTATATTGGCTAGGTGGTGGACTTTACAAAGCCATCACCCATGGTAGATTGGTTTGGGCGGACAAATGGAGGTGGGGTGGTCATGGTTCGAATCCCACTGACGCCGCAACCGTGGCATACGTTTTAACGACATATAAAAAGGATCTATATTTTTTGGATGGAATATTCAATAACTTGCAACTGCTAACTGTTATGAGTCACTGCCATTTGGTGGTTGTGAGACTGACTAATGGGGGCTGGCAACATGGGCGAAGTGGGTTTGAGCCCTGCTGGTATTGGTTGTTAATCTTGTTATAATTGATGGGCACTGTGAGTCATAGGGCAAGGTTCCTGGTCAGCCAAACCCCGACCCCCATTTTACATATTCGTTATACCATGGAGCGGGCATGGCGGGGGTGACAACCCACCCCCCATGTAAAATAATTTTGTCATATGGTTGTTGGGGGTGGCGGGGTAGGTGGCTTGCCACCATTTTAATATATTTTTTGTTTTACCATAAGAACATGTCAATTTTTGCCAATATTAGATATATTAGAAAAATTAATCGTCCCAAAAAAATCCCATCTGTTGGCTAGATTCCGGGCATCAGATCTAGCAAATTTTCTACCTCCTTTAGTCTGCCATTTGTACAGGTCAACCCTGAACTTTGACTAGCTCTATCTTCTTCATATAAGCTTGCATTCGAGTGTCATTCACACCATTTGAATTAGGGCAATGAGCACTTCGTTCTGGTGTTGATTTCACTGCAATTTCACCACTTTGAATTTTGAGCCTTTTCTCCATGACGTTTGTACGTTGGAGATCCACCTAGATTATTCCTCCCCACTGAGGAGCTTTTGGACAACTAGAAGCATTAACACATCCAACAGACTTCCTATGTCTTTCAATCACCTACATGCAAAACTTGTACATCCTTTGCAATCATATACAAACGATACATGACTCCAACAACCACTCACTTGCCAAGAGTTTATATCACACACTCTTTGGTCAAGGATTACATAATTAAAAACCAATACCTCAACTACTCATAAGAAAAGGCCAAAAACATCATCGCTGCATTTTGATGTGGTGTTCTCATCATCTATTGTTTTTGGGTTGCTGGCTATTTTGGAGCATTCCCCAACTTCATTCCTGACATACCCAAGTTCTGCATGACGAGGCAATTACTCTACTTTGATGGGGCTCATGATGCCTTGGCCATTAATGCAGAGGCCTTTCCCCTAATACCCCATTTTATTCAATAGTTTGGATCCAATACTTGTAGTATTTTTTTCAAAAGCAAGGAAATCATCATCACGAAAGGTACATGAAATTGAAGAATCACTTTGTAGTACCTCAAAGTGGTTATGTTGTAGCTTTTCGAAGGCTTCGTCCTTGGCTTCCAACTAGCATAGCAACCTTTGTTTCTCCTTTTCTGCTTCCTGTAGAAGTCTCCTTAGCTCTGTATTCTCTACTTAAATGATTTGGTTGATCTCCTCAAGTTCCTGGAGCCATGTTGCATTAGGTGTCCTTTTCATATTTGGTACAAAATCTATTGAAAATTTTGTTTCATCGCCCGAATCAGAACCCAAATCAACAAGTCCATCTACTGCGATCCCAAGAGTTACAATCTTCCTTTCATCACCAGAATCTAACCCTAGATCAATTGGTTACCTCATGCAAATCCTGCAGTTGTGATCTTCTCATCTTCCTCTAATTCAGACTCATGATCTTGTTGCACGGTGGTAGTTGTCTTCTGCCTCTCCTTTCTGTCATTCCTCTTAGGTCTCAGGTCAGGGTGCAGTTTCCAACAATTCTCTTCATCATGTCTCTCTTTCTCACAATGTGTATAAGAGGGCTTTGCCCCTCTTCTCTTGGTTGTTTTGGCTCTTTTTGGGTGCTCATTTTGTTCATGTGTCCCCCTTCTTTCAAGATGCATGACCTTCACATTGGTCTTGTTGATAGTTGTAGGCTCAAACAATAATAATGAATACCTTATGTGACTATGTAAGGAACCAATACACTTAGTTACAACCTCTGGTGAATCTAATGAAATTCTCAAATTCAATGCTTGTTTTCTAAATTCTTCGGTGAAGTATTGCACATTTTGACCCATGCCTTGCCTTAGGTGTTGCCATTGCATTAATGTTTTTTTATTTATATCCCAAAGGTAAAAATTGATTCTTCAATATAGAAACAAAATTTTACCATGAGGAGAAAATGTTACCCACATTTTTGCTACCTTGCAATCTGCTCTCCCACCAAACAAGAGCAGTGCGACTCAGTCGAAGGGATGCCAACTGGATATTTGCCTCATCTTCCTTGATTTCTTGAATCCAGCAACAGACCTCAATCTGTCTAATCTAATTTTTGAGCTTTTCTGCATTACATTCTCCAACATACATAAGCAAGTCAAACTTTACATCTAGTTTAAGGAAATATTTCTTAGATGTATGTTTATGACGCCTAGGAGAATGATGAGAAGAATAAGAGGAATTGTCACTGGAATATGGAGAGGGAGGGGGCTCTTCTTTACCATCTCCATGATGTACCGATCCACAATCATCTACATCTTTATTCTTGTGTTGGAGAGCCTTCTCATACTCAACAAACAACTTGTCTACTTTCTCATCCATGTTGTAGAATGCCTTGTGGTAATTCCGCTCTTCTTCCCAACGAGCTTCCTCATCTGCCATGTTTCTTATTTGTGGTGCACTTCTTGCTTCGGGATCAAAGGACTTAAGCTTTCCTTCGCCTCTTTGCAGCTTGTTCCTGGTTAGCATATACTCATGCAATTCGCATCGACAAAGAGCTGCTCTGAAACCAAACTTGATCCAAGATCTTTTTCTTATGGATACATAAAGAATTACATGTACAAGAGCATATTAACCAAGGAAACTTAAGAGCACATAAAACATTAAGAGAAGATCGTGAAAGCATAAGAAGAGGATACAAATGGTTGATAACGGAGTTCATCCAACTTGCACTATATCTTCGGGCCCTTCTTAACAGTGGCGAGGCCTTCATTCATTAAGTCGCATTTTAAAGAGAATTATTACAAAAGAAAATTACATATGAACCCTTATGCCTCCAAACTGGAAGATGGATGAAAAATGGAGAGTCCAGTTGCAGAAATGGATGGAACCACTAAATTCCTGGAAAAAATTGTGCAAAAATGATTGTCTAAACACCCAATTCTGACAAAAAACCCTTATGTGCCTCTTGGAATCTTTTTGATGCCCCCAAGATTCCCTGGGGCAAGGTTCTGGCCTCGTGCCAGGCTCAGGGTTCCACTCTTGTAATTAAAAAAATAATAAACATTGAGAAGCATGTCGCTCCTCTAGTCCACTGCACTAAAAGTTGAGTTTTTATATTGGCTGGGTGGTGGACTTTACAAAGCCGCCACTCATGGTGAGTTGGTTTGGGTAGACAAATGGAGGTGGGGTGGTCGGGCTTTGAATCCCGCTAACACCCAAACCATGGCATATGTTTTAACGCCATATCAGAATAATATTTATTTTTTAGATGGCACATTCACATAACCCACAAGTGCTAACTATTATGATTCTCTGTCATTTGGTGGTTGTGAGACCGCTCGGTGGGGGCCGACCACGTGGGCCAAGTGGGTTCGAGCCCCGCTAGTCTCAGTTGTTAATTTTGTTATATTTGATGGGCACTGTGAGCCACGGGGCAGGTTTCCCAGTCAGCCGGATCCTGACCCCCATATTATATATTCGTAATACCATGGAGTGGGGGTGGCGGGGGTGACGACCCGCCCCCAATGTAAAATAATTTTGTTGTATGGTTGTTGGGGATAGCGGAGTTGGTGTCCCGCCACCCATTTTAATATATTTTTTTGTTTTACCATAAAATCATGTCAATTTTTGCCGATATTAGGGATATTAAACAAATTAATCGTCCCACAAATTCATTTGTTTGTTGGCTGGATTTCGGGCATCGGATCTAACCAATTTGATGCCTCCTTAATTATGTAATTTGTACAAGTCAACCTAGGACTTTGAATGGCTCTATCTTCCTCATACGAGATCGTATTTGAGTGTCGTTCACACCATTAGAATCAAGGCAATGAGCACTTCAATCTGGTGTTGAGTTCGCCACAATCTAACCACTTCGAATATTGAGCCTTTTCTCCATGCCACTTGTACTTTGGAGATCCACCTGGATCACTCTCTCTCTCTCTCTCTATATAGAGAGAGTAATATATATTGATAATATATATTATACTAATAATTTATAATATATAATATCATATCATATAAAATAAGTGGACCAAATCCATGGGCAATGTTTAATCCCCATGAGGCCTTGGCATGGAGTTATGGGGGAAACTTGAGGTAGTTCTCGAACTTTTGGTTGCACATAAAGCGATTTATTTAAACGGTCTGATGACCTGTGCACACATAAATAGATCAAATGCCATCCTCATGTCATTCTTTAGAGATAATCCCACGTGGGTTGGATCCAATGGTGGAAAGTGAGGATTTTTTTCACTATTGGGCAAGGTTCAATTCCCATGAGGGTTTAACCTAGATCAATGAGGGAACCTTGAGGTAGTGTTTGAACATGTGGTTGAACCTAAATAGCTTATATTAAATGGTCTTGTGACCTATGAAAACATAAGTGGATCAAATCCCACCCTTATGTTATTTTTTTTTCAAGCTCAAAGGGGTTGATTTTGATGGTGGAAAGCAAAGAGCTTTTCGCTATTAGGAAATTTTCAAATTTTAATTCTATTGAATGCTTAACTTGAAGAAGAGGGGGCATGTTGAGGTTAAGTGATTAAATGTGTGGTTGCACACAAAGATATTATATTAAATGACCTCGTGACCCATGCACACATAAGTGGACCAAATCCCACCCCCATGTCCTTCAATTTTGAGAATATTCAATTAGTTTTATCTCCAATGGTTGGGAGAAATGATTTTTATCCTTTGTACCTAGGTTCAATTCCCAAAAATGACATGATGAGCTTTGTTGTAATGGCTTTAAGACTTGTTGTTGTTGAGGACTTTTTCACCACTCAACAATTTTCAATTCTAAAGAGGGATTAACTTGATGTCATGCCTACAAATTCCATGATGGGATTTGTTGTAATGACTTTAAGCCTTGTTGTTATTGAGGACTTTTTCACCACTAGGCAATTTTCAATTCTAATGAGGGATTAAAACCACTCGACAATTTTCAATGCTAACGAGGGATTAACTTGAAGCTATTGGAGCACCCTCAAGTCATGGTCAAATGTGTGGTTTCATGTGCAAATATTATATTAAATGATCTCATGATCCATGCACACATAAGTGGATCAAAACCTACCCTACATCCTTCAATTTTGACATGAATCAATTGGTTTTATCTTTTGTGGTTGGGAGGAATGATTATTATCCTTTTTACCCATGTTCAATTCGAGGAAGTGACATGACACGATTTTCTTGTAATGACAGCTCATACAAAATTGCATACAAAATTGTTTTTCTATATATTATTTAATATGCGTATGTAAAAGTACTTCATGTATATGATTTTGTAAGCTATATATATATATATATATATATATATATATATATATATATATATATAAGCATTTCCATATACATATAAATATCCCTTAATATAAAAGTACTTATGAAATACTAAATGGATAACAATCAATATCACAATTATGAAACCACTTCCATACATGCGCATATGTGGAAGGGTGTTGTCTACTGAGTGTCAATTTCACTCGAGCAACCAAAAATCACCGTAATGAAGCCATTTTTTTTTCAAAAAATATGACAGTAGGAGCACTTGAATCATGTTGTTTATGGTAGAAATGGATTCAACACCATTAAAAACCCCTGGGGCACCCAAAATATTGAAGCTTGACAGTTTTAACTTGGATTTCTAAAAATTTATGCTAGATTTTATCAAAATCATGACAAAATTTCCATTGTTTTATGGGAAAAAATGATGCCTCGTTAGACTACAACTATGTGAAATTGTTTTTTTATAATCATACATTTGTATTTTACACACTTCCATATAAATAATTAGTGAAATATATTATATCCATATATCTTCATTTCACTATTTTGCTTCAAATATGTACATTCATATGCTAAGTGCATATACAAAATGCTTTTTATAGTGATAGACTTGGTCTATATTGGAATTGGGCTTCAGGAATCTCAAATATTTAAATTATGAATGGTATAGATTTGATAATCTGGGAATATTATTCATCAAATACATGATCCAATGGACAATATGAAAGGTGTGAAAATCATTTTTCAGTATCTTACATCTCTTCCTAGTTTTAATGTAGTAAGAAGAAATTATGAAACATGGTTGTCCCTTTATTATCTTCGACTAACGTGGCTAAGGGTTACACTCCTAGGTTACATGAAATGTTTGCCCATAACGTCTCCCCTCCTCCTTGCTTATGAAATGTGGCTTGGGGGTTATGAAATGTCTACTTTTTATGTTCCCAAATTATGTAGTTGAGGCCACTGCAGTCAAGGAGTCATAATAGATTAAAGTTCGTATGCCAATTTTAAGTGGTTCTTGCGAATTTGTTGTTAGTCAAGGTTATACCTCTTCATTCATATTACAAAACCTCTCATGTGACTATTATACTACCCCCTACATAGCTCCCAAGGTGCATTGATGTGAGACTATTATACTCCTTCGTGCAAAGCTCCCAAGGTGTGTTGATACAACAAATAATGGATGACTTCACAAAGGAACAAAAGTCGAAACAATCTCTACAGTGACAACTTAGTACCTTAAGAGGATAAATTAAACAATTTTGTAGTTTGCTCGATTCTAGTAAATTTAATGGTGAAATTTAAAAGATTAGTATTTAGCTATTAGGGTAAGGGTTTTGGTTGCATAACATTTTTAGGATATGTGTTTATATCTATTAGTGAAAAATTGAAACATTAAGGTTTACCTATACTATCTGCGTATACCAACCACATTTATCAATGTGGTTGTGCTAGTATAACATATAATTGTGTATATCCTCTGGATGATTATATATTTCTTATAATATTAAAATAAAATGACTGTTTTATATTATATATTTTCTAAAAAATTTTAAATTATTTTAAATTAAAAAAAAAAAAAAAAATCTGAATTTAATTTAAAATTATTTAAATTCATAATTAAATTAAAAAAAATAAGATCATGAATTTTAAAGTTAAATTATATTAAAAAATGAAAGTTATATTTATGTTTTCGTGATAATGGCGTATTAAGTATAAAAATGGTATCTCAGAAAAGAAAAGGAAAAAAAATAAAAATTAAGAATGATTTAAATAAAAATTAAAAGAAAATTTGTATTATATAGTGTAGAATAAATAGTGATGGGGTGTACTATTGAGGCACTTTCTGATGTGAAGGTTATCGGTTCGAAATTTCGTTGGAAAAAATCAATCCATCTTAAGGGGTGGTGTATCCCAGGCCAATTGCGATCCCCGGGTGATTTAGATGGCTTAGATAACCCTTGGTCGTGGTTTCTCAAGCCAAAGGTCAAGCATGTAGTATTCCCAGGACTCACACAACTTAGCAAAAAAAATCAATTTTTTTTAAAAGAAATTAATTTAAAAAATGTATAAGAGTAAGATTAAAAATTTATTTATATTTAAAAAAGAAATACCATAAAAACAATAACACAAAAATGGAATAAATGATAATTGGAACAAATAATAATTGTTATATGATATTAAGGAAAGGAAAAAGTAATATTATAAGTTTTATAATAAAATATCTATTATAAAAAAACTCCTAAATTTATGAATTGTTTTTCCTTGTGCCATTGTATAGATGGGTATGAGAGAAGTTTGAAAGTTTTTTGAATGAACAGAAATGACAATTATTATAATTCTCAATTTAAGTTGATACGGTTAGTTAAAACTTGCTATTCTTATGGACCATATAAGGTCTTCACTAAAAAGTAGTTAGACTAAACGTCATTTAAAACTATTAATTTTTGTATTATAGGACATAATTACCATAGGAGAACCTAAATGTACGGAGAGAAAAGTCATAATTACTAAGAGAGAAATGTTGTTGACAGTAACACGTGAGGGAACATTATCTTCTATGTGAGTTATATATCAGGGAGGGTGACTTAGATTTTCTATATTTCTCATCTTTTTCTCTGCGAAGTTGATCCTTCCATTTATGTGTAAAAAAAAAACTCTTGAAAATATCTAACTCCGTGTAAGAGGGCTCTCTAGTGTTGTCAAATTATTCTTTATGATTTCCAACTCAGAGTAAATTTCTTACGATGTCAATTCATGTTGGTGCTTGGAGCTACGTATAGCTCAAAGCTCTCCAAAACCCATTTCTTCACTTATGACAAAGAAGGGGGATAATTTAACTAGAATTGAACCATATGTTATCTTTTCCCACATCGCGTTGTGACCTATCAAACAACGGTGAATCCTAATTTCACCGCTATTGCAAAGTTAATGCCCCTGACATGCGGGGGCGATAGCCAGATATAACGTGCGCCGTGATGAGTAGAGGAAAAAAAAACGGCGCGCGTTATATCTGGCTATTGCCCCAGCATGTCAGGGCGCATTAACTTTACAATAGAGGTGGAATTAGGATTCGCCTCAAACAACCACCATTCTCATTTAGATATCCTCTTTAGGTGCAAGCCATAAGTGATGCCTAATAAATCCCACAATGGTAGTGTGGGAGAGGACAAGAGTTAATAAAGCCTCCACTAAAAACATAATGTGTCATCATGGCAATGTGTGGTGGTTGAACACAATGCATGACTTGAAATACCCAATGGTGGCTTCAATTGATGTTGGTGTGATGTGACAATTGTTGTTGCATGAGATTATGGTATATCATGAGTGACATTTGTTCCTTTTAATAAAACACCCCCCTTTTTTTTCAAGTTGATGGCCAACTTGGCCGGCGAGTCTACCAACTAATTGTTTTTCCACTTAATGTGGAACCATTCTATCTCACACCCCAAGAATCGAACCTGAGCTCAAATTTTGTTGATGATGGCTTCCAATTTTATATCTTTGGCCTTATATTCTTTGTGCATATTCCTTATTATTACTTGTGGGTCTCCAAAAACCATTAGGTGAATTTTGTTGATGATGGCTTCCAATTTTATATCTTTGGCCTTATATTCTTTGTGCATATTCCTTATTATTACTTGTGGGTCTCCAAAAACCATTAGGTGATTGGGGTAAAGATATTTGACTAAAGAGATACCTTTGAAGAGAGTGTATGATTTTGTTGAATTATTAGTTTGCAGATGAAGTTTCCAAGTGAATTTCCCTTTGAATACTCAAGTTTACAAAGCTCTATATATTCTATCTCCTTTTGGACTTGAATCTTTGACCTCTTATGATAAAACACATGTTCTTAACCATCAAAATTTAAATAAATCACTGCAATTAAAATATTAGTTTTTTAATGCATTTTTAATGTAATTTTCTTTTAATTTTCAAATTATTTTCAATTGTTAACTTAAAATTTAAAATTGATTATTTCTTAATGCTTAAATTATTTTTTTTTGCTGTGAAAGTCATTTTTATTGGCTAGATTAACTTTTGACCATTGAAACCCAACGTTCCTCCCTCCTTTCTTTGCACCTATATAATCCTAATTGCACTCTACTCATTTGGTCTCCGAGAATGGGTGGAGTGTCCATCCTCAATCCACGTGCAGAATAAAAATATCCAAAAATAATATTACTATAGTATAAATTTAGTTTACTATTTTATAAAAAAGTTAATTTTTATTTTTATTTTTCCAAAGAAAAATCAAACTTTTTATTAAGATAATAAAAATTTACATTTGTATATGCCTTAAACATTCTTGTAACCGTGTGTCCACAAAATACACAGAGAAACTAAGTAGTATATGAAAAACCCCAAAAGGAATTGCAATACTCAGAATAAGAAAAAAACCAAAAATTAGGCCTCTCCATACTCTGGAGAAAATATCCGGCATATAGTCGAGTTCAAATATTTTAATCATTGTAGCATGTTAATAAAAAACATAGTTGTATCAGGAAAAAACATTACACCTGTAAAGATAAACCTGATAAAACTGCATGAGGTGTAAACTGAGCAAAAAAGAACGTTGCTTATATAGTAAAAAACATGTAATAAAGAGTGTCAGATGTTGTACGACTGCTAATCAGAATCTCGGATCCTACCCTCATATGTCCCTCTTATATGCCTTCTGCCGAGATCCTATTGTAAACCCTCCTTACAAAGGTAGTCTGCCTCTGTCTTATGTTCCCTGTATATGTGACAAATAGAGATGAGATCAAAACCCTGTTTAATATTTAAAATTTCTTCAATGAGTGGAAACAAAGTGCGATTTTGACATCTTTGTACTTCATTAAACCAATTAATGACATTTAAAGAATCACCAAAAACTTCCACTGAATCAATTCCAATTTCCTGAGCCCAACCTAATAATAATTTCAGTGAGAGTAGTTATGCAAGGTTGTTTGTTCTAGTTCCAAGTCCAACTAATGCTTTTAAGGTTCTATGTCTATTGATGTGTATAACTAGACCCACACCGCATTTGTTTTGTGATTCAGAAGTTCCATCAAAATAAGCCCATGGGATCTATGGGTTTATTTTTTCCTCTCTTATAATTCAAGGAGATGGGTTTGCTGATGAAATTGGAAGTAAAGAGAAAATTGCAACACACTCAATAGCAATGAGGGAGGGAGTCGAAGGGATATTGTGAAAAATGCCTTTGTTCCTTACCAACCATATACCCCATATGATTATTGGTGGAACATTCCTAAAATTTTCATCTTGCATTGAATTCCACCAATTTTTCCAGGCTTCAACAATGTTTAAACCTCTCCAGCTCAGATTGAGGCCCATAAGCCTTAGAGAGGCCTCCCATAACATACACCAACCAGGGCCATGTTTAGGGTGAAAGGGAAAATTAAGAAAAGATGGTTTACTGATTCTTCTAAGTTTTTGCATAACATACACCAACCATGGCCATGTTTGTTCCTTTTCTAAAGCTTATCCGATGTTGGCACCTTGTTTCTCAGAAGACACCAGAAAAATAGTCTTGACTATGTAGGACATTTTTGTTCCCATAGCGGTTTCCACCACCATGCGTGCACTCCTTGTACTCTCATGTTCATTTGATAGATGTATCCAGACTTTGGAGTATAAATACATGAAGGATCATTGACCCATCTGAGGTCATCTGGTCGATCCCTTATCCTGACATGAGTTCGCTGCAATTCTCTGGTATAGTCCTGCCAATTAGCTCCCCATTGAGGGTTTAAGAGAAGATATTCGGCTGACTTCCAACCTTGGTGCCAAATCGAGGATCTCGCAGGATCTGCAACCTGATTCAAAAATTCAATTCCTTAATCATTGAGAGAGGCTTTTAAGTCCCTTGGTAGCTCATATCCTTTGTTACATCCCACCCAAGGATCAATTCCTATTCTAACCTTCTCCCCATTCTCTATATGTCATGCAAGTCCGTCTTTTATAACCCTGAAATATTCAACAATGGATTTCCAAATGACAAATTCATTTGGAGATTTTTTGTCTAGTCTGTGTATCTATTCCTTAACGGGAAGAGGATTAATATATTTTCTTTTAACTACAACATTCCATAGATTATCCAATGAGAGTATCTCCCATCCAGATTTTGCGGCAAGAGCAGTTGAAAATATAGGAAGATCCTTTATTCCCCACCCTCCCCGTGACTTTGGGAGAGCTATCTTGTCCCATGCCACCCAAGGGAGTATTGCTTCCTCGTTTTCTCCAACCCATAAAAAACGACCACACAGTTTCCTAATCTAGGATAGAATTCCTTTGGGTATCCAAGTGAGGGAAATCCAGTAGAAAGGTATTGCTATAAGAACTGATTTTATTAAAATTAGTCTTCTCACCCTTGAGGGCCACTTATAACTCTATTATTTTATACACTTTTAAATCTTGGCCAACAACCACATCCAATCTTGTTTTTTATATGAATCTAGCTTAAGATGGAATCCCAAGTATTTGAAATTGTTCTTCATTGGTTTTACTTCAAAGGGAAGGAAAGTATGAGCTCTATTGATTTCTTCCAAAGTGAAACCTTCATGAACTAAGGAGGACTTTTGTTAATTTATACACATGCATGCAAATTTAAGGAACAGGGTGAGAGAAACTTTTAACTACCAGATTTCTCCTCTAGATCCAGCATTGAAAAGGAGAATATCATCGATAAACGGAAGGTGTGTTGCAGAAATATGTGTGGCTACTTCAATCCCTTTTACATCTCCTATTCATTTATCTGGAAGAATCATCTGACTCGGCCCTTCAACCACCAATAATAAGAGTAGAGGTGATAAAGCACACCCCTATTTGAACCTTCTCTGGCTGTGAAAATAAGGGGAATTTCTCCATTAATTAATACTGCAAAACTCACATTTGTGATGCATCCCATTAACCAATTGATAAAACCAATTTCAAATCCCAGATGAGTAAGTAAAAGGCACAAATAGATCCAGATGATTCTGTCATATGCCTTTGATATGTCTATTTTTTCTATCAATCCTTTTCTTTTTCTCTTTTTGATATTGTGGAGGGTTTCCTAAGAAACTCCTATGGCTTCATGAATTTGTCTTCCATCTAGGAATCCAAATTGTTCCCTGGAAACAAAAAATTGCTAGGATTAGTTTTAGCTGGATGGGTAAGATCATGGATATTATCTTGTATAGGTAATTACAAAGAGAGATTGGTCTAAATTCCTCAAAAGTTTTTGATAATCATTTTTAGGAATTAGAGCCAATAATGTAGAGTTGAATAACTCATATATATGACCTTTGATTCTAGATTCCTCCACCACCTGAGTAAGCTCTTCCCCTTTAAGCTCGAAGAAATGTTGGAAAAATTCAACTGTCCAACCATCTGAACCTGGGATCTTGTCTTTTTGCATTCCTTTAATGACTCTTTCTACTTCTCCTTTTGTTACTTGAGCCATAAGCAAATCATTTTCTTCTTCCTCTGCGTATCTAGGGAATAGTTGGGTGACCTGAATTACTTCTTTTATAGTTTCTTGATCCGAGGCTCTAAAAGGTGCTTTGAAGTGGTCTCTCCCCAGCAACGCTAACTCATCAAAAAAATTTGTTGTGCTTCCATCTTCTTTATTCATTTCCCAAATAGTGCTTATGTTCTTTTTGCCTCTTACATAATTTTGGAAAAACTTTGAATTTTCGTCCCCTAAGGCTATCCAAATGGCTTTACTTTTGAGTCTCCATTATTCTTATTTTTCTTTTAGGATATTCCTTTTTGAAGTCTCTAGTTTATTTATCCTCTCCTTTAATTCTTCTATCTCATATCATTCACCCTCTGGAATTTCCATTTTTCTAGGGATTCTTCAATGATTTATAATTCAACCTCTTCCCTTATCCTTTTTTCTTTTTCCTAGATAGTAGTAGCATGTTTCACTCTTTTGATATTTTTCATAAAATAATTTGTTATGGAATGTTATTAGTCTTGGGCCAGAGGGATCCAGGTAACCTTTACCAAATCATTAAAACTATTTCCTTTAAGCTAAGCTAGAATGAATCTAAAGGGGGATCCAGGCCTCCTACTAGTCCCTTTCATCTCTAGGAAAATAAGAAAATGGTATGATTCTCCTCCCATCCATACCCATTTCCTAAAAATGGAGATTCTGCTAATAAGGTCTTCATTCATGAGAAAGTGATCTAGTCTCTTTACCACCCTAGCTGAACCTAAGCGTCGGCTCCTCCAAGTAGGTTTATTTTTTATCAAGTTAATATCTATAAACTTACATGTCATCAAATTGTTTACAAAGAAATCTACGAGAGGATTATCTTGAGCCTAAGGCCCCTAGGTATCAGCCATACCCAGAGAGAAATTGTAGTCCCCTCGCACCACCAGGTTTGGAACGTTCATAAAGGATTTAGATAAAAGAGAATTACAAAAAGAGACCCTATCATGACAAGGACCTTAAATATTTATGAGCGAAAGATCCATGTGAAGTTTTGAGGAGTAGAGCTCGGCACCAAAAACTAGGTCTGAACCACAAGAGTTTATTAGCTTGAAGCTATTTCCTTCAATCCCATAGCTAAAACCTTTGATCTTCCCTTCATATCAAATGTCAAAAAAGACCAACCTGACATCATTTTACTGAGAGATGCTGACAAAACATCTCCATTACCAAAAGTTTATTGAAGCATAAGTACATTGGGGCACGAATTCTTGAAAATTTCTTTCAGAGCTAGCTTCTTACAAATGCTAGCAAACCCTCTACAATTGAACGATAACACAATCATTTAGAACCCACCTTAAGGGATTGTGTCGCTCTAAGCGCCCCTTTTAGAGAGAGTTGTTTCACATCCACTATATCCATATTTTCTTTAATTTGGGCCTTAGATAAATTATATTTCCTACATCTATTCTTCACAGTTTTTGGAGGCTCATGAATTCCACCTATACCTCCTATGGAGGCTATGGAAAGTTCCTTCTTGTCTTGCAGTCGCAAATTGTAGTGGGAGTCGAAAGAAGAAGAAATAGGGGAGGATGTTGGCTCAATATTAAGTGGGGAATATACAAAGATATTAAGGGTAGGGATTGCTGTAATGATACTGTCCAAACCAAAGGATAAACAACAAACTGAAAGCAAATCTGAAAACAATGGTTTGGAGCGACAATGGCTTGGTAAAACATCAAGTAATGAGTGAAAAGTTGATGCTAAAGAGTAAGGGGGAGGTAAAGTAGTACCCACATACTGGGAAGGAGGAATGATGACTTTGATATCTCCTTGAATGCCCAATTGCCTGTTGTTCCCCCATTCATCTTAGCGTCCAAGCAACTGGTGCTGAGATTCTTCCACCTCCATCGAGTCAAGTCCAATCTCCCGTTGCTCCCCTACTTCTTGATTTTGATTTTCTCATTCCTCCTCTACATTTAATGGTTCTTCATCTCTTGGGACTCCCCTTTGTCTTCTTCTTCTACGAATACCAGGGGACAATATCGTGCCAAATGGTTGTGTTTGTGACATCGGAGGCATCGAAAAGGCAATTCCTTGTAATCAATCATCTGAGTGTGTGAGTACCCATGTACATGTAAATCATTTTTTTCTACCAACACCTCCCTTGGGTCTACCTTTACCAATATTTGAGCCACAGTCCTGCTCTTGGTCTCCCTGAAAGACATGTCTACTTTAAGAAAAAACCCCAGTTTGTTCCCAATTGCATTAAAAATGTCTTCTATCCATAACTGAGGAGGCAAGCCTGGTAGCCGGACCCAGACTGGTATCTCTTCGAGCTTTTCTCTTTGTGCCTCAAATATTAACTTCCATTTCTTGGATAGAATCGATGAAATCTCAAAGCACCAATTTCGCTCAAGTAACCATTCAAGTGCTTTTTCTTTATTAAATCTTACCATAAACCACCCCGGCACCAAGGTGATCACCTCTAATTTATTTTTCAATGCCTACCTTCAAGCCATTGATATCCATTCAACAATGTAATTCGCCAAGTAAAATATTCCCTTTTCTCTCCCCACAATGATGAGTTCGGAGGCTTCCATTGCCTTGTTTCTTTGAGTGTCAACCCCAAGGACAAGACTAGGGTTCGTTGATTTTTTTCTTATGTATTTTCCTTTCTTCCTTTTCGTACCTGAGGACTGGCTAATTCCCTTCCCAAAAACCTCTGGCTAGTTCTGCCCTCCCTTTGAGGGATCGAGGCCTTCATTGAACTTTCCCTTGTGACCTTCTATCAAAATATTTTGTTTGGTAATATCCCCAATCTCTGTAGTATTCCCCTCATTCCCTGGTTGAAAATTTGAAACCCCCACCGAGGCCCCCAAAAGACCCACCTCCAGTCCTTCACCATTCTCAGTCCCCGAGGTTTCTTGGATGCCGATTTGACATCTTAATTCCTTTACCATTGCACATAAACCATGGTTATTTACGACTTTCAACGCCAAACTGACAAGAATGCTTTCGCTCCCTAAAAAAATAAATTGGTTGATAATCTGTTGAGTATTGCTTGTCACATCCTCTCCCTGCTTCCAAACAATTTTAATGGCAAGGAGTCTATTGAATCTTTGGGCCAAACCCTTGTCCTTAACATGTAACTCTTTGACCAAACATGATTTAAGCCCCTCATTTGCCCACATCTCTTAACTATATCTTCAAGCCCTCCCGTAAAACCTACGGATTCAGGAATTTCCAAATAGTTTATGGGAATTACTAGGGGATCCGCCGATGCCTCTATAGAATAACTCGTTGATCTCGCTAGAGTTGTTTGTCCATCCAGAAACCCTTTTTCAAAATCCGAGGGTGTTGTAGTGGGAGAGATGGATTTAACTTTCTCCAGAAACCCTAAACCACCATCAACTTTCTGCTTGTGCCCCGATAGACCCATTTTTCCAGCTTAGATATAGTTGGTAACCTTACCTTGTCTAAGTTCTGTTGAGTTGGCTCGAGACCCCAAACCAATAGGATGTCTTCCGGCTTGACTTCCAGGTCGACATAATCTCTCGGACTAACCATTTTCCCTGCCTGTGTGAATAAAAATATTTACTCTACCGACTGTTCCTTTAGCTTGGTAAAATCCCCGTGGAGATGGGCACTAACAAACTGTGACAACGAAAATTGTTTACCCTCCTTTCTATTACACGGAAATGCCTCCAACAGCTCTTGGAGTATACGAATCCCGAAAAGCGCTCGCCTTCTGCTGTGTGTCTGCTAGATGTTGACAAAGATCTAACTGCGAATGCCATCCGTGCAGCTAAGGCTTCCTTCCTGCGTCAAAACCTAGGAACCCAAAAGCTGAAACTCTAAACTTCATTGCTCTATTTAGTATTGTGTTGTTGCTTTAAATGAAATTTAACTATAAAAATATTAATTATCTAACAAATATTCAACATATTCAATAATAGTAATAATAACCAATAATAATATGAAAAAAAAAAAACTTAATTTTCTAACAAAATATTTAAAACTCTTAATAAATTATAATGAAATTGCCTAACTTAAAATAAGAAACTAGTAATGATATTATTTAACTTTCTAATGCTAATAATTCATTATTGGTTGACCCTCTCATACCAATAATGAATATGATTTCATTATAAGAGATTGATTATTGGTTAACTCTGTGATACCAATAATTTCATTATGAGAGTCATTGTTGTAGTGGTAAAACTTACCATTTTTAAAAAATGGTAGTATGTTAAATAAATAATATAAATATAATGTTAATATTTTTAAAAAGACAAGTAACATAAAATGGATATTTAAATAATAATAATAATAATACTAATATATTTTATTTAAATAAATATTGCAAGTGTAATTTAATTGGTGATTAGTGATTGTTATGTTATATAATTATAAGTATATTATGAAATTAAAAATAAATCTTTTTCAATGAAGTTAAAGAAAAAAAATATTTTATTCAAAATTATATATTTAAAAATAAAAAAAAATTCTAAATTTAAGTTTGATTGATCAATAATGAATTACTAAAATAAATTTTGGTAGACATCACCTAATATACTTTCTAGATCAATAAATTTGGAGCTAACCAATATGATTCATCATAAAAACAAACAATAAACCAATTAATTAAAAACTGATAAACCAAAAATTTTATTATACCGTTTCTATTAAAAAAACAAAAGTAAATAAATAAATAAATAAAAATAAAAAATCCAAGACAGAAAATTTTATTTAGAACGTCTTCTCAACCTTTTAAATTCTCAATAGTTCACTCTTTAACACCATCACTATATTCTCAATAGTTCACTCTTAACACCATCACTATTGGAATGTTTTCGAGTTTCAAAATCTGTTTCTTTACATGAATTATTCCGTACATCTATTCTCATGGGAAAATCTGCCTTTTTTCCACGTTTTATTAGTGAATTTTGTTATTCTTTTTCTTTCCACCGCAGACTGCAACGGCCGCGGCTTTTCTTCTTATAGGTTGTCTCCTCTCTCCTCTTTCGTCTGAACATCTTCTCAAAGGGATATAGGGCAAATCAATACACATTAACAGCTGGTTTCTTTCTCTTTCTCTTTTTTTTTTTTAATTTATATATTTTGAATATTATAAATTATTTTTGTATTTTAAAATGAAAATTTCTGTGATTTATAATGTTATGAGATAATATTTCCAGTAAATCACATATCATTTTTTGTTGTAGACATTTTTGGAACCACTAAATATGATTTATTATCAAAACTTGAATGAAAATATTAACTCAACCAACAATTATATATTATGAAGATGCAAATACACTAGAAAAATAAACATTGAATGAATTAATAAAATAATCAAAATAGACTTTAAAAAATCAATATAAAAAGAAGATATTAAATCTAGTCATAATAAAAAAATATAATAATATGTGATGAATATTCTGATATAATTTCCAAATTATTATGTTGACTTGAAATTATTCCTTTGACTTGATACTTTGAAATAATAATAATTTCAAAAATAAATAAAAAGAAATATCTAAATCTAGTCTCAATAAATGGTAATATTTTTTTGGTTTGTCAAATAGTTTGTCATCCTTCAAGCTTTTCCATAGAGGGCATCTAATCTATCAAAGTCATCTGGGATATCACACTAGGCCTGGGCATCCAATTCTTCATGTGAGCCACGCCAACCCTAAGTTGATTAGATTTTTTAGTGTCTCTTCCCTAGCACAACCACCTCCATGAGGTTGATCATAGGTAGGCTTGCTAAAAAGACCAATCCTCAATGGATTATTCTAATGAAACTTGACTAAATAAATGATAATATTATTATCTTCACTTAATCTTATTACTTTGAAATAATAATAAATTCTCAAATATATATATATCATTAATTTAAGATTTTGCAACATTTTGATAATATGTACTAGTCTTTATATTATTCTAAAATAACTCTTAACCATTCATAGAGTGATTTATTTATTTTCTCTTGGAAAAATATATCATAATTTAGAAAAATTTATCATAATTTATTTTTCAAATTAATAATAGAGCTATATTATAATTTAAAAATTTTTATTACAATTTATTTGTCAAAGTAATTATATATATATATATATATATATATATATATATATATATTTGTAAGTTTGGTAAGACTATATCTTCATCATATCCAATTTCTTACTTTTATTTGTCAAATTAATAATAAAGATAGTTTTTTTGTAAGCTTGGTAAGACTACATATCTTCATCATGTCTAACTTATTTGTCAAATTAATAATAGAGATATATTATGATTTAGAAAATTTTATCATAATTTATTTGTTAAATTAATAATAAAGATAGTTTTTTTTTTTTTTTTTTTTTTTTTTAAGTTTGGTAGGACTGTATCATTCAATCATGTTCAACTTCTTACCCTTATTTGTCAAATTAATAATAAAGATAGTTTTCTTTTGTAAGTTTGGTAGGACTACATATCTTCATCTTTTTTTTTGTAAGTTTGGTAGGACTACATATCTTCATTATGTCTAACTTCTCAGCAAGATCGGGGTATGGCACAAGATTTGAGCCTAAGACATCTTTATCATATCTAACATAGTGTTTTTTTTGTAAGTTTGGTAAGACTACATATCTTCATCTTTTTTTGGTAAGTTTGGTAGAACTACATATCTTCATTATGTCTAACTTCTCAACAAAGTCGCGGTATGTCACAATATTTGAATCCAAAGCTTCCAGTTAGGTGAGACAAACTTCATTTCAACAACCATTTCCAATTAAACTACCAAACAATAATAAAAATAATTATTGTAACTAAACTTCAATATTATTAAAAAAAAACTGATCATTTAAAATTCTCTAACTAATAATACAAACCAATACAGTTTCACTCTGGCAAAATACCTCTTAAATCATTCTTCTTCTTCTTCATTTTTTTTAAATGATTGTCCACCTGCCATCCATAAAAATTTGGACCCCTTACTCGTCCATCCATTCGGGAACTATTACCTTTTCTTAATCTACTAAAACCGTTTGGGCAGCTAACGACAACCATTGACTTTTACAGAGATTCTTCATATAATTTTAAAATACTTGAGCATCAAACAACTTGGATGAAACTTTATAGCAAAATACTTTTATATGCTTTTGTTTTTTCCGCTGTAATCCGGTTTTTAATAAAATTTTAAAATACTTGAACGTCAACAAATGGGATGAAACTTTATACAATTTTTTTATTATATATTTTTCTTTTTTTTTTAATTTAATGATATATAATTTTGGGTTAGAACTTAACTTTTTGTTTTCTTAAATATAAAAATAATGATAATATTATAAAGAAAAAAAAAATCTGGAGTAATTTTTTTTTTCTAATTTTTTTTTGAGTAATTTATATATAATCAAAATTTCAATTTAAATAATACAAATCAAAATTTCACCTCAAATTTTTCTATCAAATTTTGACATTAGAAAATCCAAAATATCACACTAAAAACAACTCAAAGTAAGATTTCAAAATTATTCAATTACACATTAACCAAATTTTAACATTCAGGTAAACTGGAATCAAGAAGGAACATCAGTGATGCGTTAATGTAACAACTAGCAGCAACAACAGAGACTCGTTACTTTGACAACTGGAAGCGACAACACTGATGCGTAAAATGATTCGCATAATTGCACGACGTACAACATGTTAGAGCCGTTTATTTTTAAAAATGTTCGGCCAATAAAAATTTACAATATTAAAATGAAACATGTATCATGTTGTTAAATGAATAATCTTTAAAATGAAATGATATGTTTTTATAAATGTCCAGAAACTATGATGGTTATCTCACGTTATTTCTTTTTGAAAATTGTGTTTTATGTAAATATGTATGTTTTATTTTTTTGAATAGTTATAAGAGAATGAATGAAAGTGGTATATATTTTATTGGTTTAATTATATAAGTTAAATGGTTGATTAATGTTTATAGTTTTAGGGATGGTTTGTCTAAGGAGGCCATAATTTTGCTAGGAAAATTAGATTTTTGTTAGAATGTGGTGATTTTTTTTTAAGAAATTCAATTTTGTAAGTGTTTGAATCATTTTTGTTTGGTGGAAATGGATTCACCACCATCAAGAACATCTTGGCCACTTAAAATCTTGAAGCTTGATAGTTGTAGCCATGTTTTTCCATTATTTTGGAGGCAAAAATGTGGGCTTGTTAGACTACGACAAGAAATACCACTAGTAAGTTGAATGCTCATAGGTCTAAGAGAACAATGCAAGAAAGAAAGACAACTATGGCAACAATGTTGGTAAGAATTAAAATATTAGAGTTAAGGAAGTTAGTTGCATGGTTAAGAAACCTCTTAATAAAATCCCTATTTATATAACTCAAGTAACTTAATAAATTTAATCACAAGCTTTCATTAAACAATGATAACCGATAATATTATTTTTATTAAATCTTTGACCATAAACTTAAGGTTTTTAATTAAAAACCTCTAAAATCTAGCACCCTCTTTCCAATACAAAATTGATTTTTTTTATTAAATCTTGAACATAAACATAATATTTTTAATTAAAAGAATCTAAAATATGACAACCTCTTTATAATATAGACATGCATATAAGGCTAATTAATATGATGTTATTAATGGGATACATTAACAATTTCATATTAAGATTTGATACTTATATTTCAATAAATTTTGAACAAGTGTTTTGTAGTGGTTTGTATTTGTTAATTTGATAGGGAGAGACACTTATGAAGAAAAATAGTTCACCCTTCTCATCATTAAATAGATAATTTACAATAGAAATTTGACTAACAACCAAATAGGCTTGATGTTGTGAAACAATAGAAATTAACTCCTTTCTATAAATAGCAAAAACAACTAACTAATCAATATTTATATTTCAATAAATTTTTAAAAAGTGTTTTGTAGTGGTTTTTATTTGTTAATTTGATAGGAAGAGACACCTTTGAAGAAAATAATTAACCCTTCTCAATATTAAATAGATAGTTCACAATAGGTTTGATGTTGTCAAACAATAGAAATTAAACTACTTTCTATAAATACCAAAAACAACTAACTAATAAACTAATCACCAGGACATGGTTGAACAAGTAAGAATACATGCTTTAACATTCCCTCTTAATATGAAGTATTCCATTCTTTAGTATTAGCAATGCCTAAGCACTACCTTTGAAACTCAAAAACAATTCTTCCCAATGGTTTAGTCAAGATATCTACTAGTTGATCTTTAGATCTACAAAATTGAAGGGAATTGTCACTATTATTGATAAGATCATGAATAGCTTGTTGTTCATTATGAAATCCACCCTCATCTCCCATCTGATATCTTGAGAGAATCCCTTCGCATTTCCTCATCATGTAAGTCAGTAAAGGAGGATATGAGCCTATCCTATTCTCTGCTTCTTCAACAAGCCTCTTGAGTTCTAAATCTCGTGGCCAACCTCTTAGGCTCAATGTTGATGTGCCATCCTCCTCCCTAGCCTCAAAATACGAAGACACCTCTTCTTGGCCACATATTTAAACCACTACTACCATCTTGGACTCCCTTGCCTACTCCAATTTACTTGTCCTCTTCTCCAACTTTTTTACTTTGTATGTCAAACTCGACATGATGTCCACATGTCATGAGAAAAGAGACTCCACATATATGATGCTTAACTCTCTAAATGTCACACCACAATACTTACTCTCAAAGATGGTGTCCATCCTCACTATTGTATTTGGGTCTCCCCTTTGATCTTATGTTGACCCTACCACCTATAGCTTCCCAACCTTAGCTACATCTTGTTGCTCCAAAGAAACCACTTTCATCTTGATCGAGAAATTCCTTACAAAGTAATCCTCTATACAAATCTAATAAGATATGGGCTTCTTCACTTTGGATACACCTACTGGTTTGCCATCCTTGGAAGTCTTCCCTTTCTCTTGGTCATTCTTCTTCTTCTTTCTCCTATCACTCCAAATAGCCTCCAGATCCTTATTATCTATCTAGTAGTTAAGAAGTTTCTTAACTACAATGATGGATGTTGCAAGAGATTGGACTCCTTGCTTCATAAATTCCTTCTTTCCCCATGTGTATATATTGTTGAGGAAGTCGTATACCCTGTACTTCTCATGCATATCTCTATGATCCAACATAAGACATAAGAACTCTTTGATATATCTCTAAATTTTACCAATATGATTCATCTCCCTTAAGCGATCCCTTACCACCCACTCATGATTCCTTGGTCCAAACTATGCATACAAAGCCTCTTTCAACTATGTCCATGTCTCAATCCCATTTGTGATGCAACCTGTTGATAAGTCTTCATCCCTAGTCCTCTACCAAAGTCTTGTTGTACCTGTGAGGTACATGGCTACTACTTTGACTTTTATCTCTTTAGAAAAATCCGTCATAAGTTCCAAAATTTGTCCCATGTCCCAACAAAATCTTCCCAATACCTGAGTGCTCCTTGTCCCATCATACATTTCTATTTCTTTCAACTTTACCTTCATAGATGAACTGCCTCAACTTCATCCTATGACTTGCTTCAATAGTACAATGGTATCAGTCTCGTCTCTTGTGAGTGCCACAAGAGACTTCACCTTATATTCCAAGTTCTTCATCTGATTGTCGTGATCCTAGACTTGTATCATTATCAACTCAATGGGGTAGGACCTTGACTCACTGGCCCCTTAATATCCTAAATCTCTGCTCAGAGTTCCTCAAACTTCCTTCCATGACCTTCCATCCCTTTAGCCATCCATGCCAAGGTAATCTCAAGATATTTGACCTTCTCAAATATTGTTATCTCATATTGGTCCATTGGGTTATATCTAGTATTGGCTATTGTGACTTTCTTATTCCTAGATGTGATCTTGTCAAGCTCACTTCAACTTTCCCAACTACAACGTAAACTAAGAACAATTAGCCAAAAATCCTTTTCCCACTTGGAAGTCAACTACATAAGTCCCTTCCCCCAATAACTTGCAAACAGAAGGAAAATTTCTTTGAAATATTCCTTCAGCCTTACTTCCTTCAATGTACTTTGTATGTAGAGTGGTGTGCTCTCAATACCACCTTAAGGTGAAGAAGTGTGATAATGGTATCTACTATATGTCCACCTAAAATATGAGTGATATGCTCTAATAACAACTTCAAGTTGGTGAAGAGATCTACTATTCCACCTAATGATCTCTTGCTTCAGTACCAACTTTAAGTGGTAGAAGAATAATGCTACCGACTCCTCTACCTCTTCTTGGTATAAAGTGGGTTTCAACTCTAATACCAATTGTCACAATGTTAGTTGCTCCTACAATCACAAGGCACCTCTTGGGTGCACCACAATCCCTCAAACATGCGAGATTGATGTGTTTCGTAGTTGTCTAGTGTAGTACAATGTTACTTCACTAGACTTTGCCTCACAATGTATTACCCATGTTTTTCTCTATATTATTATTAATGTGTGGAATTCATCAAACATAGAGTAGTAATAACAATGTCACATCATCTTCCACTAAAAAAATCATGAACATCATATGAAAGATAGCATCATCATAATAAGAGTGAACAATTTCAATGGAAACGACTCTTTTTCCTTCTTTTATTAAAATTTATATGTACAATAATTACCTAAGATAATGGCTCGGTTATGTTATCACTCCATAATTTCCTAGGATGTGGAGAGAAGCCCAAAGGTAACCAAAAAACCACTTGCAAAGCTGGGATCTCGCTTCTGATTTAGATTTTTGTTTTAAGATACTAGGCTAGTTATTAAGTTTCTGAAGTTGGTTTTTCAAAGATTTGGTTGAAAATTGCAAGGAAAGTCCATTGGGCATGGAGTCACGAGTCTTTGGGTGATCAAACACAAAAATAATAGAGCAGTTGTAACAGGGCAGGATAGGCAAACTCTTAGATATTTAAAAGTATTTGTGGAGTGTGTAAGATGAATATGATTTAAGTTCAATTAAATATAGAGCATTCTGGGATAAATTTTATACTTAACACCGGAATGAAAACAATGATATTGTTTACAAGCTAGAGCAGAGTACACTTAAGCAAATTTGGCCCTTTATCTTCTTGAAACAATATAGATTGAAAACATATGGAAAACTCAGAAAATAACAATTTCACATGAGAAAGTACATCACCAATTACTTTACAAGGAAATCCTAAAACAAAAACTCTCTATATTATTGCAAACTGATCACTTTAGTAAATGCATAACTTATATTAAAATATGGCTCCTTTCTTCATACAATTTCCATTCCTTGTTAAGCCTTATTACGATATATTTATAAAATTTCTGCTAAACTACTTTCAGATTCCAAAATGAATTTATTATAGAAAATACTCTAACAAAATTACATATTTCTCTAAAACATAACTAAAAAATAGAATCTTTGGACAAATTCGACTATTTGTTGAAATCTTTTAGGGAATTTGTTGTCAATTGTGCTCCTTTTCTGCTCCTTGCTTCTGTTTCCATACCAAAATGTAGGTCTTCACTTTTATGTTTGATCAAGAAACTCCAATAGTTGGTCCCACCTTTCTTCATGTGGGATTGAAAAATTCACCATGCTCCTAAATTTTTCATCCACTTCAGTGTAAATTTGGAAAGTTGGCTTATTTACAAACAAATGATGAATTTTGCGTTGTATATTCAAATCATGTTGCAAACCCTGTAGGAAAGCTTCTCCACTGATGCTTCCCTTTGCTTTTGTAAACTTTGATACATCTACAACAATGCTTTCCTGATAAGTCTCTAATGGAATCAATTCACCATTAGATTTTCTAAGCTCTGGAAGTCCCTTTTCCTGTAGTGCAAAAATTGTTTTATTGAATCTCTTTACCTGTAGCACCAGCTGTTTGTATTTGTTTTCTAATTGTACCATCATATTTTTTTATTATTCAAAACTCTTTTGACTTCCATCACTACTTATTTTTTGTCCTAGATATTAAGCTCCTCCAATTCTTCTCTGGTTTTAGAATTTAACATCCTGATAATTTTGTGCGCTTCTTCTAGTTTATGCCCAATGTCAGCACTTGTCTAATCTATTTCTCTCTTCACTCTTCGTACCAATTCCTCCTATTCAAAAATGATTTGAATGCAGGGCCATAAATCTGTAATGTTGGCATTGATGTTATGCCAAAAGATGCTCTTTTGATCTGAACTTAAACATGAACACAACAAATTACATACATAATCATAAATATAGAGATGCAGTAGAAAAAAACTTCATTTCATTAATAGAACAATATTGAACTATGCTTACAAACAAAATGGAAATAAGATAGCTTGGGCGATGGTAGGTTATCTCTGAGAAGATATCTGACAGCTACATGCCAACTTAACTATGTTATAATGGGGCTCAAGGGCCTATTTATTATTGAAAAACATGAGAAAACCCTAAACAACCAAAACCCTAACCACATGAGATGCAACACCAAGAGTTTCTGGGCCCCATTGGGGTTAGTTGAGCAACCAACTTCTCGGGGTCATAACTTGGTCATATTATCTCTGTTCGGTGCATACGATACCTTGTTGGAAATTTCTTTCTGAGTACTACAGGTTTCACCATAGGCCCCTTCCTACAACTATGAGGCTGCAAAAGACCTAAAAAAATCATCGTTTAGGGTGTCAAAACTGTTCTGGAAGTTTAGGACCCGAAAAAACGCTAAAAATAGTAGATGCTGAAACAAACAAGGAAACATATGAAAGTGACAGGGGGGTCTAGGTGGAATAGGTGAGTGGCCACCAATATCCACCTAGATCATTCCTTCCCCCTTAGGAAGAAATGGTCCCCATTACATGTAGAGCCTGCATGAGGTGAGGAATTTTTTTTTGAACCTGGTCCCTAGTGAACCACTTACCCTCGTGAAGGAGTTGGATTTCATTGACAACTCGATATAGCTGTATCCTCTTTCAGTGAGTTTCTTGATCTGTGTGTCCATGATCTGATCAGTTGTGGTCTGTTCCATGCAGTTTGAGTTGAGCTCTGTTGGTTTGAGTTATTCTCCAATGTCGGATGTGTCCAACAATGGTGGAAAGTATGGCCAAAGGTGGTCTACATTGAACATTGGGTGTAGACCAAGTAACGGTGGTATGTTGAGCTCAAAGGAATTGTAACTGACAGCCTTGGTGATGGTGTAGGGTCCATATCGGAGTGGGCAAAGCTTGCAGTGGGGTCCAGCGAGGCACTCCTTCCGTGACACTCAAACTTGTCGCCCACCTGGAACTTGTGCGACACTCAATGTTAATCATGGTGTTGCTTGTACTTAGCATTGGATCTGTCCAATATATCATGGACCTGTTGGTGGATGTGTTGAATGCACTCAATGAATTTGTTAGCCCTTTTGGCTGTGTACCGGATGTGAGTTGAATCTTCCTGAGTGGCTGTAAATGGTACGACCACATAAATGGGACATAATGGTTGAAATCCTAGCCCTACCTGAAAGGCGATGTGGCCTGTTGAGCTATTGAGATCTCTGTTGTAGCTGTGTTGAAAAACAAGGGAGAATTTCATCCCACATGCATGGATGCTTCGAGTTATACAGGAACAAAATGTGTACAATCATCCTGTTGACAACCTATGTTTGGCCATTAGTTTGGGGATGGAAAGTCATGGACTTAGTAAGTTTTGTATCCAGCATCGACCAGAGGTTGGACCAAAATGCACTGAGGAATCTGTTGTCCTGATCTGAGAAAATGGACTGTGGGATCCCAAAGTGTACCAACACTCTTTTAAAGAAGAGCTTAGCAATGGCCTCTACTTTGATACTCTTCTTTCAGGCCGCCATGATGACCATCTTAGAGAATCTGTCGACAACCATGAAAATGTAATCGTTGCCTTAGTAGAAGGAAGGCTCGACATGGAATCCATGGAGATAGATTCCCAAGGCCGACTAGGAGTAGGTAGAGGAGTATATAGGCCTTGCTTCTTGATGGTTGGTTTGGAAATGGTGTAGGCAGTGTAGGATCTAATGTACTTCCCAACATCCTCACAAAGTTTCAACCAATAGAAATACTTCTGCAATACCACCACTGTTTTCTCTACTCCAAAATGTCTACCAACCCATCTGTAGTGCGCCCCCAAATCATATTGGCACGCTTGCTTAAGGAACAAAAATGTGTCCCAGGTGGTATAACAGTGCATCCTAAAGGTGAAAATTTGGAACTTTCTTCCCTTCTAGGATTTTTTGGTATGTGCTGCCAAATTCTGGGTCGTTCTTGTAAAGATGCAACCACCCCAAAGTCTTGTGACCATAAGGGTCAAGCACAGTGATCAGTGCCATGAATAGTAGTAGGTTGAGGAAATTAAAAACATTATGGGTGTTTCCATTCTTATACTTAATGTTCAAATGGAACTGTTGCAGGTAGGTGGACCATTTCTGATGGAAATCTTTCTGAAACTTCCCCTGTGTTTGTATGAACTGTAGGGGTCGGTGGTTGTGTGGATAACTGTTTCCTTCCCCATAATGTAATGCTTCCATTGACGACGGGCCTACACAATGGAATACATTTCTTTTTCGCAAGTAGGATACTTTTAAACTGTGTCTGAAAGTGTCTCACTGTGGTAAGCCACTGGATGCCCATGCTGAGTATGAACCACAATAATAGCATATTCAGAGGCATCTAACTCAATATCAAATGGTTGTTTCAGGTATGGTAATGTGAGCACTGGTGCAGAGTGGACGTGATTATTCAACTCAGAAAATATTTGTTGTTGGGCTTTAGACCGAAAAAAATTTCCTTTCATTCTGCCCTTGGTGACTTGACTTAAAGGCCAAGTGATATGAGAGAACCCAAAAAGTTGTGGAGCTCTATTAGAGTTTTTTGGGCTGGCCAATCCTGAATGACTTGTACCTTGGCTGGGTCCACATGTACACCCTTATCAGCAATGATGTACCCCATGTTTTGAACATGGGTTAGGCAAAAGTGAATTTCTCCAAGTTAGCACACAACTTATGTTTTCGCAGGGTTTGAAGGACCTATTAAATATGGTGGAGGTGGTCTTCCTAACTTTGCCTGAAGATTAAGATGTCATCTAAATACACCATAACAAATGCATTGGTGAAGGGTTGCAAGATGTTGTCCATCAGTTTCATGAAGGTTGCAGGTGCATTCGTCAATCCAAGTGGCATCAACAACCATTCGAAAAGGCCCTCCTTGGACTTGAAGGAAGTATTCCACACATCAGAGGGTTCAATAGGCACCTGGTGATAACTTGACTTCAATTCAATCTTGCTAAAATATTTTCCCCCCTTGAGCTAGTCCAGAAGGCCATCAATCCATGGGATCGAGTACTTATTCTGTACAGTGATTTTTTTCAGCACCTGATAGTCTATACAAAGTCTCCAGGTCCCATCCTTCTTCTGTACCAATACACTCATGTTATAAAATTTTATTTTACATAGCAATGGAACACATAAAATATTGCAGTAATATAAACACAGAAAATGCATAAAATAAGAGAGACACAGATATACGTGGTTCACCCAGTTTGGGCTATGTCCATAGAGAAATAACCAGTCCTTCCTTTTATATTATCCAACAAACTAAAGAGATAAAACCTACAGTAGATCCACTATAATTCCCTCTTCACTCTCAATCTACTCTCTCTTCCTCACTCAGAATACAAATATACATAGACGCAATACAATTCCCTCATATATAGCGAGGGGTTGCCTTCTGGGGAAAAAAAACCCTAAATTAAGCATAACTTCTACCATTAGCTCTCCACCTAATGAACGACCTAGATTGACTACGAAATTACAACATTTTACAAGGAAATTTTACATCTATTTTTGCTTTGGGGGTGCTGCCCCCCTGGACCCCTTGCAACGTATATTTTATAGGCGACTTTGTCATCCCATTACGAACTGGGGTCCAAGGCGGCGATACCTTTGAATACAAAATATAATCAGGCTCCACACCCAACAATCTCCCACTTGGAGACCCATTATAGCATCTCTACCGCTGCTTCATTTGCTAGACAATGCCTCTACTTTGGACCTGGTTGTTTCTTATCTTCTTCATCATACTTGAAGACCTTGAAACTGAGCAGACTCTCAGTTTCTCCCTAGTTACAACTTTTGTTAAGATATCTGCAAAATTCTAGCTAGTGTGTATCTTTTCCATATTCAACTGTCCATCATCCAATGTTGACCATATGAAATGGTACTTGAGCTGTATATGTTTAGTCTTGGAAAGAAATGCAGAGTTATTAGCAAGATGTATGGCACTCTGGTCGTCAGTGTATAACCTGCCCAACTCCTGCTTATTACCCAATTCATCCAGAAACCTTTGTATCCAAATCATTTCTTTACTAGCCTCTGTAGCAGCAACATACTCTGCTTCTGTTGTTGAGAATGCAACAACACTTTGCATTTTTTAGACCCAACTGACAGTTGTTCCACCTACAGTAAACACATACCCTGTGGTGTTCCTCTTGTTATCTCTATCACCCGCCATATCTGCATCAACATATCCCTGTAGAGTAATGTTTGAACTACCAAAGCATAATGCTTGATTTGTGGTACCTCTAAAATACCTGAGAACCCACTTTATTTCCATCCAATGTTCTTTTCCTGGATTGTTCATGTACATGCTTACAATTCCCACTGCATGTGCAATATCAGGCCTTGTGTAGACCATTGCATACATTAAGCTTCCAACTACTGATGCATATGGAACTTTAGACATATCATCCATTTCTTAGTGAGTCTTGGGACACATTTCCTTACTTAGTTTGAAATGGCTAGCGAAAGGTATACTAACTAGATTTTCATTTTGCATATTAAACATTTTGAACACCTTTTGTATGTACTCTATCTGAGACAATGTTAATTTGTGATTCTTCCTATCTCTAGTTATTCTCATACCAAGGATTTGTTTTGCAGTGCCCAAATCCTTCATTACAAATGAGTTTGCCAACTTTCTTTTGAGCACATTTATTTCTTGCTTGTTAGAATCTACAACAAGCATGCCATATACATACAATAATAATATAATATAGCTGCCATCATTTTGTCTTTTGAGATAAACATAACGATCAAAGTGACATTTAGTATAACCTTGTTCAGACATAAACCTGTCAAATTTTAGATACCATTGCCTTGGAGCCTGTTTTAAGCCATACAAGCTCTTCTTCAACCTACACACTACTTTCTCCTTCCCTTTTACCTCATATCCTTGTGGCAGCTACATATATATCTCTTCCTCTGAATCCCCATGGAGGAAATTTGTTTTTACATCTAACTACTCAAGATGCAAATCTTCAGCTACTAGTAGACTTAAAATAGTTTTGATTGAAGTCATTCTAACAATAGGAGAAAATATCTCATCAAAGTCTATACGCTTTTTCTGTGCAAATCCCTTCACCACAAGTCTAGCCTTATACCTTTGTCTACCTCCATCGTCTTCCTTAAACCTATAAACCCATTTATTCTGCAATTTTGTTTTACCTGTAGGCAACCTGACTAAGTCCCAAGTCTAGTTATGTGCTAAGGAGTCCATCTCTTCTTTCATGGCTTGCTCCCACTTCTTCTTGGTTTCTACCTGCACTGCTTCTTCATAACATTCTGGTTCACCATAACCAGTTAACAATACATAATATAATTAAGGAGAGTATCGTTTAGGGGTTCTACTTATTCTGGTAGATCTTCTAACACCATTTTCAGGTGTTTGAGGTGCTTGTCGCTATTGTGGTTGTTGTTTTGGCTGTTGATCATTATGATTTTCAGGCACCATCACTTTTTCTGTGATCTCTTCAAGAACTGTGTATTCTATGTTTTTTTTTTTTTTCCTGTTTCTTTTCCTACAACTGATCCTTATACAAAACCTTTTCATTGAATATGACATCTCTACTCCTAATGATTTTTTGTTTTTCATAATCATAAAAGCAATAACCAAAATCATTAACACCATATCCGATAAAAGTACATTTCTTTGATTTTTTCCTCAAGCTTTGTTCTATTTTCTTTATTAATGTGGACAAAGGCTTCACAACCAAAAGTCCTTAAAAAAGAGTAGTTTACCATTTTACCTATCCATGCCTCCTCTGGAATACCACCGTCCAAGAAACTTGAAGGCCCTTTGTTTATTAGATAAACAACAATATCTACAACATCTGCCCAAAATTGTAAAGGAAATCCTGCATGAAATCTCATGCACCTTGCACGATCCATGATTGTCCCATTCATCCTTTCTGACACATCATTTTGTTGTGGTGTTCCTGAAACTATCTTCTCTCTGCGAATTCCATTTTTTGAACAGTACCTATCAAAATATTTGCTACAATATTCACCTCCATTGTCTGATCTGAGACACTTCAACCTTTTCCTGTCTCATTTTCAACCAAAGGTTTCCATTTCTTGAAAGTGTCAAATACATCAGATTTATTTCGAATACAATAAATCTACGTTTTTCTCGTTGCATCATCAATAAAAGTAACATAGTAACAAAAGCCACCAACAGATGATACCTAACCTAGTCCCCATACATCTGTATGCACAAGCTCTAATTTTTCACTATTCTTTTCTTTCCCAACTTTGAGAAATCTGACTCTCTTCTCTTTTCCATAAACACAATTTTCATAGAATTCCAAATCAACATGCTTCAAACCTGGCAACAAATTTCTTGAGTGAAGTATCTGCATCCCCTTCTCACTCATGTGCCCAAGCCTATGATGCCACAATTTCGTATATTCTCCTATAGAGGTTAAAGCATTAACAGAATTAGAAATACCATTGCATAAATACAATGTACCCACCTTTTCTCCTTTTGCTATTACTAGGGCTCCTTTCATGACCTTCCAGGGTTTATCTGTGAGAGTAGTTACACAACCTTCACCTCCCAATTGCCCTGTTGAAATCAGATTTTTCTTCAGATCTGGAACATGCCTTACCTCCTTCAGTAGCCATTGATTTCCATTTTGCTATTTTATGAAAACTGTACCCATTCCAATGATTTTGCAGGGTTTATCATCACCCAATCAAACCTATTCAAAATCTCCTTGAACATAATCATGAAAATGTTTCCTATCAGGTGTGGCGTGGAATGAGGCCCCTGAATCTACTACCCAGGCATCAATAATATTTTCTAATGAAAGAATCAAAGAATCTTGCAACACATCACCTGTCACATTCGCTTCATGATTGTTTTCTTGTTGCGCGTCTCCTTCTTTTCCCTTCCGAGACTTGCAGTATTTCTTCAGGTGTCTTTTCTTCTCACATTTCCAACACACTATCCCTGACCTGGACTTGGATCTGCCTTTTCTTGACTTACTGCAATATCCAGGGCTCTTTCCTCTTTCCATTTTTCTTCCCCTAGTCTCTGCAGTCAAAGCATTACCTGATGTCTCACCGGAGCTTTTCCGTTGCAATTCCTTGCTAGGGATTGCACTGATAACATCATAAAACTTTAAAGTACTAGATCTAGAGATAGAGTTACTAATGGCCATAACTAAACCATTCCAACTTTCTAGAAATGAGCACAAAAATAACAGAGCCCTAACTTCATCATCAAAAGTTACCCTTACAGAACTTAACTGACTGGTAACTATATTAAATTCATTTAAATGATCAGCAACAGATCCACCTTCTGACATATTCATATCAAATAAATGCTTCATAAGAAATACCTTATTTGAGGCCAAGGGTTTTTCATATAGTTTGGCCAATGTCGACATTAAACCCTCTGTTGTCATTTCCTTTGAAATATTAAATGCTACTGACGTCGTTAGGACCAACCGTATTGTTCCAAGTGCTTTTCTGTTGAGAATATCCCATTCAGTGTTTGTCATACTCATCGGCTTCTTTTCCTTTCCGCTCAATGGTTGGTATAGATCTCTCTAGTACAAATAATCTTCCATCTGCATCTTCCATAGTTGGTAGTTTTGGACGTTAATTTTTTCGACCCTAAACCTACCATCTTCCACCATTGCTCCCACTCGAACCAGGAACCCTTCTCTCCTGTGAGTTTATTAGCCAAATAGACCTCCGGCTCCAATACCAATTGTTAGAAAATTATATATTACACAGTAATGGAACGCGTAAAATACTGCAGAAATATAAACATAGAAAATGCATAAAACAAGAGAGACACATATATACGTGGTTCACCCAGTTTGGGCTATGTCCATGGAGAAACAACCAGCCCTTCCTTTTATATTATCTAGTAAACTGATGAGATACAACCTACATCAGATCTGTTGTAATTCCCTCTTCACTCTCAATATCCTCTCCCTTCCTCACCCAGAATACAGATATACATAAACACAATACAATTCCCTCATATATAGCGAGGGGTTGTCTTCTAGGGAAAACAACCCTAAATTAAACATAACTTCTACTGTCAGATCTCTTCCCAATGAATGACCCAGATTGACTACAAAATTACAACATTTTACAAGGAAATTTTACATCTATTTTTAGCTTCGGGGCACTTCCCCCCCTGGACCCTCCCTGCAGCGCATATTTTACAGGCGGCTTTGCCACCCCATTACGAACTGGGGTCCAATGCGGCGACACCTTTGAATACATAAGATAATCAAGCTCCACACCCAACAAATTGGGCTCCCATAGGATGGTGAACTTGGCATGATGTACCTTTTCTGCAATAGTTCCTGAATTTGCCTCTTGATCTCATCATTCTCCAGAATAGAGCATCAATAGATTGATCCATTGGGTAGCGACGCATCCAGGGTCAAATCGATGGAGTGCTTGACCTAAAAATGTAGAGGTACCCCTGTAGGTGAGGTGAAAATATCCCTGTACTCCTCCATGACCTTATCCATCTGCTACTACTATGCAGAGTAGCCTTGCCTAGAAGTTGTGGCCACAACCTTCTTCTTGCCCCGAGGGTGAAAAAAATCCTAGTCTGTGAAAGATCTTATTACATTTATTTTTAGTGATCAAAGAGATGGTAGTAGGCGGGGCTACCTCTGGTATCCCGCACAACTTATTGGCCAAAGAAATAATCACAAAGAGAGGTCTATACTCATATACATAATGTCACTTCCACAAGTATGGTTTTCCTAACAATACATCACAAACTTCAAGAGGACCAACATCATATAGTACCTCATCCATGAAGGTCTTGATGTTGTATGGCAAGAAACAAATTTGGTTGACATGGAGATCTCGTCCTTGGTGAAACCACCAGATGGTGTACGACTGTGGATGTCTTTTAGTTTTTAGGCCCTTCCGCTTCACGACATCTACTAAAATGAGGTTCTTTTGGCTCCCGCTATCGACAATGAACTATAGCAAAGAACCCTTCACCCACATCTGTGAGTGGAAGATGGGTTCCCCCTCCTCTAGATCTTCGGGCTCAATATTCTGGATCTTGGTGGTGGTCACAACGGTACTGGGCTCTGCATCAATGATTTTCTTCCCTTTGTCATTCCCCTGATCGGGTTTTGATTTAGAGTCGGAACATGCATATGATTCATAGGCCTTCATCTCAGCAACAGTGATTGCTTGGCCCGACACTCATTTGTGTTGTGAGTGGAGCTCTTATGGAACTCACACCATTTTTCCCATGTTCTTCTTTGTCTTCATGGTGTTGTTCTTTGCTTGCAGCTTTGGCAAGATTTCTTAGGTAGCCTCGCCTTGGCTCTTCCCTTTTATCTGTGGTTTGGGGGCACCTTTTCCTTGCTTTAGATTCGCAGATCCAAAGTCCCGCTTTTCTCATTTAAACTTATGCTCAATCTTGATAGTGTATCGGTATGTCATGCTAAGCGAGGAAATGTCCAGGAACTCAATCTCATCCTAGATGTAATTGTGGAGATAGTCATGGTACTTGAGTACCAAATTCTGCTTAGTATCCTTGATACCGAGCTTCGTGTGAAGGGTATGGAAAATATTTTTGAACTCTGGCACATCTTGGTCCCTTCCCTGCCATAGCGTGGTCCACTTTATGTATTTATCTTCATAGCTCTTGACAGGGTAATATTGTCCCTTGATGGCATCTCGGAAAGAATCCCAAGTGGGTGGGGCTGAAAATAGTGAGGGTTCACTCTCGTCTTTTTGTTCATAGTAGGTTTCCCACCACTCCTTGATGTGTCATGAGCGGCTTTGAGAAGTGCAAAAGTAATCTTTTCCCGATTGGAAAAGTCATGAACTGAAAAATATCCTTCCAACAGATTTAACCATTTATCTATGGCGTTTGAATCATCGAAGCTAACTTGTACCTTAAAAGGAGTGGTGATTCTAGAGTGACTGTTGGATGAAGATGTGTCGTCTGTGGGTAGCCGTCGAAGGATTTGGGCAAAGTTATCCATCATCGCATTCCTCTCTCGCTTGAGGGCTTCCTTGAGAAAATTTTTGAAAGGATCTCTTGCCCCCTCGTCTTTCTTTTCTTCTTCCATGGGAGGTCATCAGACTTTGTGAGGCTAATCTTGCAACGGTTCAACCAAATCGAGCCCTAACTACTTATACCCTGACCTCGTTGGGGACATTCAATGAAACACAGAGAAAGAGTAGACTGCTATGATACCACTGATCTGAATTGAAACATGAACGAAACAAATTACAGATATAATCATAAATACAGAGATGCAGCAAAAGAACACTTCATTTCATTAATAGAAAAATATTGAACTATGCTTACAAACAAAATGGAAATAAGATAGCTCGGGAAATGGTAGCTTATCTCTAAGAAGAGATGTGGTGGCTACATGCCAACTGAATTGTGTTACAATGAGGCTCAAGGGCCTATTTATTATTGAAAAACATGAAAAAACACTAAACAACCAAAACCCTAACCCTGGGAGATGTAACACCAAGAGTTTGTGGGCCCCGTTGGGGTTAGTTGGGTAGACAACTTCCCGGTGTCGTAACTTGGTCATACTATCTTCGTTTGGTGCGTATGATACCTTGTTCGAAATGTCTCTCTGAGTACTACAGGTTTTGCCATAGGCCCTTGCCAATGACAATGGGCCTACAACGGACCTAAAGAAACGTTGTTTAAGGGGCCAAAACTACTTCGGAAATTCAAGACCTAAAAAACTACTAAAAATAGTAAATGCTGAAATAAACAAGGAAACATATGAAACTAATTGGGGGGTCTAGGTGGAATAGGAGGGTGGCCACCATTATCCACCTGGATCATATTTTATTCCCCTCACATTTGAATGATGATAGTCTGGATCTCAAACTTCTGAATTTGCTGAATAAGTAAGAAGTTCTTATGCACTTCTCCCAAGTATGCATTAACTGCCTTTATTTTGTTCTCCTCCATCTTGGTCAAAGCTGCTGCCAGTTTCTCAACTTCTTTGTTTGTTAAATACAATTCCCCCAAAGCTTGAGTTAGCCTTTTTGAGGAGTCTGAAATTGCTATTTGTAATAGGGGCTGAATTATAGTCTCTGTTGTTGATGTTCTTGTTGTTGTACCTATTGCTTCCCATCTTTCCTTTTCCTTTTGCAGTGCCTCCATTTCCTATTCCATTTTTTGTATTTGAGCATTCTACTCCACCACTAAAGTAAATGACTTCTCTTTCTCCATCTCCTAACTTGTGACTTCTTTGGCCTGGGGGTGTTCTGTAGTAGGGAGCTTAAGCTATTTTTGAGAGCCTGAATGTCAACATTCTTGATTTTAATCACTTCCTCTATTGTCTTGACATGAGTAGGATCATATCCTAGTTTAACAACTAATTCTTCTAACATTTTGATTCTGGTATCTTTAGCCATAGAGGGCATCCTCTCAATCTTGAGCTGTGAGTGCACATTGTTCAATGAAGCCTATAATTTTGAAGCAGCCATGGCAGAGATAGTCAAAGTAGAATAAATCATATCTCTTGCCTTCTTATGAAAATCAATTTTATCGATTGCATGGCCCTTCTTAGTGTCAACTGAAAATACCAAGGCTTTATAATCTTCATCACCCTTGGGTGCTGCAACTTTGGGCTCCAAGAAGGCCATTTGAAATTTCCCCTTTTCTGAGTCAAAAGAAGACAATAGCTTGTGCTAAGTTGTAGCAGTTTGTTTCCAAAACTCTAAGTATGTTGAAGCTTTGAGAGCTTCATTCTTCAGCTTTATCTCTCTGTACCTAGAAAAAATACTTTGTTGTGGTGGAGCTTGAGAAGTAGAAGAAACAAGAGACTGATTTATTTCTTCTACATAGGGAAGTGAGGTGGTTTGAGTGCCTGTCAACACTAAAGTTATCTGCTCCTTGGTATCCCTCTCTTTTGAAGATTCTTCCTGAATTTTGATCACTTGAGGTTTAGTTCTGCTATCAAATTTGGTTGTGATCGGTTGATCCTTCTTCCTTCTCTTAAAAACAAGAAAGTTTACAGCTTGTGTTTCTGAGTTGGTAGGTGACATACTTTCCCTTGGCCTCTTGCTTTCTTTATCTTTAGGGATGGGAGTCTGTAGTGATGACTGACTAACCAGTTGTTCCTCAGCTTCCTGCAAAGTGTTTTCTACCCATTCCTCTTGGTTTTCATATTGTTATATCTCGGTCCTTGGTGTATGAGGATAAGAAGTAATTTTTTGTTCAACCCTCAGCTTAGATATTATTCCCAAGGTATCATAGAACCATGTAAAACTGAGTTTGAAATTCATCTATTTCATGACTGTCTCTATCTCCTTTGCTACTACTCTAGTGTTCACAATGTAAGGGCCCACTTGTGCTTTTAGTTTGAACTGTGATTTTTTCTTGTTAGATACAAAATGTAGCTCATCCATATTAAGCATCTATCTAACATACTCTAAAGAAAATATTCTTACTGGTACAAACACTGATGGGCAATATGGAGGGAGTTCACATCCATAAATCCTTATCTCGGTGTAGTTCTGGTATAAGTACTAGTCTCCAACCTTTAACTATTCTGAAAGGTGTAATACCTTCTTGATTTCTAGATATATCCTTGGTATGATGTCATTACATAACAAACAAAGAGAAGTGTGAAGAAACTGATTGACAAAATCTGCATAGGTGTATTCCTTTGAATTCCTCTTAACCAGTGAAGTCCAATGGATAACTGACAAAGGGTTGCCCTGCTCATCCATCTTCTGTAATTGGAATTTGAATCTGTATGCCTAATAATATAACATGACATACACTAACATTGACTGGTATTTGAATGCTCCAACTTTTAATTTCATAAAATTCTCATGGATGGCATCAGATAAGAATTGACTATAATTGAACAAAACTGAAGGATTTTGTCCTACTTAGAAAACTGATAAGAATCCTAAAACTACTTCATCTACCCATTGGTATGAATTATAACCAACCAGTTGAGTGACCATTGAAAGTACCTGTTTGGAAATTTCTAGGAAAATGGAAATAGGGTATGGGGGGTATGTTCTAGGTAACTCAACATTTTCAAGGAGGAAACACTCCACAATATGAGCTCTATGGGGAAAGGTAAGTTGATTGTATAATTCCATCAATGAGGCCGAGGAAGAAAGATGTAGGAATTATTGGGGATTTATTTGTAAAGCCTGACAAATACTTTCAAGAGATATAGAGAAGATAATTTCATTGTTCTAAGCAATGACTGTTTTCTTTCTAGGAAGGTATCGAAGGTGACACCAGGTGGATAACTCAAGGAACAAATGGGTTTGAGGGAAAATGAATTAGGGGAGAAAGGATTCCTAGATGCTCAGATCATCGCTATGGTCGAGGTACTTCTGCTTCACCCAATTGTGAATTTCATATAAATCAAACTCGCAATCAATCACAATAATCTTGAATTGGGTCTCAATCAAAGGTATTATGTCAAGGTTTGGGACTGGGGGAACCATCAGGATTTCTTCCACCATTTTTCCCTTTCCCTTCTGTGTAGACATTGTGAATTGAGGATGATCAAGAAATGGGTCACCCAATTTGCAATTTGAATATATCTCGCTAGGATCACAACTGACAGCAGCACTACTCACTGTAATTTCACCCTACAACTACCTGCACATAGAATAAGATCGAGAAAGGAAAGAAAGGTAAGTCCCTCTGGTGGGTTTTAAAGATAATGTGAGGGATCGTAATGGAAAATTAACCGTTTCAGGCATGGTGGGGAAAACATTAATTTGTAATGGATCCATGTAGCAGGAAGGATTAAATGCACAATGTTCAATTTGAGGGTAAATTTGAATGTTTGAATGATCGGGTGGTATAAAGAGATGTTGACATGGAGAGGGATGAGGTGTTTGTAGCCTAGAAGACAGAGGAAGGACCAATGGCACAAGGGAATAGGTGGAGGTGATGTGGGGAGGTGATGTGTGGAGGTGTGAAGGAGAGGGTGGTTTTTTGGGGGAGGGGGCGTGTGTGAGCAGTAAAGTATTTTGGGAGGGGACCCCCCAAAAAATACCTGGAGATGACATGTCACCTTCAAGGGTTTTGGAGGAATCCGCTTTTCGGGACCCCTCCTTTTGTTAGTTCTCGAGAGTGCTAGGGGGTCTGAAATGCCCCTCCCGCCGTTGATCCTGTTGGAGGAGATCTCGACCATCGGTACATGCACCAATTTTACAACAACATTACAAAAATATCATATCATGCTAAAAAAACATTTTAACCAAAGTTTTTTTTTAGATAATAGAAAAAATTTCTACTTAATTTGAAAAGCGACATTTTAAATAGCTCTCTATAGGGGGCCTTTATTATATCTATATATTTTTAAACTTTTAATCTTTTATTTTTTATTCCCCTTTTATTTTATTTTTTAATTTTTTTTCTTTTTTTCTTTTCAACATAACAATCTTGAAATGATAAAATAAATATTTACAATATCCCAATGGGATAAACACTTATTGAAAATACAAGACTCCTATATTTATAGGACCCTAACATTGGCTCCAATGGGGATGACACCCTCCCTGTGAGGTGTCAAGAACATCGTAGATCAGTAGCCTTCTCCATTGGGAAAATAGGTTTATCACCAAACTGAGACTAACCTCTGTAAACTAAAAAATCAAACAAAATATAACAACAACTCATCTAAACTTAGGGCCTTCACTTCAGGCTTCAATTCCTAATGAAAACCACCCACACTTGCAGTATTTAAAATAGTAAAATGATATATACAGTGATGTGTTTGTTACTAGTTGACTTCAAGTGAAATAGTGTTTGAGCAACCTGCCATTTACAGGTCCTCCGGGTAGTGTTTCTCTAGTGAGATCTTCTAACAAAAATGCATGAGTTCCTCGGAGAACTGCAATCCTATAAGGGCCTTTCCACAAACTATCAAACTTCCCATGTTTCCCTTTCTCTTCATTCCTAGCATCCCACTTTAAAACAATATCATCTAGCTGAAAATCATCTGCTTTAATCCTCTTGTCATGAGTTTTCTTGATTTTATCTTGAATGACCTGTGTATTATTGTAAAACTATTCTTTAGTTTGCTGCAAATGTATCAATTGATTGAGCCTTCTCTGGGCATCATTTGATTTGTCTTCCTCTTCCTGTAATCATTTTAGCACTAGAATTCCTAGGGAAATAGAAAAAACTGCATCTACTCCATAAACCAATTGGAAAGGTGACATTCCAATTGATTTCTTTGTTCTTATCCTATTAGCCCATAGGGAATTTATTAATTTCTTGTGCTAGGATTTCTTGTTTTCATGCAATATTTTCTTTATAATGTTTAATAATGCCTTGTTACGAGATTCTCCTAACCCAGTTCCATGGGGATAGTAGGTAGTAGAATGACCTATCACTATATGATACTTGTTACAAAAATCAATCATCCTTTTTTATTTAAAAGTAGCAACATCATCTATAATAATTTTGTGGGGACAACCAAACCAGAGAGAATATGTTCCTCAATAAAATGAATGATGAAAAAAATTGTATCTTATCTGGTTGGGACTACTTCTATCCATTTGGTGAAGTAGTCTGTTGTTGTTAGGATCGAGTTATGTTGAGTTACAAAACTTGTGAAAATCTCTTCAGTAAAATCCAAACCTCACTGCTGGAAAGGCACCTCCACTGAGATAGGCTTGAGGGGTAGAGGTAGGAGTTTTTTCTTGCCTTCAAAAATTTGACATTGATGACAAGTTGGAAAATTTTTATGAACATCTACAAAAAGGTAGCCCACTAAAAACCCACTCTTAGGATTTTGTTGGCAGTGGATTTCCAATATAAATGTCCTCCACAGTCACCTTGATGAAATTCTTCTTGGACTTTATTTGCTTCATCCTTCAATAAAAAATTCAGCAAAATACCTCCTACATCCTTCCAATATAGAGATTGATTCAAAATGCAGAACTTTACAATTTTTAGTTTAAGAAATCTAGCCTTGGTTTTGGTCAAACTAGCAGGAGCTTGTAAATATTGTAAAATATACACAATATATTCATACCAGGGGTAAGATACAAAGTTTTATGATACATGTGGAGTCGCCTTATCATGTTGTTCATTTAAAGAAGCTACAAAATTTATTTCTAGTGCATGAAAATTTGACTCGCCCATCAGTTTGGCTAGTCCTTGACCTTTGAAGAGTTTAGCAGGCTTTATTACAATGTCATATTCTAAAATCACTACAATCCATTTGTTGAAAATAATACTGAGAGGGGGGGGGGGGGGGGGTGAATCAGTATTATCAGAACTATAAAACTTTTTCAATGCTCAGAAACATATACGCTACTTTCGTTAAGTGAACCAGCGTGTACACGCAACTGTGTCTAAAGAAAACAGCGTATAGCTAGAAATCTTATAATTCAGTTAGTTTATCTTCAGTTAAGTGCATAAGGACATTATTCACCATATTAAGAGTAAATAGATGCAGTAGAATAGATCACACAAAAACCACACACATGAACACCATGATATAAGGTGGAAACCCAATGTGGGTGAAAACCACCTGCTGCAAGTCGTCTCTATCTTTCTTTAATATGAAACTTCAGTTTACAATCTTTTTGTACTAGTGCAGCCTTATACCAGTACGCAGGCTACAACCTGCTGAAGGCTTCAACCTTCTCTCGTTCTCCAAACTCCCTTGGAAGGGAGCTCCAACCCCCTTTTCTCTTGTACTAGCTAAGATACTAGTACGTAGGTGCTGACCTACAATCTTCTTTCTTTCAGGTACCACCTTTCATACATTTTCAGACTGGATATTCCTGAAGCACAACATTACAATCTGAAGACCACAATTCATTCAACTTTCACAACAGATCATTGAAGCACAAAACAACCAATACTAGCATCATCAATCTTTGAATCACTGAACCACTGAAACCCTGTCAACACCAGTCACAAGAACTCAGAGCAGACTACAGAACTCTGCAATAGCAGTCAGATCCAACTGCAACCCCAAAAATCAAACTTCAAAAGATATACGCTACTTCAATGAGAGAAACCCGCGTATACACGCGCTTTTACCGAAGACAACCAGCATACAGATCTAAAAATAAATTCTCTTAACTTGCAGCTGTACCAGACATCAGTTAGACCCAGGACATAACATTGCGTCAGTATGCAGATCTAGAAATACGCATAATCAACCATATCATAATAGTGCATTTCAAACCATTAGATCCCGATCTATCCTTAGATCTAGTCTTCCATCAACCGATATGATCTCTCCTTAGCTTAGATCAAGCAACCCAGAACCTGCATATCAGATCTCTTTCTTTTTCAGATATTCAAGCCTTTTCAAAAGATATCTTTCCCTAATGATCTTCTTCTCCTTATATAGCCTTAGGCCTTGCTCAATACCAAGAGCCAAAACCATAGAAATCCAATACCATCAACTTAAAAACTAGGGATCAACACGTCTGTCGAGATACTTTGGTCCAAATTCATAGGCTCAAGTACCGAGGACTAACTACCACGGACCAAAAGGAAGTTTCCCGACATATACACCCTTTTCTGTTCATGCATCTGCGTGTATACGCGCCTTCGTATATAGCTCTCCTGCGTATACACGACTTAGTATGCAGATCACGAGCGTGTATACGCAACTTGGACTTAATTAACCTGCGTATATGAGATTTTCTCTTCATTCTGTAGTCTGAACGGAGATCTGTCATCAAAGAGAGTTGCCATCAAGAAAAACACCTATATCATAGCGCCACCCCTGTGCCAAAATGCCAACAATCTCCCCCTTTGGACTTGATGGCAACCTCAAGCTCCTTAGAATCATTCTCCCCCTTTGTCATCAAGGGCAAAGGGCTGTGCTCCCCCTGAGTACATGTTGATACCTCTGCTGGGCTGTGCTGAATCATGCTCCCCCTGACTGTAGGCAAGATCTGCAAACGATGTTCTTCAAAGAGAACCAAGACTTATACACCATAAGGGACCTTCCTATCACCAAAAGATTCAATACATACATCCATACTCCCTACCAAGAGGGGACACATCAGAAACAATCAATTATAGTACATCATTCATCCCAGGCATAGTGGGGAAACCAACATAGGCCGTTACATGACCTTGAAACCATAAAAGAGATATCACACAAGAGATACATGACATAGAGACAACAAATCTAGACCAAGACTTATGAAAGTCACCAGCAGCATCTGATAAACATCTTTTAGATCAGCAACCAAGATTTCTTTCTGAGCTCCTTCTCCTGAAACCAACATCAGTCAAACATCAAAAATGCCAACAATGCTTTATGAGACTTTAAGCTGCTCCCCCTGAACCTGTGCCTGCTGCACCCCCTGAAACTGTGCCTGAAGAATTCTGGCATACCCATCTCAGACCTTTTCCAACCAGAGTCTGACCTTGCTGTTCAGAACTCCATATACGCGATTTCTCCTGCATAAACCTGCGTATGTACGCGGATATACTTACTGCAGCACGCGTACATCATACACGCGACTTTCCCACCATAAATCGGCGTGTATACGCGGATATCCCTTACGTAACTTGCGTATACCAACTTTTCTGTAGAACAGACAAGCTTCAACAGCAGGATGAAGCATCAACTACTCCCAGCTTTTGTCTGAGATATTCAAAAGTTTCCCTGGGCAGTGGTTTTGTGAGAATATCAACAATTTGTTCCTTAGAGGGAACATACTCCAACTTGACCTTCTGCTCAAGCACTTGTTCCCGAAGAAAATGGTACTTGATTGGTATGTGCTTGGTTTTTGAGTGCATGACTGGATTCTTTGAAATGCTGATTGCACTTGTATTATCACATAAGATAGAGACTGGTGGAGTGCAAGTGATTTGAAAGTCCTGCAAGGTCTGCATCATCCAAAGAATTTGTGTGCAACAAGATGCCGCAACCACATATTCTGCTTCAGCTGTAGATAAGGCAATCGAACTTTGTTTCTTGCTGAACCAAGATACTAATCTGGAGCCCATAAAGAATGCACCACCACTTGTGCTCTTCCTGTCATCCACGCTTCCGGCCCAATCTGCATCGGTATAAGCATGAAGTGTGAGGTCTGTATCTCTAGGATACCATAAGCCATAATTTTGTGTCCCTTGAAGATATTTGAAAATTCTCTTCACTGCCTGAAGATGAGTCTCCTTTGGATTTGCCTGAAATCTTCCAACTATTCCGACTGCATGCATGATGTCTGGTCGGGTACCTGTCAAATAAAGCAAACTCCCAATCATGGATCTATAAGTTGGTTGATGAACTGCTGCTGATTCATCATTTGCACTGAGGCTGCATCCTGTAACCATGGGTGTACATACTGGCTTTGAGTCTTCCATGCCATACTTCTTCAAGATCTGCTTGAGGTACTTGGTTTGAGACAAGAAGATACCTCCTTCATTTTGTTGGATTTGCAACCCAAGAAAGTATGTCAATTCTCCAAGTAGTGACATTTCGAATTCTTTCTGCATAACCAAGGTAAAGTTTTGACTCATAGTCTCTTCATTGCTGCCAAAGATAATATCATCTAAATAGACAACAAGTATTAGCAATTTGTTATTTTCAACTTTTATATAGAGATTGCTATCTGCTGATCCTTTTGAAAAGCCTTGTTGGTGAAGATATTTGTCCAACCGATAATACCAAGCCCTTGGAGCTTGTTTGAGTCCATAGAGAGCCTTTTTCAATCTGCATTCAAGGTTTGAAACCATCTGGCTGCTCAATATATACTTCTTCTTCTAAGTCTCCATTCAGAAAGGCTGATTTCACGTCCATTTGAAACACCTTGAAGTTTTGAAAGCTTGAGAGAGCAAGGAACATTCGGATGGCCTCAAGTCTTGCCACAGGAGCAAAGGTCTCTTCAAAATCTATTCCTTCTTGCTGCGCATACCCTTTACAAACAAGTCTGGCCTTGTTTCTAATTACTTCTCCATTTTCATTCAATTTATTCTTGAAGACCCATTTTGTTCCTATTACATTCTTATCTTTTGGTCTAGGAACTAATTCCCAAGTGTTGTTCTTTTCGATCTGCTCAAGTTCTTCATCCATTGCTTTGACCCAGCATTCATCTTTGCATGCCTCTTTCACATTTTGTGGTTCAGTGGAGGAGAGTAATGCCAAATAGCTTGAAGCTTCTGCAAGTGTCCTTCTTGTTTGTACTCCTGCTTCTTTCTGCCCCACAATCTGAGATTCTGGATGATTCTTTTGAACATATCTGGATGGAGTCTTCTCTTCTATTCTTGTCTGCTCCTCTGGTTCTTCTTCTTCTTGAGGTTCTTCTTCTTCATCATTCCGCCTTTGAGGGTAGCCTTCATCTTCTTCAATGTCTTCATGATGAACTTGCCTAGGAATATATCCCTTCTCATCAACCACTACATCAATGCTGTCAACAATTCTGCCAAGTCTTTTATTGTAGCACTTGTATGCTTTGCTATGTGGAGAATAACCAAGAAGAATGCCCTCATCTGCTCTTGGTTCAAGTTTGCCAAGTTGCTCATCAGTATTCTTAATATAACATTTTCTCCCAAAGATTTTGAAGTGCTTCACCGAAGGAGTCTCACCACTCCAGAGCTCATGAGGTGTTTGAGTGCTGTTTACTCGGACATTTGTTTTGTTAAGAATAATAACCGCAGCATGTGCAGCTTCACCTCAGAAGGTTGCGGGAGTACCTGATTCATCAAGCATAGCACGAGCCATTTGTTGGATTGTTCTGTTCATTCTTTCCACAACCCCATTTTGCTGAGGAGTTCTAGCTGTAGAGAATTCTCTTCTTATCCCATGTTCTTCACAGAAATCGAAAAATTCGTTTGAGGTAAACTCCCCACCTCTGTCAGATCTGAGGCACTTAATTTTGTGTCCTGATTCATTTTCAACCAAGGCTTTGAAGGATTTGAATTTTTCGAATGCTTCATCTTTGTGCTTCATGAGCCCTAACCAAACAAATCTGGAGAAATCATCAATGAATAATATCAGATATTCTTCTCCTCGAGGTGTCCTCTTCCTAAATGGACCACATACATCTGTATGGACTAGCTCGAGAGGCATGCTAGCTGATCCTTCCTTCTCTGGAAAGTCAGTTCTGGTTTGCTTTCCAAACTGACAAGATTTGCATATGGTATTGTCTGGAATTTTGATATCTGGAAGACCACGAACTGCCTGATATTTGCATGCTTTCCTTATTTGTGAAAAGCTTAGATGCCCCAACCTCCGATGCCATAGCCAATGTTCATCATCCTTGCTTAAGTAGCATTGTTGTCTTTCCTCAAAGATATATAGATTATTTGGAGTCCTTCTTCCTTTGATCACTGTTTTACCTGTATCAAGATCGCGAACACAACATCCATTTGATCTAAATATTACCTCGGTTCCTTGATCGCACATCTGACTGACACTCAGAAGATTATGCTTCAATCCATCAACATATAAAACATTTCCTGCTTTGACCTACTCTTTCAACGGAGCAACACCTTTTCCTTTTATGGCTGCAGAGATATCATTCCCAAAAGAAACTTTCTTCCCCTTTTCTAATGTGGTATATGACTCAAGCTTTTCTTTGTCCCCTGTCATATGCTTCGAACATCCGCTGTCAATGTACCATAGACTTTCTTGACCTTCTGCATAAAAGGCTATCCCACATCTTTCTGGTTGTGATTCTTTTATTCTCCATGTTCTAACATTTGAGGTTTGTTCCTTCTGAGTTGTCTTCCAGAACCTGCTCCTGCATTCAGAGTCTTCATGACCAAAGTTATTACAAATAGAGCATTCAACTTCATTTTCAAGAACCGAAAAATTGTTATAAGTCCTTTTCATGGTTCCAGTCATTCTCCCTTGCTTTTGAGCTTCTCTAGTCATGATTGTCTTGTAGGCAACACATTGAGCTGCTTTGTGACCGAAATTATGGCAAGAAAAGCATTGGCCATTAAAGAAACTTCTGCGATAATCAGATCTATCATCCAACCGATTGTAGCTTCTATTCACATTCATTCTTGGAGCAAATTGGGAAGATTTTACCTGTGGCTGATTGTAGCTTCTGTTTGTCCTTAAGGCAGTTTGTCCCCGAATTTCTTGATGGTCTTTATTTGTTCTTGGGGTAAACTGTCCCTGATTCACCTGATGGCTTTTATTTGGCCTTTGCTCGCTTCTCCTTGCTGCATCAAGATAACTTTTAGAGGTAGAGGCTTGAGATGTTTCTCCATTATATCCAAGACCTGTCTTGATCACAGGGTATCGCTGCACATTGATAATCTCATCCAAGGTTTCAGATCCTTTAACAAACTTAAGATTAATTGCTTTGGTTTTCTCAATCTCCTTTCTAAGACAAACAATCTCACATTCCAATTTTTCAAGATGTTTTTCCTTTTCAGCTAGTTGACATTGTAGAGAATCAATAATAGCACTCTTCTCTTCTAAACAAACTTTGAGATCTTTCATTTCTTCATAAAAGCCTTCTACATCTATAACATCCATGTAGTCATCATCTTCAAAAGCCATCAAAAGTTTATATCTATTACCTTGTTCATCTTCATCACTATTTGAAAGTCCATCACTATCTTCATGAGTGTAATAGCTTTTCTTCTTTTCATATTGTTTCTTGTTCCATTTAACAGGTTCCTTTCCCTTGTCATTCTTATCTTTGTGAGGACATTTGGTAGCATAATGACCTACTCTTCCACAAGCAAAGCATTTAAAAGGTAACTTACCTCTTAACCTTCCAGAACCCCTTTGAAGATTTCTGACAAAATTTGATTCCTCTTCTTCATCTTCTGGCAGGTGACTTGCTTCATAATAATCTTCTTTGCCTGAAGCCTTGAAGGCAGCTTCTCTTCTGTCTGATGGACCTCCCTTTCTCATTTCATAAGCGGTTAGAATTCCGTGAAGCTGAGACATAGTAAGAATTTGCAAATTTTCTTTTTCTTCTATGGCAGACACTTTAGATTCAAACTTGGGGGACAAAGATCTTAGAACCTTTTCAACCACAATAGCCTCTTTTATTTCTTCACCCATGTTTTGCATGCAATTGACAATCTCATCTACCCTAAGGAAGTAGTTAGCCACACTTTCATCATTATACATTTTGAGAGTCTCATACTTAATCCTGAGAGTTTGAAGTTTAGCACGCTTTACCTGATCGTCTCCTTCATAGCTCGTGACCATTTTATCCCATATTTCTTTTGCAGATTTATAGTGCATTACCTTCATGAATTCTGATTGAGAGATGCATCCCAATAGAGTATTGACTGCTTTCGCATTTGTTTCATATTTCTTTTTCTCAGCTGCATCTGTAGGAGTAGCTGAAGGAAAAGTGTAGCCTGTCTCTACGATGTTCCAAAATTCTGTACCAAGAGATTGAAGATAGGCAGTAACTCTTACCTTCCAATAATTGAAGTTTGTCCCATCAAAAACCGGTGGCCTGATTGATGCTTCTTTCTCGTAGTTGCTCATGATGAACGATCTACCTTCAAGCGGTCAAGCTTCTCTGAAGGACCTGCTCTGATACCAATTGTTGAAAATAATACTGAGAGGGGGGGGGGGTGAATCAGTATTATCAGAACTATAAAACTTTTTCAATGCTCAGAAACATATACGCTACTTTCGTTAAGTGAACCAGCGTGTACACGCAACTGTGTCTAAAGAAAACAACGTATAGCCAAAAATCTTATAATTCAGTTAGTTTATCTTCAGTTAAGTGCATAAGGACATTATTCACCATATTAAGAGTAAACAGATGCAGTAGAACAGATCACACAAAAACCACACACATGAACACCATGATATAAGGTGGAAACCCAATGTGGGTGAAAACCACCTGCTGCAAGTCGTCTCTATCTTTCTTTAATATGAAACTTCAGTTTACAATCTTTTTGTACTAGTGCAGCCTTATACCAGTACGCAGGCTACAACCTGCTGAAGGCTTCAACCTTCTCTCGTTCTCCAAACTCCCTTGGAAGGGAGCTCCAACCCCCTTTGCTCTTGTACTAGCTAAGATACTAGTACGTAGGTGCTGACCTACAATCTTCTTTCTTTCAGGTACCACCTTTCATACATTTTCAGACTGGATATTCCTGAAGCACAACATTACAATCTGAAGACCACAATTCATTCAACTTTCACAACAGATCATTGAAGCACAAAACAACCAATACTAGCATCATCAATCTTTGAATCACTGAACCACTGAAACCCTGTCAACACCAGTCACAAGAACTCAGAGCAGACTACAGAACTCTGCAATAGCAGTCAGATCCAACTGCAACCCCAAAAATCAAACTTCAAAAGATATACGCTACTTCAATGAGAGAAACCCGCGTATACACGCGCTTTTACCGAAGACAACCAGCATACAGATCTAAAAATAAATTCTCTTAACTTGCAGCTGTACCAGACATCAGTTAGACCCAGGACATAACATTGCGTCAGTATGCAGATCTAGAAATACGCATAATCAACCATATCATAATAGGGCATTTCAAACCATTAGATCCCGATCTATCCTTAGATCTAGTCTTCCATCAACCGATATGATCTCTCCTTAGCTTAGATCAAGCAACCCAGAACCTGCATATCGGATCTCTTTCTTTTTCAGATATTCAAGCCTTTTCAAAAGATATCTTTCCCTAATGATCTTCTTCTCCTTATATAGCCTTAGGCCTTGCTCAATACCAAGAGCCAAAACCATAGAAATCCAATACCATCAACTTAAAAACTAGGGATCAACACGTCTGTCGAGATACTTTGGTCCAAATTCATAGGCTCAAGTACCGAGGACTAACTACCACGGACCAAAAGGAAGTTTCCCGACATATACACCCTTTTCTGTTCATGCATCTGCGTGTATACGCGCCTTCGTATATAGCTCTCCTGCGTATACACGACTTAGTATGCAGATCACCAGCGTGTATACGCAACTTGGACTTAATTAACCTGCGTATATGAGATTTTCTCTTCATTATGTAGTCTGAACGGAGATCTGTCATCAAAGAGAGTTGCCATCAAGGACAACACCTGTATCATAGCGCCACCCCTGTGCCAAAATGCCAACAATCTCCCCCTTTGGACTTGATGGCAACCTCAAGCTCCTTAGAATCATTCTCCCCCTTTGTCATCAAGGGCAAAGGGCTGTGCTCCCCCTGAGTACATGCTGATACCTCTGCTGGGTTGTGCTGAATCATGCTCCCCCTGACTGTAGGCAAGATCTGCAAACGATGTTCTTCAAAGAGAACCAAGACTTATACACCATAAGGGACCTTCCTATCACCAAAAGACTCAATACATACATCCATACTCCCTACCAAGAGGGGACACATCAGAAACAATCAATTATAGTACATCATTCATCCCAGACATAGTGGGGAAACCAACATAGGCCATTACATGACCTTGACACCATAAAAGAGATATCACACAAGAGATACATGACATAGAGACAACAAATCTAGACCAAGACTTATGAAAGTCACCAGCAGCATCTGATAAACATCTTTTAGATCAGCAACCAAGATTTCTTTCTGAGCTCCTTCTCCTGAAACCAACATCAGTCTAACATCAAAAATGCCAACAATGCTTTATGAGACTTTAAGCTTCTCCCCCTGAACCTGTGCCTGCTGCACCCCCTGAAACTGTGCCTGAAGAATTCTGGCATACCCATCTCAGACCTTTTCCAACCAGAGTCTGACCTTGCTGTTCAGAACTCCATATACGCGATTTCTCCTGCATAAACCTGCGTATGTACGAGGATATACTTACTGCAGCACGCGTACATCATACACGCGACTTTCCCACCATAAATCGGCGTGTATACGCGGATATCCCTTACGTAACTTGCGTATACCAACTTTTCTGTAGAACAGACAAGCTTCAACAGCAGGATGAAGCATCAACTACTCCCAGCTTTTGTCTGAGATATTCAAAAGTTTCCCTGGGCAGTGGTTTTGTGAGAATATCAGCAATTTGTTCCTTAGAGGGAACATACTCCAACTTGACCTTCTGCTCAAGCACTTGTTCCCGAAGAAAATGGTACTTGATTGGTATGTGCTTGGTTTTTGAGTGCATGACTGGATTCTTTGAAATGCTGATTGCACTTGTATTATCACATAAGATAGAGACTGGTGGAGTGCAAGTGATTTGAAAGTCCTGCAAGGTCTGCATCATCCAAAGAATTTGTGTGCAACAAGATGCCGCAGCCACAAATTCTGCTTCAGCTGTAGATAAGGCAATCGAACTTTGTTTCTTGTTGAACCAAGATACTAATCTGGAGCCCATAAAGAATGCACTACCACTTGTGCTCTTCCTGTCATCCACGCTTCCAGCCCAATCTGCATATGTATAAGCATGAAGTGTGAGGTCTGTATCTCTAGGATACCATAAGCCATAATTTTGTGTCCCTTGAAGATATTTGAAAATTCTCTTCACTGCCTGAAGATGAGTCTCCTTTGGATTTGCCTGAAATCTTCCAACTATTCCGACTGCATGCATGATGTCTGGTCAGGTACCTGTCAAATAAAGCAAACTCCCAATCATGGATCTATAAGTTGGTTGATGAACTGCTGCTGATTCATCATTTGCACTGAGGCTGCATCCTGTAACCATGGGTGTACATACTGGCTTTGAGTCTTCCATGCCATACTTCTTCAAGATCTGCTTGAGGTACTTGGTTTGAGACAAGAAGATACCTCCTTCATTTTGTTGGATTTGCAACCCAAGAAAGTATGTCAATTCTCCAAGTAGTGACATTTCGAATTCTTTCTGCATAACCAAGGCAAAGTTTTGACTCATAGTCTCTTCATTGCTGCCAAAGATAATATCATCTACATAGACAACAAGTATTAGCAATTTGTTATTTTCAACTTTTATATAGAGATTGCTATCTGCTGATCCTTTTGAAAAGCCTTGTTGGTGAAGATATTTGTCCAACCGATAATACCAAGCCCTTGGAGCTTGTTTGAGTCCATAGAGAGCCTTTTTCAATCTGCATACAAGGTTTGGATCATTCCCAAGAATGAAACCATCTGGCTGCTCAATATATACTTCTTCTTCTAAGTCTCCATTCAGAAAGGCTGATTTCCCGTCCATTTGAAACACCTTGAAGTTTTGAAAGCTTGAGAGAGCAAGGAACATTCGGATGGCCTCAAGTCTTGCCACAGGAGCAAAGGTCTCTTCAAAATCTATTCCTTCTTGCTGCGCATACCCTTTACAAACAAGTCTGGCCTTGTTTCTAATTACTTCTCCATTTTCATTCAATTTATTCTTGAAGACCCATTTTGTTCCTATTACATTCTTATCTTTTGGTCTAGGAACTAATTCCCAAGTGTTGTTCTTTTCTATCTGCTCAAGTTCTTCATCCATTGCTTTGACACAGCATTCATCTTTGCATGCCTCTTTCACATTTTGTGGTTCAGTGGAGGAGAGTAATGCCAAATAGCTTGAAGCTTCTGCAAGTGTCCTTCTTGTTTGTACTCCTGCTTCTTTCTGCCCCACAATATGAGATTCTGGATGATTCTTTTGAACATATCTGGATGGAGTCTTCTCTTCTATTCTTGTCTGCTCCTCTGGTTCTTCTTGAGGTTCTTCTTCTTCTTGAGGTTCTTCTTCTTCATCATTCCGCCTTTGAGGGTAGCCTTCATCTTCTTCAATGTCTTCATGATGAACTTGCCTAGGAATATATCCCTTCTCATCAACCACTACATCAATGTTGTCAACAATTCTGCCAAGTCTTTTATTGTAGCACTTGTATGCTTTGCTATGTGGAGAATAACCAAGAAGAATGCCCTCATCTGCTCTTGGTTCAAGTTTGCCAAGTTGCTCATCAGTATTCTTAATATAACATTTTCTCCCAAAGATTTTGAAGTGCTTCACTGAAGGAGTCTCACCACTCCAGAGCTCATGAGGTGTTTGAGTGTTGTTTACTCGGACATTTGTTTTGTTAAGAATAATAACCGCAGCATGTGCAGCTTCACCCCAGAAGGTTGCGGGAGTACCTGATTCATCAAGCATAGCACGAGCCATTTGTTGGATTGTTCTGTTCATTCTTTCCACAACCCCATTTTGCTGAGGAGTTCTAGCTGTAGAGAATTCTCTTCTTATCCCATGTTCTTCACAGAAATTGAAAAATTCATTTGAGGTAAACTCCCCACCTCTGTCAGATCTGAGGCACTTAATTTTGTGTCCTGATTCATTTTCAACCAAGGCTTTGAAGAATTTGAATTTTTCGAATGCTTCATCTTTGTGCTTCATGAGCCCTAACCAAACAAATCTGGAGAAATCATCAATGAATAATATCAGATATTCTTCTCCTCGAGGTGTCCTCTTCCTAAATGGACCACATACATCTGTATGGACTAGCTCGAGAGGCATGCTAGTTGATCCTTCCTTCTCTGGAAAGTTAGTTCTGGTTTGCTTTCCAAACTAACAAGATTTGCATATGGTATTGTCTGGAATTTTGATATCTGGAAGACCACGAACTGCCTGATATTTGCATGCTTTCCTTATTTGTGAAAAGCTTAGATGCCCCAACCTCCGATGCCATAGCCAATGTTCATCATCCTTGCTTAAGTAGCATTGTTGTCTTTCCTCAAAGATATAAAGATTATTTGGAGTCCTTCTTCCTTTGATCACTGTTTTACCTGTATCAAGATCGCGAACACAACATCCATTTGATCTAAATATTACCTCGGTTCCTTGATCGCACATCTGACTGACACTCAGAAGATTATGCTTCAATCCATCAACATATAAAACATTTCCTGCTTTGACCTACTCTTTCAACGGAGCAACACCTTTTCCTTTTATGGCTGCAGAGATATCATTCCCAAAAGAAACTTTCTTCCCCTTTTCTAATGTGGTATATGACTCAAGCTTTTCTTTGTCCCCTGTCATATGCTTCGAACATCCGCTGTCAATGTACCATAGACTTTCTTGACCTTCTGCATAAAAGGCTATCCCACATCTTTCTGGTTGTGATTCTTTTATTCTCCATGTTCTAACATTTGAGGTTTGTTCCTTCTGAGTTGTCTTCCGGAACCTGCTCCTGCATTCAGAGTCTTCATGACCAAAGTTATTACAAATAGAGCATTCAACTTCATTTTCAAGAACCGAAAAATTGTTATAAGTCCTTTTCATGGTTCCAGTCATTCTCCCTTGCTTTTGAGCTTCTCTAGTCATGATTGTCTTGTAGGCAACACATTGAGCTGCTTTGTGACCGAAATTATGGCAAGAAAAGCATTGGCCATTAAAGAAACTTCTGCGATAATCAGATCTATCATCCAACCGATTGTAGCTTCTATTCACATTCATTCTTGGAGCAAATTGGGAAGATTTTACCTGTGGCTGATTGTAGCTTCTGTTTGTCCTTAAGGCAGTTTGTCCCCGAATTTCTTGATGGTCTTTATTTGTTCTTGGGGTAAACTGTCCCTGATTCACCTGATGGCTTTTATTTGGCCTTTGCTCGCTTCTCCTTGCTGCATCAAGATAACTTTTAGAGGTAGAGGCTTGAGATGTTTCTCCATTATATCCAAGACCTGTCTTGATCAGAGGGGATCGCTGCACATTGATAATCTCATCCAAGGTTTCAGATCCTTTAACAAACTTAAGATTAATTGCTTTGGTTTTCTCAATCTCCTTTCTAAGACAAACAATCTCACATTCCAATTTTTCAAGATGTTTTTCCTTTTCAGCTAGTTGACATTGTAGAGAATCAATAATAGCACTCTTCTCTTCTAAACAAACTTTGAGATCTTTCATTTCTTCATAAAAGCCTTCTACATCTATAGCATCCATGTAGTCATCATCTTCAAAAGCCATCAAAAGTTTATATCTATTACCTTGTTCATCTTCATCACTATTTGAAAGTCCATCACTATCTTCATGAGTGTAATAGCTTTTCTTCTTTTCATATTGTTTCTTGTTCCATTTAACAGGTTCCTTTCCCTTGTCATTCTTATCTTTGTGAGGACATTTGGCAGCATAATGACCTACTCTTCCACAAGCAAAGCATTTAAAAGGTAACTTACCTCTGAACCTTCCAGAACCCCTTTGAAGATTTCTGACAAAATTTGATTCCTCTTCTTCATCTTCTGGCAGGTGACTTGCTTCATAATAATCTTCTTTGCCTGAAGCCTTGAAGGCAGATTCTCTTCTGTCTGATGGACCTCCCTTTCTCATTTCATAAGCGGTTAGAATTCCGTGAAGCTGAGACATAGTAAGAATTTGCAAATTTTCTTTTTCTTCTATGGCAGACACTTTAGATTCAAACTTGGGGGACAAAGATCTTAGAACCTTTTCAACCACAATAGCCTCTTTTATTTCTTCACCCAAGTTTTGCATGCAATTGACAATCTCATCTACCCTAAGGAAGTAGTTAGCCACACTTTCATCATTATACATTCTGAGAGTCTCATACTTAATCCTGAGAGTTTGAAGTTTAGCACGCTTTACCTGATCGTCTCCTTCATAGCTCGTGACCATTTTATCCCATATTTCTTTTGCAGATTTATAGTGCATTACCTTCATGAATTCTGATTGAGAGATGCATCCCAATAGAGTATTGACTGCTTTCGCATTTGTTTCATATTTCTTTTTCTCAGCTGCATCTGTAGGAGTAGCTGAAGGAAAAGTGTAGCCTGTCTCTACGATGTTCCAAACTTCTGTACCAAGAGATCGAAGATAGGCAGTAACTCTTACCTTCCAATAATTGAAGTTTGTCCCATCAAAAACCGGTGGCCTGATTGCTGCTTCTTTCTCGTAGTTGCTCATGATGAACGATCTACCTTCAAGCGGTCAAGCTTCTCTGAAGGACCTGCTCTGATACCAATTGTTGAAAATAATACTGAGAGGGGGGGGGGGGGTGAATCAGTATTATCATAACTATAAAACTTTTTCAATGCTCAGAAACATATACGCTACTTTCGTTAAGTGAACCAGCGTGTACACGCAACTGTGTCTAAAGAAAACGGCGTATAGCCAGAAATCTTATAATTCAGTTAGTTTATCTTCAGTTAAGTGCATAAGGACATTATTCACCATATTAAGAGTAAACAGATGCAGTAGAACAGATCACACAAAAACCACACACATGAACACCATGATATAAGGTGGAAACCCAATGTGGGTGAAAACCACCTGCTGCAAGTCGTCTCTATCTTTCTTTAATATGAAACTTCAGTTTACAATCTTTTTGTACTGGTGCAGCCTTATACCAGTACGCAGGCTACAACCTGCTGAAGGCTTCAACCTTCTCTCGTTCTCCAAACTCCCTTGGAAGGGAGCTCCAACCCCCTTTGCTCTTGTACTAGCTAAGATACTAGTACGTAGGTGCTGACCTACAATCTTCTTTCTTTCAGGTACCACCTTTCATACATTTTCAGACTGGATATTCCTGAAGCACAACATTACAATCTGAAGACCACAATTCATTCAACTTTCACAATAGATCATTGAAGCACAAAACAACCAATACTAGCATCATCAATCTTTGAATCACTGAACCACTGAAACCCTGTCAACACTAGTCACAAGAACTCAGAGTAGACTACAGAACTCTGCAATAGCAGTCAGATCCAACTGCAACCCCAAAAATCAAACTTCAAAAGATATACGCTACTTCAATGAGAGAAACCCGCGTATACACGGGCTTTTACCGAAGACAACTAGCGTACAGATCTAAAAATAAATTCTCTTAACTTGCAGCTGTACCAGACATCAGTTAGACCCAGGACATAACATTGCGTCAGTATGCAAATCTAGAAATACGCATAATCAACCATATCATAATAGTGCATTTCAAACCATTAGATCCCGATCTATCCTTACATCTAGTCTTCCATCAACCGATATGATCTCTCCTTAGCTTAGATCAAGCTACCCAGAACCTGCATATCAGATCTCTTTCTTTTTCAGATATTCAAGCCTTTTCAAAAGATATCTTTCCCTAATGATCTTCTTCTCCTTATATAGCCTTAGGCCTTGCTCAATAGCAAGAGCCAAAACCATAGAAATCTAATACCATCAACTTAAAAACTAGGGATCAACACGTCTGTCGAGATACTTTGGTCCAAATTCATAGGCTCAAGTACCGAGGACTAACTACCACGGACCAAAAGGAAGTTTCCCGACATATACGCCCTTTTCTGTTCATGCATCTGCGTGTATACGCGCCTTCATATATAGCTCTCCTGCGTATATGCGACTTAGTATGCAGATCACCAGCGTGTATACGCAACTTGGAATTAATTAACCTGCGTATATGAGATTTTCTCTTCATTCTGTAGTCTGAACGGAGATCTGTCATCAAAGAGAGTTGCCATCAAGGACAACACCTGTATCATAGCGCCACCCCTGTGCCAAAATGCCAACACCATTTATGTCTTTGCCCATCTAGATCATCCTGAGTGAGTATATATTTTACCACTACACTTGGAACGAAAACAATTATGTGGGAATGTAGAATATACACTCTTAAGTCCTTCAAAACCTTTACTAAAGAAAATGATTGTTTTTCCATGATATTTTACTTCAAGGAGGCATCTCTTAAAGCTCTGCTGAAGAATGTTATAGGTTGTTCATGTCCCTCCTTTTTTTCTGCAACAACACTACTGCAATAGTGTGCTCTGATGCAAAAGAAAAAATCATGAAATCTTTAGTAAAATTAGGGCTAATCAAAACAGGAGCACATGTCAAAGCTACTTTCACCTCACTGAAATATTTTTTAGCCTCATTATTCCATTTTATTTCAGTATCCTTTTTCAACATGTTTGTGATTGCTCTCAAAATATTGGCTAAGTTTGGGATGAATCTTCTCAGAAAATTTATCCCACCAATGAAATACTGAATTCATTTTTTCTCCTGGGAGGATCAATCTTCATTATGTCTTCAACTTTGCTGGGGTCTATTCTAATACCATCCTTTAAAATAATGTCACCAAATAGCTTTCATTCCTCTCACCCAAAAAGAGACTTTTTGGGGTTCAAGGAAATACCATTTTTCCTACATTTCTCAAAAACTAACCTTAAGTGAAGCAGGTGATCTTCATCTGTTTTGGAGAATATAGTAATTTCATCTAGATAAATCACAATAAATCCATCCTCCTCATCTACAAAAACAATATCCATATCTCTTTGGAAAGTGGCCCCTGTATTCATAAGGTTAAAGGGCATCTTCACATACATAAAGGTTCCCCAAGGTGTTGTGAAAGTTGTTTTATGTTGATCATCAGGATGCACAAGAATTTGGTTATATCCTAAAAAACTATCGAGCAAATAAAATTTGCTGGAACCAACTATTTTCTATAAAATATGATCCATTTTGGGTAGAGGGTAATTAACTTAGAGTGACACTTTATTCAGATTCCTGAAATCTACACAGTCTTATTTCTGTTGTCTTTTTCCTTCTTGTCACTAGATTTGACACCCATTTTGAAAATCTTAAAGGCACAATGATTTTTGCATCAAAACGTTTTTTAACCTCTTTTTCTATCAAGGGTAAAAAAACTAGATTTACCCTCCTTAATTTATGCTTGAAAGGTTTTTGGTCCTCTCTGATGGGAATGGTATGTTGTATAATACTGGTATCATATGCCTTTAGATCTTCATAACCCTAAGAAAACACATCAGAATATTCTTTTAGTAGATCAATGTACTTCTGTTTTTCTTTGGGAGGTAAGGACTTGGACAACTTTACAATCTTAGGATTTTCCTTAGTACCTATATTACAATATTCAACCTTAGATCGTACAAGTTCTATCTTTAGCTTTTTAGCCACATCATTAAAATGAAAGAACTCTTCTAATGGTACCAAACCCCTTGGCAACACATTGTCTTTCAATTGTAGGACCTCAATCTCTTCTGGATTTTCATCAGTCTCATTCAACACTATTTCATTCATATCATTATCTCCATTATTATATGAATCAATATGTACATTCTCAAATTCTTCTTTTAACTGCAAAAAATTCTCTACTTGCTTATCACTAGCAAAAAGCTGCCAATAGCTAACATTATCTGGGACAGCTGGTCTATGCTTCACTTCAAACTAAATTTTTCTATTGGGATGAAATGGCATCTTACAAGTAATAGATAAGGCAACCAATGCAACTAGGATATTTTAACCCCTAGGAATTAAAGATAACTAATACTCTGGGAAACACTGCAGAAAATCCAAGAAAACATTTTTGTAGGCCCTTAGTCTAGGGTGTTTATCCAAGTACTCACCTTTGATTTGGTTAATGATGAGTTCTGAATCACCATGTACAAAAATCCTTTTAGCTCTTGATCTCTTCAAAAGTTACTGTCCTAAAATCATTGCTTCATACTCAAATATATTATTGGTGCACTGGAAATTGAGCTTGTATGAATATCCCTTTTTTTATACCTGTTCGTAGTTTAAGACACAAAATCCTACCCCTTCTCCTTCCTTGCTCATTACCCCATCAAAATCCATATTCCATAGAGCATCACCCTCTTCATCCTATTTCCCATCATCTAATTTCATCTCCTTTGTTTTTGTCAATTCAGTTTTCAAGTATGACACTTCCTCTTCTCCACATATGTCATTATATAGAATGAAGGAATCCATATCTGAATGTACAAAATAAAGGGGGTATGTATTTGGTTTGTCTTTGTTGGTTACCATATATTTCATTAATGCTTCCCTGTACAACCATCTTTGTTGACCAAAAACATGAATAATAGCATATGTCACGTCCATCTGCAAAGTACCTGTAATTTTGCTCCCTATGATATTGATAAAAACATTCCATATTTTGGAGGTATGTCTACCACTACAATGTCCATTACCACACTTTTTGCTGGGATTTGGGCCAGAGTCACACATAAATCCTTGATGAGGCCTAAGCATAGGTGTATTCCTCTAAGTTCCTCCTAACTAGTGAAGTCCAATGGATAATTGATAAAGGGTTGCCCTACTTGTCCATCTTCTGCAATTGGAATTTGAATTTGTTTTCCTGATAATATAACATGAGATACACTAACACTGACTAATATTTTAATGTTCCTTCAACTTTGAATTTCATAAACTTCTCATGGATGGCATCAAATAAGAATTGACTGTAATTGAACAAAACTAAAGGCTTTTGTCCCACTGAGAAAAATGACAAGAATCCTAAAACTACTTCATCTACCCATTGGTTTGAATTATAACCAAGTAGTCAAGTGACCATTGAAATTACCTGTTTTGACATTTATGGGAAAATGGAAACAGGGTATGGGGGTTTGTTCTAGGTAACTCAACATTTTTAGGGAGGAAACACTCAAAAATATGAGCTCTCCGGGGAAAGGTAAGTTGTTTGTATAATTCCATAAATGAGTCTGAGGAAAAAGGATGTAGGGATGCTTGGGGATTTATTTGTAAATATTGACAAATACTTTTAGGAGATATAGAGAAGATAATTTTTTTTATTTTGAGAAATGACTGCTTTCATGCTAGGAAGGTATTGGATGTGATACCAAGTGGAGAACTCAGGGAAGAAATGGGTTTAGGGGAAAATGAATTGGGGAGAAATGATTCCCAGATGCTCAAATCATCACTATGGTTGAGGTATTTCTGCTTCATCCAATTTTGAATTTCGTATCAATCGAACTCATAATCAGTCTCAACAATCTTAAATTTGGTGCCAATTAAAGGTATTTTGTCAAAGTCTGGGACTGGGGGAACCATCAGGATCTATTCCACTATTTATCCCTTTCCTTTCTTCATAGACATTGTAAATTGAGGATGATCAAGAAATAGGTCACTCGATTTGCAATATGAATGTATCTCGTTGGGATCACAACTGAAAACTTCGTTTGCTCATTGTAATTTCACCCTGCAACTACCTGCACATAGAATACGATCATGAAAGGGAAGAAAGGTTGTCCCTTGTGGTAGTTTATAAAAGGAATGGTAAGGGAGCATAACCGAAAATTAACCGTTTCAGGTACGGGGGAAAAACATTAATTCTTAACATATCCATGTAGTGGGAAGGATTAAATGCCCAATGTTTAATTGGCAAGAAAATTTGAACTTTTGAATGGTCGGGTGATACGAAGAGATATTGACGTGGAGAGGGATGAGGTGGAAGTTACCTTGAAGACAGAGGAAGAACCAATGGCATGGGGGAATAGGTGGAGGTGACGTGGGGAGGTGATGCTCAGAGGCTCGAAGGAGAGGGTGGTTTTCAACGGGGTGTGAGAGGTAAACATTTTTGGGAGGGGACCCCCCAAAAATGACCAGGAGTTGACACGTCGCCTTTGAGGGTTTTGGCGGAATCCACTTTTCAGGACATCTACCCCCTCCTTTCGTTAATTGTCGAGAGTGATCGGGGTTCCGAAAACATTCCTCTCGCCATTGATCCTGGCAGAAGAGATCTCGACTATCAGTACATGCACCAATTTTACAACAACATGACAAAAATGTCATATCGTGCTAAAACAAACATTTGAACCATTTTTTTTTTTTTAGATAATAGAAAACATTTCTAATTAATTCGAAAAGTGGAACTTTAACTAGCTCGCTATAGGGGGTATTTATTATATATTTAGATATATATTAATTTTTAATTTTTACATTTTTATTCCCCTTTTATTTTCTTTCTTCTTTTTTTCTTCTTCTTTTTCTTTTTATTTTCAACATAAAAATCTTGAAATTATAAAAAAATATTTATAATATCCTAATGGGATAAAAACATATTGAAAATACACAACTCCTATATTTATAGGAACCTAACAAGTTCAACCAAATCTAGAAGCCAAAATCCATAGAAGCTGCAAAGAAAATCAATACCAAACTTGACGACCCCACCAGACCAGCTTACTACCCTGCCAGGTTCACCCCTCCTTCAAGATGGGTCATCTCCCCATCTCGATTAGGCTAGTTTGGTTGGCTCGTTTGTACCTTCAGTTCCTACATGACCGTAGGCCCAAACGATCCTCTTTGGCTCCCTCTTGGTCTCACACTTTGTTCCTCCAAACAACTCTTATGTGTGTGACTTTGGTTGCTCAATGGTGTTTCATTCCATGGTGTGATTCTTTTGATTATATGACTCATCCCACCTTTGTATGGTTCAAATTCAGTCGTCTCAATCAGTTCGCATGTTTTTTGTTCCATCTAGCCATGTGGGTCGGCTTGCCTGGGCATTGGGATCCTTAGGTTGTGCTAACACCCATTCCACCTAGCTCAAAAATTCATTTCATCTCGCTCATTTTGTACACTCAAATTGCTTGTTTTGTCTTAGCTCATTTAATCTTATGTCCTTAACTCGTTTCATCTCTATCAACGTCCTTAGCTCATCTTGCCTGGACATTGGGATCCTTAGGTTGTGCTAACACCCATTCCACCTAGCTCAAAAATTCATTTCATCTGGCTCGTTTTGTACACTCAAATTGCTTGTTTTGTCTCAGCTCATTTCATCTTGTGTCCTTAACTCGTTTCATCTCTATCAACACACTTAGCTCGTCTTGCCTTAGCCGATGCCAAATTTCAACTTAGCTGACTTGTCTTGTCTAGTTTACACCAAATTTGTCTCACTCATCTTCAGGACTTGTTCCACTAGGGCACCCTCTCCTTGGTACAACTCGTCTTGAGCCAAGCTCATCCAACACTTGGTCACTTGTCTAGGGGTGTTTTGGTCCATGTCCTTGGGAATTTATGGTGCTCCTCATGATGTCTTCTTGGACCTCCTCACCCATCATTAGGTCAGTTCAGGTGGTTAATCACCCACATCCACCGTACCACCAATCTTCTGACACGCCTCCAATAGAAACCCCAAGTGTTGTTTTCTTGACACCTCGTGTTATTGTTCTCTAACTCAACATCCACTTTCATCGCATTTATTGCGATATATTTGTTGCAAATTATGTGATAGGGATGTCACCCTTGGCATGGACCTCGGTTAAAGGCGCTCCCAACTCTAGGTCCTAACAATAAGACATACAGTTATTGACATTGAATATGTCTTTCACAAATTAGCATCACATTAAAAAATAATGGATCATGTTGAGACCATTAATAAATTTGAAGCAATAAATTAAGAAGTTCATAAAGGTTAATTAATTTAAAAATTAAATTTTTCTTTGGTTTTTTAATGGATTGATGTGGTTTTTTCTGTTATGAAAAAAAAATAGTTTATTTTATAGTCATAGCTTATTTTTTGATTTTTTTTAGAAATTTTCTAGGCATATTTTCAAGTTGAAGTTTCCTAGAATTCGACAACAATATATTGGAATCATAAGTTTATACTGTGTACTATGCCAAGTAGATATTAGTGACCATCCAGATCTTCTACTAGATTAAAGCACAGATCCCTAGCTTGGAAAATATTTTTTATTAGTTGTTTGGGTTCTTAACTTTTGGGGTTGTTTTGAAACCCTAAACGATGATTTTTTTACCTGGCAGGGGCATTTGCATGTATTAGCTAGACCTTTCCTACAAGTTACCAAGAATTCCAAACATAGATCATGTGCAAAAAGTTACAACCCTCGGATGTTGATGTACCAAACCTATTGAGGCCACAAACCTTTTGGCATTGCGTCTCCCAGTGTTAGATTTCAGATGTTTAGGACTTGCTCATTATTAATTTATTTTAAAATGGCATTCTCGACTCATTGTAATGGGATCCGGTGAATGCATGTAGCCATGACATTTCTTCTCAATGATAAGCTACCATCGTTCGAGCCAGTTTGTTTCATTTCATGCTTTTTTATAGTTTCAACACATTCCATTTACTAATAAAATTCACGTTTTATTGTATATATTTGTTTTTGTTATAAATAAATATGGATCATGAACTCTCCATAATTTGAGTGCACTAAGGGTTTTTTAGGGCATTGAATCCATATATGCATCAAAAATGCATTTTATATAAAAAAAGATCATGATTTGACCGAAAAAAAATCATCACATTCTAACCAAAAACTTCAAAACGTATTATATTACAATTAACATTGCTTTTTTTTTAACAAAAAACAATTACTAAAAAAAGACAACCTTTTAAAAAAAAATAAAAAATAGAAAGCAATAACAATATTATGAAAAGTAAATCAATTAGTTTAGAGAGAAGGGGAAGGAAGAAATCAACACATATTTCTTTGAAAATATGTTAAAATTTTAATTATATTTTAATTATTATTATTTTTTTTTAAATTTTATTTTGATATTAATTTTAAGTTTTAAGATAAATATTAAATATATTTTGATAGTTATTTTGATATTTTTTTAAAAATCAATGTTAGAATATTTTATGGTTGTGTGTGTGTCCTTGTTTTTATTAAATATAATGAAGAGATGGAAGAAGAGGTATTCATAGCACTCACCTAAAGATATGAGGATCACATCATAAGACCTCAATGAACACAATAAGGGGTTCTACCAATTTCCTTTGTTAATGATGTTTTTCTTATATTCATCCTCCAGTGCGATGTATACCTTAATCCTTCATGGAAATCATTTTCATTCAAGATATTCACGCAAGCATACCCCACAATATTTCAAGGAATCTTTGGCACCAAAACAAAAAGAGATGTGCTCTAAAACCCTACTTTTTAATGGTGACATTGTGTTGTAGAGGTCTTTCCTTTCCCTTGCATTATGACCAATTAATATGTGCAAGATCACATTAATAAATTTCTATGGCATGGATTGATTCATCACCTCAATGGTCTCTAGATGTAGCTAGCTAATCTCCATCACTAGATCTTCAACACTTGAAATAGAAAATTCAACTATATATGTGCCAAAGGTTTTTGCATTATGGAGTTAGACTCAACTAGAGATAAGGATTGAAACTTCGAGCTAGGGCCTTGGTTTTAGGGACAAGTTAACTTGTGCACAAACTTGTGGTTGTAGTGCCCTATTTATTTTGACTTTTTGTGATAGACAGTGTGACAAACATTATTTTTTGAGGACATCAAATATTGATGATCCATTATTTGCACTATGATATGATTATAGTTTTGAATATTATTAATGATTAAGATAGATGTTACTGGATGAGTATGTTATTAGATGATGATATTTACTGATGAATATTAATCATTTATGATCATATATTGCTAATAATTTCATGAGTATGGAGGTGAACTATGATGGCACATAGGAATGAGAGTGAATAAAGGATTTTGTTTTGAATTAGGAGTAATGTTAATTTAAAATTGAATTGTTATTGATGAATACATTTAATAAAGTATTTATGACTTAAATAATGGATGCATGCACAGGGTTTATGCTTCTCAAATGAAAAAGGTATGAGTAATGGAGATATATGAAGAAATTTGGATTTGTAGTGGAGGGGTGGAACAACATCTTTTATTTCACTTGATAGAACTCTAGTTTTGACTTGGTTGAAAAGTGTAGTGAAATTCTATCTTGAATTTTTCATGATGCCATGAGGGTTGGACCAGAGATTCAAAAACTCATGAGGTACAAATAAGGGGCATGCATTAAGGTGGAAACATTAATTATCAATAACCATTAATCGCTCAAGAAGGGAAACTCTTGATTTAACAAATGTTTCCATTCTTGCAACAATGTTCCACTCAGCTAATCAAAGGTACTTGGAATGGAAGCATTGTGGCACCCTTAAAATTACACAAGGTAATCCTTGAGAGACACAATTGACTTGGAACCCTTAGTATTAGGAAATGAAAAGATAAAATTAAATTAAATTAAATTGATAAAGACCTTTAAAAGACTTCATGTGTATAGATGAAAGTGAACTTTACTTAGTAATAAAAATCCCTTAACAAAAGTTGTTTAAGGAATAGGAAACAAAACTATGTTACTATTTTAATGGCAATCTTAAGAAGAAATGGTTAGAATAAATATTAAAAATTTTTAACAACCAAGTAATAAGTATTGAGTATATCTCATCTCAAGTTAGAAAAGAAATATTATACTTGAAACAAAGAATTTTTATTAAATTGATAGCACCTAAAAGAATAAGTATGCATAAAAATAATATAAATTATTTATTTAATTAAAAATATTAACTTCATGAGAATTCTCCATAATAGAGAAATGAGAGAAAAATATAAGAAATTTAGTGACATGAAATGTCACCTTCATTGTTAACTGAAGTTAAATCAATTAACCATAAAAAATTTAGTAAAGGAAAAAATGATCAATTGGATATCTATTAGCAATTCTAGGAAACATATAATGGGTGAGGAAAATAGTTTTTTTAATAAAACAAGGAGCTGCATGCAGCCGGAAGTCCCTGCCCCGGTAATATTGTTTCTTTGACTGCAGTAGGTAAAGTGGGGCCAGGACAATTATATTAACTCATGATAATTTGTTAATGAAGAAGAACCAGCTTAGTTGTGTGAAAATAGCCACTTTACTTGGTGACCATTATTGCTATCAAAAACCAAAATATTGATCTTGATTAATTGGATCTGGAAGCTCTTGATCTGGTACCTGCAAGTTATTTAGAATGTGGGTCTCAATTTGATCTTTATACTGCCCCGGTAATATTGTTTCTTTGAAACAACGCCCTTACTGCAACAGGTAAAGTGGGGCCAAGACAATTATATTAACTCGTGATAATTTATTAATGAAGAAGAACCAGCTAACTTGTGTGAAAATAACCACTTTACTTGTGTGACCATTATTGCTATCGAAAACCAGAATATTGATCTTGATTAATTGGATCGGGAAGCTCTTGATTTGGTACCTGCAAGTTATTTAGAATGTGGGTCTCAATTTGATCTTTATATTGGTCACCTGCCTATACCCTATTGCAATTTTTTACTTGAATATCATTAAAGAAGGTTAGTTTCACTCACTCTGGCTCTCAACATCTGGCTCTCACCAGAGAACTAGATTATAAAAACACAATATGACAAACTTATTCTATTTTTTTTTTTCAATAATGAAAATTTGTGTACAACAAAATGACTTTTGATTTTTTATAATAATGAAATTTAGCACAGAATAAATTAGTTGGTTTATCAATATTTAATGAAAATACGTGACCAGTTTTGAAATCGTACCAATTAGTGCGTGACTAGTTTTGAAACCAGACTAGTTGGTCCGATTTGTTGGCTCCCACATACTCCAACTAGAGACCTTCCACCATACCTTGTAACTAGAGACCTTCCACCAACTAGAGACCTTCCACCAACGTTCACTAGCAGCTCAAACAAAATAGCTCCAAAAGCATTTCATACATTCACGCTCAAAACTGTACACCCCAGGGTAAAATCACTTCTACCCGTGTTATTTTTTTTTGCCATAAATCAAGAACTAAACCTATAAAGTTACAAGATAATAATACGTTTAGCCTCTATGAAATCTAGTGGGCTAAGTGTACTACATGCATAAATTTTCATAAGCATCTATGAAGTAATTAAAAAAGTGTGACATATTAGTTAATTTAATTAAATATCGTATCATTTGAATTTACATAAGTCTCTATAAAGTAATTAGAAAATTACAATTAATTTAATTAAATAATATTTTATTAATTTAATTAAATATAAATGACATAGGTATTTGATAACTAAATATGGGGTACTTATTTGAGTCATTACTTTTCTCTGCAACAACTACCAACAATCTTGGATCGTTTTCACTAACTGCCCTCTTTCTTTTATTCAATACAGAGCCAACAAACCATTCAATACAGAGCCAACAAACCCCGAAGATAATTTGAAGGGATTGAGTGGGCACGCACTTAGAATTTGTGATTATTATTGATATGGAACTGGAACCACATAGATACATACATATAAAGGAACGCTGGGGCTAGCTCAATCTCTGGCTGAATGGGGTTTGCTGCTAGCTATGGCTATGCCTATTGATGTGTAAGGTATGCCATTATTTGCTAGGCTATCAATGTTGGTGGTATGGATGCTTAATGTCGTACAAAAAGTAAAAATCTTCTACGATTAATTTGTTGGAATTGCGAATTTCATTTGAAAATATTTAGTATGTAATAATTTGGTGAAACCAAATTTGTTGGAATTGTTAGTTTCATTTGAAAATTCTGCTGACTATGTAAGAAATTGGTGAATTTGTTGGAATTGTAATTTTCATTTATAAATTTTGCTAAATTTGTAAATTCTGATGAGTGTTTGAAAATTCTGCTAAGTGTTTGAAAATTCTGCTGAGTATATAAGAAATCGGTGAATTTGTTGGAATTGTCATTTTCATTTATAAATTTTGCTAAATATGTAAATTCTGATGATTGTTTGAAATTTTCAGGGTGCTGACTTATACGTTCAAAACATAATTTAAACATAAAAAATGTGATTCAACAAAATTTTTTTCAAGGAGTTGGAGTCGAAAACTCAAAAGCTCTATCACCACATGTACCTGAACATGGGAAACGACAATGGAATTCAGTTGTTATTGATAATTTGAAATCTCTTTTTTCTTTCTCGGATCCTTCCTCGTTACCACGGTCCACGACCTCTGGCTTTCGAAGGTAAAGGTACATTTGAGACAAGACATGCCCTCACTTTATCAATTGTCATGTATGGTAAGGTATGTCTGCTTATGCTATTGCCTTTATTCTTACTGCCCTTGCTTTTATCCCAACCTTGACCTCTTTTACCCTAGCCTCTGCTTTTACCTTTCTCTCTGGCTCTCTGCTTCTTATTCTTGAATGCCTATACCTTTCTCTCTGGCTCTCTGCTTCTTATTCTTGAATGCCTAAAATGTATGATGGTTGAGTTGTTTGCATTCCAATTCTGAATTAATGATCGACTCAACAACATACTTGTTAGTTCAGCTATCTAGTTGACTCGAAACCAAAATAAACACTGTTGTGAGCTTGGGGAGTTGCATCGGTTGTCCCCCGAGAACCGGATCTTGGGAATAAATGAATACTTATTATAGTAAATATAATTTATGAAAGTATGTAAATGTATTTATGAAATCATGAAAGTTTTCTTCTTAAAAAACTAAAAAGTTTATGTTAAGAAAGAGAATAAATCTATCTTGGTAAAGAATGAAATTTATTCTTAAAACAAAATTAAAAATTTATTTTATGAAAAGAATAACTCTTAATCTAGAAAGCAGTAGAAAGCATGTAACTGTAGGCTTATGAAAACATGGAATTTTAATCTAAAAAGCTTATAAAATTAATCTATTAAATCATAGAAAATTGATCTATGAAAGCATGCAAATTTATTCTAATAAAGCAGGTAAACATAGTCGACAAAAGCATTGAAATATGTTTACTTTAAGAGAATATAAACTTAATCTAGGAAAGCTTTTTAAATCCCAGTCTAAAAGAGCATGAGCATGAACTAAAATCTAGGTTAACAAAATATTTTAATGCAGGAAGGAAAATGCTCCAAATGTATTTTTTTTGGTTTTCAAGTGGATAATAATAGACACCAATTAAATTTGGAACATAGTTTCAAACTAAAAATAATTTTGTAACAAAACAGAGTATCTAATTCAGACAGAAATAAAAGAATTAGAAAACAGTGAGAGATTTATACTATAGACAACGTCATACATTCACAAGCGGGCCCTCTGAGTAATCACCTGAAGCCTAAAATAACCAAAAAAAACCTACTATAAATGATATCAATATTACCCAGGAATGTGCGATGGAAGAAAAGGATCAACTTTATGATATTATATAAATAATTCAAACACAATCCCTGTCTATTATCCTCTTGATCTACCCAGTCAGATCAATTTATATTTCTTTTGAAATAACAAAATCATAATTAAAATGCTACATATCAGAATAAGGACGACGACTAAGTGTTATATTTTGTGATTTTCAAATTGAATCCGTAACTCAGTGAATGCATATGATTGCGTGTGTTGTCAATTGTGTTAATATTCATCCTGAGTGATCTATGAACATATGACACAGTGAATGTTGGTTATCTTGCCACGTAACAGTCCAGGTATACTCTGTCTTTGTGCCTATGCCACACGATGAGTTAAAAACTACTTTGACGTCACCATAGTGATGACCCAATGGTTTCATTCATGTGCCACATTGGCAGATTATCGTGTTGTAATCTTTTTCCATACATCCATGTGCTGAATTTGACTTCATTTCTCTATGAGTCGTGATAAAAAATAATGACCATAAGATCTAGCATTCTAGTGATTTGCATTAATTGACCCCAAAAAAACCAACATGGGAGGTGCCAAAAACATGACCGAACCTCGAGGCTCTGCTCTGTGCCGCATATTCGTCAGGCAAACCAAAATAAACACTGTTTGTGAGCTTGGGGACTTGCATCGGTTGCCCCTGAACAATCATCTTACCAGTAGTAAGATATCTTAATTTTGCCATTTTCTTCGGAGTCTATAAGTGAAAAAAAATAATTTATAGTTACCACTGCTGCTCCTGCAGAGTCAAAAATAATATTGGAATTGCAAAATTGATTGCAAAATTGCATAGTCAAAAGTCATATTGGAAGTAGTAGAGATACAAAATTAGATAATTGATATACAATGTGAAAAAAATAATTTATAGTTACCAGCACTGCATGAAGATGCTATAACTTACTGGCCTAGGCCTTAAGACTGTACGAAACCCATAGTTTATGTATTTGCTCTAGAGTTTATGCATTTTCTCTAGTAACAGACATATGGATAAAATGCAATATGGATAAAATGTCCAGAGTTTATGCATTTTCTCTAGTAACAGACATATGGATAAAATGCAATATGGATAAAATGCAATGTGAGAATTTGTTGCCATCAATGGAAGTCTACTTGTGAAAATTAAATCATTCCTAAAATGCAATGTGGGAATTTGTTGCCATCTATAGAGGTCTAACTGCGAAAATTAAATCATTCCTAAAATGCAATGTGGGAATTTGTGGCCATCAATGGAGGTCTAATGCGAACATTAAATCATGCCTACCAAGAAAGTCTTTCAAAGTTCCAGAACTCCTTCTCCATAGCTAGATAGGATATGACTATGATGGCCGAGCCGAAGCCCAGGAAGAAGAGAGCTTTGTAAAATAGACAGAGAGAGGTCTCTAAAATACATAGAGTCCCTGCAATGCAAGCTGTAATAGGAAATGCAAGCTGTAATAAGCATGCACGATGTGTTCATGCAACTTGCCACGAAGCCCTCGACTGCCAACTAACTAAACCAACAGAAACCTAAAAAAAGACTTTGGATAAAACCACCCAGATCAAAAATAAATCTTAGATAACAACCACTTTGGATAAAAAAACAAAGACCAAAACAAGCCGACAATAAAACTTTGGGTAAATATCACTTGCCACAATATTTTAACATTGGGATAAGCGAGGCCTGCAATAAGAGGTAGTTTTTTTTCCAGCAAGAAACTTTGGTTAAAATTTGGATGGATAACAATTGCGACCGTAAAACTTTGGTTAAAATATAATAAAGCTCAAAAAATAGTTGGTCAACAAATGAATTAATTGTAATTTAACGATCAAACTTTGGATATTAGAAAAGTTTGCCGCAAGGACATGCAGAAGAGGTACCAAAAACTTAGGATATCTTACTTTTACCCATCTTGAAACCTGCGAAGCCCGCAATAAGACCCTCAACTTTGTTGGCCAATCAGCAATTACATAATAAATTTTATATTATTTTTTAATATGAAAACTTTGGTTAAAATTGTGATGTATAACAATATTTTTTGGTCAAACAAGAGATTAATAGGCAGTCAACGCAGGATCGATTGCTAAGAGTCCCAGGCAGGGACTAATAAGAAATGAATTACTTTAACAAAAGTAAAAACTTGATACATGAGAGAATTAATAATAAGGTACTTAGAATTTAAAAAATTCCTAATTTCGTATAAAAAGGAGATGTGATCTAAGCGAAAAACATCTTATGGACCCTAAAGTTGAATGGTTGTCCCAATGCTAAAATTTATAATATATGATGAGTATGAGCTTGTTAAGAGATCGACAAGTAGAGATTTGTTTCAAAGTGAAAACCTCTTGAGCTTGGTTAGGTTCTTCTTTACATATTGCTAATTCATTTGTTTCCTTCTACAAACCCATTGTAACTTGAGGTTCTGCAAGAAGGAAGAGCACCCAAGGAACACACAAAACGTTTCATCGATGAGTTGGCAATATTCAAACAAGTTTGTGAGACATTAATCTATTCATGATGAAAGTGACATGGAGATTCCGTAATCAAATTTGAAATTCTTGCAGAATAGTATGTGTAGCTCGTTAAAATAGAAAAATAGTTAATTGTAAAGTTTCTTTTGATAATGGATAAAGCTATAATTATTATGTAATTTATATAATTGTATCATAATTTTAAGATTTTAATTATTGATTTTGAAAAATACAATATAGCAAAATTTCAAGTTCTATTATGAAATTTCTATATTATTATATTCTCTTTTATGAAATTTCTATATTATTATATTCTCTTTTATAGAATTGTAGAACGCTTAGTTCTAGCATTTCAATTTAATAAAATGAGAAACTATACTATAAATGGACTTATTGCAATTACTATGAACTAAAAGTATTATATATATATTCATGGTAAAAAATTATATATATGCTCAATTTGATTATATATTTGGTTTTTTTTAATGATTTAGTTTTCTTGTAAATTTTCACGTATCAAATACTATGTTTAAAATTTTCTTTGACTTCAGTTCATTGTAGAAATATAGATATAGTGATCACTTTGATTTGTCCAAATTAATTAGCATTTTCAAGTTGAATCCAAGAAACATTAATTTCAATTTATTTATTAAGTTAACAATTTGATGGTTATCAGAAATCAATTTTGATGTTAGAGTATTATGGTTATCAGAAATCAGTTTTTATGTTAGAGTATATTAATATGACATAAATCAAGTTCAAGATTTTTTCATAAAGCCTAAATAAATCATTTAATCAAAATACCATACTAAAATATTAGCTATAGGATGTTTCACAAGAAAATATTAGCTATTTATTAATTTGGTAAGTTCTACATCGTTGTGTTATAAATTATATTCATTCTGAATGGAAGGTAAAACCTAAGGAAGGTAACTACACTTGGTACATGCATTAAAATATATTGCACTACCAAAAAAAAAGCCATTTATCATAATCTCTCCATAAATATTGTTAGATCACTGTCTATGCAACAAAGAACTGTATTTTATGTTTTGGGTTGTGGCAATTTTTTATATATATATTCAAATCAATGGGAATTTTTAAGTGTTCATAATCTCTTAACTCATAATATCTAAGTATAATGGAAGACCTCAATCAATTCTGATCGGTGAAAATTTAGCTCCAGTAAATTTATAACACTACTAGAATTATGGAAATGTTGTAATTACAAATAGCCTCTAAAAGTTCAAAAGAATTGGGTATTACTCTAACTATTTAATTTTTTATAACATTGTATAAGAAGAACAAATTAAAATAATAGGTGTACATTCAAAAGAATAAAATAAAAATAAAAATAATAAAACACAAAAAAAAAGTGAAATTGTGCTACATAAGAATGAACTTTGTAATGTATGAGAGTGAGCACTACAGTTGTTCTCCACCTTCAACCCATCAAAGGAGAATCTTTCAATCATCCTAGTTTAGGTAATACTTTTTACACTTCCTCCTAACTTATAGTGCTTTGGGTCTTTGTAGAAGATAGGTTTAATATATCGTCCTAGTGTGACTTGAGATAGACACTTTTAGTTTTACTTCAACTTTTGAGACATACATTATGATCTAAAATTTATTCTTTGATGACATAATACATTGATTATTTGTGTATTATTTCGTATAATGATGATTCATGATATGTTTTTTTTTATTATTAGTTTAGATTATGTTAATGATCATGATACTAGTGTGATATTGATGATTTTGATGTTGTTTATCATGCATATATTATGATGACTAATCATTGTGAATATGTGTTACTTTCATTTATTTGAGTGTAGCAAGAGACCATGGTGGCGCATAGGGTCATGATTGGATAGTTATTCTAGTTTGGTTATTAAGAACAATTGATATTAAAATTTGAATTTATTAATGATATATTGTTACAATATACTTATGACATGTTCATGGATGCATCTATGAACATGTCATAAGTATATTGTAACAATATGTCATTAATAAATATTAATAATTAATGATATATTGTTATAATATACTTATGACATGTTCAAGGATGGAAGGGTGAAACTTTAGTTGTACCTTAGGTTGGAAGGTATTGGACACCTTTTCCTTGAAGTTGCATGATGTCGTGAGCATTGGACCATGAGTGCAATCACTCATGAGGATTCATTGAGGGACGTGTGTTAAGATAGACATATCAAACCTAGAGTCAATAATTATCTCCATCACCATTCCTATGTTCCTCTTAGTTAGTCACATATACTTGAATAACAAGTGTTGTAGCACCCTTAGAATTTTGTGAGGAATTTCTTGAAAGGAATAACTAACTTGGAACCGTTTATATCAAGAAATAGAAAGGTAATTGGAATTCAAGTGAATGGATTAAAACACTTAAATTAAATAGAGATTCTGTAATAAAATTTGAAATTTGAAATTCTTCTAGAATGGTATGTGTGGCTTGTTAAATTACATAATTCTCTCGTTTCTTTTGTATATTTCAAATCTATTGTACTGTGCATTCGACACAATCATACCTCACATGTAGGTTTCATTAATTAGAATGTCATAAAAATTAGCAGTATTAAAGGAGTATAATGTTGTATATAATTTTTATATTGAAGCATGTTTAATGCAGTGTTATATTCACATTGATGTATAGTTTTCACATAAAAAGTATTGAAGGAACCAAGGATTTTTTTTCTATAAAATCTCCTAGGCTCTTTTATTCCATTGGTGTAGTGAAACCCAAGAATATGATATGTATGACTCAAAATATTGTAATAAGATGTTCTAGAAAGTGATAATCCACCCACCTTTCCAGGGACTAAAACCTTACCAGACTGACAATATTGTCAAATTATAGTGACATTTGAGCATATCACAATTATAGCTACAAGATTTTCTTGATAGGGATTAAATCACTTACCCATAATTGTTAAATGATTTGTGTGATGATTCTCTCAATTACATATTAGCGAATTCAACCCTTCTAAAAGTCATTTTATATTTCATATTATTGAAATGATGTGATCCTTCGATGTTGTCGATGCAGAAGACACATCCCAAACTAAACAAGTTGTATACCCTTCATAATAAATCTTGAGAAGCAAGTCAGTCCTGATGCATAGTCCAGTTGGTTGGAGCTCCTTTCCAAGTTATTAGTCCTTTGTCATAAGGTGTGGGTTCAATTATCCTTGGGTGCATCACGGTTAAGCCTCTATATTTGAGTTGACTGGCATGAGGTCCCTTTGGGTGGGCCCTCTTAAAAATGTTGTGGGAAAAAGAAAAAAGAAAAATAAAGTCTTAATAAGTAGGTGTAGCCTCATTCAAAAACCTGATGTCTACTATAGGTTGTGAGTTGACAAAATTAAGACTCTCGAATTCATTAGCTTACTATTAGCACTTCGTAATTCCTTCGGGCTGAGGAGAGGAACCCAGAGGTAACCACAAAATTATTTGGGCTAGAAACTAGTCTTCTCTAGCTGAAGGGAGCTCCCTCACTCTAAAATATAAAGATGTTAAAACACCGATTTATAACAGAGACCAATTCTCACAAAGGAATTTTGAAAGTATTTGGTTGAAGTGTGAATGGTCGGATAGGTAATAACACATGATCAATTTATCCTTTTACTCATTTACTTATGCAAGTAAATCGATAACTATTTCAAGGGCTTGTAAGCATGACTCTGGGATACAAAGATTGGTTGTAGTATAGATAAGTTAAACTGAAACAAACAAATTCTTCCTTAGAGAAAGAAAAACTGAAAATAGAAGATAACATGTACGATTATATATCATTTAATTTTAGTTTGAAACATGAAGACGGTTGAAAAAGAATATATACACTGACTTTTGAATCAACTGATATCATATAATCATAACAAAGAGAATAAATAAAAAACCCGATAGTAAAAAAAACGAATCCCATACACCATACCATAAGAATCCTTGGATAGTAAGATCGATGACCCTCAATACATAAGCAACATGCATCATTGATTGATCACACAAGCATAAATCTTTGAAAATTAGCACTAACACTTCACTTAACCAACAACAACCATTTCCATATTCATTAATTAGTTTAAATAGAAATACAATAGCCAATCCATAATGTCTAGATGCATCGCATCTTTGATCCAACAGAGGATCAAATCAAAGTAAAATTAGGAAACCTTTTTGTTGTTTCAAGTATTTTTCTTCTAAATAAAAAAAAACATAAAGGATTATTATCTTAAGTGAAACACTAAATCACTATAAAATCACTTTTCTTCAAAGCATATATTCTTTGAATGAAAATAATAAGAAAGCACAAAAGCTAACTGTTGACTGTGTAGTGCCTACGCAACGGATTTTTAACAAGCCATATCTCCCAAACAGTAATGCCTATCTAAAAACTAAGGGAGTTTATTGTAGATTATAGTTTTTTAAAGATAAACCTCTCTCCATTTTTTTTGGATTATTCCCCAACTTCCTAGAAAACGCTATGCAAAACCATGACCAAAACAAAGTATTTATGTAGTCCATAAAATAGGCTTTGAAGATGCAACCAACTCCATCGATCCATGACACCTATGAAAAATATGGAAGTGGTTATTGTTATTTTTTCCTGTCCTTGAGAAAAACCTCTTTCCGTTTCCAAAAAATCTCCTTCATGTGGTTGGAAACCGTTCTGAAAAATGATGACTAAAACAGAGTGCTTTGCAACAAATTCCCACAATGATGAGTATAGGGGAGTGGTACTAGTGTCATGGGAATTAGTTTAGAAAGAAGGGAGGGAAAGGAAATGTAATGTGAATAATATGTAAATGATACGTGAAAAGTGGATAGGATGTAGATGATATATGAAGGTATGTATAAAGGGAAATAGGGAAATAGGGTAGGGAATATGGAAACATGGGGTAGATAGGAATAATGTATAGGAATTTAAAACACATTTAACGACTAGAACTCATGACCATAAGAACTTTATACTGACACAACTTACTTTTGGATGGTTTTGATCGATGAAAAACTAACACATAACCCCTTTTGACTTAACTGTATAAACATTTGTGAAATGATGAATCCCAATGACTTGATACTCTTTCGTGATTTGGATGAACTCTCTACCAAATAAATTCAAGGATTCTGGACAATAAATTTGAGGTTATGATAGTAGCAGTGGTCATAGGTTCAACTTATTCAAAAACTGAAAATTAAAGGACATGGAAGATACATCTGGCAATGAAACTAATGACCCTAACATTGGCTCCAATGGAGATGGCAGCCTCCTAGTGAGGTGCCAAGAACAAAAATGCAGAATAGTATCCTAATTAGACCATTAGGCAATGGATTCAACCACAGATACTAAAAATTTAACTAAATCGCTGACTGAAATACATATGGCAGTGACAAGTTAAGATATTATGGCCTTCACCTCGGGCTTTAAATCTCCACTCTAACTATGCACACCTGCAATATTTCAAGGGTAAAGTGGTATGTACAATGGAATATTGCATATCTTAATCACCTACTTCCAATGTAGTCAGTCAAGCAGAAGGCTACTTGACTAGATTCTGCTCACACCCTCTGTAAGCGGACAAAAGGATGTAAATACTAACAACTTGATATGAAACCCAAGTCCAAAACTTGTGCTGATGAACAATATGAACTCCACCTTTTCTGATGATTCCAATAGGCTAACCAAAGGATCTTGAAGGATAAACTCTTGTTGATAAGTAAAAGGAGAAAATAAACATCAGTCATAAATGTTGGTTGTTCTTGTTCTATGTCATCAGTTTCAAGACGACTCTCAAAATAAATGGCAGAAATTTGTTTATCATCCTTATTATTAATAGCAAGGAGAGACTTTGCAGATTATTGAACATATTGAAAGAGGAAAGCCAAATCATGTAATTCAGAAATCTTAAAAGCTAACCCTTGATGTGATTCTATTTGAATTGTGTCATATAACGGGTTGTTTCTTTCTTGCAGCTCTATGATATGTGATGTTTGAGTGTCTAAAGTTTCTACACTTGCTGATTTAGAAAATTGATTCAGACCAATTTGTTCTTGAATGAAAGATTTAGGAAATGTACAATATGAAGAGACATATGGGCAATTATCCTCATACCTTTGACCACAAAAAAATTGACAAGACTGCTGCAAATGTTCATCAAACTCAGAGGATGGAACATGGTAGCTATATGTAAGAATTGATTCTTCATTATAATAGAGTTGATTTTTCTTTTGTTCTTCTGAAATGTCTAAAGGCTGTTGAATGTCATCAACAAGATCAGGAGAAAGCACTCATTCAAATGTATATTTATTTATTCTTTCAGCCCTTGGAGAAACTATTGCCTTTTGTAAATCCACCTGAATATCATGGCAACTTTCCCCTACATTTACCATGTCCTTCTGTTGTTTTAAAGAATTCTCATAATTTTGATCACAAAAAGGCTGACAAGATTTCCGCAAAATTTCATCAGACTCAGAAGATGAATCATAATTGTTTTCATTAGAAAGTTGATCTACTTCACTTTCAAGCAAGAGAGAAGTTACCATATATTCTTGGTGATGAAAATGGTTCTTGTGCAAAGCTTCCAGGATTTCTTCATCACCATTTTTTTTTTCCAGATTCTGAATGAAATTCTCAACATGGTCAAAAAATTCTCAACCAATGACAAAAAAGGATGAGATTCTTTGTATTTCTCAAAAAATACTAAGTGAAAATCCTTAGGTGAATACAAGCCACTAGATGGAAAACCTTCATACCAAGACCACACTTTTCCTTCTAGAGTAGCCATGAACATCTTCATGACACAATATTCATGAAATTGAACCTTAAACTTGCGTGCATGCATATGAAATTTAACCATATGTAGAGCAACATCACCTCCATATTCATCTTTGAACTTTGGTAAGCAAGTATGCCAATCTACACAAGGCATGCGATTTGGAAATCTTGGAATGTGATCTCAATTCATGGGAGCATACCTTCTGGATTGAGAATTCATCTTGAAACTACTGAAACTATTGACCTTTGAATATTGGAGTCACCAAGTGAATTGTTTAGCCTTCATGTGTCTGACTGATGTCCACCATCAACAACCAAATATGAACTATGATGATCTTTACCAAGGAATATGAAACTATTTGCTCCCTGGCAACGACACCACTATGTTAGCACTCTCTAATTCCTCCAGGCTTAGGTAAGGAACCCAGAGGTAACTACAAACAACTTTGGGCTAGAAACTAGTCTTTTCTAGTCAGAGGGGGCTCCCTCACTCTAAAATATAAAGAATTTAAAATGCAGATTTATAATAGAGACCAGTTCTAACAAAGGAATTCTAAAAGTATTTGGTTGAAGTGTGAATGACCAGATAGGTAATAACACATGATCAATTTAGCTTTTTACTCATTTACTTATGCAAGTGAATTGATAGCTATTTCAAGGGCTTGTAAGCATGACTCTAGGATACAAATATTGGTTGTAGTATAGATAAGGTAAACTAAAACAAACATATTCTTCCTTAGAGAAAGAAAAAATGAAAATAGAAAATAACATGTACGAGTATATATCATTTAATTTGAGTTTGAAACGTGAAGACAGTTGAAAAAGCACAGATACACTAAATTTTGAATCAACTGAAATCAAATACTCATAACACAAAGAAGAAATAAAACAACTGACAGTAAACAAAACAAATCCCATACACCATATTGTAAGAATCCTTGGATAGTAAGATCCATGACCCTCAATACATAAGCAACATGCATCATTGATTGATCACACAAGCATGAATCTATGAAAATTAGCACTAACACATCACTCAACCAGCAACAACCATTTCCATATGCATTAATCAGTTTAAATAGAAATACAATAGCCAATCCATAATGTCTAGATGCATTGCATCTTTGATCCAACAGAGGATTGAATCAAAGTAGAATTAGGAAACCTTTTTTACTGTTTCATGTCCTTTTATCCTAAATAAAAAAAATGTAAAGCATTCTTATCTTAAGAGAAACACTAAATAACTGGAAAATCATTTTTCTTTGAAGTATATGTTATTGGAATGAAAATTATAAAAAAAAACACAAAAGCTGATCGCTGACCGTGTAATGCCTATGTATCACCTGCGTAACACCTGCATAGTGGATTTTAAACGGGCCATATCTACCAAAAAGTAATACCTATGTAAAACCTGAAGGAGGTTATTGTAGATTATAGGTTTTTGAAGATAAACCTCTCTTATTTTTTATGAATTCTTTCCTAGCTTCCTATAAAACGCTTTGGAAAACCATGACTAAAACAAAATATTTGTGCAGTCTGAAAAATAGGCTTTGAAGATGCAACCAAATCTCTTGATCCGTGCCACCTGTCCGAAATCTAGAAGAGGTTATCGTTTGTTTTCCTATCCTTGAGAAAAAAATCTTTCAATTTCCAAAAAATCTCCTTCATGTGGTCAGGAATCGTTTTTCAAAATGGTTGACTAAAATAGAGTGTTTTTGCAACAAATTTCCACATTGATGAGTATAGGGGAGTGGTAGTGGTGTCATGGGGATAGGTTTAGAGAGAAAGGAGGGAAAGGAAATGTAATGTGAATAATATTTAAATGATATGTGAAAAGTGGATAGGATGTAGATGATATATGAAGGTATGTATAAAGGGAAATGGGGAAATAGGGTAAGGAATAGAGAAACATGGGGTAGATAGGAATAGGGGATAAGAATTTAAAACACATTTAATGAATAGATGTCATGACCATCTCACACAACCTCCTTTCTGATGGTTATGATTGATGAACAACTGACACATAACCCCTTTTGACTTAACTGTATAAACATGTGTGACTTCATGAATCCCACTGACTTGACTCTCTTTCGTGCTTTGGATGAACTCTCTATGGAATAAATTCAAGGATGGCAGACAATAAATTTGAGGCCATGACAACAACAATGGTCATAGGCTCAACTTATTTAAAAACTGAAAATTTAAGGACATGGAAGATACATCTAAAAATGAAACTAATGACCTTAACAAGCACAATGGTATATGATGTAGATTTTGAGCCAAGTTGGTGACAAAGCAAGTAAATCAATTATGAATTACATGAATTCCACATGGTGAATTGGAATGTATATTCCATCCACAAGACAATATCACTCAAATTATGCCATGGAAAAAAATTGAAATTTATAGAGAGTATAATACTTTACCACTTGGTTGAAAGGGATTATTGCATAATTGCCCACCCAATCACTTGGACATCATATTGAAGAATCTTTCATCAACTAGGATCCCCAATTTTAATCGTATATTCATTATGAATAACCATCACGCACTTATTAAAGAATTAATTAATTCATTAAATTCTAGATGCCCTTCAATCCTAGCGATGGATCTTCTATATCTTATACAAGTAACATGCATGAATAATTATTCCTGTCTTTAATCTTATTACCTATTATCTTATCCAATTGGTAAGTGTGATGTTTTAATTAAAATATTGTGCAGAACAATATCAAAGCCCCTGAATCCTTGTGTACAATTTAAGAAATAAAATGGTATTAAATCCATACCATATACACCACATATCCTTCAATTATAATGGACTTTTACATAGTATAACATCCGATTCGTAAGTAATAGTAAACCCTTGGATTTGTAAAGTTCAATGATTACTACATTTATATTATACATCAAGCAAGTGCCTATTATATTATATTATGATTATAAATTACATCAAGGAAGAAATGATCAACGATGTTAAGTCAAGATGAAAATATTTTAATTTTGTAAACAAAAACTAAGTGGTAGCGTGTCACTATTTTTTTCTGTGTATATATGAATTATGTGTATGTAGTTTTGTTTATCTTTTAAATACTTTGAAGTTTGCATATAAGATTGAAAAAATATAAAAAAATTTAAAATTACAAATATCAATTGTAAATATATATTTGAAAGTGGAAAAATCATTGTTGTTCAACAAAAATCATCTTAGTTAAAATAAGGTGTTGGTAGTTTGTGGGGGAGGGTAGGCAGGGAGGGGGTGTGGATTTTTCTTGTGAACATCATATTATTCAATGAAAACGATGCCACCTAAAATATCATGGTACTAGTTTGTAAAAGGAAGATATTTAATCTTGCAAGAAATATTTAGTTCTTTATGTCTACGAGAGAGGAGTTTTCTTATATTCAAGGAAAAAGAGTTAGTAGTTAATTAGCTAATTGTACATGAAAATCAAAAGAAACTTTTAAATTAAAGAGTATTTACATGAATGTTATTATATATTATAATTATTGTTGACAAAATATATTTTACAATTACATTTACCTTTGATTGCATAAATAGAAAAAAACACCATTGCTAATTATAATTTATTTTGCTGCATATTATTATTTTTATCTATTTATAATTTTGTATGCAACCATATATATATATATATATATATATATATATATATATTTTAGAGGTGGTTCACGAGTGACCACTACATCCACAGAAAATCTAGGCATTTGAACGCCGAAGGGAATTTGAATCTAAGGCTTAATCTCAAGGGCGTCGAGGAGAATTGACCCTATGCCCTCCCGATCAGTGAGGTACGTTACAACGAGGATTGGACCAATTGAGCTAACCCTTGGGGCTATATATATATATATATATATATATATATATATTAAATGACATTCAAAACAAACATATACTTATTACATTTTTTTTTTAACTTGACATTTCCAACTTGAAATAATAAATTTAAAGAAAGTTGCAAGTTAAAATTCAAATTAAAAACTTTAATGAAAATTTCTATAAATAGAATAGGTTAGTCTCTTCATATCATGTTATCGCAAAATAATCTGAGGGTTTAGCTTAACAAACTGTTGCTAATAAAGTAGGTATTTAGCTAAGTTAGGTATTTGATTTGAATCCCTTAAATTAAAAACTCATTAAATAAACAAATACATCAATAGTGACAATAATTCATTTGAAAATCGAAAACATAAGTATAAATTCACAAAATAAAATTCCACTTATCAGTTTGAAACAAAACTAATAAAAATAGCAGTTTCATCTTACTTCTTCCAAACATAGAATCAAAATGCCTTAGCTCTCTAGATTAAAAGAGAAATGTAAAATAGTGCAGCAAAGCCCTTCTTTCCAAAATTTCAGAACCCTTAAACATGGGTTCGGGACAGTATTAAATAGTTTTTCAAAATATGAAAGGAATAACAATAGTTTGATATTTCTTCAACTAAAGTAAAGTGAACTTAAATAAAATAGTAAATATTTGCAACAATAAGACTAAAAAGTGATCATCCTTGAGTAGGTGAAACTGACGTGAAGACTGATTGAAGGACTGCCACTGAAAATAAACTCTGAGAATATTATCAAACTTAGGAGGTGACTGTGGAGGAATATTGACGTGACATTTTACAACTTGGGCTTATAGCATAGGTAATATTTGAATAATCTGTTTGTTCAGGACCTTTGTGCTTCGATACTCAATGAAGGATTTAATGAGGAATTCCCAAATTTTCTTGACGTTGACAGATGTCAATTGATCAATAGTTTTTCTAAACTCATCCCTATTTTCCTGTACTTCAAGCCTTATTTTTCAGCGTCAGGGAGACAATCATTTGTATATATAATTGTTATTTTAGTGTGTTCCAATGAATAAGTGAATCTCAGAGCCTTTCTGCATCTTGTACCATTGGTTTGCGAGTTTGCAACTGAGCTTTCCATGAGTGCATTACAACAGAGTTTTGAATCTTGGTAATAATGGGTAAGTCAGAAGAAATTTTGGTTTTGATGCTTCTACCATTGCAACAACTCCTTAAGTTTTTTCCTTGAATCTTCAAATAAATATGTCATTTAATAAGACTTGTTGATTGAAACATCAACCCGATTTTCCATAACCTGCAATTTTCCCAAATGATCACAGAACTATACCTACACATGTTGAAGTGTTTAATTACTATTGAGTGCCTTATGTACGAATTTCACCAGTTTAATTACATTGGCTTCCGTGGCTTCTATTTTCTACAACAAGTCATTAACCTGAGCCTCTTTCTGCTTGATCTTTGCTTCTAACTAAGTTGTTGCTTCAACAACCTGATAATTTAACCATGCCCTCAATTTTAAACAATCTTGTTCCAATAGGATTATCTTCTAATACTTTTACTTGATGAACTCCTTAACTTTATTTATCTTATGGATGCTTGCATTGGCAAAGGATCGAACATATTATGTTAATTCTTCAAAATATTCGTTTTGGGTGGAAGAAGGGACTGCCCAAATGGTTTCTAAAGTTGTTGAGACAAAGGTTGCAGGCGAACTTTCTATTTATGAAATATTTCTCTTCTTTCTACTCTTCCTTAAAATGGCTTGTTGCTCAGGGTTGTAAAACACTTCAATTGGAGGTATTTGTTGAATATGAAATTAAAATCCATTACTTTATTGAGATATTTGTTTTGGAACAGGAAAAATATTTATAGGATTTAAGATTATAACATCAGAATTAGACATAGTAGTGGCTGTCACAACTTGAGAGTTCAATTCCATCTGTTGTTTGTCAGCAACATAGGTGGACAAAGAACTGGAAAAAGGGTTTGACATAGATTGAGTTTCAACTTGAGTAACATATGTTGAGATTATCTAATTATGCAATTTCCATTCTTCAGCCATTTTGGAATCAATAATGAGTTCAGGAATATTTTCACTATGAGGCACAATCTTCTTTGAAATATTCTACTTGGAAAGAAATGTTTTCCCAAGAGTCTTTTTTTTTTTTATAGGATCAACAGTTATATATTTATACTTCTTAATTAGATATTTCTTCTAGAAAGTATCTAATTGACTTCTAACCTTCTGAGTAGTAGTTTCTTTTGGTTGAGCCTTCTTCACAAGAACTTCTTGTTGAAGATTTTTATATTTAGTATCCTCTAGTGTCGCGGAATTGATAGTTGCACTTAATTGCATGAATGAGCTAGAAGCTTGTACTACAACTCTTTCACTGTCATTTTATTGTAAAATAGGAGGCAATGTGGCTCTCCTGTTGTCTCAGTATATTATAAAATCATATTTTAGGTTGGGTGGTAGTTCATTGATTCTTTTGATAACTTCTTGATAAGAGGATGGATATTTAAATAAAGAATCAAATGCGCTCTTCTCATGAATATAATTCTTAAGAAAAAAGGATGTAGCACTCTTTTCATCTTCTTTCTTAAGGTCATGTTGTTTAAAAGGAATTGTAGCTAGCTTGAGAGCTTCAAAATAAATAAGCTCTTTTTCACCATGAGGATATTTCATAATATAGTACAAGCCCACTCGAATAGGGAATTCAAGCCAAACCCTTTTAGACACCTTTTTTAATTCATGAGTGATTCCCATGCCAACCGTCTAATAAACAACCTCCCTACATGAGAGTATGTCTAGAACATACATAGGAAGAGCATGGGGTGGAACAAGGTAGCCCACAATTATAATATATGTATTCTCCTCACAGTACTATTCTCCAATTTTTTGAATATAATCAATAGCTAGTTGAGAAATGCTAGAGTGTTTCTTGTCAAATAGGAGTTTAGGGATAAGAATGATAACATTGTGACAAATGGCATAAAAATGTTGAAAGTAATTTTCCTCCAAAATATGGTTATGATAGATATGGATAGGTGTACATTCAACGGGTGTCCATTTCTATCCCATAGATAGAAAGGTCGTGGAGAGACAAATCACATCCATCATAAAAGCAAACATATATAGTGGACTGTTAGAAGTGGATATTTTGTTCTCATGAAGTGTCATGACATGTTGGGAAATGTTATTTGATAGAAATTTGGCCCAGTTAAATCTGTTACCCTTGGCATCCCTTTGAATAATACGGACCCAATCAAGAGGAAAATGATTAACATTTCTCCAACCAAATAAATGACATAACATGGCAACAAGATAACAAAAAGGAGAGCTAAGGGAAGAAATGGGATAATCACAAGCATGTTCTTGCTTATGTTGCTTAGGAACACTTCTCCAATCCTTTAGTAAAGTGGGAAGGGTCCTATCAAGCTCTGTGCAATATTTTAGAATGAAAGCAATAATAAAGGCCTCATTGAACATTAAACTAGGGTTGAGAAATTTGTACATACCCTGAATATCATTTGGTGTGAAAGAACCAAATCATTGTACACATTGGAGTGATAATCCGACGCTTTGAAATATTGATGAATTCAATGGACCATTGAATTAAGTCTATATAAGGCATGAGTCTTGGTCGACTGGTGACTTTATGTAACCCGAACCTCGCTGCAACGACTAATATGTACTATAGTTCCTTATTTCTCTTAGGTGCATTGTTAGGAACTGTTGTACCAGTTTTGGCCTCTGAAGCATATTTGAATTCATCTTCCATTAACTTGTAATTTTCATCCTAGGTTGATAATATGGTGCCTTGAGTAATCATTGTATCTAAATACAGGTTAGTTTTGGGAATTTTATCATTGAATTCTTCCATAAATGACCCTACAGGTCTTGGAGGAGGTGACATTTTCCTTGGTCTTCCCATTATTTATGATTTCACATAACATAAAAGGTAATTCCTTTTTACAAGATTGATACTACTTGTAGAGGTGGTTTGTTGCACGCAAAGGTGAGAATTACTATGAGTTCACGAAAAAAATAATAACCAATAACTAAACTAAAGGATAGTAAATTAAAATTAATTAGAAAAGACATAACAATCATAACCATGGGCTTATTTCTAAAGACAACGTCAACGATGTGAATGTGATAGATGACATGTGCCAAATGGTGGGTTTGAAGTGACATGTGATGATGTGGAAATGCTGCTATCCCAAGAAAAATTGGCTTGGAAGGAACTCACGATGTATTTAAGAAGAAAACCTCTAGGGAACCTTAGCTGGATGATCTGATTGATGAGGTCAACTAAATTTTGTGGACCAATGGAGGATTTTCCAATTGATATTTCCCTCGGATGAACTCATGAATGAAATATATGTTTATTCCAGGATTGGTTATGTGTGGGACATGTATTACCTTAGGATGGGTTTAATTAACAAGAACAAATTCATCACAGAGGAAACATTCTCGAAGGAAAATCACAGGGTACATTTGCATCTAAGTTTTAGGGAGACTTGCATCCGGGGTGTCGGGAGTTAGTTTATTAGGGATTTGTGCAATAGTTAGGTTTGGAAATAGATTCTTGATGGGGAAATAATTAGTTTACTTTAATTTTTTTTTTCTTATGGGATCTTCTTTGTGAGGTAATGTATACAATGTATCATCTTCGTAGTTCTAAATGGAGAAGTGAAATAACATAAAGGTGCTTTAGTCATTTAAACAACCTTAATTTAGTTTTCAAATGTAGTGGTTATGGTATATGATTTATTGTTAGATAAAAAGAAAACCTAAGCTAGGTATAAGCATGGAAACGTAAAATTAAAGGTTTTTTAATATTTTTCTAAGGGAGTTCAAGGCATGGATTTATCATTTTTCACATGGAGTTTTAAATACCAGGATGGGTTGGGGAGATCCATGGTCACATATGAAAGGACTAACCCCCTTGTGGTGTGAGTGTTGAGGAGGGGGGGTAGTGATATTGTATTTACATCGTCTAATGATTGCGGCATGGGAAGACCTTCAATTATCATATGGAACCTTGAGATGTAATAATGATAGCGGAATCATCCCCCCTGTGACATTAACGGGGAGGGGGGTCGCGCTTCTGTTGAGAATCGTCATTCAAGACCTTTTAACCAGGAAAATCATATGGTTTACATAGCTAAGGTCTGATATAACTAAGGTTTCTTTTTCTCACACGGGAATAGTTCACTTAATATTGAAGCAAAATTAGCCATATATTTTTCCCTTGTAAGTTCAAATGTTTTTTTTCTATGAAGCAAAAGAATTATACCCAACACACAAAATTCAAGCAAATATATGCATACAACTCTTCGAAAAGAAATTATAATTAAATGTGAATGATTTGGGAAGCAAGAAAAATATTCTAAATTCTAAACTGCAATTTTTTCAGGACCTCTTTCTCTAGTATATAAGTATTTTCCAAACTCTTTCTAATCCTTTTCTCTCACAAAGCGACAAGTTCATTGATAGAATATGTGTTGGCAGGATATGGAGTATGTTCCAATATCCTCCTAGTTAACAAAAACAGTTGGAAAACCAATGTAGGATAGATTAACAACTGCTTAAAGAGTACATGATCAAATGCTAGTTATAGAACAAACACTTTTGAGCAGAGATAACATTGGAAACACCTTTGTCATTTCTATCTCTAGATACTACAACTTTATCTCTTAGAGGGGTGCTAAGGCACAACTACCCCAAATTTGAGAAGGAAAAGCTTAGGAAAATAATTGTTAGAGATAAATGTGTAAGATATTCCTTCTCCCTCAATGGTCCTGTGAAATTTGGCTTTGGTAGGAAATGTGGTCTTTGTAGGATTCATTGCATGGGTTCTATTAATGTCATTCTAGAATTGAGATAACAAAAACCTTTGTAAATATCATCACCAATAATTGTGAAAATAAAAGAATTTCTATATAATTATAGCCATATATATGAAGGTCTCAAAACTCGTATACAATGCTATATACCTTCATGGTTCCAACCTTCTTAATGGCCTTGATAATATTCAATTAATTTATCATATGTGTTCCCTTTACAGTTGAGATAACTATGTCAACTTTCTTGATTCCCTCCACAATACATGCATGGTCTTCCATAGATCTCTACAAATAGGTGATTCTATGCCAAGTCATGCATTTAGGAACATCTAATAAAAAAGAGGTCCTAAATTAACATATATTCCTACAATGCTCTGTCTAAAATAGAGGACTCTCCATAATATAGGATGCCAAGCACATTTGTTTTCAGATGAAAGACAAAAATATATAAAATAAGCCCTAAGTTGTTGAATCCAAATATGGAATGAATAAATACAAGGTTGGACATCTCCATTACAAGATAAAAACATTGTATAATATTTAGTTCTATGATTGCAAAAAAGGGCAAAGTACGCACGCCAATAGGGAAAAAAGTAGAAATTTAGTACATTCTTGTGAGTCCTCACAACACACTTGGGAAAATGATCTTTTGGGATAGCCACACAAACAAAGCAACAATGAATCAATTGATTGGATCTGGTCTTCATATTATATTTAGATCGAATGGTAAAAATTAAAATCAATTTGATAAGGGAAAAACCAATGTAGATATAAAATGTGCTTATCACTCCTCATAAAAAACATTAAAGGGAATTCTATAAATAAGATGAAGAGGAAAAGAGAAGAAAAATGCAATGTGAGAAGAAGAAGTACCGGTCATTTTAATAAAGAGAATATTGTGCAATATCTCCAAGATCTTTTTTTATTTATATCTGATATATGGCCCAAGCCTATCATGTAGCCTCAAGATCTAATTCTCAATCTTCATTGGTACTAGTTTTATGTTTGATGTTAACAAGGAATATGTATTTGATGAACATTTTATAACATCTATAGATAGTTTTCTAACTTTATTCCCTTTCAGAGTGCTCTTATAACTAAAATAAAATTTTAAAAATGTTAAGCTCAATTTGAAGATAATAACATCATTTCACATGAATGCTCATGATGCACATGGAGAAAACAATCTTACGATATGTATAATATTATGTAAATAATTTTTTGTACTCACTAGATCATCTCTAGAATAAAATACAAATTCTTCTTGCATGTCATTGGAAATATTCATCCCGGATGTGTTACATCCCTCCGTAATATCACTGTGTATTATTGAAATTCCAATTTAGCCTTGAAAACTTAGAGATCTGTGTGATCGCATTAAATCATTTTTCTTCGTTTAATGGTAACTGCGAGGTTAGAAGTGCATGAATTCTTGATCTGGGACTGAAGTCCCGCACTCATTATTAATCATGGATTTCATTTTCAATGCATTGTGGCATAGTCAATAGCGGGGGTTGGCCCTGTTATTAACCCTTGTGTTAATCAAAGTCTCGCAAGTTGTAGATTCTGAAAACCCTCTGTTATCGGTGTTAATCTCAAGTTTGGACCTAAAGAGTTATAAATTTGGTTTTATAAGCCTATTGGCTCCATGAGGTGGTAACGTCGTGCAGATCTTTGTGTGATATCATAGTGACTATTGGATCACTAATGAATGCTGACCATCGGATGGATCTCGCATTGCATCGGTTATAAGTGAAGGGACCCTGGCCTGGTGGAGTTGTGAAATGCGACATGTGATACAAGAGCCCTGACAAATATTGCATCGCAACATTAACAAATAAAGGAACCTGTCGGTGAGCTACGATTGCGATATGTGATGGTTAGAGGTTTTGTAAGGCATTTGGCGGTTGTGGCTAAATTAGCGGTTCTGCTAATTTAGTAGAGTATCTAACTCTGGAGGTAAATGACCGAGACTCCAAGGGAAATCCAAGAAGAAATTTCGCTAGAATTAGAAGAAATAGTTTCGGGTTTTGAACGATTGTCACTTACACCTGCACCCTGACCACCATTTGTGGTATTAGAGCAGCCTACTGACATTAAACAGGGACTCAAGGATCAGAGAAAGAAATCCACCATGGCTTTCAGAGTTGGAAGAGGACGTGGTAGAAGAGGAAGACCTGTTGCAAATGTTGAAGTGATGGAAGCTATGCAACAGATGCAAGCTAGATTAGAAGCAATGGAAACAGGGAGAGATGCAGATGTTGGAGATGTCAGTGAGCCTGAAGTTGAAGCTACAGAAGAGGAGGAACCTATAGAAGTTACTCCTGAGATGAGATTATTTAAGTTAGTGTTGAGATCCACATCTAGACCCATGACTGAGGTTTCAATTTATGCAGGAGGATTAAATCCTGAGGAGTTGATAGATTGGATTAATGACATGGAGAAATTCTTTGGTTATGAAGAAACGGAGGATGAAAAGAAGGTGAAGTTTGTTGTCACAAAGTTGAAAGGACATGCAACACTTTGGTGGGATGGAGTGTAGGCAGAAAGGAAGAGAATTGGTAAACAACCAATTAAAAATTGGAACAAAATGGTGGCAAAGTTGAGGAGTAAGTTTTTTCCAAGTAATTATCAACAGACCTTATTTAGACAGATGCAAAATCTTAGACAAAGGTCTTTGACAGTGAAAGAATACACAAAGTATTTCTACAAGGTGAGCATAAGAGTTGGACAAATTCAAGATACAGATGAGAAGGTGGCAAGATATGTGAATGGTCTTAGAATGGACATTCAAGATGAGATAAGTGTACTGTCTCCTAAAACATTAGAAGAGGCTTATCAGATGGTATTGAAGGCTAAAGAAAAACTAATGAGGAAGCAGTCTGCCAGAAATAGAGGTACTTTCCAAGGAAGGGGAAGTCAAGGTGGTGTAGGAAGGTCTATAGCACCTAGAGATGGAGCTAGCAGTAGCTCAACTCATCACACACCCATAGGAGGTGATACAAGTGGTAGAGGGAGTTTTTCCAGAGGAAGAGGAGGTAGAGGTAGAGGAAGAGAAGTTAGATGTTACAAGTATAACAAGCTAGGACACAGAGCCTATGAGTGCCTAGAAAATGTAGGAACACCTCAGAGAAATGAAATTGTTTCTTAGACTGAAGAGGAAGAAACAACGGTGATAGAAGAAGAAAATATACCAGAGAGAGGAGAATCTTTGGTAGTTAACAAGGTATTGCTAAAGCCAACAAAGGAAGTTGTTGAACCAACACAAAGGAAGGATTTGTTCAGGACTGTGTCCAAGGTTCAAGGAAAATGTTGTCAGATGATAATTGATAGTGGCAGCACTGATAATTTGGTCCCTACAAAAGTGGTGGAGAAGTTGAAATTCAAGACAAAGAAACATTCAACACCTTACAAGGTTTCTTGGCTACAAAAGGGACATCAGTTGTTAGTAAATGAACAATGTGAAGTGGATTTCCAATTGGGCAAGTATAAAGATAAAATTTTGTGTGATGTGATGCCTATGGATGTGTGTCATATATTGTTGGGTAGACCATGGCAGTATGATAGAGGAGCTATGCATGATGAAAAGAAGAACACCTACAAATTCAGCAAAGATGGTGTCAATCATACATTGTTGCCAATAGAAGTGTTGGCTTATTGGGGCCCGACCCAGGTGCAAAAGTGATTTAGCCAAACAAATTCGGAAACTACCGGCCCTTTCGGCAATAGTCCGCAGTACACAAACTAAAGTCTCACACAAGGTAGTATGGGAGGGTGCTAGAACTAGGTTTGCACACCCTAGGGATGTCTTTTTGAAGTCTGGGAAGTTCGCGAACTGATATTGTGCATTCGCACTGCTCCGCGCAATTGTCTGACCTTTGCGTAGCTCTATAAAGCGTGCAAAGAGGTGGGGTCTAGATCCTTTAACCTTGCTACGTTATTATTATAGATCTTAACTTAATTTTTTGGGCCCAATATTCTTATCAATAATTCAACATTCATAACGAGTGCACACAATCATAAACTGTAAGGAGATGCATAAACATATAACAGAAGCATAAACATACAGATCTATGAATAGATGCACAATATTTCAGAATCAACTTAGCTTTTATTAAACTTCTGTTCCATTACAATCCCAACTCTTCCCTGTTCACTCAGCTGCAGGGGTCCGTGCACATAGCTGCAGACTCTACCAGGCCTCTGCGCACATAGCTGCAGAGCCTCTTTCTACTACTATGACTCAAGACTCAGACTTACAGATTCAGAACGAATATCACATTCAAAAACCCATATCACTTAAGATCACCACTAAATTGATTTCTACACTTAGAGCCTCGCTCTATTTATACATTCTCATGGTCCGTGGACCATGGGTAGGTTGACACATTCTATATTAAATTACAATATTTTAGGGTAGACAACCCTAGACTCTCATGCTCTGCGCCCGCATTTCACGAGGTCTTACATTACTTTTGACCAAAATTTGGGCTACAAACCCCAAAAACCCACTATGGGGGCATCCAATTCCCAATAGGCCCCTAACACAATCATCGTGACTCATCCTGAGTCACTCGGTTGGTGCGGTGATCTTCGTGTGAAGTTCATCTACCAACCTCTCCACGTCACTTACGTCCGCAACACATTCTTCCACTGTCCGTTGTACCCATTGTGCGCATATCTCCGATGCTTCATTGTTAGGTAAAATTCCTTGCCTGAGTGCATATACACCCTACATTTGTGCCAGCTTTCCCTTGATCTTGGCGGTGACTGTGAATGCTTCCTCAAGCCAAGGCCGGATGCGTTCTTTTAGCACTGCTTCTTTCTGATGTGTGGCGTCCACCTATGCCTTTAAAGCCTGGGCCTCCCTCATCTTGGCTAGCCGCTGAGTAGGGGCGATCATCTGCGTAGTCCCCTGGACATTGTCATAGGCATGCTACAACTCCCGCGCTTCTGTTTCTAATAGTTGTAGCATTGGGTCTTCCTGCAATGAACTGAGGTTTACGAGTGACTAATCTAACAAGCCTGTGCAATCATGTATGGCATGCTCTATTTCTTCCAACCCTGATTGAATGGCATGGTGCCACTACTCTCTGACTTCCGGTGGTGTAGAGGGTTGCGCCTTCAGCCTCAGCTCCGTGATCTGCAGGTTGAGGTCCAACTGGATCCTTGTTGCTTCCTCCTTCACCTCGCAGAATCCACTAGCCAATTTATGGATCCGTATACCTACTGGTAAGCCTACTACAATCTCTAGCTCAGGGACACGGCGACATGCTTCCTCGACGATTTTCTCCAACTACTGATTCTATGCTACTGCTTCATCATGTTGGAGGCTCAACTACTCGATGTTGATTCACTGTTCACTGAGCATTTGTACTACACATCCTTCCCTAGTGTGGAGCTCTATCGTCGCTCCATCTTGTAGCTGGTATAAGATCTCTCGTGGAAGGGCAGCCAAGTTGAGTCCAAGTCCCTTGAGCCGGCCTACCATGGCTCTATCCTCCACCTTGTCCGTTGTCAGTGCTCCTTTTGGCAACGCAACGGTATTAGCCATTTTGGCCCACAGCAACTGCTAGGTTGCTGATGTACGCGTAGCCCCATAGGCAAATACCATTCCCTCTTGTGGGGGCTGCACCTGGAGTTCCTAAAGTTGCATCCTAAGCACCCCCAACACATTCTGCTGCTCCGTCATTACCTCCTGGAGTGCCTCCTTGGTGACTTCATTAACTGTGTCGCCAATGTCGTATAGGTCACCCTTAGTTAGTGTAATAAGATCCCCATCCAACTTGGAAGCCTTGGTCTTCTTCTGTGGCCCAATTCTTTTTGTCACGTGTGGCTGTTTCAATTGTGTAAATGTGGTGCTTGGGTCTGCGCCTTCCATTGTATCATCTTCCCCATGCCCTGTGGTCAAGTTCGAGCCTCTTTCTTCTTGTGTCGTAGTGGCCCCTACTGCTACTGTCTTTTCTACGGCAGCCTTCGCTGCCTCCTGGGATGCCCATACTTCTTCAGCTAGCTATTCGTTCCACTTCTATTGTGCTAGCAGCTTGGTGGCAGGCTTTTGTCTTTAAATCTCTGTCTCATCACACACCCCCAGATCTAGTCTGCACCATTCTAGTGGTCATGTGTCGAGCACCGCGAAAACAACGTCATCTATTGTGATGAAGGGGAGTGTGGTCCACTTCTGCTTTGGATCCTTCCGCGCCCTGATATACACATTGTGCATATCTTCTTTAAAGTCTACAAAGCTCTTCAGACTGTCGTATACTGAGGCGGATAGGCACGGCCATTTGTTGATCCACAGTCATACGCTCACCTCCATCAGTACCTAGAAGATCTTGGTTTCTCGGATTCGTGTGGCATCCTTCATCGCCCATAGCGATGCGTATTTTGCTGCCTCTGGCCAGTCCTAGTCAAGGGGAGGAAACTAACTATCCTCAGGAAATTCACCTGTAACCAATAGGATGGATAAGAGCAACCATGCGTAGTGGAAGGTCTTACCCTGCTCTTGGGCCTCCCTGCAATTCGTTAGGAACTCGTCGCAGAGGAACTACGCCCAGTTGAACCGTACTCCTTCTGCGCATTTCTCGGCCAGCACGATGACTATTGTTGGTACCTCATTGCCACGACATTTTCTCAACACCTTTCCTGCCAACAACTGGGTAGTGACACAGACCCCTTTATTCTGAATACTAGTAATAACATAACCCCTCTGCTTTTTCTCCAACTTATATTTCTTTTTCATGGCCTCCACAATCACCAAGTCTCCACTTGTGCCAGCTATTTCTGCGGGGTCTCTTCCCGTACAGGGAAGCCAAGAAATCCTATGAATGAGCTCCGTCGTGATGGGAATGGGCTCCTCCAGCCACAAGTACCCATCGTGCACCAGGAAAAGCAGTTGCTTGATGACAAATATCGTGATTGGGGCCCGATGGAAGTGTGGAATCAATAGGAGGTGGAGTAGCCTAGCCTCCTCCACCCCGTGCAGCCATGTCTGTGGCTACAGTGTTGTAACTGCCCCCTCTGTGCTTTGTTCCATCAGCTGGCTAGTTTCCAAATGAGGGAACTTCTCGCTATCCGCGAGGTCCCAGTCTTCAAACTTCATAGTGGGTACGTGGCCCACAGCCGAACCTTCAAACAGAACTCCCTCGAGGAGGAACGGGGTGTTGAGTGTGCTTTTAACGACATCCAAATCTTTAGGTACCTTTACCCTCCCTTTTCGCAGAGGGACATACTTGGGAAGCTTTGTTGTGGTGCATACTGGCTGGATGTCTTCTTCCATCTCTTCCTCTGGTTCCATCTCATCTACAAAGGTCTGAGGGTCCTCCTCATCATCATCGCTCTCAATATTAACTGTTTTTCCCTTTCCTTGTATCGATAGTTTGCGGAACCACGGATTTCACGGAGACATACGGACCGGTCCTGCCACTTGTGGGTCCTTTTTGGGCCTTAGCATTCGAGGCGATTTAGGGATTTCTGGTGCATCCCCTACCGGTGGTGTAGAACTCTATGTGGCTCCCTTGGTTGTTAACATTATTCTGATCAAGGAATCTTGTGTATCCTTTGGTAGTGCTTCAAACCATGGGCTTGCTCTTACAACCTCCAACTTAATCAGGTTCATGCCGCTTAATAGCACAACAACTTAATTCGCAAAATGCCAAGGGTTGTTCGGTGGAGGGCCACCTGTGATTTATAGGCCCTTTTGAATTCAAATTTGACCGTTCCCCCTAGATTCGACTCATTAATGCGAGACTGGCTGCAGATAGTCCCAAATCTAGTTCTAACTTTGTGTCTTAATTTCCTGCCGTCCACTCCTCGTTGTCTTCAATTGGCCATCTTGTCATGAACAATGACACCAACGGCCACTTTCCAGCCTATCCACATGGCATCGCAGTCCCTTGTGCGTGAACGTGACCTGTGCATCATACTGATCCTACGCGCAACTTCTGTGTCACGCAGATCCCATACATACTCGTTTATATTCTCACGCTCTCTTTCCCGGTTGGAGCATTGAGATTGTGCTTCCTACGGATAGTCAGGTGGTCACACTACTAGTGCGAGGCTTCAAATCACCTTTCAATCCGGTCCATGGGCCTCCCTTAGTTACCCTCGCGCCTATCAATGCCTCGCGTTCTTCCTTATGTGGTGTGCTTCCTTGGTGACTTTTTCTGATAAGGTGCAGTCGCAGCCATGGTAGTATAGCCAAAAACTCTCGGCGGCAATCTTCTAGTGTAGTGGTAGGGTTGCCCATATGTGGCCCCGTCCTTCTGTTAACACATAATGCTAGCGATATTTTTGTTTCTAGCTTTCTAATATCTTCATCCATTAATATGCTTTCCTTCTTCAGTCCTACTTGATCTTCTCCAAGTTCTTGAAGCTCAAGGTTCCCTCGCTGAATGGCTTCTTGAATCTGCATATGTTCATCCTCGCGTGGCTACATAACCTCTTCGCTCTGGACCCTACATGTTGTTGCAATTATAGGAGTGATTGCGTGGGGATTATTTCCCAAAGCTATGGCCTTGACTCTGCTCATCGTCTTCGAAATCATTTCTGCGCTCAGGTTCCTACACATGGCCCCATAGGCCCATCGTACCGCTGACACACGTAGGTCCCAGTGGGTTCGTCTGGGCTGGTGAACTCTGTTCATGACTCCGCATAGCTTGTTGAATGCTCCATTCTGGACTATTTGTGGAGTGCATCACCTTCCCTGCTTCCGTGTCGGGTTTTGATTTTTGATCCTTATTCTGGGAGGTGTTTGCACATCACACGTCTGCACATCGACACAGGTGGGACACAAACTGCTTCGTTCTAGCTGCCCATCTCGCGTTCATCACTGGGGACTTCCAAATCATAAGTGCATCTATCTTCTACATTCGTGCCAATTTCCAATATTCTTTTGGTGTGTCTTCCACCATCGTGTGCATGTCGCGTGCAGCGCCCATTCCAGTGCACCGTACCATTGTTGTTCTGGTACTGTACTTTCAAATTTGTCTAAGAATTCATCTACTTCTATTACCTCATCATACGTTGGTAGTTCCCTTGCTTCAGTCGTCACGCACTGCAGTGATCTAATGATCATGTTGCAATTCAGTGTTGTCACTTTGTGCAACCAATTCTGCCAGCATTCTATCTCTTCATTTGAATCTAAAGTACAAGAACTGTCATGCTCCCATGAGATTCTCCCATCTACAGTCAGGTTTACCCGATCCTGGTCTTGCGCTGTTATCTGGTAAATGCAATCCAACTCACTATCACGCACAGGTTCAGTGTAGCATGCACCTTCGACCAAATCTAGCGGAACTACTACACGTAGGTACTTTTTCTCAAATATCATCTTCCACTTCTTCAAGTTGATGACTCCATTCATATCAGTGGCTCAGTCTATTCCTAGCAACGCAAGGTAAGGGTTGTTGTCATCAACAATCTCTATCACCTCAAAGTCCGTCTGCGTGCTCGCACCTTCGATATCAATTGTTACCCCTTACAACCTCCCCATGGTCAAAATTTCTGTTGGTTCGCCATTCGAAATTGAATGGGGGACCACTGCAATGTGGGCCTGCCCATGCATTCCCATGTCTACTTTGGTAACACATTCGCATCTGAACCTAGGTCTAGAATTACTCGATCCATTTCATATTCACCAATCTACACTGTTAATCTCATCTCCCTTCCATTGCACAATGTATTCTTTCCTAGTTTCCAAACTATGCACGGTTCCTCTGACTCTGCACACCTAGTTATCAATTCCTATAGTCCTTTAACCACCTTATTATCATGCAACAATTTCATGCATGTCTTTAGAAAGGTAGTTAGCATAGAACAATCCATCCTTGTCTCTGGTTGATCCTTACTACTTGAAGTAGAGGCCTCCATGAAGCTCTTCTTAGCTTCCATAAATGTCTCCTTTGTGCGTTCCAAGTCAAACTCAAGTTCCTTTGTAGGAGCCTTGTGAACCCTTGTATCTTCCTCAGGCTGCTTCCCCTTGTCTTCCCCTGTGGTTGCCCTACTTCTGAGCACCATGTTCATGTTGGGGTCTTCTTCGCGTAGTTCAGACCTCATCATTTGGATATTTTGAGTCGGAGTATGCTGTAGTACCCCTTTCTCGCGCATTTGTGCGATCAATGTAGGACAATCTATCATCTCGTGATCAAACTAAGAATAGTACGAACAAGATAGTATTGTTGGGTTGGTACAATCGCGAGCATAGTGCCCCAGTCCTCTACAATCGTAACAGATTAATTATCCTCAGCCCCTTCCTGGCCCCATTCCTCCTTGTCCTCGACCTCGCCCTTGAAATCCAGCATGCGACATCCCCGCGTATGGGTCAAGGCCTCATGTTTCCATTTGCATTCTATATTTTGGGGTCCTCTCCATCATTAACTCGTAGCTACAACAAGTACGCTCGCCGTGGCCCACTAATCTACAAAAATTGCCAAAAAGTTACAGGGGAGTCTGTGTATACTTCTGCAACAAATGATGTTTGTCCGTCGTGTGCTTTCCTCCCACCTGACATATCGCACACCAGAGTGCGGGTGTCGTACTTGGCCCTACCTATGCCTCTAGTCTCAATGGCATTGGTCCTCCTCCTGCCAAGTAGTTCGCAAATACTCAACAATGATCCTTATCGTGGCCTTGGCCTTTACATTTTATGCACCACACTTCTTCACGCACCTTTGGCCATGGTGCCTTATCTTGCTTCAAACTCTACATCTCCAAGAATAGATTCTATAGTTGCGCATGGATTTGTTGGAATCCCAACCTCGGATCCTCTATCGGTTTTTCATGCAACCTCATTGCCATTTCCAACGCTTCGGCTTGGGTTGAAAGTTTTTGTTGTGACAGCGCCATCCTCAGGTGTGGTGTCAAAGATGCCACAAACCATGCATGGTGTTTCACATCCGTTAGCGTCATATTAGACTCGCAGATCATACTCTTCAGACTCTGATCCAGATCCCAGGGGGTCTCGCCTAGAAGCATCGTGATTTCTTGAAATCCGATGATTGACTGTGTCTCTGATTTTGGCCAGCTAAATTCTTTGTTCAACGCAATCTGGATCTTTGCTATTCCTGCATTTGGGTGATCATTCGAGTGCTTGATATACCATGTCAGCGTGCGATCCTACAACACGCTCACTAATGTGGCCTTCTTAATGTTGTCATCTATGACCCCTTGTGCTTCCCATATTGCTCTTACCACAAACCAGAACCATTCCGAATCCTCATTCTCTACTCCTCTGAATACGGGTAACTTCATTGCACTCACCATGCTAAACTGTGGGGGTGGGTGGGTGAAGATGGAGGTGAAGTAGGTGAAGCGGGTGAAGGTGTAAGTGGAGGTGATAACTGTGGAATGCGCTGCCTTATCAAATTGACCGCACTTCTCGAAGAAACCCGAGCATGCTCTTCCTCACTCTCGCAAGGGTGAAATTAAAGGATTGTTTCCTAACCCTTCGATACCTTTGTAGATCTTTCCGCTCCGCTTTGTTCCAAACATTAATGTATTCCCATGACCCTCTTTTCACATAAAAATATCTTAATCCAAGTATTCAGGGATTTAATGTACCTACCTTGTGGTCCCTTGAGAAAACGTTGTTCTGCTTCGCTATAGCTCATAGTTGTGTCTATCGCGAACTCAGTGATAAATCCCCTTATTATTTATTTGAGCCAATGGTCCACGGTCCACGCGATCTTATCTTCTGATGCCTCTAGCCTGCGCACTAACTCTGGAGTCCACACTATTGGTTGATCGACCTTGTACCTTCCCTGGCTGTCGATTAGCCTCGTGATCCACTCATATAGTTCCAAAGAGAAGGATGCAAAGAAGATCTCGTGGATTTATGTATATATGTAGCGATCCAGCCACCTTTTCTCGTATATCTGTGAGTTTTGTTTTCCTGTGTCACGAACTCGTGAAGCTTCTGATCCAAACCCTCTTCAATTTCCTTCTTTGTAGGGTTCCAGTGTTTTGACATCAGACATCCCTTAGGCAGATCCTAGTCCTGGCAACGGAACCATTTGTTGGCTTGTTGAGGCCTGACCTAGGTTCAGAAGTGATTTATCTAAATGAATCTTGAAACTACCGGCACTTTCGGCAACAGTCTGTAAGACGTGGACCGAGGCCTCACCCAAGGCAGTATGGGAGGGTGTTGGAGCCAGGTTTCTGCACCCTTGAGATGTCTTGATTAATTCTGGTCGCGAACCGATCCTGTGCACTTGCACTGCTCTGTGCAGTTGTCTGAGTGTAGCTCTGTAAAGAGCACGAAGAGGCAAGGTCTAGATCCTTTAACCTTACTGCGTTATTATTATAGATCTTAACTTAATTTTGTGGGCCCAATATTCTTATCAATCATTCAACATTCATAACAAGTGCATGCAATCATAAACTATAAGGAGGTGAATAAACATATAATAGAAGCATAAACATACAGATCTACGAATAGATGCAAAATATTTCAGAATCAACTTAGCTTTTATTAAACTTCTGTTATGTTACAATCCCAACTCCACCCTGCGCACTCAGTTGCAGGGGTTTGCACACATAGCTATTGACTCTACCAGGCCTCTACACACACAGCTGCAGAGCCTCTTTCTACTACAATGACTCAAGACTCGAACTTATAGATTCAAAATGAATATCGCATTCAAAAGGCCATATCAATTAAGATCAACACTAAACTGACTTCTACATTTATTGCCTCGCTCTATATATACATTCCCATGGTCCGTGAACCATGGGTAGGTCGACACATTCTATATTAAATTACAATATTTTAGGGTAGACAACCCTAGACTCTCACACTTCGCACTCGCATTTCACGGGGTATTACATTACTTTTGAGAAAAATTTGGGCTACAAGCCCCAAAAACCTGCTATGGGGGGATTCACTTTCCAACAAGAAGAAGAAGATACATGGAAGAAACCTGAACCAAAGACCCTTTTGCTGACTGGAAAGGAGTACTTACAACAGATTGAAGAAAATGATGTGAATTTTGCATTGGTTTGCAAAACTAAGGTAATAATTACTTCCACTAAAGTTTCTGATTTACCAATTGAAATACAAGAGATGTTGGACAACTATTGTGATTTTATTGTAGATGATTTGCCTGATGAGTTACCACCCACTAGAAAAATTAGTCATCAAATAGATTTGATTCCAGGAGAAAATCTACCAAATAAAGCAACTTACAAGATGACTCCCACAGAGAATGAAGAAATCAGAAACCAGGTTCAGGAACTGTTAGATAAAGCACTGATTATAGAGAGTTTGAGTCCTTCTGCAGTGCCAACAGTGTTGAGCCCAAATAAAGATGGAGGCTGGAGAATGTGAACTGATTCAAGAGAAATCAATAAAATAACCATCAGGTACAGATTTCATTTACCTAGAATTGAAGATTTGATGGATTGTTTGGGTGAAGCAAGATATTTTACAAAGCTAGATTTAAAGAGTGGGTATCATCAAATAAGGATTAGAGAAGGGGATGAATGGAAAACTGCTTTTAAAACAAATGAAGGATTGTATGAATGGATGGTAATGCCTTTTGGGTTGTCAAATGCACCTAGTACATTCATGAGGCTTATGAATGAAGTTTTGAAGGAATTTATTGGTAAATTTGTAATAGTATATATGGATGATATATTAGTTTACAGCAGGTGTAAGGAGGAACACATGAGACATCTGAATTATGTCTTACAAAGGTTCCAGCAAGAGAAGTTACTGCTAAATTTAAAGAAGTGTTCATTCACGAAGGAAGAATTGGCGTATTTGGGTTTTGTTGTTTTTGCTGATGGATTAAAGATGGATCTAGATAAGATCAAGGCAATCATAGAGTGGCCTTCTTCAAAAAGTGTTTTTGAGGTAAGAAGTTTTCATGGTATTGCTAGTTTTTATATAAAATTCATAAAGAACTTTAGTAATATCAATGCTTCTATTATCGACACTATACAGAAAGATAGACAACCATTTAAATGGACTATTGAAGTAGAAAGGAAGTTTCAGCTGTTGAAAAGGAAGATCACTAAAAAACCTATTTTGATTTTCCCTAATTTTAATAAACCTTTTCAAGTGAAGTGTGATGCCAGTGGAGAAGCCATTGGAGCTGTTTTAAGTCAGGAAGATAGACTTGTAGCTTATTTCAGTGAGAAACTGAATGAATCAAAGAAGAAATATTCTTCTTATGATAAGGAATTTTATGCAGTTGTGCAGTCATTGAAGAAGTGGAGACATTACCTGATGTCTAAAGAGTTTATACTTTATTCATACAACCATGCATTGCAGTACATTATGCAACAACAAAAGCTTAATAAAAAACATGCCAAATGGGTAGAGTATCTTCAAGGTTTTAATTTTGTCTTGAAGCATATAAATGGCCAATCAAATAAAGTAGTAGATGCCTTAAGTAGAAGAAACATACTACTTCAAGAAAGTCAAATTCAAGTGTTGGGTTTTGATTTTCTTAAGGATTTGTATGAGAAATATCTAGATTTTAAAGAGGCATTTGAAGCTTGTAAAAATCTTGTTTTGTTAGACAGAAGTAAGTAGCTTGATTATTTCTTGCAAGATGGGTTGTTGTTTAAAAGAAATTAGCTGTGCATACCAAATTGTTCTATGAGGGAAAATTTAATCAAGGAGAAACATAGTGGTGGACTTGCAGGACATTTTGGTGTAGACAAGACTTATGAGTAGTTGAACAGGTTTTATTTATGGCCGAGGATGAGGACTAAAGTGGAGAAGTATGTGAAAAATTGTAAAGTTTGTCAGTATGCAAAAGGAAGAAGCCAAAACAGAGGGTTGTATGTTCTATTACCTATTCCAGATAGACCTTGGGATATGGTAAGCATGGATTTTGTTTTGGGCTTACCAAAGACTCAAAGAGGAAATGATTCAATTTATGTTGTGGTTGACAGATTTTCAAAAATGGCACATTTTATTCCATGTTATCAAACCAGTGATGCCACTCACATTGCTAATCTGTTTTTTAAAGAGATCGTAAGATTGCATGGGTTACCTAAGAGTATTGTTTTATATAGAGGCTCTAAATTTGTTGGACATTTTTGGAGGACATTGTGGAAGAAGCCTGGAACTAAACTAAGTTTCAGTTCTACTTATCATCCTCAAACGGATGGACAAACTCAAGTTGTAAATAGAAGCTTGGGTAATCTTATGAGAAGTCTCACAGGTGAACATCCAAAACAATGGGATCAAGTATTGGCATAGGTTGAATATGCATATAATGACTCTCCTAACAGGAGTACAGGGCAAAGTCCATTCCATATAGTTTATGGAATGCACCCAAGAGGAGTGTCTGAATTAATAAATCTGGGAAACGATGAGATGAGAAGTGCTGAAGGGGAAGATTTTTCTTCAAAAATGCAAACAATACATGAACAGGTAAAACAACAATTACAAGATAGCAACATAAAGTAAAAGAACAAAGCAGACTTGAGAAGGAAAGAAGTTAACTCTGAAGTTGGAGATTTTGTTTCAGCACACCTGAGGAAGGAAAGATTTCCAAAAAGAGAGTATAACAAGTTAAAGTTCAAGAAAATTGGACCATGCAAAATATTGAGGAAATTTTCTGCAAATGCATATGAAATTGAATTACCCCATGATATTGGAATATCTCCAATTTTCAATGTTGCTGATTTATATAGGTATGAAGGTGCAAATGCAGATGACACAGCAGAAGACCAACACAAACAAGAAATTGATTGGGTAAAATAGTTTCCTATAGCAAAGGAATTGCAACTAGAGAGGATTCTAGGCAAGAAATTGTTGAAAAAGACAAGGGGACATGAATATTTTCATTATTTGGTCAAGTGGAAAGATCAACCAATTGCTGATGCTACCTGGGTGACAGATGCCATGCTACAGAAATTGGGTAGTTCTATAGAAGAGCTCATGGATAGGAGCCCATGAAGAATTTTGTCCTCAGGAGTCTGATGCAGGAGCATGAGGCTTAAAGGCAAAAGGCTTCGAACTTATTCCAAAAATAAAATAAAATAAGTTACAAGCAAAGGAGTGGGGTCCTTTAGCTGTCAATTTACAAAGCTTTCTAGTTAGGATTTGAACTAGAATCTAGGATTTGGATTATCATGTAATAAATTCAAGTAGTTAGATGTAGTGGATATTATCGAGGAGAACATTATGTAGATTAGATAGGATTAGTTAATTCAATCCTTTGATTTAGGATCTAGTTGTTAAATGAACTAGTACTTATGTAAGTTCTCGATCATTGTAAGGGGATTTTTCACTGATTCGGCTTGTTTGCCATATAATATTTAGTTGCAAGAATTATATCTTTGTGTATTTCCATGTATATTTGGTCCATCCCAGAGGTGTTACATCCCTCCGTAATATCACTGTGTATTATTGAAATTCCAATTTAGCCCTGAAAACTTAGAGTTCTGTGTGATATCATTAAATCACTTTTCACCATTTAATGGTAACTACGGGCTTAGAAGTGCATGAATTCTTTATCTAGGACTGAAGTCTCGCACTCATTATTAACCGTGGATTTCATTTTCAACGCATTGTGGCATAGTCAACAGCGAGGGTTGGCCCTGTTATTAACCCTTGTGTTAATCAAAGTCCCATGAGCCGTAGATTCTAAAAACCCTCTGTCATCGGCGTTAATCTCAAGTCCAGACCTAAAGAGTTATAAATTGGGTTTTATAAGCCTATCGGCTCTGTGAGGTGGTAACATCGCACAGATCTTTGTGCGATATCATAGTGACCATTGGATCACTGATGAATGCTGACCATCGGATGGATCTCGCATCGCATCGGTTATAAGTGAAGGGACCCTAGCCTGGCAGAGTTGCAAAATGTGACATGCGATACAAGCGCGCCAATAAATATCACATCACAACGTTAACAAATAAAGGAACCTGTCGGTGAGATGCGATTGCAATATGCGATGGTTAGAGGTTTTGTAAGGCATTTGGCGGTTGCGGCTAAATTAGCAGTTCTACTAATTTAGCAGAGTATCTAACTCTGGAGGTAAATGACTGAGACTCCAAGGGAAATCCAAGAAGAAATTCCGCTAGAATTAGAAGAAATAGTTTCGGGTTTTGAACGATTGTCACTTATGCCTGCACCCTGGACACTGTTATCACTCAGGTTGTTCCCTGCCTCCTGAAGGGAATACGGCCGAGGTAACCACTAACCAATCTTTTAGCTGTAGGTCCTAGCCAACCTACAACCAGATAGGACTCTCTCTTTGTAATTTAGCTTTGTTTTTAAAATATTTTAGGCTAGTTATTATGCACAGATTTTTTGTTTGAGATTTGTTGGAAAGTAATATCAGGTGAAGCAGGGGTGCAAGTAGGAAACAGTTTCTTCCATTGGGTAGATGGAGTCAGAGTGAATGAACTGGTGAAATGTTGAAGTGTTCATTGGGTTTGCTACAGAGCAGGGTAGTCAATTTAGGAGCAATTTTGATATCTGAAATGGTGGAATGAAGTCAGTGAATGAAAGGCAATCAAGAATCTTTCATTATGCTGGTAGAAGGAAAGTGCATGAAAAATTACTAAGGAGCAATGAAGAATTCCTAAGCAACATTCATAGTGAAAGAACTAGTGCAAACAGGAGCAATTAAGAATTCCTATTTATGACTAATTCTGAAGAAAACATATATAATAGCTGAGATTGAACACAGAGTGTTTAATGGACAAATTATGTGCTATTCTTCTTCTCTGCTACCAAGATGATGGAACATACATGAAATTGCATACATAAAAAGCATAAAAACATAGAGAAGAGAAGACTTATTGATCTTTAAATGACGCAAGAATTCTGTAGCATTTCCCAGGGCTTCAATTCCACATTCAGACGATTCAGCACAATGAAATTCCAACAGCCTTTGTATTATACAACTTCAATAGTTTACAACGCAGTTCAGAAATGAAATTACCAACCCCCAATACATATTATTGGGGGGGTATTTATACAAAAGGAGGATACAAAATATCATGAGGATAAGTTTTGAACTCATAACTTTCTTTACCAACTATTAAGAAGTATTAAGTGAAGGAATAAATGCTGTAGTAAATAAGAATGTGCTAGCTGTCCAATTTGTCAGAAGAATTTTGACTTTCTGGGCTGAATGAGTCGGCTGCTTGCTACGCATTCATTCTGCGTGTGCTGTCCTGATGCTGGTACGCTGTCTGTTGTTGCTTTGTCTTTGTCTTCATCATCGGTGCTCGGTTTCTTTGCATTCAACAAGCTGTAGTGACCGTTCTGTTTTTACCTTGCACTGCCCTTTCTTCCGTTTTGATAGGTGGACTGTGCCATCTGTATGTGCTGACCTATGGTTTAAAAAAAGAATTAATAATAAAAATCACCTGAGCAATGTTTCCATCACTCCTCTCCACCAATCCTCCATAGGTAACTGATGCCTTTGTATCTTTATCAGTGTTTCATCAGCTTCAGTGTATCTATAAAAGTTTGGCTAGACTTCAAAGAGATGATTTATCTCATGTGCAATGTAGAATAGATTTTCTAGTTTATCAAAGACACTTTGTCCAGATGGAGGCCCTGTTTCTTCTGATGTGCTTGAGGAAGCTGTGATTTGATTGGAAGCATAGTTGTTTACCCTGTTGGCATAATGCTCATGTGACAACAGTCTTCCAGCGCTAGTCACTAAACTTGGTAGCCCTCTGCTCTGTAACGCTGTGATTTTTATTCTGAACTCATCTACCTCTGCTTGCATCTCTTGGCACTTTCTTTCCAAGGTCTGCACAAAATTCCTTAGGGTCAGTACCCTTTTTATTAGCAAGATAGTGTCAGTCCTATTCCTGATTCCTATTGCTGCCAACTACTCTTTGGTGTGAGTGTTCAGGAATTGGATCATTCTATTAGCTTGCTCAGGCATATTACCCAAAGATGCTCTAGCCTTTTGGTTTTCAAACTGAGCCAAGCCTATCAAATCCATTTGCTCATGAATGGTTTCAATGGATTGCCATTGGTCTGTAATGGATTGGCCAATCTTGGCCCACAGAATTTTCTTGACATCAGCTAGAGTTCTATCAAAAGTGAGCTCTTTCTCCAGCTCCTTTATCCTTTTTTCCAGGACTTTCACTTCCCTTATCTTCTCAGCTATGTCCTGCTTTGACTTATCATATTTTTCCTCAATTTTAGCCAGCTTTTCTTTGGCCTCTTTCAATTCTGCCATTTGCAATTCCAGGGCCTTTATTTCTTTCATCATATTGTCCATGCTCAGGCTGGTCTCTTGCTCTGCTGCTGCTGTAGTAGTTGCTGAAACTGGTGCTGAACTTGAAGTACCTGCTTCTGATGTTTGACCAGTGGGGGTGAGTGTTGTGGTGGCCGTAGGAGGAGCACCTATAAGAATCTGAGCTGTTTGAATTGGCTGAGAGGCTAACTCTCCTTGTCTTCCTTGTAATGATGCCTCCAAGGCACTCTCTGTTTCTATCAACCTTTTATGCAGGCTCATCAGCAAAGTTACCACATCCTGTTCTTCCTTTTGTTGTGCTATTTCGGTGGCTTGAGGATGCATTGTAGCTGGCAGCTTGAGTTGCCTTTTGAGGGCTGCTATGTCTTCCTCTTTCTTTTTTATCAAAGCTTACACGCCCTTGGGATCAGTGGGATCATGACCCAGCTCTATAATGATCTCCTCCAAGGACTTGATTCTATTGTCCTTGGCCTGTGATGAAGCCTTTTCCAATTCTAGTTGGGCAGAAGTATTGTGCAGAGAGTTTTGCAATCTATGGGCCAACAATGTTTTATTTGCCAAGGTAGAATATACCATTTCCCCGGTCTGCTTGTGCAATTCAATCTGGTCGATCGGATGGATATCCTTGGCGAATACTTCCAGATTGGTTCTAATATAGTCAGCAGCTGATTGTGGTTGCTGCATTGTAGGTCTGAAATGACTGAGAGTCATTTTTCCTTCCTAGATGTCATAGGCTGCCATTAGCCTTTGCTGATTGGTGGCTGCCATTAGCCTTTGCTGATTGGTGGCTGCCATCCTTAGCAACTGGTTGTACAGCTGGTATCTCACTGGCTCATTTCTAGCCTTGATATCAGTGAATGCTTTTTTGATATCAGAGCCCTGTCGGCCCTATTGCCTGGTGGATGTTACTTCTACCCCTTGTTGTCTCTCTTGCTCCTGCTGAAAGGAGCTAGCTGATGTTTCCATGCTTGGGGGAACTTGCTGTTCTATTGGCCCTTCTGGCATTTCCTCTTGTGAAAAAGGATTTAATCTCTGTCTCTTTTCCCCTTGTTGCTCGGTAGATGTCCCTGGAGGGGTCTCTTCTTGTCTATCCCTTTTCTTTGCCCTTTCCTCATTAAGAGGAGTCTGTAACACTGAGATTTCTGTTGCCTTTACTTGTGTAGAAGGGTCTTGCCCTTGACTTTGTTCATCTGTAGAAGCAGGTCGGTCTGCCATTTTTTCTTGCTATTCCAAGTTGTGCACTTGCTCTTCTAAATGTTGCACTTCTTTACCTTTATCTGTTGCTGCTGGTGGGGCACTTACTTGGGCATGTTGCTGGGAGGCCGTGGCAGATGAGGTGCCTTCTCCAGGGTGCCGAGGAGCTGTGAAAAACACATGTTCAAAAGATTCCAAGTCAACTGATTTTTCAAGATTCTTGATTGCTCTTTCTGTTATTTCTTCTTCAGTAAGTTCTTCCACAAGTGTGCCCTCTACCCATTCTTGTTGATTAGCATATTGTTCAATTTGAGGGATATTGTAGTGTTCATATGCTGCAAGCCTATATTTGATTCTTCTAAGGCTTATAAAGTGATTGGGGTCATATGGTGCCCAATAAAAGCTTGTTTTTAGTAACAGAAAATTTTTCAACATCTTGTCTGCCTCCTCCAAGGCCTCTTCTCTCTTATTGAAAATAAATGGGCCCAATTGATGCCTAATCTTGAGTTGTGCCTTTTTTCTTTTGCCATAGAAATGAATCATATCTGCATTACCAAATTACTGGAAGTATTCCAAGGTAAAGAGTCTCATGGGGACATATTTTGGCAGCCTGTAGGGGGCCAACTCACAACCATAAATTCTGATCACGGTGTGGTTTTGGTAAAAATACCAATCACAAATGCTGTAGCTTTTGGAAAGCTGTATCTTTTGCATTTCATCGGTGAGTCTAGGAAGAGGGGTGCTCACCAGTAAGGAAGAAGCTGGATGTATAAATAGGTCAATAAACTCAAAGTAGGTATATGGAGAGTAATAAACATGGTGGTAGACTGATGACCAAAATATTACAGACCTTCGCTCCCCCTTAGCATTCAATTTTTTGAGGAAAACTGGGAAACTATCAGGCTGATAGTAGAGTAGCAAATGATATATGTAGGAGGTATGTTCGAACACTCTTTCTCTCTCCATGTTCATGAATTGTTCATGAATCTTGTCAGCTATGAAGGTGGCATAATCATACTGGACAGCAGGGGGTTGTCCTGGAGCAAACATGGACAACATTACCAAAACTGTCTCATCAACATACTCACTGGTATTGAATCCTAAGATGCAGGATATGATGTCTACCAGCATTCTCCCTGTTTCATTGAACCACACATGTAGATAAGGAGGAGGTTGCTGAGGCTGAAAACCTGGTTGCATGAACAGTTGGGCAATTCTTGAAATCTCTGAGGTAGGCAGCTTGGCACCTTGGTCAAGTAGAAGTTTCATGGAGAGAGGAGCCAGAGGCTTAGTTGGCTCAAAGTTTAGCATCTTGTTTATGGCTTGAGGGGTAATGTGAAACAAAACAGTCCCTGATGGAGCCAAAACTACTCTTTGACTGGGCTCATAATTTTCACAACATTGATGGATAAGGTCAGGGAATACATTTACTTGTGGGAGATAATAAATTGGCAGGTTGGACTCCCAGATACCAAGGTCATCAGCATTGCTTCTGTATTTTTTCCTTATCTCACAAAAGGTTTCAATGTGATATTTGTTGCTTAGTTCAATTGTTTCCTTCATTTGGTAATCCCTGTCAGCAAGGGGCAGCCACTGCAAATTTCTGTGGTGCATTCAAGGGGGAAATATTTAAAGTTGTGGGAGCGGCCATTTTGAAGTTTATCTGTGTTTATCCTTTTAACTAGGATTAATGCAACAACAGACTGATGAAAAAGCTTCTGAGGATTTGCAAAGGAGCTGCAGACTAAGTTTAAATGAGGCAATGGTCTTTACTGTCTGGTTTTTATGACAAAAGTGGAAATTTAGAGAGTTTAGAGTCTAGACAGACTTCTCTTTTGTTAATGAATTCCCTGTATTAAGAGACTGTGGGCAATTTGCAAAGGGAAAAGAGGATGATTTTGAGCCAAATAGGTAGAATTTTGCAGCGGAATTTTAGTACAAGGGGTCAATGCCCGGCAGTATGAAGACTCTCTCGGCAAAACTATCTTAGAAATGATTTTTTGACGGTGAATTTTGCAAATGGTTGCAGGTTCGCAGGGTTTCCTTTGAACAAGGGGTTACTCAGTAAATTTAGGCAGCATTTAGGTGCATGAGTGTCTTTAGTTTGGGAATTTGCAGAGTTTCAAGCAAGTAAAATGGAGAAAATGGCAAAAACAGGGGTAAACAGGTAAAATTTTGGCAAATACCTGGTTTTTATGGCACCGAGGGTGTTGAGCTGGTTCAATGGCGAACAATGGAGTTGAAATTGCAAGTGGCAGTGGATTGGATAATCAAATTTGCACTTGGATGGAAGAATGATGTAAAACAGAATGCACAGAGCTTCCAAATTGACCAATGAAAATAAACGAAAATGGTTGACTCGGCATATTTTATGAAAATTCGGGACTTTTAGCACTTTTGGCATTTTTTTGGAATGACGTCAGCATGGCGTCATTTGGCGGGTAGCGGGTATGGCAGGGTGACGTGGCAGCAGACATGGGCGCTGAAATGGACGGGTGACGAGGCAGACACATCGGATAGAATTCGTGACATGGGAGCTGACGTAGGTGCCAACATGGTGTATGACATGGGGCACAGAGACAGAAGGCGGTAAATGGTTTTATCAGACCGCCTTTGGTATGGGGGTGGTATATGTCAGAGCCCGCCCAACACAATAAAAAAAGGACACGCGTCTTTTGTACGATGGGAAAACCGCCGTGCTATCGGGTGCTAACTCCCGTACGTTGGGGCGGCTTTGAAATCGACGAGGGCCGTCAGATCTGGGAGGGCGGATCGGAGGGTTGACGGAACGCGAAGTCGCGGGTACGATAATGTACAGGGCCCGCTCATATATTAAACATTATTTATTTATATGGCGGGGGTTCAAACTTTGGAAAAACGGGTTATACATTATATACAGCGTGGGCATGGTTATTGGTCCAAGCATTGTATTAAATCAGTCGAAAATAAAATATGAGCGCGGGGTTAGAATAAAGTATGGTTTAGGAGGGAGGGTTAACAGGGTTATTAGTTTAACCAAAGGTTAAACTAATCCCAAAGTAAGTGGATGCGGAGGGGTTAATGCAAGCTCCAAATGAACTTAGGATTTCCCCGAACTTAGGTTATATGGCTATAGTGCCAAGGGGTGGGATATTTACCATTTTTGGGTTTTTATATATTTTTTGTAGAACTAGGGGTAGGGAAAATGATTTAGGGAGTTAAATAATAGAGTTTGGAAGTTAATATGACTTTATGGATTGAAATTGTATAAGTGAATGCTAAGTTTATCAAGTGAACTTAGGCATGAGAGGCGATTGAAATGATGATTTTACACAAGAAATGTGGCTTTGAGCCTTTAAGCAAACCAGAAGTTTTACTTAAATTTTTCATGGGCATGGAGTGAAGTTTTAAGAGTTTTTGAGCAGATCTCAATGTCTTTAAGGGATGTTAGTGAGTATTTGTTGTGAGGGAGGAAAGGGGAGGTTAGTCATGCTTCCATTGTTCCACAATCCAACAATTGCCTTAGTGCTTATGTCACTGATGATATTAGTGTTTATTGACAAGACAAGAACTGAGCACCCACCTATTTCTGCAAACTCAAATTACCTACCCAGCCTAATACACCTAAAATTTTTTCTTCCATTTGATTGGGTGCATTTGAACTAGCAAACCCTGATTATCTTCTTTTCTTTTGACTGTCCTCCTATCTAAATCTACCCTTTTTTCTTCCAAGGGCCTAGATTAAGCAGTCGGGCTCCTTCATTTCTCTGCCTAGCTACTCATCTGCCATGTTTGAGCTGTTTGGACAGACATTCTTTCTCTATTCTACAACAACAATTTAAACATGGCATGGTCCAGATTGAACTGTTGGGCCATCCATCAAGCTAGCAGTGGCATTTTGGCTAGCCACTTTCCTGGTCTTTCTTTGGGGTTCATTTCTATTATTTTTTCTGACCAGTTGATTTTTCATGCCCTTTGATTTTTCTTTTAGGGCATACCCTCTTTACATTTTTTAATTTTCTTCTAATGCTCTTACAAAATATGGAACCTTTGCAGCATGAAAAGATGAACATATTTGGCACTTCCACTGTCAATCATGAAAAATGAAACCTATTGGTATAGGAACCTAACAGTGGCTCCACTTGGGGATGGCCTTTCCTTGTGAAAGGCCAAGAACAACAGGTCAGATTGCCTTATTTTTCAATTCTTGCGGCAGTCTGAAACTTCCTTGTCTTCGATACCATTGATCTGAATCCTTGTAACTTGTATGCAGTACCTTTTTGAGTTGTTTTGTCTGAAATTACAGTTCTGCTTCTTGCTGGTTTCTCTGAGTGCTTATAATCATCTTCATACTTCCCAAGCCCTTTTCTTGATTTCTTATGATGGACTCAAAATACACATCCAAAGTGGTGTAGGATCCTGATTTCTCTTCAAAATTTGTTGCACTTGATTCCTTATCTAACCACTGTAAATGAAAATGCTGGAAATACAAATATTTATGTACAATATATAGCTGTGTTGTGTTCATCAAAGGGGATCAAAATAATGTTTGAGCATTCTCCCATTGACTGGGCCTTCTTCAATATTTGTGCCATCCAAACTCCTCAGAAAATAGGTGTTATTACCTTGTACATCATAAATAACATAAGGTCCCTTCCATAGGAAATCAAACTTACCATGTTTCCCTTTATCCTCTCTTCTAGAATCCCATCTCAACACTTTGTTTCCTATGAAGAAATATTCAGCTTTTGTTCTTTTGTCAAAGATCTTCTTGAGTTTATCTTGTAGAACCTGGGTTCTCTGATATACTTCCTCTCTTGCTTGCTGCAAGTGAATAGTTTGATTGATCCTTCTTTCAATATCATTAGGCTCTGCCTGTATTTCTTGCAGCAACTTGATTACATGTATTCCCAAAGATGAAGGGAATCTTGCCTCCATTCCATAAACCAGTTCATATGGACTTGTACCAATAGATCTTTTAGTGGTCAATCTGTCTGCCCATAGTGCATTTACCAGCTTCTTATGCCAATTCTTTTTGTTCTCCTCCAAGACCTTTTTGATGATGTTGATGAGGCTTTTGTTGGATGACTTAGCTAGGCCATTACCTTGAGGATAATAAGCTGTGGAATGGCCTAAAGTAATATGGTATTTGTGGCAGAAGTTTATCATTCTTTTGGATTTGAATGCAGCAGCATTGTCTGTGATAATCTTTTCTGGACAGCCAAACCTGGACAAGACATTGGTTTCTAAAAATTGCATGATGATTGAGTCATTGGCTTGCCTACAAGGGATGGCTTCTATCCATTTGGTGAAATAGTCCATGGCAATCAAAATCCACTTGTGTTGGCTAGAGGAGGAAGGATGAATTTCACCAATGAAGTCTAAACCCCACTGTTGAAAGGGTTTTTCAGTTGAAATAGGTTTGAGGGGTAAAGGTAACAAATTTCTCTTGCCTTCAGAGATCTGGGATTTATGGCAAGATATTACAAATTTTTTCACATCAGCAAACAGGGAGGGCCAATAAAATCCAGCCCTTAGGATTTTATCAGCTGTAGATTTCCAGTATAAGTGTCCTTCATAGTCCCCTGCATGAAATTCTTTCATAACTTTGTCAGTTTCATTCAATGTTAGACAATTAAGCAAAATACCTTCATGATTTTTCCAAAACAAGGCACTGTCTATAATACAAAACTTTGATGCTTTCATTTTCAAGAATCTCTTTTTTGTCCTGGACAACCTTGGAGGAGCTTGCAGGTTTAACAATATAAAACATATGTCAGCATACCATGTGGATTGTAAAAAGGCTTGATTGATTTGTGGAGTCACCATCTCCTCTTTGTTGTCCAGTTCATCGATATCAAGGGCTTGGAAATTGGTTTCACTCATTAGTTTGGCTAGTCCCTGTCCTTTTATCAGTTTTGTAGGCTTGATTTCAATGTCATATTCTAAAATGTTGGCTATCCATTTGCCCCTCTTACCTTCAATTCCTTCTTGAGTTAAAATGTCCTTGACCACTGCATTTGGAACATAGGCTATCACATGTGAGTATAAAGTGTAAACTCTGAAATCCTTGATGGCTTTTACAAGGGCATATGCTTGCTTTTCCATGATCTGATATTTTAAGGGAGCATCTCTAAGAGCTTTGCTGAAGAAGGCGATGGTTTTCTCACATCCTTGGTCATCCTTTTGTAATAGGACAGCAGCAATAGTATGCTCTAATGCAAAGGAAAAAATGATGAAAACTCTATCAAACCTAGGACTTGTGAGGACTGGTGTGTTTGTCAAAGCTCTTTTGATGTCCTCGAAGGCTTGTTTAGCTTCTATGGTCCATTTGACTTTAGAATCCTTCTTCAGCATATTATTTAACAGTATATTTACTCAGTCAAATTGGGAATAAACCTTCTTAGGAAATTGATCTTTCCCAAAAACGCTTGCAGTTCTTTGATGTTCCTTGGATGAGGCACTTGAAGGATAGCTTGAATTCTGTCCGGGTCAATCCTAATGTCGCCTTTTGAAATGATGTGACCTAGGAGTTTGCCTTCTTCTAGGCCAAACATTGATTTCTTTGGATTCAATGATATGCCATATTTTCTACAAATTATGAACACTTGTCTGAGATGTTCTAAATGTTCTTGGTCTGATTTTGAGAAAGCAGTGAGATCATCTAGGTATATGACTAATAAATCATCAATCTCTTTAGCAAAGGATATATCCATTGCTCTTTGAAAAGTGGCCCCTGCATTCTTGAGTCCAAAAGGCATTTTGACATATTTGAAGGTTCCCCAAGGCGTTGTAAAGGCAGTTTTGTCTTGATCATCCAGGTGCACTAGGATCTGATTGAAACCTGAAAATCCATCTAACAATGAAATTCTGGAAGACCCCACTACTCTTTGTAAAATATGATCCATCTTGGGCAAGGGGTAATGGTCTTTGAGAGAGACTTTGTTCAAATTTCTTAGATCAACACACAATCTTATCTCTCCCGTTTTCTTCCTGCACTAGATTTGAGATCCACTCTGAGAACCTGATTGGAGCAATGATTCCTGCCTCATACATTCATTTAACTTCTTTATCAATCAAGGGAAGGAGAACGAGATTCACTCTTCTAAGCTTTTGTTTAAAAGGATTTTGATTCTCTTTCAGAGGTATAGTATGTTGGATGACTGAAGTATCATAAGATTTGAGGTCCTCATAACTCCAGGCAAACACATCTTGGAATTCCTTAAACAAGTCAATGTATTTCAATTTTTGATCAGTAGGCAAGGCTTTGGAGAGTTTTACCATTTTGGGATTTTCTGAGGTTCCAATGTTGCAGTCCTCAATTTCAGCATTCAGTGGTTGCATTTTTGGCTTCCTTGAGATGTCATTTGAATCGAATAAATCCTCCAAAGGAGTTAAGCCTGTGGGCAGAAAATTGTCTTTTAGTTCAATTACTTCAGCTTCTGCCTCAGCTAATTCATCAAGGTGTGTTTGCTTCAGTTCTTGTAAGTTTCCGTCATCAAAAGTAGTTGGATGCAAGATCAGATTTGCTATTTCAGCTGATATATTCTGCTCAATTCTGTCTGTCTGTTGTTGATCATCCACAGTGCTAGTATCAATGTTCATGTTGGAGAATTCCTCTTTCAAAGTCAGGAAATTATTTATCTGTGTGTCATTTTCAAAGATTTGCCAATTTTTTACATTATCTGGGACAGCAGGCCTATGTTTAATTTCAGCAGTGAAATGGTGGTTGGGCTCAAATGGTAGCTTGCAAGTGCTAGCAAAGGTTGCCAAGCTATGTGCATGTAAATTGTGCTTTCTAGGAATTTTAGTTAACTGAGATTCTAAGGTGTTAAGTATTTCAATGGCTACCCCTCTGTAAGCCCTCAACCTAGGATCATTTGTGACAAAATTTCCCTTCATCTGTTGTATGATCAGATCTGAATCCCCTAGAATTGAGACTTTGGTTGCACCTAGATTCTTGATGAGTTTGAGACCTAACAAAAGGGCTTCATACTCGGCCATATTGTTTGTGCATCTGAAATTTAACCTATATGCATGACCTTCAGCATGGTCATTCTGCATGTTGTGTATCCAAACCCCTGCCCCTGCTCCTAATTTGTTTACTGAGCCATCAAACTCTAAGTACCATAAGATTTCTTGGTTATGAATTACCTTAAGAGTTTTGGAAGTTTGTTCAATGGGAAAATTTGGATCTTGTATGTCACATGATATATCATTTCCCTTTGTTACATCAATGGTAACAACAGTTTTTTTATCTTGAGTATTAAACTGTTCATCCATACCCTCTGGTTGTGTTGTTATCAAGATTTTGACATTGGCTTTGGGACATATATCAGCATTGTATAAAATGAATGAATCCATATCGGAATGTATTGAATAGATGGGGAAGTTTTGGGGTTTTTCTTGACTACTAACCACATATTTCATTAGTGTTTCACGGTACAATCTCTTTGGCTATCCAAAGACCGAAATAGTGGCATAGGACATGTCTAATTGCAAAGATCCTTGGAGTTTGGCCCCCCATGATCTTGATAAAAGCATACCGTACTTGGGTGGAATATCAGCTACCACCACATCCATCAGAATTGTTTTGGTTGGGTATTGGACCAAGGAGACACACAAATCTTTAATTAGGCCTAGACACCTGACTTGGCTGGAATCAAATGAAAACAAATCTTTGTATGGTCTTGTGATATCTAGGTCTAGTTTTTCCATCACCGATTTAGGCATTAGGTTATGGGAAGCTCCTGAATCAAACATTGCATTGTGTAACACCTTGTCATGAATGTTTAAACTGACATAAAAAGGTGGAACTCCTACATTCGTTGTTTTTCCATTAACTTCAGGACCAAAAAGTAATTCAGGTTGATCATCTAGAACATTTACAACATCCCTATTCTCTGGTATTTGGAGTGACCTATTGATTTTCTATCTATATACTTCATGTTTGGCCAACTCAGAGAGAGGAATGGCTATTTTCAGCTTACCAATTTCTACTTCTAGATTGAAGGGTTTCTCCATTTGAGTTCTTGTGTTGTGGACAACAAACTTTTCCTTTTCAGCTGGATTTTCAATGACTTTCTCCTCATGTTGAATTTTGTTTTGATTCAAATATGTTTTTAAATTGTTTTTAGCAGGGTTGGTTACATTGTCTTTTGAGGAGAGGGAGTGTATGGCTGATTTTTAGAGGGTTGTACATTTGATATATCTTCCACAGTGACTTCCTTTGGATTTGAGTCTGTTTTGGCAGGGGGTTCTGTCAAGACAGCTTTATCTTTTGCTTTCTTTGGCTGTTTAGTATCCTTGAGTTTGGTAGGTTCAGGCACATCTATGGTTCTACTTCTCAACTTGTATTGTTTATGTACCTCATAGACTGCTGCATCATATCCTTCCCTAAAGTCGAATGACTCTCCTGATTTGGTTTGAAATTGGTTGAAGTTATGGGTCTCTTGATCTTCTTGTGTTAGAAAGACTTGGTGCTCACTGTCCAAACCCATCAAGTTGATGTGAGGGCCCTCTCTTGGTTCACTAGATGTTGAGGCTTCGGCATAGTTTTCTAGAAACGGAGGTCTGATGTTCTGATCAGGGCCAGGCCTCCCAACGTTTGGATTTTGATTCTTCTAAAGTTTGGGCTTCTTGCAGTACTTGGTAGACCTTCCCTTGATGACTTTCTTTCAATGGTTTCCACCCTATCCCCAAGTCTATCCATACCTTTGATGATTGCATCAAGTTTTTGCTCAAAAGATGAAGGTTCTTCTTTAAAAGTAGTTCTTCTTTCAGCTCTTGCCCTATTTCTTTTAGCAATTAGGTTTGCCTCCACACTAACAGCTATATTCTGCATGTCTGCTAAGCTTGGAGGGGCTCTTTCCCTCAATTGGTATGCCATGTCAGAATCAAATCCATCAGGGAATTTGATCAAAGCTAAATCAGGTGGAGGTCTAAGGTTTTGAGGAATGGCATTATAAACATTGTTGAATCTAGTACAATAGTCTAGGACAGTTTCTTGTGGGCCTCTTTTTATAGTGTCATATTCTGATAAAATATGCAAGGGATCTTTCTTCTTTTCCCATCTGTTGAGAAATGTTTGGTAAAGAGCATCCGGATTAGCTATGGAATTTGCAGGAAGAGCTCTAAACCAAATCCTTACATCACTTGTTAAACTTTGGACAAAAATTTTCATTCTCACATCATCATCATCTATCTCATAATTCTCAAAATAGTCCTGCATTTTCTTAGTGTGTTGTTGGGCTGTATAAGAGCTAGTTCCATCGAAATATGTGATCTTACTTTGATAATCCTGAGGCATAGCCCCTGGATTTGCAGGTAGCTGTAAAGGGGCATAACGATTTTCCATATTGACAGGGATAAATGGGACAACAGGAAGGAATGGAACAGCTGGGACAGCAAGGATAGTAGCAGAAATATGTGTAGTGGATGGAGGTGTAGGGAATGTGCTTTGAGAGGTTGATGAAGAACTAGGGGAAGCAGCAGTTGTGTAAAGACAGATTGAGGGTTTAGCAGGAGTTGGGATATAGCTCTGTTGAACTGTTTCAAGGTCTAAATCAGCAGAACTTTCTTGAGCTTCTTGTTTCCTAAATATCTTTGGTATCAAATTGGGATTTTCAAAAACGGCTGGAGGATTTGGGTCAGGGTTTGACCTGGTATACCAAGTTTTCTTCTTTGGAGCCAGCTTCTAAACCTATTTTTGGTGTTTTGTATTTTTGGTATTTTGTTTGAAATATGGGAGGCTTTGAGTTTTTCCTTTAAATACTTTGAAACAGGGAAACTGATTGAATCCTTTAGAACAACTGTTTATAACATAAAACTATAATGGAGATTGACTGAAGCAGATTTTATCTACTCCTGTACATGCGCAGCAAGAACAGTTTCAAAGGCTACCTGGCTAACTTCAGGCTCCATCTGTAGTTTTTAGAAAATAGACAGTAGTAAATAAACATTCAAAGTCCCCAGTGGAGTCGCCAATGACGTTATCACTGAGGTTGTTCCCTGCCTCCTGAAGGGAATATGACCGAGGTAACCACTAACCAATCTTTTAGCTGTAGGTCCTAGCCAACCTACAACTAGAGAGGGCTCTCTCTTTGTAATTTAGCTTTGTTTTTAAAATATTTTAGGCTAGTTATTATGCACAGATTTTTTGTTTGAGATTTGTTGGAAAGTAATTTAAGGTGAAACAGGGGTGCAAGTAGGAAACAGTTTCTTCCATTGGGTAGATGGAGTCAGAGTGAATGGACTGGTGAAATGTTGAAGTGTTCATTGGGTTTGCTACAGAGCAGGATAGTCAATTTAGGATAAATTTTGATATCTGAAATGGTGGAATGAAGTCAGTGAATGAAAGGCAACCAAGAATCTTTCATTATGCTGGTAGAAGGAAAGTGCATGAAAAATTACTAAGGAGAAATGAAGAATTCCTAAGCAACATTCCTAGTGAAAGAACTAGTGCAAACAAGAGCAATTAAGAATTCCTATTTATGACTAATTCTGAAGAAAACATATATAATAACTGAGATTGAACACAATGTGTTTAATGGACAAATTCTGTGCTATTCTTCTTCTATGCTACCAAGATGATGGAACATACATGAAATTGCATACATAAAAAGCATAAAAGCATAGAGAAGAGAAGACTTATGGATCTTTAAATGACGCAGGAATTCTGTAGCATTTTCCAGGGCTTCAATTCCACATTCAGACGATTCAGCACAGTGAAATTCCAACAGCCTTTGTATTATACAACTTCAATAGTTTACAGTGCAGTTCAGAAATGAAATTACCAACCCCCAATACATATTATGGGGGGGGGGTATTTATACAAAAGGAGGATACAAAATATCATGAGGATAAGTTTTGAACTCATAACTTTCTTTACCAACTATTAAGAAGTAGTAAGTGAAGGAATAAATGTTGTAGTAAATAAGAATGTGCTAGCTGTCCAATTTGTCAGAAGAATTTTGACTTCCTGGGCTAAATGAGTCGGCTGCTTGTTGCGCATTTATTCTGCATGTGCTATCCTGATACTGGTACGCTGTCTGTTGCTGCTTTGTCTTTGTCTTCATCATCGGTGCTTGGTTTCTTTGCATTTAACGAGCTGTAGTGACCGTTCTATTTTTTCCTTGCACTGCTTTTTCTTCCCTTTTGACAGGTGGACCGTGCCATCTGTATGTGTTGACCTGTAGTTTACAAAAAGAATTAATAATAAAAATCACTTGAGCAATGTTTCCATCATTCCTCTCCACCCATCCTCCGTAGGTAACTAATGCCTTTGTATCTTTTTCAGTGTTTCATCAGCTTCAGTGTATCTATAAAAGTTTGGCTGGACTTCAAAGAGATGATTTATCTCATGTGCAATGTAGAATAGATTTTCTAGTTTATCAAAGACACTCTGTCCAAATGGAGGCCCTGTTTCTTCTGATGTGCTTGAGGAAGCTATGATTTGATTGGAAGCATAGTTGTTTACCCTGTTGGCATAATGCTCATGTGACAACAGTCTTCTAGCGCTAGTCACTAAACTTGGTAGCCCTTTGCTCTACAACACTGTGATTTTTATTCTGAACTCATCTACCTCTGCATGCATCTCTTGGCACTTTCTTTCCAAGGCCCGCACAAAATTCCTTAGGGTCAGTACCCTTTTTATTGGCAAGATAGTGTCAGTCCTATTCCTGATTCCTATTGTTGCCAACTGCTCTTTGGTGTGAGTGTTCAGGAATTGGATCATTCTATTAGCTTGCTCAGGCATATTACCCAAAGATTCTCTAGCCTTTTGGTTTTCAAATTGATCCAAGCCTATCAAATCCATTTGCTCATGAATGGTTTCAATGGATTGCCATTGGTCTGTAATGGATTGGCCGATCTTGGCCCACAAAATTTTCTTAACATTAGCTAGAGTTCTATCAAAAGTGAGCTCTTTCTCCAGCTCCTTTATCCTTTTTTCCTGGACTTTCACTTCCCTTATCTTCTCAGTTATGTCCTGCTTTGACTTATCATATTTTTCCTCAATTTTAGCCAAATTTTCTTTGGCCTCTTTCAATTCTGACATTTGCAATTCCAGGGCCTTTATTTCTTTCATCATATTGTCCATGCTTAGGCTAGTCTCTTGCTTTGCTACTATTGTAGTAGTTGCTGAAACTGGTGCTGAACTTGAAGTACCTGCTTCTGATGTTTGACCAGTGGAGGTGAGTGTTGTGGTGGCCGTAGGAGGAGCACCTGTAAGAATCTGAGCTATATGAATTGGCTGAGAGGCCAACTCTCCCTGTCTTCCTTGTAATGATGCCTCCAAGGCACTCTCTATTTCTTCAACCTTTTATGCAGGCTCATCAGCAAAGTTACCACATCCTGTTCTTCCTTTTGTTGCGCTATCTCGGTGGCTTGAGGATGCATTGTAGCTGGCAGCTTGAGTTGCCTTTTGAGGGCTGCTATGTCTTCCTCTTTCTTTTTTATCAAAGCTTGCACGCCCTTGGGATCAGTGGGATCATGACCCAGCTCTATAATGATCTCCTCCAAGGACTTGATTCTATTGTCCTTGGCCTGTGATGAAGCCTTTTCCAATTCTAGTTGGGCAGAAGTATTGTGCAGAGAGTTTTGCAATCTATGGGCCAACAATGTTTTATCTGCCAAGGTAGAATATACCATTTCCCCGGTCTGCTTGTGCAATTCAATCTGGTCGATCAGATGGATATCCTTGGTGAATACTTCCACATTGGTTCTAATATAGTCAGCAACTGATTTTGGTTGTTGCATTGTAGGTCTGAAATGACTAAGAGTCATTTTGCCTTCCTGGATGTCATAGGCTGCCATTAGCCTTTGCTAATTGGTGGGTGCCATCCTTAGCAACTGGTTGTACAACTGGTATCTCACTGGCTCATTTCTAGCCTTGATATCAGTGAATGCTTTTTTGATATCAGAGCCCTGTCGGCCCTATTGCCTGGTGGATGTTACTTCTACCCCTTGTTGTCTCTCTTGCTCCTACTGAAAGGAGCTAGCTGATGTTTCCATGCATGGGGGAACTTTCTGTTCTGTTGGCCCTTCTAGCATTTCCTCTTCTGAAAAAGGATTTAATCTCTGTCTCTTTTCCCCTTGTTGCTCGGTAGATGTCCCTGGAGGGGTTTCTTCTTGTCTATCCCTTTTCTTTGCCCTTTCATCATTAAGAGGTGTTTGTAACACTGGGATTTCTGTTTCCTTTGCTTGTGTAGAAGGGTCTTGCCCTTGACTTTGTTCATCTGTAGAAGCAGGCCGGTCTGCTATTGTTTCTTGCTATTCCAAGTTGTGCACTTTCTCTTCTAAATGCTGCACTTCTTTACGTTTATCCGTTGCTGCTGGTGGGGCACTTACTTGGGCATGCTGCTGGGAGGCCGTGGCAAATAAGGTGCCTTCTCCATGGTGCCGAGGAGCTGTGAAAAACACCTGTTCAAAATATTCCAAGTCAACTGATTTTTCAAGATTCTTGATTGCTCTTTCTGTTATTTCTTCTTCAGTAACTTCTTCCACAAGTGTGCCCTCTACCCATTCTTGTTGATTAGCATATTGTTCAATTTGAGGGATATTGTAGTGTTAATATGCTGCAAGCCTGTAATTGATTCTTCTAAGGCTTATAAAGTGATTGGGGTCATATGGTGCCCAATAAAAGCTTGTTTTTAGTAACAGAAAATTTTTCAACATCTTGTCTGCCTCCTCCCAGGCCTCTTCTCTCTTATTGAAAATAAATGGGCCCAATTGATGCCTAATCTTGAGCTGTGCCTTTTTTATTTTGCCATAGAAATGAATCATATCTGCATTACCAAATTGCTGGAAGTATTCCAAAGCAAAGAGTCTCATGGGGACATATTTTGGTAGCCTGTAGGGGGCCAAATCATAGCCATAAATCCTGATCATGGTGTGGTTTTGGTAAAAATACTAATCACCAATGTTGTAGCTTTTGGAAAGCTGTAGAATCTTTTGCATTTCATCGGTGAGTCTAGGAAGAGGGGTGCTCACTAGTAAGGAAGAATCTGGATGTATAAATAGGTCAATAAACTCATAGTAGGTATATGGAGAGTAATAAACATGGTTGCAGACTGATGACTAAAATATTACAGACCTTCGCTCCCCCTTAACATTCAATGTTTTGAGGAAAACTGGGAAACTATCAGGCTGATAGTAGAGCAGCAAATGATATATGTAGGAGGTATGTTTGAACACTCTTTCTCTCTCCAGGTTCATGAATTGTTCATGAATCTTGTCAGCTATGAAGGTGGCATAATCATATTGGACAGCAGGGGGCTGTCCTAGAGCAAACATGGACAACATTACCAAAACTGTCTCATCAACATACTCACTGGTATTGAATCCTAAGATGCAAGATATGATGTCTACCAGCATTCTCCATGTTTCATTGAACCACACATGTAGATAAGGAGGAGGTTGCTGAGGCTGAAAATCTGGTTGCGTGAACAGCTGGGCAATTCTTGAAATCTCTGAGGTAGGCAGCTTGGTAGCTTGGTCAAGTAGAATTTTCATGGAGAGAGGAGCCAGAGGCTTAGTTGGCTCAAAGTTTAGCATCTTGTTTATGGCTTGAGGGGTAGTGTGAAACAAAACAGTCCCTGATGGAGCCAAAACTACTCTTTGACTGGGCTCATAATTTTCACAACATTGATGGATAAGGTCAGGGAATACATTTACTTGTGGGAGATAATAAATTGGTAGGTTGGACTCCCAGATACCAAGGTCATTAGCATTGCTTCTATACTTTTTCCTTATCTCACAAAAGGTTTCAATGTGATATTTGTTGCTTAGTTCAATTGTTTCCTTCATTTGGTAATCCCTGTCAGCAAGGGGCAGCCACTCCAAATTCCTATGTGGTGCATTCAAGGGGGCAATATTTAAATCTGTGGGAGCGGCCATTTTGAAGTTTATCTATGTTTATCCTTGGAACCAGGATTAATGCAACAACGGACTGATGAAAAAGCTTCTGAGGATTTGCAAAGGAGCTGCAGACTGAGTTTAAATGAGACAATGGTCTTTACTGTCTGGTTTTTATGACAAAAGAGGAAATTTAGAGAGTTTAGAGTCTAGATAGACTTCTCTTTTGTTAATGAATTCCCTGTATTAAGAGATTGTGGGAAATTTGCAGAGGGAAAAGAGGATGATTTTGAGCCAAACAGGTAGAATTTTGCAGCGGAATTTTAGTACAAGGGGTCAATGCCCGGCAATATGAAGACTCTCTCGGCCAAACTATCTTAGAAACGATTTTTTGACGGTGAATTTTGCAAATGGTCGCAGGTTCGCAGGGTTTCCTTTGAACAGGGGGTTACTCAGTAAATTTAGGCAACATTTAGGTGCATGAGCGTCTTTAGTTTGGGAATTTGCAGAGTTTCAAGCAAGTAAAATGGAGAAAATGGCGAAAACAGGGGTAAACAAGTAAAATTTGGGCAAATGCCTAGTTTTTATGGCACCGAGGGTGTTGAGCTGGTTCAATGGCGAACAATGGAGTTGAAATTGCAGGCGGCAGCAGCTTGGATAATCAAATTTGCACTTGGACGGAAAAATGACGTAAAACAACATGCACAGAGCTTCCAAATTGACCAATGAAAATGAACGAAAATGGTCGACTCGGCCTATTTTATGAAAATTCGGGACTTTTGGCGCTTTTTCGAAATGACGTCAGCATGGCGTCATTTGGTGGGTAGCGGGTACGGCATGGTGATGTGGCAGCAGACGTGGGCGCTGACATGGATGGGTGACGAGGCAGACACATTGGATAGAATTCATGACATGGGAGCTGACGTAGGTGTCGACGTGCTGTATGACGTGGGGCACAGAGACAGAAGGCGGTAAATGGTTTTATCGGACTGCCTTTGGTACGGGGGCGGTCTATGTCAAAGCCCGCTTGACGCAATCAAAAAAGCACACGCGTATTTTGTACGACGGGAGAACCGCCGTGCTATCGGGTGCTAACTCTCGTACATTGGGGCGGCTCCGAAATCGGCGAGGGCCGTCGGATCTGGGAGGGCGGATCGAAGGGTTGACGGAACACGAAGTCGTGGGTACGATAATGTACGTGGCCGGCTCATATATTAAACATTATTTATTTATATGGCAGGGGTTCAAACTTTGGAAAAACGGGTTATACGTTATATACAGCGTGGGCATGGTTATTGGTCCAAGCTTTGTATTAAATCAATCGAAAATAAAATATGAGCGCAGGGTTAGAATAAAGTATGGTTTAGGAGGGAGGGTTAACATGGTTATTAATTTAACCAAAGGTTAAACTAATCCCAAAGTAAGTGGACGTGGAGGGGTTAATGCAAGCTCCAAATGAACTTAGGATTTCCACGAACTTAGGTCATATGGCTATAGTGCCAAGGGGTGGGATATTTACCATTTTTGGGTTTTTATATAATTTTTTGTAGAACTAGGGGTAGGGAAAATGATTTAGGGAGTTAAATAATAGAGTTATAAGTTAATATGACTTTATGGATTGAAATTGTATAGGTGAATGCTAAGTTTATCAAGTGAACTTAGGCATGAGAGGAGATTGAAATGATGATTTTACACAAGAAATGTGGCTTTGAGCCTTTAAGCAAACCAGAAGTTTTACTTAAATTTTTCATGGGCATGGAGTGAAGTTTTAAGAGCTTTTGAGCAGATCTCAATCTCTTTAAGGGATGTTAGTGAGTATTTGTTGTGAGGGAGGAAAGGGGAGGTTAGTCATGCTTCCATTGTTCCAAAATCCAACAATTGCCTTAGTGCTTATGTCACTGATGATATTAGTGTTTATTGACAAGACAAGAAATGAGCACCCACCTATTTCTGCAACCTCAAATTACCTACCCAGCCTAATACACCTAACATTTTTTCTTCCATTTGATTGGGTGCATTTGAACTAGAAAACCTTGATTATCTTCTTTTCTTTTGACTGTCCTCCTATCTAAATCTACCCTTTTTTCTTCCAAGGGCCCAGATTAAGCAGTTGGGCTCCTTCATTTCTCTGCCTAGCTACTCATCTGCCAAGTTTGAGCTATTTGGACAGACATTCTTTCTCTATTCTACAACAACAATTTAAACATGGCATGGTCCAGATTGAACTGTTGGGCCATCCATCAAGCTAGCAGTGGCATTTTGGCTAGCCACTTTCCTGGTCTTTCTTTGGGGTTCATTTCTATTATTTTTTCTGACTAGTTGATTTTTCTTGCCCTTTGATTTTTCTTTTAGGGCATACCCTCTTTACATTTTTTTATTTTCTTCTAATGCTCTTACAAAATATGGAACCTTGCAGTATGAAAAGATGAACATATTTGGCACTTCCACTGTCAATCATGAAAAATGAAACCTATTGGTATAGGAACCTAACAGCGACCATGAACTCATTTGTATGGGACATGATTAGAGTACCTCCAGGCATCACACTCTAGATCTTCAAAATAGAGTAGTTATGGGTAGCCCTAACATTGGGATTAATAGTCAAATGTTTTTTATATCCTTTCACTATCTGAGTTATAGGCTCAATTATGGGCCTCTCAATATGGAATGGCACTGGAATAACATAGGCAGTCTTAGCCTTAGAAGGTTCCAATTCAACATAATCATGTGCTCTTGTAGCAACATCAACATGGGATGTTACCATATAGAAATTCGATGTAGATTTTGCTTCTTAGTTTCCCCCTATGGGGGTTCCACTACCAACATTATCGCCAGCAAACATTTGTTTCCCTTGGGGAAAAGGGTTATTCAACATAGCTTGGGAACTTGATTAACCCTGTTGAGCTAACAGACGTTGGGCATCCTGAATCTTAGGGAAAAGATGGGTAAGATGATCCCATTGAATAACTTGCATGGGAACTTTACTTTCCTTTCGTATTCCTTCTTTCCCTCTCTAGTATCATTACTAGATCTATTTGAATTCCCTTTCCCAGCCTTATCCTTCTTCTTACCACATCCCTTCTTCTTCCCATCAGATTATTGGTCTCCTTTAGGGTTCAAATATTGGATAGTATTAATTACTTAAGGTTTGGAAGGCATAGGCACTGACGATGAAGCCTGCACTGGAGAAGCAAATTGTAAAGACAATTATTACAATTGATTTAGCAGGTTAGTCGTGCTGCTATCAATCGATCCTACAAATTTGTCGGCATGGGGTCCCAACTTGGGTTTGGCTAGATCGATCTTCCATCGAGGAGCATCAAGAAAAATATTATAGAGAACTTTGGATTGAGAATATATAAGCTCTAACTGTTGAGCTCTAAAGATGGTGTGTTCTGCAGTGAACACTCCAGAGAATGACACATCCTTAGAAATTTATGGTTGTAAAGATTCCAAAAACCATTCGAGAAGGAAATAATTAGGGATATATGCCTTAATGAGCCTCTTCCTTCTGCGCCACTCTTGGATATGGTCATAAATATGTGTTTCTTTCTCTTTTTGGTGTTGAGTGTAGCCCAACTTGTCTAGATTTTGGAAAAGGTTGCATTTTCTGGGGCGGAGGGCGCAATGGAGCATGAAGTGGATTGTGTAGTGATGAATTTTTAATATACCCTGTGGTGTCGTAAGGGCTTCGGGGTGGGTCGAAGCCCCTTCCTTTTGTAAAATCACATGATTTTGTAAGGGATCAATGGTTTTGGGACCATAGTTTCTTGTTTTAGGGAATCCATGGTATTTGGACCATGGTATTTTGATGATATAACCCTTTGATGTAACAATATATACAAGGTAATATAATAAGAAAATAATCATCAATCTTTTGAGCCAGATCAATGTTATGGGAGAAAAAATTTGATATGTAATTTGGTAGAGAAGGCGAGGCTCTGCAGCTTAGTGCGTAGGCCAAGAACTATTTGTTGTTACAAGATTTATTACATTAAGAAACAATTCTTGTGGACGTAACCCTACACTGGAGTGAACCATGGTACATTGGTGTTTTGATGTGCATATTTTATTATTATCTATTGTAGAGTGGTAGTTATTACAGTTGCATTTTATTTCAGGACAGTGATGATTTATGGTTTTATATGACATGTTTAAGTGATTTATCTAATGTAATGAAGTGATTTATAAGTACTAAGAATAAGATAACATAATAATACCACATCTCCTAATCCTTCAAGGCTACAGAAACCTGGTTCTGCATCCTCCCATAGTCACTTTTGGTGAGACTGTGATCTACTTCCAGGCCATTACTGAAAGGGCTAGTAATTGAGGTTTTTGTTGGTGTGCAATATAGATTGAACCTAGGTCATCCCAAACCAAGAAAATAGTTGGAAACTTGCTAAAAGCTCAGTTCTAGCATCACATCGGATAGGAAACTAAAAATGGTTTATAAACATAGTATCCAACATGCCAAACATAGAAAATGTACCCCCTTTTAGCTCAATATACCATTTTGCAGTGTTTCCAGTTATGGTGCGTTGGAATAATCTCAACCTGATCGAATCATCAACCAAGTAGTTCGATGAGCACCATAAGTGGAACGTGGTTATATGATCAGCCAGATCCTCCCCAGACTTCCCTTCAAATTTAAGAATATCAAGCACAATTTTAGTGGAAACCGAAGGCCAAGCCAAATTGTATCATATCAGAACATTCATCAACTTTGAAATATGTGGCAAGTTTAAAGTTGTTAGGAATGGTAAGTGTGGAGGAGCCAAAGAATTCCACCCACTAAGAGCAGAATTTCTGATATTATGAAAAGAGTATCCTCAATTTTGAAAGGCACCAAGTTGTCATGGATTGCTCAAAGATGAAGCTGAAGCATAAGGATATCCTTATGGCCTGGAAGTATTCGAAGGGTACCCACCTCCTACCATAGGGTTACCATACATAGGATAGTTTCCTCCTAGCAAAACATTGAAAGAAGGGGATAACCCATGATAAGGATTCCATGCACCAACTAGCGGAGGAAAGACTCGTGAGGACCCGACAGAGGGTAAGGGCATACCCCCCTGTTGACCAAATAAATGGGATGAATTCCCAGACCCTAACTCACTAATAGAAGGATTTGGCCATCCTTGACCTCGTTGGAAAGGATTAACATTATAAGCCTATCTTAAGTTCAATAATGGATTAGAAGGAGGGATATGACCGTTTCTAAAAGCAAAACCTTGAAAGGATGTTGAACCACTTAGCATAGAAGTCATAGATGTGGAAACAACATATGGAAAGATTGAGGAAACTAGGGCAATCCCACTAGGTGGCATCCCAAAAGGATAGGTACCAGTGAAAGAAGCGAAAGGTTGGGTCCCTCCACTTGGAATTGGAATGGAATTAGAGTCAACAATTATTGTACTAGGTGTAATAGTAGAGATAACAATAGTACCCCCTCCTGCAACTGAAAGAGGGGTCTACACACTAGAAGTATCCGTAGCCATGGTTACACCACTAACATTGGCCATCTGGAAAAAATGAGAGTGAATAGGGATTTCCAACCTGTGAGTCGGGGTGCCCACGTACAATTCAACGTATGGAAGATGAGAATGAAGGGGTGTCGAAGGACTCATGGGGGACTCAAGAGTGTCTTCAATATCAATCTCATCTTTTGATTGCAATAGCACCTTAGCAAGGATCATAACGTTTCTATCCAAATTATGAACTACACTAGGTTCACCCTGTGAAATAAGAGCCCTAAGGATGGATTAATCTCTGATGTGTTAGCTACTACTAGTTGAAAATCACTAGTAGAATTACTCCTACGTCTTCTAGATGAAGGTTCGACACTCGTAGGTGAAAGCCCATTAAGCCTCCTAGACTGACAAACCTGTCGATCATCCAATTTTAAATGTTAAGAGAACTTTTTAAAGAAACAAAAAATAAAAGTTTATGACAATCTAGGAGTAGAGAGCACTCACTAAAAATATCACTAAAGATATAACCAAATAAGCGACTTCCAGGTATTTCCACTCTGCGTGATTAGGATCGGACACCAAAATATAAGAAATCAAAGATAAGGACCTTCCGAAGATAGTTTGGGATAATTACAGCCCAAGCCTACTAGTGAAGGTATTAGAAACAACTACACTAACCTCTAGACAATATCCTTTTCTGGTGCAAGTACCCAAGATTTGAAAGGTCACCCTCCAAAAGAACTACGAAAGTGATACAAAGTATGTCTCAAGTACCATGGCTATTATCCCCCACAGTCACCTATGTGGTCCCTAGGATAGGCAACTAAGGTCACTATTTCGTAATCAGAAGCTGGGCAGAACAATCATGGGCACGGGATCCAACAAGTAGGAGAGGGGGTATCTCTCTTTCCCTATCTTCACTCATCCTCATGCTTAATTCATGTGTTAGAAGAGCTTTCCTGGATAGCTTAATGAGACTTGTTTTTGCACTCTTTAATCAACTTCTATGTTTTAGTTTAGAGTGGCCTTGGAGAGTTTACTCTCCATAAACATATTCCAAGGCCCTAAATTCCCTATATTAGTTGATTTATCTATGACAAAAAGGAAAATATAGTTCATTTTAAATTAAGCGCTTGATTTTATTGGTGGTTTTTTAAGAGAGGGGTAGCGGGAGTGAAACTTATGATGTTCTAACATAAAAATAAATCAATAGAAAACTAGGCTACATGCAAAATGAAACTTCTTTTTCTTCAATGAAAAGTGATCTCTATGGGGTTCTATGAGAAACTTATGAAAGAAAAAACTATTTTTCTTTTTTAAACATGCTCACACATTCATCATCGATCTAAAGAGACTAAAAAAATAAATTCCTTAAATGCAAATTGCTTAATGCATACTAGAATTCCTAAGTGCAAGATTCTATAAAATTCTCTAAACAAACAAATGCACTCGTTTAATATCCTAAAGTAAAAATTTGAATAAACAATGAGAAAGAAACATCCAAGAAAAAGATCTCTCAAGCAAAAAAAATTCCAACTTCAAACAAAGATTCACACACTTGCTGATAAACAAAATATCAAATCAATGAAAATAAAGGCAAAAAACAAATGTTTTTTCACTTTTTCCTTTTTAGTGATTTGAATAAAAGATTCAATAAGAAAAACAACTAATTACCCCAAGATCAAAATCAAGTGAAAAGAGACCAAAGTTCACCGACCATAATCAATCGTCGAAATTATAAGACCAAAAAAAGTAAAAAGCACTTGAGTGACCTGATCTAAAGGACACACAAAAGATTTAGCAAAGAAAAGATCTCAGAAAACCAAAATATTTCACTGAACCAAAATTGCAAATCTTTATCAAACCAACAAGAAGAAACAAAAAGAAGCAACTTCAAGAATGCAAATGAAGCAATGAAACTATTGGATCTTAAGGAAAGTTGAAAAAAAACTCTTTGTTCCAGATTTATAGAACGGTTAGACACTTTAAGAAAAGGTCTGAAATCCAAACTCAAAAGCACAAAACTTCACAAAATAGAAAACCCTAGGTTGAGAAAATATTTTTACAAAAAGAGACAAAGAAACTAACACTAGAAATAAATGAAATCATTCTAGACTGCAAATGACTTTAAAAGAGCAAGAGATCTAGGCTACTTCCTAAAATTGGAGGAAAAATTTTAAAAATTCAAATTTTTCCAGATATACGTGACTGTGTATCAGGAAATTCACGTGTATACACAACTGTGTCTGAAGAAACACACATGGATTTCTTTAGAATAAACCACGTTTGTATGTGACTGTGTACAAAGAAAAACATGTATATGTAGAAAAATAGGGAAAAATAAAAAGTATAGGCCTGATCCAAAATATCAAACTCACTAACCAGACTACAAATGAATCAATAAGACTGAAAAAATAAAGAAACAAGATAAGAGAGCCCAAATCAAGAATAAAACAACCCTTCTAGGAAATCCAAGATTATATTCCCTAGTAGAGTCACCAATTCTATTGGCAGGAGAAACACCCCATAAGTAAGGGTTGACAACCTTAACAAATGAAAGGTAGACTAACAACAACAAGCATTCATTCAAGCAAAAAAACTATGAAAACTACTAAAGTCCGGTTTGTGAAGAATACCCGGAGGTCCTATGTTTGATGTTGGTTCCATAGGGTCCAAGCCCTCTGCCTCCTCCAATGCGTTCAGACCTGCAACACAAACTAGAGAAGCATATACATAGCAAGTAGTTCAAAGAATGTGCATATTAAACATGTTATATCATCGAGTATAAATATATAAAGCATGATATATTAGACATGAATTATGTAAACATGAGACCACAACATTTCAGGAACAAGACAAAGCTTCTTTATTGATATTAGCAAATAGGAGTGGAAGAATACAACTTGATCTAACGACGAAAACAATGAACCTTCCTCTGGACCTATCCAGCCGAAGCCTCAAAGATCACCTCTCAATATGTGTAAAAGGATGTCATCTAATGGAATATGAACATCTTTGTAAGGAAATAAGGGTTTCCTATGACTGGGAGTGCAGGAGGCACAAGGAAAATCAGACTTGATCTAGGGACAAAAGGACTATAATTTCGACATCATATGTCCTACTATGTTTTAGGCCTTCCCATGAGTTGTATAAATACCTCTAGAAATCAGTTGATTCAGTTAGGCCATGAGCTCCTATAGGTGGCCTTTTGGTAAAACCCGTAAACCTCATCCGAGAAATAGGATTTTTTTTTCATATTTTAAATTATATACACAGGTTTGGTATTATGGTACTCACATGTACACGCACTTTTATAAGGGATTCACAAGGCTATTGCCTAAGAGAATCATAACTACAAGAGTGTTGAATAATGATATAACGGCATGACGGTCTAGTTCATACAACTAGATTTCTAGATCACATTTTGATTTAGCCAGTAGTGGGAGCTAGATCCTAAGAGGGTGTGTTGGTCTTGTGGAGGTCCAAAATATGAAATGGAATTCCCTAATTGATCAGGTAAGTATAACCTGTAACAACAATTGAATATAATTGGGTACCTAGGCAATTCTTATTTGACACATAGGATGATAAATAACCATCATCTATGCACTAATCCATTATTATGAAGAATACAAGTAACATAAATGGTGTACGTTTTGTAATTTTTATAGATCTTGATGCTACTAATGTGATTGTGAAAATTATTGGCAGGTGTGCCAAAAACATCTCACTTAATTCACTGGTTACAAGTGACCCTAACAACAATATGTGGTTTCTCGCGCTTTAGATCTACAATAATAAAATGAGAAAAACCTGCAACAAAAATACATATGCGATCCAAAACAACAAACAACAATATTTATCCAATGTAATAACCCAATATGGAAAGACTTTTGAATGAATAATAATATTAATTTATAACACCTAGTGAAGGAGATATACAAAAAGGGTCTATAAATCCCCCTCTGTGGGACGGATCCTTTGATGTCCTTGATGCTTTAATAATTGATTCTCTCTATGAAGATATGAAAAACCCAAAACAATCTGTAGAACTCAAGTGGGATCTCAAATGCAAGAATACAATAGTGGTGACGATGATAATGATCGTGGTGAAGAATGAATGGAAAACCCTTTTATTTATAAAAAAGGTATTGGGTTGATCTTGAAAATGGAAAATAATAAAATAATATTGACCAAATCAAGATCTAACTGTTAGGAATACTTTATTATATTTTTTGGAGAGGGGAAAATATTCAAAATGGTTAAACATCTTTATTTAGAAATAATTAAAAATAAAATGATTTATTAATTATTTGCAAGGATTAAGAATGGTATGAAATTGAAATAATTATTAAATAGTGATTTAACAATTATTCCAATAATAGAATTAAGGAATGCTAAATAAATAGTGATTTATTTAATTATTCCTAGGCGATTTAGTCAAATATGACAAGAAATAATTATCAAATAATGATTTAATAGTTATTCCTAAAGAAACTTAAATAAATAATGAATTATTCAATTATTTTCATGGGGGTTTTTAATTTTAATAAGGAATAATTTAATAAAATTGGTTTGCTAAATTATTTCCCGTGGTGAAAGCAATTTTTTTATGGTAAAATTAATCCTACATGATGTATTTTGATGTGCCTAGTTATAAATGGCTAGGTGATCATTTTTGGTGATAACGTATTGCCCCACAACGTATGAGTATTAGGAGAAAATCGTATGACTGAAATACATTGTAGGTTACACTTCCTTGAGACACCAAAGGGGATTCAGAGAGAGAGAGAGATACATCTGAAGCAATGCAAGGAAGGACAAAAATGGATGGGCGAGACCTTCTAAACTGATATAAGTCTCCTTTTATTTTGGAGTACATGATCTCAAATGAGGTGGGGTAGGCATACCCATAATCATTGAGATAACTGAGTACAAAGAATAATGTTGAGCTCAGAAATGTGGGACTAAGCTAAAAATTACATGATACATGATATGCTGGCATCAATGGGCCAGGAAATAATACAATGAATCCTATATATCTAATGTCCCTAGAAGGACATAGGCCAGGACTACATACAATAAAAGTTGATTACTTGAGACATAATGCCCCTTAAGCTGATACAGTGAGGGGGGATCATACCAAAGAATCCCTGCTGAACAGGAAAGGGCATTGAAGATTTGAATGGATCATCTGAAGGAGACATGCATGCTGTGAGTAATGCAAATGGAGGAAACCAAACCCATCACATCTATGGAACTACATCTAAGTTTGGATCAACATCTGTGAACATTCGGGCATGTGGGGGTCTACTTGAAGGGCCACCTCCTCATGAGTTCTGAAACATCTCACACACATCTGGGAATCATCGTGACAATCATTTGAATTACCGAACCATCAAGTGTATGATTCTCAATCCTGTGATAATGAGCTAGTGTCGAGCATGTGAGAAAAAACCAAGACAAAGGGAAATGATGATTCCCTTTGCTTGATCCGAGGCACTGAACAAATATGAAGGTTGGAACCAAGGTACGCTACCCTCTAGACCACTCTTATGGAATAAATGTACTGAAGTCGACAGAAGAGGGCCCGCCAGGATTAAGAAAATGAGGAATCCTTAACAAGGGCATGAGGTATCATAGTAGAGTGATTGATGGACTGACACCGAGGATTATGATGGAAGGAAACAAGATGAGTGGTAGATGGACGAATTCGCTTGTCAGAGAATAATATTTATGGTTGACCTAGCAGCGACTGACTCGATTCGAGAGGGGATGGTCAATTAATTAGACAAGGGCTCTTCAAAGATGGATCAATAAAGTTGGAGGTCAAATATGAACACGATGGGATGAATGTGACACAAAGATGTATGGAACAATGTAACTAGACTCAAGGGGACTCGAAAAAGACTCCACAGGTGTAATGGTGACTCATCTTAGATGCTATGAACAAGGGTGACTTAATAAGGTTGCGACATGGGGGAGGCCCAGAGGGGACCATAAAAACATAAGTAAATGATGGTTACTCATGTCGAAAATCGACACGTTCATAAACCAATACATGGGTAAATTGTTACCAGAGTATATTTTTCTCAAGTGAAGAAATTTGGTTTTAATAGGCGGCAAAGTGAGACCTCATAGAAAAAATGGCTTCCTAGTGAAGTTTCACATTACCAAAAATGAAGGGAGACCCATTACAAAACTTGGTGAGAGATTTCCAATGGTGCTGACGGTTCGTCAAACCGAATTATGATTTGGTCGCAATGGGTGATGAAAAGACTAGGGTTTTTCTTGTAAAAGGCTTCTTGCCCCAAAATCCAATTCATTTTCATAGCGAGTTGTTGGAGAATTTGGAGAGGAGAAAAAGGCCCTAAATATTGTGGATATCATAGTAGAAAAACCGACCATTGGAATCAGGATCTAAGACATTCAGGTAATTTTCCTTACTTATCTAAAAATGGCCTTAATTCTTCTTCGAAGGATGGTTCCTAATGAAGAATTAAGGGAAGAGAGAAAACAAGAATGAACTACTGGGGAAGGTCTAGGGTTGTTATAGACATTTTTGTCCCTTGCAGCTCCAAGCATTAAATTTCCATAAACCAAGGGCTCCTAAGTCCCTAAAAGTGTTGTTCCAACCCCTAAAGGAACAAGGTCAACAAATTACAACTTCTCCCAGAAGTTCTCCACCAGAAACTGCTCAGAATAAGTCAAAACATGATCATTTCAGCTGCTCCACTGGCTAGCTACGTTGCATAGCACCTAAACACACTAGCTAGGTGCGTTGCAACGCACCTAAATGCACTATGAGGGTGCGTTGAGCGGGAAATGACAAATGGCAGTGCCATTCCGCAAGGTGGAAAGACAATGGAAGCTTCCAGAATCTTCTCCTATGACACTTGCCTCACTGAATTCGACCAAGGATGAGTAAGAGGCTTTCAATCTCCAAGTGGAAGCAAGAACTGACAGAGAGAAGACACTAATCAAATCACAGGTTGAATCATCCTCCTTGCATACATCTATATATGGATCCCTCATCCCAGAGATCCAGAGGCTGGAATTTTTCACATTGTAAGGAATTGCTGTTGGTTTTGAGATAGAGATTAGAGGATTGGGTGATTTATGCTTTGTTGGAGGTGAAGAGGGGATTCTTTGCTGGGAGGTTGATGCTGGGTTAGGAATCAACGGTTGTAACTCCTCCTGGATCTTCTTGTTATATCAATAAAACTATTTGAGTTTTTCCTCCATTCTTGTGTATCATTGATGCTTGTTACATTTGTATGGTTAGCTTAAATCTGATCCTAAGATGTTTATGAATATAGATCCATGTCTTTGTATAGTTTTCTTCTTCTGTGATCTTACAGGTACTTGGTGAAGCTGGGCGAGTAAGGGAGTAGGTAGCTGGAAGCTGTCAAAGAAGAGAGGGATTGGATCGAAGAATTAGCGCAAGACACAGGTCAGTTCTTTCTATCTCCCTCTATCTTTAATTCATAAAGGAAATACAAAAGTAGTTTTCTATGTTTGTTTCTAAGGCAGCTATCACACCTTAGTGGGATAGAGCAGTTCTAAATAGACACTTTTCCCGGTAACAAAATGGCGACTCCACTAGGGACGATTGTCTAATTAGTTTGTTTGTGTATCTTTTTGTTGTTTGTTTCATAAACTTATAAGTAGCATTCGAATTGCATTTGCCATAACAAATGCAAAGTAGACATCTTCTGCTTCAATCCATTCACTGGATCTGTTTATGATTTGAACAGCTGATTCACAAATGATCTGATTGCCCTCTGTGATAGCTCTTAGACCCTCCATAGATCTACCCCTGATTGTGCATTACTGATTGCTTTTACTCGGCCAAAAACCAAAGACTAAACTGCAAACCGTGACCCAGAACCCGGACAGATTCTCGTTTCTGGCCCAGCGCAGGTACTGTTAAGAGTTCCTGCATTTCAGTGCACTTCCCGAAAGGGCAACCTGCGCTGCAATCCAGTTTCTCTGTGTTGCAGGTGCGCTGATCAGACTAGCCCTGTGCAGCTGAGGTTTTTGTGTTTCATTCTTTCCAGTTTTGTCTCTGATTTTTGCAGCCTGTGATCAGTATATGCCTGTTTAAAAACCCCTTTTCCTTGCTGTTATTCCACCTCCTTTGTACAAAAGAACTGTAGATGTTTTTGTGTGTTTGTTGCGTCGTTTACAGTTTTCCATTGCAAAAGTAGAATAGTCGTACCGTCATCCTTTGATTTAAATCTGTCGCAAGTGTCGATTTCGATCATAGGAGAAAGTTTGATTACTGTTGATGGTCGATTATACTTGTACTATTGCCTTTGGTCTGAATTTGTGACTTTCTAGTGTCAAAAACGAGTATTTATTTCAAAATCTTAAAGTGTCGTAATCGTCTTTATCTTTTGATTTCGAAAAGAAGCTTGTTTGTGTTTGTCGCTTGAAAGCAAATTCAAATTTGTACATCAACTTTCTTTTTAGCATCAATATTAAGAAAGTCGAAAACAAATACATGCACATGTGCATTTTCATATTGACGGTCTGTTTGGCTTGATTTAGGAAAGTGCATTTACAGTGTGCTCTTTGCTCTTTGTGAAAAGATTGTGTCTTTCTTTTCCCCTAGTAGCTAGGATTTTCATTGCAGAAAAGAGATAAAAGTTTGCTTATCATCTTTAGATTTCATTTTAGGAATTACATCTACATCTCATGGTGAACCCAAAAGGCAAACTTCATAAGAAAAATCAACTTAAAATAAATTCAATGAATCTAACAACGCTTTGGAACTTAACACACAACATTTAGAGGTCTAGGCTAGAGACGTATTCCGGCGTCGTAAAGCCTGGTAACTGTTGTCCTCATTGATGGTTGGGTGATTCCTCCACTTTGAGACGATAAGTTCCAGTACGGACTTGTGCTCCCACGTACCGTCGAGTATATTTTGGGAGACCCCTATAGGCTTAAATCCTTTATCCATAGGAAGCCATGTCTGCCGCCCTATCGATCGCAATGCACTGAACACAACATTCGGGAAGATTGACTGCCGTACCGTAAAAAGTATTCTGCAGTTTTGTGATTGGTTTGGTACTCCCTCTACCTAGATCTCCATAGCAGTCCCTTTCGTTCCTTTTCAGACTCCTTAACGGAAAAGGTCCATCTGAGCACTTGTCACTTTAGGCTCATTAAAAATCGAAGGAGACTAGAGTCATCTTTTATTTTTTCTCGACTCTTAAAAACTGAAAAAACAAGTTGTGTCAAAAGTGTCTAAAATTCATTTAATTCGGAAACATACTTCCCCTTTTTATTTTAGTTGATCGAGTAATCCGCAATCATGGAAGAAATTCAATTGAAACCCCGTCGTTCGCGGAGGCTTACGAGTCAACCGTCTTTGTCTCCAGAATCAAAACCAGTACGAACAAAGCGAACTTGTTTAACCGGTTCCAAATCTCCTATTAAAGTTAGAACAAGTGTTCCAACGACATCAGAGACTCCAGTTACTCCAAACATTTCTGGAATCCCTGCCTCTACAGAAGAAGTTCAACAGCCACAGAGGGATAGTGATACTGATCCTAGTCTGAGAGTAAACACTTGTGTTACCGAACCAGTTCCATCTACAACCGGTTCAGAGAGTCTTGCTCTTCAAACATCTGTCGCTGTCGATTTCACACCTTCTTCGGCACCAAAAATATTTTACGGACCTGACGCTCTTCCCCTCCCACCTGGTCTGATTGCCATTGAAGAAATTGTAGAAGATCCTCAAACAAGTACTCCAACGCACTTTGGAGTCGGGATCACTCTATATCCTTCTTCATCAGAAGTTAGTCTACCACCAGCAGAAGCTCCTGTAGAATCACTAAGTAATCTCTTGGATAGACTACAAATGTCTGAACAACCGTCAACATCTAGGACTGTTTCAGCTGACACAGCGACGGAAGAACTCCTTGCTATCACTCCTACAATGTTCGCCAGCGTACCATCTATCTTGACTAGCTCTCAACGGCTAGAAGGAGCCCACTCAGGGGCTATTATGACAGTATGGTCCGTTCCTGTTTGTTCATCCGGAATAATATCCGGAAACTCTTATGTTGAGTCTCAACAAATTGATCCATTTGGAGGTCAATTTGGGCAGTCCGGTCCCCAAGGGCAAAAAATTCCCTTGAGTTCCGGATTACCACCTTATGGGGGGCAGTATGCCCTTTCATTATCCCCTCCGGGAGGATATCCATACGGGAGTTCACATCAACATTCAGGTTACACTGGAATTACCTCAAGTGGTTGGGTACCTATACTACCTCAACAACCAAGAGTTGTGTATTCGATGCAACAATGCGTACCTATGTCAAATATCCCGACTACGCCAGCTATTGTGATGGTGTCACAAGTTCAAATGATGCATGTTGTATGCCAACCTTAGGTTTCTCAGGTTGTAATGCAACAGCCCCTTGACCCTGCGACTAAACCACAATCGCCGACTAGTGGGGCGACACAGGCCCAGACGGGTACAATTACCCCTCACCTTGGTCAAACGGTTAGTATAGCGCAACAGCACATGGCTTCACAACCATGGCTGGTGCAATACCAACAACCGCAATTCCAACAAGTATACCAAGGTTCTGAGCAGCAAATCTTTGCGAACAGTGGACAACCGTACATTCAAAGTGGTCAAAATCAACCATTTTACAATGGTCATGTCCACCAACCTTACCAAACATACCAGCATCAAATGCATTATGCTGGTATGCAAAGACTAACTGCTCAGGCAATCCCATCTTATCCTAGGTATGCTTCACCTAACCTGAATCAACAGTTACCCTTTGTGGCAACCTTAGAGTTACCTGATTTAAATCGGTTAACGAATGATCCAATTGCTTACGCCCCTTGGTGGCTAGCGATTCCGCATAAACTTCCATCAGATATTCCTAAATTTAATGGAAATCTGAGTGAAGATCCATCGAATCACGTGATGACATTTCATCTATGGTGTTCATCAAAAACCCTAAATGATGATTCGATAAGACTTCGCCTCTTTCAGAGGACGTCAACGGGTCCAGTGGCAAAATGGTACATTGAATTGCCTAGAGCTTCGTTCGACAACTTCAGTGCCTTAGCCACAACCTTTTTAACCCATTTTCAATTACCAATAAGGTACGAAACAGGAACATAACTTCTTACCAACTTCAAACAGACAACGGCCACTCACATATCTGATCATATACATGAGTGGTGACATCGTCGTAGGATGGTAAAAACGTACGTCCCCGATCAGCTTTTAGCTGAATGGTTTATCAAGTCATTACTGCCTTCCATCACGGAAGATGTGGCAAAGGGGGGAGTCGTAATAGAAGAGCAAGTTATCGCTCGTGCACAATATCTGGACTTGATTTACACTCAGTCCGGCATGCTCTACGACAAAATACTTGACACCCCTAGACCGGAATTCTCAATTCCTCCTCCTCCTAAATCAAACAATGACTCTCATGCCGGCGATGGCGTGATTGACACGACAGACACGAAATCGACAAAGGCTACATCCAAAAAGGCCCGTAAGATTTCAGGTCAAAATGCAAAAGACGAACTTCTTGCTTCAGAAGTAAATGCCGTACCGACAGATAAAGGCAAAGAAACCAAACAACCAGGAAGCAAGAAGAAAGGCAAAGGGAAGAAGAAGAAACAGGAGGAATCATCCCCTGAAAAATCTTCTTCAAACCCTCCTAGAAATAGGAAACCAAAAAATCCATGCTTTATATGCGATGAGGATCATCGGACCACAGATTGTCCACACAGAGCTGAGATTAAAAAATTCTTCAAGAATTCAAAAACCTCCACAGTGTTAACTGATCCGTTTCCAAATCCAGGAACAAATCTGGTTGAAAGTGGAAATGCTTCCCCGTCTCAAGTGCTAATGTTGTCGGTTTCAAAACAGAAAAATGATGCTTTGATATCGACAAGGAACAAAGATTATGGGAATCCACAGCTGTCAAACAACAAGGATAAAGATCAACCAAGTAGTTCGACAGCAACTTCGACAGAAGTTGTGCCACCCACCATTCCTAAATTAACGATAAAACCGCCAAAGGGAGTAGTACACAAGTCGACATTTAATCCCCACGCTAGAGCGGCACAACATTATAACATAGTGGAAGATTTGGCCCAATCGCCATCCGCTATGTCGACTCTTGAAGTACTACAAAATTGCCCATCCCAAAGGCAGGCTTTATTATCAGCCATTGGTGGGATTGACCCAAAGGATTCCAATCTTGTATCCTTCGATCATAAAGGATACGATCCTCAGTTACCAACTCAACTAGCTTTCCTTATTCAAGTGAAAGCCCTCAACAAAACTGTTCATCGAACAATTATTGATGAGGTGGTATCTACATGCATTATGTCGATGAGTTGCTGGAAAACTTTAGGATCTCCAACCTTGTCGCGATCTTCGACGACATTAAAAGCATTCGACGGAAGGACATATACCCCATATGGTATCCTAAATAACTTGAAAGTTGAACTAGGAGGGAAAACGGTAGAAATAGATGTTGAAGTCATCGATGGGAATCTTGATTACAACATTCTACTAGGAAGACCATGGATTTATGCCATGGCAGCGGTTGTGTCGACATATTTTAGAAAGATTTCATTTCCCTTTCAAGGAGGGATTACAATCGTCGATCAACAAAACTTCCTCCCCAATGGTTCTCAAGTTACTGGAAGCATTCCCATGATCCATGGAAGCCCTCATTCGCTTCAGAATATCGGAGTAGGCCTACTAAAATATCCTATACTAATGGGAACTTTCGCTCTTCGACCTCCAATCAATCTGGCAGAAGTAGCGACGATAGGAACCTGCAACATGATATCTTCTACAAAGATCTCAGAAAATGATATCGACATGGATCATGCAGTGGTTTTGCCCCCAAGCCCAACGGAAATATTATAGCGATCAATGTTCCTAGCATGGGAGGCAAACCCAAATCAACGCTCATCAAGCGTTTGGATAGACAGGTCTAGAGAATATGGTACTCCTTCAGATCCTTGGTCGCGAGTGCATGTCACCGACGAAGGAATTGTCCAATCAATGGTAATTGAGGGAGCACCATGGAATGATTCCCACCATCGTTCTCTTCTTCTGGATTGTGGAGAAGATACTCAAAATGACCTTTGTCATCCTTCAGTCTTTGATTTTCTGTCAAATACTGTAAATACGGTGGATTCTGAGCGAAACTTATCCAACATTGAAGAGACTATAGCCATAAATATCTCGACCAAAACAGATGTTGTAGAGAATATTTATGTTGGCAATTGTTGTTCTCCTTCAGAACTGGAAATATATAACGCTCTTTTTTGCGAATTCAGAGATGTCTTTGCTTGGTCATATAGTGAAATTCCAGGTATTGAATCGAGTATTGTTGAACACGAAATTAAGATGTATCCAGATGTCAAACCAGTACGACAACGGCTAAGGCAGGGGCACCCCAAGAAAGCCGCTGCCATTAAGGCAGAAGTTGAAAAAATTCTACATGCTGGTTTCATCTACCCGGTTCCTCTAACCGATTGGGTATCGAATATTGTCCCTGTTATGAAAAAACAAGGGACAATTAGAGTGTGCGTCGATTATAGGGATGTAAATCAAGCTTGTCCAAAAGACAACTACCCTACACCCTTCATCGACCAGATAATTGATGAATGCGCCGGATGCGAAATCTTTTCATTCATGGATGGATTCTTTGGGTATAATCAAATAAATATCCGCCCACAGGACCAGTCAAAGACTGCATTTATTTGTCCGTGGGGCACATTCGCATACCGAAAATTACCCTTTGGTTTAAAGAACGCAGGGGCGATGTTTCAGAGGGCAATGAATTATGCCTTCCATGACATCAAAAACATCGTTCAACCATACCTCGATGACCTTCCGGCTCATTCGCGAAAGCGGACTGATCATCCGCAGCATTTAAGAGCGATATTTCTACGTTGCCGACACTACAAGATACGACTCAATCTGCACAAATGTGTGTTTTGCGTCAGTTCTGGTCGTTTACTTGGCTTTGTAGTCTCCAAGGATGGGATTCGTCTCGACCCCTGTAAGGTCCAGGCAATCATAAATTTGCCTCCACCTTCGAATTTGCTTCAGATTCAGAAACTCCAAGGGAAAGCAAACTTTCTGAGCAGGTTCATTCCAAATTACACAGAACTTGCTAAGGGTTATACACGTCTTTTGAAAAAGGAGGTACCCTTTGTCTGGGATCAGGTTGCGCAAGCTTCCTTTGATGCTTTGAAAGATTCCCTGATGAAAGCATCATTAATGTACGCCCCTGATTATCAAAGAGACTTTAACCTGTATCTGGCTGCAGCAAATACGACCATCGCAATGGTTTTAGTTCAAGAAGTCGATGGAATTGAGCATCCTATATATTATTTAAGTAAAAACTTAAATGATACAGAAAGCAAATATTCTTACGTTGAAAAGCTAGCACTTGCAGCTGTTCAAGCGATACAAAGATTTCGACACTATGTCCTCTTTCGGAAAACTACCATTCTGTCAGATTACAACCCCATGACTTATATATTGTCGCGACAGTTACTAGGGGGCAAATACTCAAAATGGATAGCAATCCTACAAGAGTTTGACCTGGAATTTGTAAAATCCAAGTCAAAGAAAGCTCTAGTTTTCGCAGAAATATTATGCGATCTCCCATCGTCGTCCAACGATGAAACATCCGAAGAATCAATCGTGGATGAGAATTTGTTTCTGATATCTACAAGAAATGAGTGGTATAGAGATATAATCATTTATCTCCAAACCCAAAAATTTAGGCCAAACACCTCCCACTCTGAACAAAAACGTATTCGATACCAAGCAAAAGACTACATGATCGTCGGTGATACGCTTTACCGTCGTGGTATAGATACAGTTCTGAGAAGGTGCCTCACCCATGAGGAGGCCGAAAAAGTCCTGAATGAGTGTCATTCAGGCGCATGTGGGGGGCATCAATCTGGATATGCTACAGCACAAATTTTTTTACGAGCAGGATACTTCTGGCCAACAATGTTCAAAGATTGCATAACCGCAGTCAGAAGTTACCATGCTTGTCAAATTTTTGATAGCAAAACCAGAAGACCACCCGCACCTCTACAGCCAATAGTTGATGTTGGGCCATTCGCCAAATGGGGCATCGATTTCATGACATGTAACCCCACCTCGACCAGGGGGCATGGGTATATCATAGTCGCGGTTGACTATTTTACCAAATGGGCCGAGGCGATGCCTACATTAGATAATACTGGTGAAACAACTACCCTCTTCTTTTTCAATCATGTAATCGTCAGATTCAGCGTACCGCAGGCTATAGTCACAGATCATGGATCACATTTTTCGCAATCATATGATGGTCGAATTAGCTGCCAAACTAGGGTTGTCTCACGACAGCTCTACTCCGTATTATCCGCAAGCCAACGGACAAGTTGAAGCGATCAACAAGGTCCTGAAACGCATGCTATAAAGGATGATCGGAGTTCACAAAAGAAGATGGCACCTAATCCTGTACTCAACCTTGTGGGCTTACCGAACGTCGGTAAGGAATGCAACCGGGTTCACACCTTTCCAACTAGTATATGGCCTGGAAGCAGTCTTACCAATCCAGCGTGAAATCTCGTCTCTCAAACTCGCAATTGATCTCCTCCCCGGAACTTCAGAAGAAGAGGCTCGTTTCTTGGAATTAATCCAATTGGATGAAACTCGTCGTGACGCCGCTTTGGCTAACGAAGCCCATAAGAAACGAGTCAAGGCGCAGTTCGACAAAAATGTCAAACCCCGTGTCTTCTCAGAAGGTGACTTAGTCTTGCTTTATGACCAAGAATCCGATAAATTGGGAGCAGGTAAATTTAAGTCTTTATGGATGGGCCCCTACATTGCTAAATGAGTGTTAGCAAAGGGAGCCTACGAGTTAATGGATTATGACGGAATTCCACTGGCGCAACCCTGTAATGGGTTGTTCCTCAAGCGTTACTATGTGTAATGGTAACTAGCATGCTTTTGTTATGTTTTTGTTTTCGCTAAAGTGTTTGTTTTGGTCAAGTAATCCACTTTTTACATTTATTGCAGATGTCAAACCTATTGGAGCCATGTGTTGGATATGCCGACGGAGCGAGTCGTAGTTCGCGGAACCTGTCCTCTGCAGCCTGGGCCATTTTTGATCCAAGCGGCGAGTTAGTAAGTTTCAGAGGTGTATGTATTGGTCGATCAACGAATAAAATCGCTGAGTATAGCGCGTTGATAGAGCTTCTCTCTGATGCCATCACTCATGGTATACGCCAACTAATTGTCAGGCTAGACTCACAACTCGTAATACTACAACTCAATGGTATATATTCCGTCCGAAACCCAGCTATTTATCGCATGTTCCTAAGGGTTAAGATTTTGGAAAGACAATTTGATCTTATTCAATATCAACATATTTCCAGAAACTTAAACACATTAACTGACTCATTAGCAAACTATGTGTTAGATAGACATTCACAACATTTATAAAAAAGAAACACGTCATCAATGTTTCACATGTGGATCATATAACTCAACCAAAATAAAACTCCGAAAATAAAAAATATATATAACTATTTATGGTTTACACATAATGTTCTGTAACCAAGACAAAATCGGTCAAATGACCCAAAAACTCAAAATTCTAGGGGGCACCCTAGTCTAATGATGCTCATGATAGCAAGTCACAGCCTGTGCGATCATGCGTAAGAGACAAGTCCATCGTCTGGGCACACCAGTAGTATGCCGCTGTAACCACAAAGGTAGCTCGTCGTTCCTCGCATCCGGAATACCAAGAGTGAGGTCCTCAACCTGCTCCTGCAAAGCTGTGAGAGTCTTGGCCACATCGAGGTCACGAAGAACAGCTCTTCCGACGGCCTCTCCTACTGGGGTAGCAGCTGGTACTCTCAGGCGAACTACTGGACGAATGGGACCAACATCTGCATGTACACATGAGTTTGATTAAAGTCTTGATAGAATAAAGCACAAGGACATTATAAGCAAAAACAATAGACAGCGATATGGTCAAAGATTTTACCAATGGCACCCCACTGCTCGCCATCCGGCAGTATTAAATCTGGATCACCCTGGAAGTCCATGCCAACGTATGGATACTCAGAATAAACCATCTCCTGACGATCCAACCACCTGAAGAAGGTATCAGAAAATGAAATCTGAGACTGGCCAGCATGCCTAGACATATGGTCAACCCATCTCTGCATACGTGGTTCAGTAGGAGAAGGTAAATCGAGTGCAATATACTGCGGCTGCATCAGTGGTATCTTCTCCAAGGCAAAGGCGGTCAAAATAGAACCATACCCAAAGTTCTTCAACCTCCCGTTCTTTATCTTGGTCAACTGTTCTTTCATCACAAGAAGTACTACGTCGCACCAGTTGAACACCTTCGGTTGGAGGCATTCCAAGGCATGCTGCATATAAGATCGATTGGCTACATGAAGAGACGCACTACCGGCCATCCTACCAAAAGTAAACAGAATAGTCCTAAGGGACCTGTCAGTGACATCACAGATGATGATCTTTCCGTCTTTACTCGGCTGAGGTCCTTCTCTACAGTACCGGTGGACGTAATCTCTCACAGAATCGCCTCCTCGGGCCAAACCTGACAAAGAGATGGGGGCACCCCGCCTCGACAAGCCAGTCAAGAAATAAATGTCTACTGCAGTCAAGGGGATAGATTTTCCCCTGATCTAGAAAACCTGATTGGTAGGATCCCAAGCATCGAGCAAATACTGTAGTAAGTTGATCTGCTGTCTCATGCTAGAAATGCGGAAGAACTTCAGCAAGCCACAGTTCCGCAGTGCGTTCATTGTAACTGGATCATGTAGGGCAAGCAGGTCCTCTTCTTCATGCTCACGTTCTTGCCATGTAATGGTCATCTTACTCCAAAGACCTCTGAAAAACAAACAAGAGAGGAGTTAGGTCCTGATTTTGGTGAGAAACAGGCAAAAATTCCATCAAAAATTGTGCATCAAATTCCCTTTTTGCACCCAACGCACCTGCAACAGTGTTCTAGGTGCGTTGAATGTCAGATATCCTTTAGACAGGCCAACATTCAGCGCAGGTTTCGATACACTGAGGGTGCGTTGATGGCAGAACGAGTTCCTTAAACCCCAGGGGCTCAGAAAAGCTAGGAATCAAGCTCAAAATGCAAAATGGAAACCATGAAATGAAAGAGCTCAGGTTTAGCTCCTACCTGGTCCAGACGGCGCCGAGAATCGTCCACAGAATCTCCCGAAATCAACTGATGAAAATTGAGGGGGGAAAGCACCTCCAAAGCTCCAACAAACCAAGTTCAAATGAAATGGTAAAATGAGAGGTAAAAAACACTTTTTCATTACTTTTACATAGTTCAAAGTAAATATTAGCGTTTTAAACTCATTTTCAAGCAAATATTGTTCATTTCTGACTAGTTTGATGAAGAAGTTGAAAATACAGTACGATCTTTGAAAGGACAAAGCTATTTATGGTAAAATCAAAACAAGACCATCTGTTACACTAAAAAATGTCACCATGACCACTTACAGTTAGTATGGTTCAAATCAATAGTCATGCTACCCTCTTAGGCAAGTCTTATGCCTCTGCTATCCATCTCAAACTCAAAGAAGAGAGAAAGTCTTGTCAAAAATATGTTTATCTCTGGGGTCGCAGGTTCTCTCTAGCCTTACCTGCGGGGACGCTCACAATGTTCACAAAAGGTGCGTCCTTGGACGCTCTGTATGTTAAGGGACAGGTGCGTCCTTCTGTAAAAGGCAAAATGCGCGAGTTTCATCTTAAAAAAGTTACTTGTGGTTACTTCTAGAACTTTCTAGAGGTCGGTTTGATGAATTGGATGCGCCTCCAGTTGGTTCATGTATCTCTATTAAGGAGGAACTTATCCCATCAATAAGGGAGCTATCCCACCCAAAGAGGGGGATTATCCCATTGATGGTGGACCTGAATAACCTCTTTACAGCACTATAAATAAAGACATTGAGCCAGAGGGAGGGGAGGTTGGAGCTATACATTTTCTTTGGGTAAATGCTGCAGGAATTAGGACTCCCATTTAGAACCTTGTGAGGAGAGATTGTCTTTGCTTGATTCTACTTGGAAGTGGGTGAGCTTTGTCAAAGTAGAGGAAAACCCTTGATGGACCCTGGGAGGAACTTGCACAACACCAAGGCCAGGTTGTAAGAGTTTCTTTGTTTCGTTATTAATACAAACTGGTTTATTTTTCTCAATAGCTTGTGTTAATGAGTTATTTCATGTGTTCCTTGGTCTGCATGTTGAATATATGTTTTATTATATGAAATGCAAGTGCTTGGTAATTGTTTGATTGTTTGTGGTTGCAGGAATTGACTTGAAGGAGGAGCTCATCCGGATCGGCAAGGACGGACTACAACAACCGCGTTTTGGAATAAGGTAAGCCTAAACACTTGTAGTTTTCATGTTTTAAAAGGTATATTTAGAGAAAGATCACTCCATTTTGTCTTGTTTGTCGCTAGAGAGTTTAGACTCCTAGGGAGGTCAGTTGTGTCCGCACAAACGACTTTTTCCGCCACGACAAATTGGCGACTCCGCTGGGGAATCCATTAATGAGAGAGTCTTTTCCTTTGTGTGAACTTTGCTCTGTGAAAATCACTTTTATTTTCTGGTTTTTGACTGTGAGAATTAGTATTTGGGTGGCTTAGCTTTAGATTTAGTTAGATTTGGTTTTTCTCAACTTTTCCAGAAGGACGCACCCTCTGAGTACTGCACAGTGCGTCTTTGGACGCGCTGTTGCCGTTTGCACAGAGCGGGCCCGCACCTGTTATAACGGGTTGCCTGCGTCTTCCTGTAAAATTTAGGAAAATTCCATTTTTTGCTTTAATTGCTTTTAGATTTTGATTTTTCTTAGTGTTTTCTACCCAGATCCTTTAGTACCCTGTCAAGAATTTTCACCTGAACTTGTTTTGTGAGCTTTGAGTGTTTTAGTGGATTTCAACGAAGTTTAGGCCTAGGGTTTGATTTTTCAATAGGTCCTGTAGTGACTTTGACGGTAGAAAGTTGTCCAGCCTTAGATCTCTCTGGTTAGTCAGCCTTCTTAGAAGTCGGGCCTGTCGTAAAGTCTCCTTGTGTGAGCAGCTTGCCATTTAAGTTGTTTTGGGTCAAATTTCGAATTACTTGTTTATAAAGTGTTGATTTCCATTTTACAAAAGAACAAAAAGATTAGAGTTTTGTTTTGACTAGTTTTTGGTTCTGCAATAAGCTAGTCCTTGATTTGATTGTGATCAAGTAAAACACCTTAGAATAATCATTGTTGGTTTTGGCCTCGTTAAGATTGCTTAGAGTAAATTTACCTTTTAGTTTGCTTATGAGTGCATTTTCATAGATTTTAATAGTTGTTAAGATTGATTTTTGGTTATATTAGATTTATTTGCTTTATTAAAAGAAAAATACAAAAACATCTTCTTTAAAAGTCTTGTTTCAAGTAGCTTTTTGTTTTTGAAAGAGAAAAAGAGTTTTTTCGTGCATGTAAAGAGCGGTCATGTTTTTTATGCTTGGAAAAGACAAACGAATTGTTTCTTTGATTGTCTTCAATTAAGAAGTTGCTTTTATAAAGATTGCATTCTCTCAACTTTTTAGTTAAGCAATTCATCGAAAAAGTAAAGTAGTGGGTAAATCATCCTAGGTGCATTTTGTAGTGGTTTCGAGTCGAGTCAACACACCACTGGTTTCACTTCCATCACCTTTTGACTTAAGAAACAACCTTAAAAGTAACGCTTAAATTAAAATCAATCTAGTAATTTTTATTTTTCTAGGGCTCTGAAACACCAACATAGCTTAGGCTAGGGTCTTGGAGTAGGTGAGTACTTAACTCTCCAAGACTACAAAACCAAACAGATAGTTTATCTTGAGTAGATTAAATCCAATTGTTTCAGTTATACTCTGGGAAAGCTCCTCTTAAAGGAGAAGCACGAGCTCGTGTCCGAACCAGTGAGGGGATCATTCCTCCCTCGTTGGGAACGACGCCAGACAGTACGTATTACAAACGGTAAACCTCGGATTAACCATTGTCGAGGAGCCAGGGGTCACTTATCGGTAAACCTTGGATTATTGTCAAGGAGCCGGTAAGGGGATTGAGCTTGTTACTCTGCCCTTGCGTGCTGTCGGAGTTTAGACTGTTCCCCCAGGTGTAATTGTTGTGATTGGTAACTTTAGTGACCATAATCTTTAGGGTTCTACCGAGGTGACGGTGGAGGGAAGGTCCCACTGTACCTGGAGCAGACGTCGGTTATACTCACTTGGATTTTCCGGGGGGTTCACTTCACTTCGAGACGGTTAAAGTGGAGGAACTTGTGCCGGTCTATTCATTAAGCAGGTTGCCGGGGTAACTGTTCCACCCGCCATTTCTGTACTGAATCCTGCGAGGTTGGGCCTAATCACCAACTAGCGCTTTTGGTCCGGAAGACTACTGTTTGTGTGTGGTTTGACGCTCTAGATTATTTAGGCGTGTGCTTCAAATTTGTTTGCTTCTTTAGAAGACTTTAGGTGGTTTGATTTGAAATTTTTACTTTGTTTTCGTGTGTTGTAGTTAAAAATCTTTAATTGTGGCGGAATTACCGAGACAGTCCCGTAGACTTCGGGGCCAGTCTCCTGAAGTTGTTTCTGTGGCCGAATTGTTGAGAAGATCCCGTAGACTTAGGGGATCCCCTCCTCGAGACGACCCGGGTAATTTAGAAGGGTTAAAGGTCCTTGTAACTCCTCCTAGTGACAGTAGAGTAGGTTCACCTGAAGAAGGAGAATCTTCCTTGGTAGTCCATCCAGATTACCAAAGTTTAGAAACAGGTTACAATCCCGAAACTGTTACAGTTTCCGAGCTTGCTGGTAGTTTTTCATCTGCCAGTGAAACAGGCGAAGAACCTGAAATTTCCGAACCTGTTACTCCAACTTCTAGTGTCCCTGATTCACCGAGAATAGAAAGAATTATCACCGAAAATCTACCTTCTGGTTTGATTGCTATAGAAGAACTTGCTCCAGAAGAAGATATAGGTGTCTCTCACCTTGAAGGTCAACTTACTATTGATCTAAGGGAGCGTGAATCCATCTTTTACAGTCCTCCTAGAAGTACTTCTTGGTACCTTGCGTTAACCAATTTTTTAGACAACTCAGTCGGTTTTTCTACACCTCGTACTCCTTTTCCACCTGGAGGTATTCATACTCCTGTAAATATGTCTGGTCAGTCGTCCGTGTTTACACAAAGTCCTGAATCTTTTTTACACGGCGGTCCTTCTGTTCCCACTGGGTATCAGTCACTTTCTGGTACCTTTGCGGGGGCATCTCCTCAACCCATTGATCATGGGTTATTTGCTGGAAACAGTGGTAATATACCATTGGGTGTAGGAGACATTTACATGATGTCAGGTTCAGTTCCCGTTTCCCAACCTCAAGGTGGCCAATTACCGCCTGGGGGGCAACCGCAGTTAACGCCTGGGGGGCAACCTCAAGGTACACAAATCGTGTCTGGGGGGCAACCTCAAAGTCAGTATGTACCTATGGTGCAATACTTGCCTCAAGGTCAACCTCAGCCTCAATATGTACCCCAAGGTCAACCTCAGTATCAATATCAACCTCAAGGATGGCAACCTCAAGGGTATCAACCCCAAAGTTATCAACCTCAAGGGTACCAACCTCAAGGTCAAGGTCAACCCCAGTATCAGTATTTACCTCAAGGTTATCAACCTCAAGGTCAATACTCAAGTCAAGGTTATCAACCGCCTCAAGGTCAGTCATATGTTCCAAGTATGGGAACTGCACCTTACAATTATCAATCCTACCCTCAATCTGGTTATGGATCTCAGTATCCTCAACCTGTTACGGGTCAGTACCCTGGAATGTTAGTGTGGGATCCCTCACAGGGTCAACAGGTGTTGCAGCCAAGTGTACAGATGGTTCCTCAAGCTGGACAACCCGTAGTTTCTGGTCCAACCCAGCAACCGCAACCTGTCCAGCCAAATGTTCAAACTTCTGTAGCTTCGGTAGTTACTCAGCCGTCAATTGCACCTAGTACTCCATCTCAAACGGCTGCTGCAACTACCGCTACATCTACCATACTTACTTCTGGAGTATCGACGGCTCCAGTTTCTACTGTCCCTGTTACCACACCTCAGACATCTTTACCGTTGTCTGGATCTACGATTCAAACCACGGTCCAGATGCCTGTAGGTCAGCCTGGTATAAGTACGGTTGTGACTACTCAACCTCAATTTGTTCAACCTCCGTACCAGGGACAGTACCAACCTGGGCAAGCTGTCCAACAACCGGTTTACCAGTATCAACCGTATCCTGGGTACACTTATCAACAACCTCAACAACCCCAGTACGGTCCGGTTAATCCTGGTTTTCCAGGAGGATATAATATCCCAAATGCGACTCCTGTTCCTAGTTATCCTGGATATCCTCCTCCTGGGGCTGGTATTGTGACCCAGAGTTTTAGAGATCCTAACCGGCAGTTACCGTTTATTGCAACTTTGGATTTACCCGACTTGACGCGCCTAACGAACGATCCAATTCAATATCTTCAGTTCTGGCCGCCAATGCCAAATAAGTTGCCCAGTGATATACCCAAGTTCGAAGGTAAGTCTGGAGAGGATCCGTCCAATCATGTGATGACTTACCACCTCTGGTGTGCTTCGAATTCTATCTCAGATGATTCCATCCGCTTACGTCTTTTCCAGCGTACACTCATTGGTCTCGCGGCCAAGTGGTACATTGAGTTACCACGGGCCTCTTTTTACAACTTTAGCCAGTTAGCTACCTCGTTCTTAACTCACTTTCAGTTGCCGGTCAGATACGATAACGGCACGGAGTTATTAACTTCACTAAAACAATCGACGTCCACGTATATTTCTGATCACATTCATGAGTGGAGACGTCGAAGGAGATTAGTGAAAGTTTTTATCCCGGACCAAATCTTAGCTGAATGGTTTGTCAAATCATTATTACCGAAGATTACTGAAGATGTAGCTAAGGCCGGAGTAGTTACTGAGGAGCAAGTCATTGCTCAGGCACAATACCTTGACTTAGTTTACACTCAGTCGGGTACGTTACACGAGAAAATTCCGGATCTTCCAAAGTCGAATCAAATCGCTGCTGCTCCTTCGGGATCTCATGCCGCTGATGGTATGATTGGTATCGTGACTACGAAGAGCAAGAAGAAGTCTTCCAAGGCTTCAACTACTCCAATTATCACTTTGCCTGATTCTCCGACAGGAGAGTCTTCTCCTGAACTTACCGCCGACATTCACGCTGTAGAGTCATCTACGGCCAAATCAAAAAACGGTGGAAAGAAGAAAGGAAAGAAGAAGGCTAAAGCAGACAAGGCTCCAAAGGAGAAAACTGAAAAGTCGGAAACCAATGACGAAAAACGCAAACCTCGATATCCTTGTCTTATTTGTGAAGAGGATCATTTTACGAGAGATTGCCCTCATCGGGCCGAGGTTGTAAAAATAGTCAAAGGTTCTCCCACTCCTGCTGTGTTAAAGAATCCATTTCCAGAGCAGGAGAATAAGATGATAGGTTCTTCTTCGAATGCCAGTGAAGAACCCATTTTGATGATGTCTCATGTGAGGATTGCGACTCGATCGCAAGATTATGGTAGTAAGGCTCCTGTTGATGGCAAGGAAGCAGAATCTTCTCACTCTAACCCATCAACCTCAGCTCCTGGTTCCGATCCACTACAGATCGAAAAACCTAACCCAGACTTAGTGATTAAGCCGCCCGCCAAGGGTGTACTTCGAAGGTCTGCTTTCAATCCACATGCGAGAGCAGCCCAGAATTACAACATTGTTGAGGACTTAGCTGTTTCACCTTCAGCAATGTCGGCACTCGAAGTGCTGCAATCATGCCCAGCACAACGGAAATTGCTTTTGTCGGCTATCGGAGCTGTCGATGTTCAGGACCCGAACCTAATGATCTTTGATCTAGAAAATAGTACACCACGTCTCCCCCATCAAATGGCTTTCCAAATTCCAGTGATAGTCAAAAACAGGCCTATTCATCGGACTGTGATTGATGAGGGAGCTTCTACGTGTATTATGTCGATTCAATGTTGGAGATCGCTTGGTTCTCCTTCGTTGAACCAATCCCCCACCATCCTTAAGGCCTTTGATGGCCGTGGGTTCCGTCCGTTTGGTATTCTACAAGAATTGCCTATAGGGGTTGAAGGTAAAACCGTTAGTCTGGATGTGGAAGTGGTTGATGCCCCTCTAGACTACAACCTTCTTTTGGGTCGAAGTTGGTCATATGCTATGACAGCGGTCGTTTCATCGGTCTTCAGAGTAATTAAGTTTCCACATAACGGTAAGATCGTGACTATTGATCAGCTGACATACTTTTCATCCGACCCAGCCTCTTCAGAGAGTATCCAGCATGTTGGTAAAACGACAATCCCTTATAGGGACGTTGGTGTAGGTTTAGTTAAGGATTCCGGTTTACTGGGAACTTTTCCTCTCCCTCCACTCAGCGCAGATCCTTCGTTTGCAACAATTCATATGATTACATCAGAAAACATTATTTATGATGATCCTTGGTTCGTCCCATCTGACTCTGAGATAGACTCACTCGGTAATGTTATGCCTTTGAGTCCATATGAAATTGCTTATGAAGCTCTCATGTCTTTTACCGACTTTCATTCAACCGAAGTCGACCAAATGAATGTGGTCAGTGAAGAGTCACTTTTCACCTCACCCTTAGAACGGATAACGTTTCCCGAAGTCGTGTCATCTGACGAACAACTTCGCGAAATCCTAAGTGTAGACGATCTACCATGGGAAGATCTCCATCACAGATCTTCGTTTTTACCTAAGGATGATGCATTTGAAAATGATTTTTCATCTATCTTTACCGCTGAATATGTCAAAGACGCTCAGGATCCAACGAAACATTCTGATTCAGAGTTGAATTTAGGGAATATTTCTCGTACTATTCCCATTGATATTTCAGTGAAGCCCGGAATCGAGGAAAACATTCATATAGGTGCCGCATGTACTGAAGAAGAAATCCAAACTTACAAGGCCCTATTCCAAGAATTCCGCGACGTGTTTGCCTGGTCTTACGAGGAAATGCCGGGAATTGATCCTGCCATTGTTGTTCATGAAATAAAGACCTACCCGGATGCTAAACCCGTCCGGCAACGGTTGCGTCAAATTCACCCTCGAAAAGCGGCTGCGATTAAAGCAGAAGTCGAAAAGCTGTTGAAAGCAGGTTTCATTTATCCGATCCCGTTAACGGATTGGGTATCGAATATTGTTCCGGTCAACAAGAAACAAGGAACAATAAGAATCTGTATCGACTATAGGGATATAAATCGAGCTTGTCCAAAAGACAACTATCCTACGCCTTATATCGATCAAATTATTGATGATTGTGCCGGAAGTGAAATGTTTTCCTTCATGGATGGTTTTTCGGGCTATAATCAAATCAATATTCTACCTGCCGACCAACCAAAAACGGCATTCATTTGTCCATGGGGGACATTTGCTTATTGCAAATTACCTTTTGGGCTTAAGAATGCCGGGGCCACTTTTCAACGGGCGATGTCTTATGCATTTCATGACATCAAGCACATTGTGCAACCCTATCTCGATGATTTGCCTGCTCATTCTTTACATCGAGCTGATCACCTTGTCCACCTACGAGCAATCTTTATGAGGTGTAGGCATTATCGAATTCGGTTGAATCCCCACAAGTGTGTTTTCTGTATAGAAACAGGTCGATTGCTGGGATTTGTTGTTTCAAAAGCCGGCATTCGCGTCGATCCCTCGAAAGTCGAGGCTATCATCAAATTGCCTCCTCCTTCGAGTTTGCGCCAACTCCAAAGTTTGCAAGGGAAAGCGAACTTTTTACGCCGATTCATCCCAAACTACGCCGAGGTCACTAAAGGTTTTACACGGTTGTTGAAACAGAACGCACAATTCTTTTGGGACGAGATTGCCCAACAATCTTTTGATGCACTTAAACACGCGTTGACCCATGCACCGTTATTGCATCCTCCCAACTACAACCAAGACTACTTCTTATACCTCGCAGCTTCGCATTCCACCATTGGAATGGTGTTAGTTCAAGAAGATGAATTCGGAGCGGAGCATGTGATATATTATCTTAGTAGGACCTTGAATCCAACTGAGCTAAAATATTCGCATGTGGAGAAATTGGCCCTGGCAGCCGTTCAAGCTGTCCAGCGTTTCCGTCACTACATTCTTCTCCGCAAAACTACAGTTATTTCGGATTGCAACCCTATGATTTATATTTTGACAAAACAACTGCTAGGGGGCAAGTACTCTAAATGGATTGTTATCCTGCAAGAGTTCGACTTGGAGTTCGAGAAGTCCAAGTCTAAGAAATCCTTAGTTTTTGCGGAATTGATGTGTGATTTCCCGAGTGCTGACACAGAGACTGTGGCAGAGGAGTCCATTGCGGACGAATCTTTGTTTCTTATCAGTACTGTAGATCCGTGGTACGGGGATATAATCATTTATCTCCAAACCCAAACCTTTCGGCCTGAAGCTTCCAAAGCGGAACGTCGAAAAATTCGGTTTCAATCCCAGCCATACAAAATTATTGGAGATACACTTTATCGCCGGGGGGCAGACTTAGTTTTTCGACGTTGTTTAACTCACGAAGAGGCTGAGAGGGTTTTGAATGATTGTCACTCTGGAGCATGTGGCGGTCATATGTCTGGGTATGCCACAGCTCAGAAGGTGTTGCGCGCTGGCTATTTCTGGCCGTCTATGTTTAAAGATTGTATCATTGCAGTCAGGAAGTGCCACAACTGTCAAGTGTTTGATCGCAAGATGCGCGCTCCACCTGCTCCTCTCCACCCTATAATTGCCGTTGGTCCATTCGCCAAATGGGGTATCGACTTTATTACTTGTAACCCTCACTCGGCCGGGGGGCATGCGTATATCATCCTTGCGGTTGATTATTTTACTAAGTGGGCCGAGGCGATGCCTACATTCGACGCAAGCGGCAAAACAGCTGCAGTTTTCGTATTCAATCATATCATAACTAGGTTTGGTGTCCCACAAGCAATCATTACTGACCATGGGAGCCATTTTCGAAATGTCATGATGACTGAGCTTACAAGCCAGCTTGGTTTGCGCCACGATAGCTCTACTCCTTATTATCCGCAAGCCAACGGTTTGGTTGAGTCTATCAACAAAGTTCTAGTTATCATGATCCGACGAACCATTGGTGTTCATCGGTCGAATTGGCACAACATGTTATTTTCAGCGCTATGGGCATACCGAACCTCAGTGAAAAATTCAACAGGGTTCACTCCTTTCCAGCTAGTTTATGGCTTAGAAGCTGTGTTACCCATTGAATGCGAAATCCCATCACTTCAAATGGCTGTCGAATTACTTCCAGCTACTTCCGAAGAGGAGAAACGTTTATTGTACTTGGCTAAATTAGATGAGACTCGACGTGACGCTACATTGGCAATCGAGACTCACGCGAAACGAATGAAAGCTCAGTATGATAGAAATGTAACCCCTCGAAGTTTTTCGGAAGGAGACCTAGTACTATTATATGATCAAGCTAACGATAAGCTAGGTGCCGGAAAATTCGTTCCCATGTGGCATGGGCCCTACATTGTAAAGCGAAAGCTAGCAAAAGGGGCTTATGAGCTAGTTGACTTTGATGGGGACTCTTTGGGTAAACCCAGAAATGGACTTTACCTAAAGAGGTATTATGCTTAAATGATGGGAATGGAGAAATTTTTAGATAGGTTAGATTTTCTTTCTAGCTAGCAAGTGTGTTAGTTTAGTCAGTGTGCTTAGCTTAGAGAGTGTGGTTTTTCGTCGTTATTCTGGCTTATCTTGGTTTTACTCTTGATATTGCAGATGTCGACGCCTCTCCAAACATACATTGGATTTGCTGATGGTGCTTGTCGTAGTACACGGAATATCTCTTCCGCAGCTTGGGTTATCTATTCGCCCTCTGACGAGTTAGTTTCTATGCATGGGGTAAGCCTCGGTCAAACAACGAACAACATTGCAGAATACAGTGCAGTGATTGAATTATTATCCGAATCTATTTCATTTGGAATTCGACGTTTGATAGTGAGGTTAGATTCTGAACTTGTTGTATTACAGCTTAATAGAGTTTATGCCATTAGGAATCCTGTGTTATTAAGGTTGTTTTTGAGAGTGCGTCTCTTGGAACGTGAATTTGATTACATTGAATATCAACATATTCCAAGGTCTTTGAATACATTAGCAGATGCAATTGCTTCTCGAATGTTGGACAGACATTTACGATAATCATGCAAGTAAATTTAAAAACATTTCATCACATATGTTAAACAAGATAAGCCGGTAATAGTGATATATATAGATAGAAGTGTGTCAAAAAATATATACATCGTCTTCGATCATAGGTTGAAAACACCTTATGATCGGCAAAATGATAGTACAAAAAGTCAAAATGTCACATGTGACTACAAAAGTGACTAGTCAATCACTGGTGGTGCTCTCTGTATGACACCACTGCGCGGGCTACCTTACGCAAAAATCTCCTAAACGGTCCAGGGACCGCGACTACGAAGCGCTGAAGCCTGATAGGAATGTCATCCATAGTAGTCTCAGGTATATCTGCCGTGAGACGCTCTAGATCATGCTCCAACTCAGCTAGTACTTCTGCAGCCGCGTCCTGTGGGGCCGGTACCGGTGCAGCTGGATGTAGTCTATCAAAAGGCCGGAGGTTGGCTGGACGCTGTGGACCAACATCTGCATTTTGAAAATTTTACTGTTAGTTTTGAGACGATATATATGAAAAATAAAAAATACATAATTAGAAAACTTGTGAAAATAAAAGTACCTCTGTCATCCCATTGTTCTCCCTGTGGAAGAACCATGTCCGGATCACCTCTAAAATCCACTCCGGCATACGGAAAGTCCTGTATCGAAAAAACCTGGTCCTCTAACCAGTGAAAATAACTATCTGAGAATCGAACCACTGTCGCACCCTCGTCAGGATGCCGGGCCATCACCGCAACCCATCGTATCAGCTTTGGCTCCCGAGGACCCAAGATATCAACAGTGAGTTGCTGAGGGATCAGCATTGGAACTCTCTCCAAGGCAAAGCTCACGACTAGAGGCCCATATCCAAAAGTCTTTAGTCGTCCGTTCTTTGCCTTGGTCAGTTGGCTCTTCATATGAGCCGACACAGCTTCACACCAGTTGAAAATGGTGCCTTGGTAACAGTCAATTGCCATCCGCATTTGGGATCCGGAAGCAATGTGTAAAGCGGCCGCGCCGCAAATTCTGGTAACCGTGAACGCTATGACTTTGAGTTCCGGCAGAGTGATGTGTTTTATCTCTATGCCTTTTGAATGGTGAGCCCCAGGTGTGCACCACTCGTCGCGGAGACTATCAAGGGATTGGCCACCCGGCCTAGTCCCCGCAAGACTGAGTTGCTCACCTCTGTTTGGCAAGCCAGTGAGAAAGTATACATCCGAGGGCTCTATCTCGAGCTGGTGCCCTCCTATGTAAAAGCATTGTTCTTGAACGTTCCATCGCTCAACCAGCCATTCCAAGAATCTTACCTGGCCCCTCATGCCCGGTATGGTCCAATATTTGTATAATCCGCATGCTCTTAGGGCATCCAGGGAAGGTTGATGATTTATTGCAGCTTCATCATCCTCTACATGCTCTCTTTCTCTCCAATCTAACATGGTTAATGCCCTGCACATCAAAAATAGCAATTAGAAATTGATTTGGGAATTTTTGGTGGTTTTTTGAGGGAGTTGGGGTTTTGAAATGCGCACTTCTCGGAAGACGCACCCCGGCTTTGTAGCACAGGGCGCCCGGACGCAGCTGGCCTGAAGGCGGGCTGCGTCTTCCGACCTTTTTCCCGTATGAGAAAAAGTCGGGGGACGCGGGTCACCCGAAGGGCACCCGCGTCCGCCGAGAGGCGCATTCCAAAACCAAAACCCCCCAAAAAATGAAACTAAGACCTAAAAATTGATTCTAAACGGATAGAAATGCAGAGTAGGATGTGTAAAATACCTGGATAAGACGGCGTTCGATTCCGACGGTCGGATTTTCCGCAGCGACCACGGGAAGTTTCTTGTCAAAAGCTCCTTTTTCAACCTCAACAGTGAAACGGTAAAAATGACATGGTAAAAGGTCTTTTTATAGGTTTTTTGGATGAATTAGTTCATTTTTTACCATGAAAAGATGTTTTTCGATGTATTTTTGCCTATTTTAAACAGGTATGAGTAATGTGTTGCTTTTGTGCAGGACAAAGGGATTTCGAGGGAAATTGTAATTTTTCACAAACAAAAATATCAGAGTCATCTTTTAAGCCCTTTTCTGACTCCTAAAACATGAAAAGATCGCCGAGCGTTTCTTTTACACTCGTTAAAACGGAATTAAAAGACGGTCCCCTTTTAGCTCTTTTCTGACCGCAAAATCAGGAAAAGATTGCCGGGTTTTTGTCGTTTCGAACTCGATAAGGAAATAAAACGACGTGTCCTTGATCGCTTTTTACTTTTCAGGTCAACGACACTATTATGAAAGTACTCCTTGGTCGCAAGATCAAGCGGTTCCCCCAGGTATTATTTTATACTTTTTCGGGCTTGAGGGACACAAATATACGAAAAAGTTCAACGTGGAGTCTCCTTTTGTTTTTTCAGACTCTCTAAAAATGAAAAACGCCGAGTTTCTCCTATACTGGGCTCGTTAAACTTTTACAGTAAAGGACCTGTTCAATTACAAACAGGAACGAACCACTCCTTCCTAGGGTTCGAATTTAAACTAGGTTGGACTCGTCCGAAGGATGAGCTTATAATCAAGCATATGTTATCCTCCTCAAGCTTGTTAAAAATAAAGAGGTACTTGCCAGAAATGGTGGGGGAAAAGAGAGAAGAATGAACCTGTTTGTTACCTTTTGTCTCAAAAGAAACTTTATTACCACTCTTGAACACGACACTTTTCATTCACCTGGGTTGGGAAATCTTTTACCTCACAGTTGACCAAACCACTTTGAAAGTCTTTAACCGGGTTCCGGGGATTAACTTTGAGTTATTCGTCACCAAGCCATCTGTCGTGTCGTTATGTGTTCAAGAGGTCTGCAAGCAAAAACTTTCATCTGCAAAATACTTGTCATCCATTTGACCATCCCTGAGTCAGTCCTTACAGCAACATTTCTTCAACTTGAACAATGATTTCGTGTTGCGGGCTTGCCTGCAACGGGTCGCTTTCTATCGACATCGACACATTATCTAGAAAGATGACTTAGGAATCGACAGCACCTTGAAGTCTGCATGCATCAATGGCAGGTTTCTCGCCTTTGACGTCAGTTTACATCATTGACTTTCGATCAAAGGATTCCGTGAAGTGTTCGACATCAAAACATCTATTCACATTTCACGGGTTGTGCTTGGTACTTTGAGAACCATTGACATTACTGGTGGTTTCTCTCACGCTTGTTAACAGTTTACATCATCGACTGGTAATCAAGTGGTTTCTAACATGTTCGACATCGAATCATTTAATCACATGGCTAGAATCGTACCAATTCGGGAAGTAGAAGTGAAGACCCTGGATCTAGTTTCTACCATCCAGGCTGCGAGGAGTTTTGTATTCATTATCTATGTAGACTAATCATAAACAGATGGCTGCGTCCATACTGTGTCTACAAAAGTCTATAAAAATGATGTACTGCAAGATCATTCCTGTATCAGAATAGTTAGTCCATTAGTTAAAGTTTTGAATCTGAGTATGGGAATGCCTACCTCAGTGATGATATAATCTTATACATGTATTTTGTGTTGAAAATTGCAGGTTCCAACCAGGTCATCCACAAGACAATCCTTGAAATGATAAAGCGCTTCACCCTTCCTAGAATTACAAAACCCTAAATCTATTCCAGGCTTCGCACTTTAGGGGGCAATCTGTTACACTAAAAAATGTCACCATGACCACTTACAGTTAGTATGGCTCAAATCAACAGTCATGCTACCCTCTTAGGCAAGTCTTATGCCTCTGCTATCCATCTCAAACTCAAAGAAGAGAGAAAGTCTTGTCAAAAATATGTTTATCTCTGGGGTCGCAGGTTCTCTCTAGCCTTACCTGCGGGGACGCTCACAATGTTCACAAAAGGTGCGTCCTTGGACGCTCTGTATGTTAAGGGACAGGTGCGTCCTTCTGTAAAAGGCAAAATGCGCGAGTTTCATCTTAAAAAAGTTACTTGTGGTTACTTCTAGAACTTTCTAGAGGTCGGTTTGATGAATTGGATGCGCCTCCAGTTGGTTCATGTATCTCTATTAAGGAGGAACTTATCCCATCAATAAGGGAGCTATCCCACCCAAAGAGGGGGATTATCCCATTGATGGTGGACCTGAATAACCTCTTTACAGCACTATAAATAAAGACATTGAGCCAGAGGAAGGGGAGGTTGGAGCTATACATTTTCTTTGGGTAAATGCTGCAGGAATTAGGACTCCCATTTAGAACCTTGTGAGGAGAGATTGTCTTTGCTTGATTCTACTTGGAAGTGGGTGAGCTTTGTCAAAGTAGAGGAAAACCCTTGATGGACCCTGGGAGGAACTTGCACAACACCAAGGCCAGGTTGTAAGAGTTTCTTTGTTTCGTTATTAATACAAACTGGTTTATTTTTCTCAATAGCTTGTGTTAATGAGTTATTTCATGTGTTCCTTGGTCTGCATGTTGAATATATGTTTTATTATATGAAATGCAAGTGCTTGGTAATTGTTTGATTGTTTGTGGTTGCAGGAATTGACTTGAAGGAGGAGCTCATCCGGATCGGCAAGGACGGACTACAACAACCGCGTTTTGGAATAAGGTAAGCCTAAACACTTGTAGTTTTCATGTTTTAAAAGGTATATTTAGAGAAAGATCACTCCATTTTGTCTTGTTTGTCGCTAGAGAGTTTAGACTCCTAGGGAGGTCAGTTGTGTCCGCACAAACGACTTTTTCCGCCACGACACCATCTAATCAAGCAGTGTTACCGCGAGGTTGAAGCTCGTTAAAAAAATAAACCCGGACTGAGCAAGTGTTTCCACCCGCGTTTAAGCTTGTTAAAAAATGAACTATTCCCCGGTAAATAACCACCGTGAATGTAGTACTTGAGCCATTAAAACCTTGGTCGTGTTTGCGCCGTCACCTCCACTTTTTCATTGGCCGATCATTCACCTCCATTTGATTGTTTACCCATTTTGAGGAACAGCTGCGAAGAGTGATTTCACTAGCCATCCTTGTGACACTGCCGTGATTGGAAAATTCCAAACCTTACCTGGAATCAGCTGCTACCCATTTTATCACTCGTTCCTCAAAAGACGAGTCTCCTTTAAGCTCTTTTCAACTGACTCGTAAAATATGAAAAGATTGCCGAGCCATTGGCCTCTCCAGGTCGTTAAAGGGACAGGAAGTGCTATCCCTCATCTAGATTTTAATCTTTTTGGACCTGAGGGATTATTGCACAAAAAGATCGAGCGCTTGTTTTGTTCGGATCGTTAAAACTATCAAAAATTCATCCCTTCTGTATTGTTTTATACTTTTTCGGACTTAAGGGATTAGATGACAAAAAAGGAATTTTGGAGTTATCTTTACGTACCTTTTCAGACTCTCTAAAAATGAAAAGGACCGAGTTATCTTTTTCGTTAAACTCATTTAAAAGATTAATAGCGACAAACTTGTCTTTAGACGAGACCGAGTTTCACTATCACTAGGCTCGTTAAAACATAGCGATGGGTTTGCCCGAAGGGAAAATTATAGAACAAGCATATGTTATCCTCCTCAAGCTTGACAAAAATAAAGAGGTACTGGTCAGCAATGACTGGGGAAAAATTAGGAAGAAAACTCAAAGAATCTTTATTGGTAGCAAGTCGCTCTTGAACATGACACTTCCACTCCATGTCCGAGTCGGGTTGGGTTGTTTCATTCACCGGTCACATCACCATGGTCACGCCATACCATCCACATTTGGGGTTAATGCTACCAATCCATCACATCAGTGTCGCCGACATGTTCAAGAGAAGTCATCCAGAGAAGTCACCTGTGTCCCACCCACTACCATACATTATACTCCATATTTTCATGATCGCCACCCTGAACCGTATATCATCAGATTGTTTTCACCTCCATCAAAATCATTTGCTCCGTTCCGTGTCATTGATGTGGGATTCATTAAGGCCCTCCTTTGACGGATCACTTCTTGTCGACATCAACTCATTATCCAAGAAGTTGGTCTAGGAACACCCCATTCAGTACTTTGAAGCTTGCATGCCTTAATGGCAAGTTTCTCACTTCCAGCGATAGGTTTACATCAATGGCCTTCGACCGAAAGATTTTGCGTGGTGTTCGACGCCAAGTCCTCTATTCACACCACGTGAATTGTACTGTAGTACCTTGAGGGTCATTATCATTATCGGTGATTCCTCTCGCGCTTGTTAACAGTTTACATCATTGACTGGTAATCAAGCGATGTCTTTCCATGTTCGACTTCAAAACATTTCTCACATGGATCGACTTGTACTTCGAGTGAAGATCGGACGAGATTGAAGACCCCGATCTAGTTTCATCCATCCGGGTTGCGATATATATTCAGGGAAATAAAGACATTAAATGTACAGCATTGCAGCACAGATGATCATCCTACCAAAAGGATGATGGCTCTATCAGAATCATCAGTGTACACTCAGACGATTGTCTGTCCTATGTACATGAAAATGAATTTATAAATCTGAGCATGGGAATGCCCACCTCAGCTAGATCATGAAAAACAGTATGAAGATAATGTATTGTATTGTATCTTATTACAGGTCTCCTCCTAGCATTGAAAGAACTTCGGATCCTCATAATAAAGCATTTCACCCGATTAACAGCCTCATACTTTAGGGGGCAACTGTTATAGACATTTTTGTGCCTTGCAGCTCCAAGCATGAAATGTCCATAAACCAAGGCCTCCTAAGTCCCTAAAAGTGTTGTTCCAACCCCTAAAGGAACAAGGTCAACAAATTACAGCTTCTCCCAGAAGTTCTCCACCAGAAACTGCTCAGAATAAGTCAAAACAGGATCATTTCAGCTACTCCATTGGCTAGCTGTGTTGCATAGCACCTAAACACACTAGCTAGGTGCGTTGCAACGCACCTAAATGCACTATGAGGGTGCGTTGAGTGGGAAATGACAAATGGCAGTGCCATTCCGCGAGGTGGAAAGACAATGGAAGCTTCCAGAATCTTCTCCTATGACACTTGCCTCACTGAATTCGACCAAGGATGAGTAAGAGGCTTTCAGTCTCCAAGTGGAAGCAAGAACTGACAGAGAGAAGACACTAATCAAATCACAGGCTAACTCATCCTCCTTGCATACATCTATATATGGATCCCTCATCCCAGAGATCCAGAGGCTGGAATTTTTCACATTGTAAGGAATTACTGTTGGTTTTGAGATAGAGATCAGAGTATTGGGTGATTTATGCTTTGTTGGAGGTGAAGAGGGGATTCTTTGCTGGGAGGTTGATGCTGGGTCAGGAATCATCGGTTGTAACTCCTCCTTGGATCTTCTTATTATATCAATAAAACTATTTGAGTTTTTCCTCCATTCTTGTGTATCATTGATGCTTGTTACATTTGTATGGTTAGCTTAAATCTGATCCTAAGCTGTTTATGAATATAGATCCATGTCTTTGTATAGTTTTCTTCTTCTGTGATCTTACAGGTACTTGGTGAAGCTGGGCGAGTAAGGGAGTAGGTAGCTGGAAGCTGTCAAAGAAGAGAGGGATTGGATCGAAGAATTAGCGCAAGACACAGGTCGGTTCTTTCTATCTCCCTCTATCTTTAATTCATAAAGGAAATACAAAAGTAGTTTTCTCTGTTTGTTTCTAAGTCAGCTGTCACACCTTAGTGGGATAGAGAAGTTCTAAATAGACACTTTTCCCGGTAACAAGGGTCATCCGCACCCACCAAGTCAAACATGGGGACCGGGTGGTATGTTTAGGATAACATAGAGTAGAATGTTTGAATATGTGGTATCAATGATCTATAATATGTGATGTGTATATGGCTCGTCAGACAAGATCGTAGCACAAAATATCCAAGGAATAAGAGGATAATCAACCATACCTAGATCATTGGGGTCTAAGCCAAGACTTATGTTAATCAAGTGAGAAGGTATCCAGAGGCCATCATGAACCCACGCATGAGATACTTCCCCAACATGTGATGGTGGTGGGAATGATGAGGTGAGAATGATTCCCCCTAGATGGATGAGTTTTTGGAGTGTCATTGTGCTCCAAGTGCTCAAATAATGGATTAAAGCATTCGACCCTACTAGCACAAGATCCTATAGAGGATCATGAGGAGATGTAGGGGCATATGTGCCCCCCAGCTTTGTATGGATAGATGTAGTATGATATGGGCATACCGGATGTATTTAGAGTAGTGGACTCCAAACATATTTTGATGATTTGATTCGCCATTCATTTATGTTATGGATGTCTTCTTATGGGAAGAGTGGATAGATATAGTTAAATAAAGGAAATGGTGGATTACCAATCTCATTTGGCACTCCATATAGGAGTCAAATGGACTGAATTTTTGGGTTCGCATACATGGTGCCACTATGCCAAAGAGTGGCTTAAGATATAATTAACTAATTCTCACCTAAATGACATTTTGTTAGACCAACAATAATGTCTAAGGGACTAGATTGTTGATGTAAAATGTAGGAATGATTAATTGTACTATCCCCATGGTGATATGGAGTAATGTGGGACTCTAGAGGCTCTTTGTCATGGGGAAGAATATTTGTACTAGAGCCAACAATACCAGGTGCACTAGGAGGGTTAGGGAGAATTGGTTCTCCCAGAGCCTTAGAAATGGATATCCCCTTACCCAAATATTGGGTGGAAATGTAATGGCCACAAGGTGTATGTGGTTTGAATTCATGGGTTCGAAGTAAGGGGTTAATGAACCAATCGACCTCACCATGGATGGTGTCTTTGGACTCCACAACACATTGAGCATGGGTTTGTTGTGGAAGGAAGTACACACGATGGTGCATATCATCCCAAGGATAATCAGGGGTGGTCATGGCTTCCATGATGTCTTGATCAGAATGGAATATGGGGGGACTAGAGGAAGAGAGACAACATGATGAAGAGGAGCTACCCGAGGCATCTTCATGAGAGACAAGGTTCACATACACTTCATAAATGTTGGGAGATAGATGGCTAGTAGATGTGACATCTCCCGATGTTGAGACCGAAGTGTTTGTTGAAGAAGGTTCAAAAGAATCAAAATATGAGATGTCAAGGGAGTCCCAATATATCAATCTCCTGTATGATGTCAGGCAGAGAATAGGAGTGGTACTCTCTGTCATCTTGAAATTAGAGGGATGGATCACAATGGGTGGTTGAGAGACCTCCTGCTTTGGAATAGGAGTGGGACCAGAACCTGCAGGTAGAGGAGAGGTGGAATCACTATGAGCGACCTCTAATTAGTGAAGCACTTTAAGTGTATAACGAAAGTCTTCAAGATGGGGACAGTGACGAGAATAATGGCCATAATTATCACAGAAAGCACAGGGGTGATTCATGCATAATGATTTAGTCTTCTTAGCTGACTTGAGGAGGATAAAACAGACCTCAGGAATGTTAGAATCATGAAAGGTATGAGACACTACATTCTTGATATGAGGGAGTTTAGGAAAAAAAATTTTGGCATGACCAACAACATCACACAAAGCACATGACCCAAGGGATCACTAAAGTGCTCAAAATTCAAAGTGTTCAATAGTGTTTGAAACCTATACCAATGCATACATATTGACGACCTGAATCCAAAGCAACTTGAATCACTCAAAATTGATATTGTATGCTCTCGATATCACGTTCTAATCGTTTTCCTAAACAGTTAAAATTTTTTCAGTTGGCTTGCAAGTACGCATTGTCAACACTCTGTATGTTGATTAGGCAGGTGACTGGATAGGTTGATTGTGTATTTTGGGCCAATGGTTTATAACCATGTGTCTCATTCTAGTTGGTCGAATTTTAGCGGTTTGTGATTGGTTGAAGGATGATCCAACGGTGGAGAGCCACGTGGGCCAATGGCTGGCTGCCACGTGACCTCCTTACATCATCAAAAAAATTAGTTAAAAGCCGAGGGGACTACACCGAGGTCAAACACATGACCTATGACTAAGTAGTAAGACACATTACCAATCTACCATAGCATAGGACCTACCATAAAATTATCCTCATCTATATTTAACATATAACACATTTTATGTTTGTAGTTGGGTTGGGGCTAAGCCCCGGCCCTGGTCCATGTGCCCATATAACTATGGGGTGGGACCAAGGGCTAAGCATTAACCCCAACCCAAAGTCACAGCCCAATGCAACATAACCACGATAGGAGGTAACAGAGGGGCCATACACTAGGTGTGCAAGGGGGTTAGCCCCAAGCCACATGGATGATCACACGACCACAAACTCCAGTTTAGCATGCGCACGTGGATTTAGGCCTAGCTTTGAGTTCTATGCACTCCAATGTGCCACAATGAATCTAGGTGCCAATCTGTTGGGGCTTGGTTGATAAGGGTGGGTGGTTAACCCCAATCCCTGGGTACATCCCCCCATAAGACCGCGAAATTTGGAAAATTGGGGTTATAAGGCATTTAAAGTGTTCGACAATTTGCATCGTCGGGCGTGATTATGGGAATACATTGTGCATCAGTTGATCCAAACGTAAACAAGGATGCAACAAATCATGAATATAATCATAAATATAGAGATGCAACAATGAAACACTTCATTTAATTAATAGAAAAATATTGAACCATGCTTACAAACAAAATGGAAATAAGATAGCTCGGGTGATGGTAGCCTATCTCTGAGAAGAGATGTGGTAGTTACATGCCTCTGAATTATGTTACAATGAGGCTCAAGGGCCTATTTGTTATTGAAAGACATTAGAAAACCCTAAACGACCAAAAACCTAACCCCAGGAGATGTAACACTAAGAGTTTTTGGCCCTCGTTGGGGTTATTTGGGTAGCCAACTTCCCGGGGTCGTAACTTGGTCATATTATCTTCGTTTGGTGCGTACAATACCTTGTTGGAAAGGTCTCTTTAAGTACTACAGGATTTTTCATAGGCCCCTGCCTATGGTTGGGGGATAGGGGCCGATAGTGGACCTCAAAAAATGTAATTTAGGACATCAGAATTGCTCCAAAATTTCAGGACCCGAAAAACTGCTAAAAATAATAAATGTTGAAATAAACAAGAAAACATATGAAACCAACTGGAGAGTCTAGGTGGAATAGGTGGGTAGCCGCAAATATCCACCTGGATCATTCCTCCCCCCTTAGGAAGCAAGTGTCCCCATTGCTTGCAGAGCCTCCTTGAGGTGACATAATTTATGTTGAACCTGGTCCTTGGTGAACCACCTGCCTTGGTGAAGCAGTTGGCCTACTTTGACAACTCGATATAGTTGTATCCTATATTGGGGAGTTTTCTTGATCAATGTATCCATGATATAATTAGTTGTTTCATGTTCCATGCTTTCCAAGTTGAGCTCTATTGGTGTGAGATGTTCTACAATGTAGGATGTGTCCAACAATGGTGGAAAGTATGGCCGAAGGCAGTCTACATTGAACACTGTGTGCAGACAAAGGAACGGTGGCATGACCCATATCGAAGCGGGCAAAGATTGTGGTGGGGTCCAGAGAGGTGCTCCTTCTGTAAATGTAGCCAAACCTTGGCGCCCACCTAGAACTTGTGTGACACTCGATGTTAATCATGGAGCTGCATGTCCTTAGCATTGGCTCTATCCAATATATCATGCACCTATTGTCAGATGTGATGAATGTGATGAATGTGATCAATTAAGTTGTTAGCCCTTCCGTCTTCAAACTATACGTGAGTCGAAACTGCCTGAGTGGCTACAAATCGTATCGCCACATCAATGGGACATAATGGCTAAAATCCCAGCCCTACCTGAAAGGGGTTGTGGCATGTTGAGTTGTGGAGAGCTCTGTTGTAGTTGTGTTGGACATAAGGGAGACTTTCATCCCATGTGCATGGATGCTTCAAGTTGTACCTGCATAGAATGTGTGTGATCATCCTATTGACAACCTCTATTTGGCCATCAGTTTGGGGATGGAAAATCATGGACTTAGTAAGTTTTGTATTGAGCATTGACAAGAGACTAGACCAAAATGCAATTAGGAATTTACTGTCCCAATCTGATACAATGGACTATGGGATCCCAAAGTGTACACACTTTCTCAAAGAAGAGCTTAGAAGTGGCCTTTGTTGTAATACTCTTCTTGCAAGCTACCAAGATGGCCATCATAGAGAATATGTTGATAACTATGAAAACACAATCATTGTCGTGCTTAGTAGAAGGAAGGCCTGACATGTAATCCATGGAGATAAATTCCTAAGGCTGACTAGGAGTAGGTAGAGGAGTATACAGACCTTGCTTCTTCATGGTTGGTTTGGCAAATGGCATGGGCGGTGCAAGATCTAATGTACTTCCCAACATCCTAACAAAGTTTCATGCAATAAAAATACTTCTATAATACGACCACTAGTTTCTCTTCTCCAAAATCCCCAGCGACCCGACTATAGTGTGCCTCCCAAATCATCTTAGCACACTCACTTGAAGGAACACATATGTGTCCTAAGCGGCATAAAAACACATCTTGAAGGTGAAAATTTGGAACTTGCTTCCCCTCTAGGAATGTCTGGTATGGGCTACCGAATTCTGGATCTCTCTTGTAAGGATGTAGCCACCCCGAAGTCTCATGCCCACAGGAGTTGAACACAGTGATCAACACCATGACTAGTGGTGAAATGAGGCAATCATAAATGTTATTGGTGCTACCCTTCGTATACTTAATGTTCAAATGGAACTGTTTCAGTTAGGTGGACCATTTCTTATGGCGATCATTCTGCAACTTCCCTTGTGTCTATATGAACTGCAGGGGTCGATGGTCTGTGTGGATAATAATTTCCTTCCCCAGAATGTAATTCTTCCATTGATGGAAAGCCTACACAATGGAATACATTTCTTTGTCCTAAGTGGGATACTTTCGGACTGTCTCTGAAAGTGTCTCACTGTGGTAAGCCACTGGATGCCCATGCTGAGTAAGAACTGCACCAATAGCATAGTCAGAGGTGCTTGTCTCAATCTCAAATGGTTGTTGTAGGTCTGGTAATGTGAGCACTAGTGCAAAGTAGAGGCAATGCTTCAACTCAGAAAAAGCATGTTGTTGGGTTTCATAACAAAAAAACTATTCTTTAGCTTTTCCCTTAGTGACTTCACTTAAAGGCCAAGTGATATGAGAGAACCCCAACATGAACCTGTGGTACAAATTGACAAGACCCAAAAGGTTGTGAATCTCTGTTAGAGTGGTCGAGGTGAAACAATCCTGAATGACTTGTATCTTGGTTGGGTCCACATGTACACTCTTCTCATCAATGATGTATCCCAGATATTGAACTTTGGTCAATCCAACAGTGCATTTCTCCAAGTTAGCACAGAACTTGTGTTGGCGCAGGGTTTGAAGGACTTGTCGAATCTGGTGGAGGTGCTCTTCCCAAGTCTCGTTGAACATCAAGAAATCATCTAAATACACCACCATGAATTCATTGTTGAAGGGTTGCAAGATGTCATCCATTATTCTCATGAAGGTTGTAGGGGCATTCGTCAATCTGAATGACATGACCAACCATTCGAAAGGGCCCTCGTTGGATTTGAAGGTAGCCTTTCACACATCGGAGGGTTCGATAGGCACCTGGTGATAACCTGCCTTCAAGTCAATCTTGCTGAAATATTTGGCCTCCTTGAGTTGGTCTACAAGGTCATCAATCGACGGGATTGGGTACCTATTCTGGACAGTGATCTTGTTTAGCTCCTGATAGTCAATCCAGAGTCTCCAGGTCCCATTATTCTTCTGTACCAGTACAATCGAGCTCCCACTTGGTGATAATATTGGCCTCGTGTGCCCTTTCTAAAATAGTTCCTTTATCTACCTTTTGATCTCATCGTTCTCTATAACATAGCATCGATAGATCAGTCCATTCGATAGTGGCATGCTCGGGGTCAGATCGATGGAGTGCTTGACTTGACAGTGAGAGGTACCCCTATAGGTGAGTTGAAAATATCCCTGTACTCCTCCACGACCTTGTCCATCTGCTGCTACTATGTATAGGAGCCATTCCTGTAAATGGTGGCCACAACCTTCTTCTTGCCCTTAGGGCAAATCATAAGGAAAGAAAATTTCCTAGTCTGGGAAATGATCTTACTACATTGTTTTGCAGTGATAAAAGAGATGGCATTAGGCAAGGTTACTTCTGGTATCTTGTACAACTTATTTTCCAAAGTAATAATCATAGAGCGAGGTCTAGACTCATATACAGAATGTCTCTTCCACAAATATGGTTGTCCTACCAATACATCACAAACTTCAAGAGGAGAAACATCACACAGTACCTCATTCATGAAGGGCTTGATGTTGTAGGGCAGGTGACACTACTGGCTAATGTGGAGATCTCATCCTTGGTGAAGCCACCTGATGGTGTATGGTTGTGGATGCGTTGTAGTCTTTAGGCCCAGCCGCTTCGTGACCTCTCCTGAAATGAGGTTCTTTTATCTCTTGTTGTCAATAATAAATTGCAGTGGAGAACCATTCACCCACGTATATGAGTGGAAGAGGCAGTCCCCCTCCTCTGCATCTTCAATCTCAATCTTTTGTATTGTGGTGGTGGTCACAGTAGCACTGGGCTTTGCATCAATGATTTGAATCCATTTTTCATTCGCCTCATCGGGCTCTGATTCAAAGTTGGAACATGCATCTGATTCAGAGGCCTTCATCTTAGCCACCAATGACTACTTGGCCTAACACTCACTTGTGTTGCAAGTGGAGCTCTTATGGAACTCACTCCATTTTCTTGTGTCCTTCTTTGTCTTCGTGGTATTGTTATTTTCTTGCGACATTGGTGGGCTATCTTAGGTAGCCCCGCTGGTGGGCTCCAGTATTGTAGCAATAATGCTACAACTCCTGGGACTCCTGTCTTTAATCTTATCAACCCGGTAGTTCGTAACAAACTTGGAAGCGACGGTGCTGTATGCACAAGTACTAGCTCTTGCCGCAGCGGTCACTTGGTCAGCTGGCACAAGTCCACTAGGAGCTTAAGCCAACTTCTATGAGCTCTAGAAGAAGCTTTTTAATTGATGGATGAAAGCTAACTCGAAGGAAGCTAATCTAATTGCAAAAAGGAAACTGAAAGTCAAAAGGAAACGCAAACCCTAGCAAACCCTAATTCTACCAGCTAGTCCTACTGACGCAAAGGAGAGCATGCAAACTACTGAAAGAGATGTCATTACTTCTATGAAGGTAAGATACATGTGTCTAGGCTACCTCTATCTGAAGAAAATGTCTTTTTGTATTTTTGATTAAGTTGTTGGGATTATCATGCATGTGCTTTTAACTATTTTTGACTGTGCAGAGGTGGATCAAGGAGGAAAAAGGCTTGGAAAAGGTTGGGAAGGTTCAGAGGGGGTCTAAAGAGTCCCTGACACCCTTCCAGAGAGTTTCACAAAGTTTGGATATCAAGAAACCTCATTTGTGAGCTTCTACAGGAAGTCTGCAGGGGTTCTACAAGATGTTTCAGAATTTCTACAGGATGTTCAGCAATTCCTACAGGATGTTCTACGATTGGATTTTGGATGATGGGTGAGTGGAAGAGGATGCATGGATGGATAGGGAGGTAGGATAGGGGTTTGTAATGACTTAGTGACAGAGAGATGAGGTGATGAGAGGGTGTGGAAAGCTAGCTTGTCTTAAAGAGGGCAGAGGAAATGGAAGGCCAAGAAGGTAGGGTGACGTGGCCAAAAGAGTAGTTGTGAGATGAGGGATCTAATTTGGGGATGAGAAGTTGGCCTGGACGAAGCTTAGATGGGCGAGAGAGTGATGAAGATGCACCGCACAGTGTAAACTTAACCAAATCATCCACGTCCTGCACATAATCAAAATATTAACTAATCTATCCTAACTGTTAATGAAACCAATGAACAGCAACGTTATTTCTAAAGAGAACCATGTATAGTACTGAAGCAAAGAAACATTCCAAGAGGTCTGAACGCATGAATAACTCTTACAAATGAAAACATTGCACCAAAGATTGCATGAGTAAGCAAACTAGTGTTTTTGTTGGGTAGCACTGTCTGCAATTCCAGCCCCTAGAAAGAGGTGAAAATGAGAGTGCAAGCAACCCTTTTCTGGAACTCTTATCAGTTCTTATCTCACTACTCTATTCTAGACATCTGAAGCAACTCTATCTTTCAAAAATGACCTACTTAACCACGCAACGAAATCTAACTCAACAAACTGCGTTTCAAATGCATGTAAAGAAAATCATAATGCTGAAAGGAAAGATATCAATACAAAGAAGGAGGCCCTAGGCTCTCAGGTTGGGCCCAACCCCGAGAGCTATGGCTCCTCTAGAAACTCAGAGCTGAGATTAAATCTGACTGCTTCTCATTAAAAAAATAATAATCATAAGTCAAAAGGTATGCCAATGATGGCTACAAAAGAGCAAAACAGAGCTGGCAGCTCGTAGTGCAGAATGTGCAACAGTTTTTCAAAAAGTCCTTTTCGAAGGCTGAAGCCTTATCATTTATACATCACGAGGCCCCAAGCTAGCCTCCTAAATCTATGGGACTTGGCTGACCAAACTGGGAGTGAACAACTGCTTCCACAAAATCTGTTTGGCTGCCTTCTAGATCCGGTTTTGGTGGCTTTTGGAGCTCGGAGTTGGGGTTGAAGATCCCGAGGAAGGCTATTTAATGCCGTGGACAACCCCCCTACGAATCCTCAACCCCATCTTGGCTATCTCCTAGCCCTTGTCTGCTCGGTTTTGCTCCATCATGTGTCAAAAAACCTGAAATGAGCACGTGTTAGCCACCTAGGAATAATGACTACCCTTATTCGTACAAATGACATAAACATACTAAAAAATGATGCCTAAGTTATGAAAAATGAAGGATTGAGCAAGGGTAGTTAGGCCAAATGAGCCAAAAAATGTTACTAAATTTTGGGCTCATCACCCGCCTTGGCTCTGTCCTTTTCCTTGTGGTTTGGGGGAACCTTTTCCTTGCTTTGGATTCATAGATCGAAAGTCCCACTTCTTCAGTTTAAACTTCTACTCAATCTTGACAGCATATCAGTACATCATGCCGAGTAAGGAAATTTCCAGGTACTCCATCTCGTCCTAGATTTACTTTTGTAGACAGCCGTAGTACTTGAGTACAAAATGCCACTTAGTATCCTTGATACTTAACTTTGTGCAAAGGGTATGGAAATTATTTGTGAACTTCGGCACATCTTGGTCCCTTCCTTACTGTAGCATGGTCTACTTTATGTAGTTATCTTCATAGCTCCTGATAGGGTAATATTATCCCTTGATGGCATCTCAGAAAGAATCCCAAGTGGGTTTGGCTGAAAACAACGAGGGTTTACTCTCATATTTTTGTTCACAGTAGGTTTCCCACAAGTCCTTGATGTGTGGGGCGGATTTGAGAAGTGCAAAAGTAATATTTTTCTAATTGGAAAAGCCATGAACTGAAAAATATCCTTCCAATAGATTTAACCATTTATCTACGGTGTATACATCTATCAGGCCCTCAAATATGGGAATATCGAAGTTAACTTGTGCCTTAAAAGGAGTGGCACCTCCAGAGTGGTTGGTGGATGAAGATGCATTGCATGTGGGTAGCTGTTGAAGGATCTAGGAAAATTTATCCATAATCACATTCCTCTGACACTTGAGGGCTTCCTCGAGCAACATTTTTAAAGGATCTCCTGCCCCCTTGTCTTTCTTTTCTTCTGCCATGAGAAGTCATTAGGGTTTGTGAGTCTGATCTTGCAGTGGTTCAAACAGATCAAGCCCTAACTCCTTATACCCTGACCTCGTTGGTGACATGCACAAAAAAATAGAGAAAGAATAGACTTCTCTAATACAATTGATCCAAAATTAAATGGGAATGTGACAAATTACATATATAATCATAAATACAAAGATGCAGTAGAAAAACACTTCACTTCATTAATAGAAAAATATTGAATTATGCTTACAAACATAATGGAAATAAGATAGCTCGAATGATGGTAGCTTATCTTTGAGAAGAGATGTGGTGGCTACATGGCTCTGAACTCTGTTACAATGAGGCTCAAGGGTTTATTTATTATTGAAAAACATGATAAAACCCTAACCCAAGGAGATGTAACCCCAATAGTTTGTGGACCCCGTTGGGGTTAGTTGGGCAGCCAACTTCTCGGGGTCATAACTTTGTCATACTATCTTTGTTTGGCACGTATGATACATTGTTGGAAAGGTCTCTCTAATTACTATAGGTTTCACTTCAATCCTTTTCCTATGGTCGTCGACATGCAACAAACCTAAAAAAAAACGTCGTTTAGGGGTTCAAAACAACTCTGAAAGTTCAGGACCTGAAAAACTGCTAAAAATACTAAATGCTGAAATAAGCAAGGAAACATATGAAACTAACTAGAGGGTCTAGGTGGAATAGGTGGGTGGCCACCAATATCCACCTAGATCATCGGTTCTAGTTTTGGGGCACTCAAGCTAGGTTTGGGGTGAATTGTAGGAGGGTTAGTTGGAAAAATTGGAAAAACGTGGAAGAAGCATAACTTTCTCAGTATTTAGCCGAATGAAGTGCAAAAAGAGCCTGGATGGGGGTTTTTGATAGTTCTGAAGCCATTGGAGACATAATATTTACATTCTTATTACTTTAAATATATTTAAACACAAATTTGATCACTTAATGAAAGAGGACAACCATTGGAAGCTGGACGAGGAGATGTAGCACACGAGAGGGGTGAACTCCTTTATCATTTTTTTTGTTATGTGTTTCTAATATGGTATATTGTATTTGTTTTATTATTTTAACTAAGTTTAGAAAAAATAATTTTATGTGGTTTTCAAAGTGATCCATTACCTACAATACATAAAACATTTACTTGTAATTTTACGATCACCTTCAAGTTTGCATTACAGATCATTTTGGTATCAGAGCTCAAGGTTATTGTGAAGGTTTGTTTTTTTTGCAAGTGTTTTCCTAATTCTTACAAGGTTGAAGCTTAAAATTGTAGAAGTAAAACTTTTGGAGCTAATATCTCAAATTATTTCAACGATAACAAACACACCTCAAGATTCAATAGTCATGGCACATGAAGAAGGTCCTTAAGGGATGTCTAAAGATGAAAGAACTTTCAAAAAATATTTCTTTGAGATGTCTGAAATGGTAAATGTTATTTATGAAGAGAGTAGTTAAAGGTTGTATGGAGAGAGATTAAAAACTCCAAAAGGAAATGGAAGGAATGGTGACAAACCACTACCTTGACCTTCATCCTCATCCTCATCTTCTCCTACTTCTTCATCCCTTTCACGAACTCCTCCAAAGTTTCTAAAGGGAAATGGTAAAACTCCTTTTCTAAAGCTTGATATAAAGTTTGAATTGCCTATGTACAATGGAGAGGTAAATGCTGAGAAATTAGATAATTGGGTTTGTCAGATTGAAGTTTATTGCAAGATACAAAGAATCAAGGATGATGACACCAAAATTCAGCTTGCTTCTCTTAGATTGGAAGGTGCAACACTTATTCGGTGGGAGGAAAAAAAACAAGAGGACAAGAGGAAACATTGTAAGGTTTTATCCTATTGGAATGATTTTTTTGTTGCAATAAGAAGATAATTTTATCCATTAGCCTACATGCAAAGATCTATTATGGATTGGAAAAACTTTAGGAAAGCTAAAGGTCAAAATGTGAAAATATATACTCAATAATTTAGAAAGAGAGATTTGATTTTGGGTATAGATTATCTTCTCAAGACACTCTACTCAAATACATTGGAGGATTGCATAGTTATTTGAGACACACAATTCTCATGTTTAACCCTACAAAACTAGATAAAGTTTTTGTATAGGTAACTCATTTAGAAGAAAGAGGAAAGAATGTTCCTAAAGAGGGCAAAAAAAATCCGTTTAAGAGTGGAGACAAAGGAAAGGGGAAATTCAAAGGAAAAGGAAGAAAGAATGCTTTAGTCAAAAAGGAGGGAGAAAAACTCACATGTAAACATTATTCAAAAGAAGGCCATGATGAATACCATTGTTGGAAACTTCATCATGAAATGAGACCTAAAACGTTTAACAACAAAGGAAAACAAAAGTCTTTTGCAACTGCACAACATGATTTAGGATCCAATTTCGGGGATGAAACAAGGATCACAACCATGGGATTTAAAGGTGAGGACTCTATTGCAAGTACTAGTTCTTCAAGTAGCCTCAATGAAACTCAACATGAACAAGAGAGAATAGAGGTTTTCAACATTAGATTCATTTCAGAACATACAAAGATAGATACATTATTTGATAGTGGATCACAAGAAAACCTTATCTTAGAAGACATTGTTAATAAATTGAATTTAGAAACCACTCCACATCCTAAACAGTATCCTTTATGTTGGATATGTGACAATGAAAAATTGCATGTGACAAAAAGGTGTAAATTGAGATTTTCCATCACTGCAAATTTTATAGATGAGGCAGAGCTTGATGTCATTTCACTTTACATTTGTGGTATTTTTTTAGGAACCCCATATCTAGATGATAGGAGAGTCATCTTTCATCGCCATGAGAACAAATATCACTTGTTTAAAGATGGGGTTGAGTACATTGTTAGAGAACATAAAAAGAATTTAAATTAATCACTTGTGAATGCTGGACAAATGAATAGGCTTGCTAATGCTAGAAAGAACTTTGTACTCTTGATGATAAAACCAAAAGAGAATGTTGAAAATGAAGCCTTCCAAGGATGTGATGCAAATTTAAAATCTAATTTCTATGAGGTTGTAACACCAATGATGAGATGTTTCAAGAACACAAAGGATTTCCTCCTAAAAGAGGAATCTAACATGAGATCCAATTACAATAAGATTTTCCTCTTCCAAAGATTGGCATGTACAGAATGTCAGTTATGGAGAATGTATAAATCAAGAAACAAATCCAAGATTTGCTTGATAAAGGAGTCATCAGACCAAGCACATCGCCATTCGGGTCACCAATTGTTTTAGTACCAAAGAACGATGGTACATGGCACATGTGTGTAGATTTCAGAGCCTTGAACAAGATTACGTTAAATAATAGTTACCCTCATCCCCGAATTGATGATTTGCTTGATCATTTGAAAGATGTTTTGTATTTCACTAAGTTGGACTTGAGAAGTGGCTATCATCATATTAGGATTGTTGAAGGAGACATATGGAAGAAAACCTTCAAAACAAAGCAAGGTTTGTTTGAATGGTTAGTTATGCCTTTTGGGCTTTGTAATTGTCTTGCAACATTCATGAGAGTTATGATGACGTATTAAGTCCTTTTCTTGATGATTTTGTAATTGTCTACTTAGATGACATATTGATATTCAGTAAAACCTATGAAATACATGTCATCATGTTATGCAAGTCTTAGATCTCTTGAAGAAAGAAAAGTTGTTTTTAAAGATGTCGAAATATGGGTTTGGAAAGACCCCATTAGTGTATTTGGGACATATTGTTGGAGGTGGTGAATTGAAGATATATCCCTCAAAGGTCAAAGTCATTGTACATTGGCCCAAGCCCAATAATGTAACTAAGATTAGAAGCTTTTTGGGAGTAGCCCAATAATGGAGAAATTTCATTTGTAACCTTTCTTCAATTGCATCTCTAATGCATGCCTTGACAAGTATAAAGCAAGTTTTTCAATGGGAAGGTAAGCAATGAAAAGCCTTTGATGCATTGAAGGAGAGAATCTGCATAGCTCTAGTTCTTGCACTTCCTGATTTAAGACAACCATTTGAGATCTAAATAGATGCAAGTGACTATACCATGGGAGTGGTCTTGATTCAACATGGTAAGCCCATATGTTACCATTCTAAAACTTTTAATGGTGCAGTAGTTAACTATCCTACATATGAAAAGGAACCGTATGCATTGGTGTAAAGTGTGAAAAAGTGGAAACATTATTTGATGGGAAAGGAAACTATCATTCGCACTAATCATCAACCATTGCAACACTTGCAATCACAAACTAAGCTACAACAAGTGAGGCATTTATGATGGATGGGTTTCTTGCAGAAATTCCACTTGGTGATAATTTATAAGAAAGGTATCTATAACAAAGCTTCTGACATGCTTTCTAGACCAATTGTTAGTGCTTCAGTTATTCTTAAGCATAATTCTATCATGCATGAGAGCTATGTTGAACAGTGTGCTTTAGATGATGACTTTAAACATGTATATGAAACATTGTTTCAAGGAAACAAAGTAGAGGAATTGGATTACCATGTGCATGATAAAAGTTTGTATCATCTTAGCAAGCTATGCATTCAACAAGGTGAAAGAGTCAAGATCATAAGGGAAGCACATACTTATCTTATTGTTAGCCATTTTGGTGTAGGAAAAACAGTGGTACAATTACAAAATTATTTTTATTGGCATAGAATGAATGAAAGTGTGTCACGATATGTAAGAGGATGTTCTGTATGTGCTACAAGTAAGTCTAGCAATAGAAAGTTAGGATTACATACTCCACTTCCAACTTCCTGTCCTTGCGAAAGTGTTCCTATGGACTTTATAGGGAGAATGTAGGCTTTGTCTAAAAAAAATCATGATTATATTTATGTTGTGGTGGATCGTTTTAGCAAGATGTGCATTTTGACCCCTTGTAAGAAGCAGGTTACAGTTGAACAAACTACACAAATGTTATTTGAACATGTATGGGTACATTTTAGGTTGCCCAAATCTATTATTTCTGATCGATATTCTCGATTTGTCGGAAACTTTTAAGCTTATGAGGGCTCATGGACACCAAGTTGAAAAAGAGTACAATGTTCCATCCAAAAACTGATGGTAAGATAGAAGTGGTGAAAAAAATGGTAGTACTTCTTCTTCATGGTTATTGCAGCAAACATCCTACTGTTTGGGATGAACACTTACACGCACTCAAACTACATTCAACATTCTTATAACCGGGAAAAGCATTCATCAAGTCAAACATCTCCATTTGAGACATGCTTTGGTTACTTACCAAAATCTCCTTTAGATTATATCTTTGGGAAAGATGTTGTTAATGATGGTCATAGTGACATTGATAAGGCTACTTTTTTCATTGAACAAGTTCAATTGGTGCATCAAATGGTTCAAGAATGGTTGGAAAAGAGCCGAGCCAAGTACAAGACAAGGCATGAAAAGTATCGTGTTAACCACAATTTTTAAGTTGGAGATGAATTTTGGCTTTACATTAGCAAGGAGAGGCTTAAAGGAGAAGGTAAAAAACTGAAACCAATAAGGTGTGAACCTTTTAAGATTCTAGAAAAGATTGGTAATAATGCCTTCCGGTTTAATTTTCCTCCATATATGAAAATGTATGTAGTTGTTAATGTTGATAGTTTGAGACTATATGAGCCTGCTTTGATTGATGATCGAGTAGAGCACATTCAGATTCCTCCAATAAAATATTTCTCTCTAGAATTTCTTGAAGAATTGCAACAAGATACTATCCTTGATAGAACAAGAACTTCGAAACAAGGGAATGTGGAGTACCTTCATGTTGGTATCAAAGGCACAAATCTAAGCAAACCCAAATGGATTGAGGTTGGAAGGCTGAGGGAAATGTACGCTCATATATTTGTTGAATGAAAGTAGTATTTTGGAGGTCCAAAAGCTTCCAGTGGGGAGTGAATGAAGGGATCAGTAAAGTGCTCAAAATTCAAAGTGGTCAAAAGTGTTCAAAACATATACCAATGCATATATCTCGATGACCTGAATTAAATGCAACTTGAATCTCTCAAAACCGATATCATATGCTATCGATACCACGTTCTTATTATTTTCCTTAATAACTAAAAAAATTGTAATTGGCTTGCACATACGCATAGTCAATAGTCTGTACACGGACTAGGTAGGGGATTGGATAGGATCATTGTGTATTTTGGGCTAGTGGTTTATAACCAAGTGTCTCATTCTAATTGGTAAAATTTTTGTGGTTTGTGATTGGTTGAAGGTCGGGCCAATGGTGGAGAGCCACGTGGGCCAATGGCTAGCTGCCACCTAGCCTCCTGACATCATAGAAATATTTAGTTAAGGGCCAAGGGGACCACACTGGGGTCTAACAGACAACCATGACCAAGTAACAAGGCGCATTACTAATCTACCACAACATGGTACTTACCATATAATTCTCCCCATTTATATTTAACATATATCACGTTTTATGTTTGGAGTTGGATCGGGGCTAAGCCCTAACCCTGGTCCTCGCGTCCACATAACCATGGGGAGGCACCAAGGGCTGGGAATTAGCCCCAACCCCAAGTCACATCCCAACGCAACATAACCATGGTGAGAGGTAACGGAGTGGCCAACCCCTAGGTGCGCATAGAGGAGGGCAACCCTAGGCCACATGGTCGATCACATAACCGTAGACTCTAGTTTGGCCCACACACATGGATTTAGGCCTAGCTCCAGGTTCTATTCACTCCAATGCACCGCAATGGGTCTAGGTGTGAAATTATTTGGGCGTTTTCTAGTGGGGGTTGACGGTTATCCTTAGCCCCTCAGCATGTGCCCCCATACGACCGTAATTTTCAGAAAATTGGGGTTATAGGTAATTTAAAGTGTCTGACAATTTTCATTGTTGGCATGTGACTATGGGTGGAAATTATGCGTCATTTCTAGGTTTGGGGTGCTCAAGCTAGGTTTGGGGTGAATTGTAGGAGGGTTAGCTGGAAAGATTGGAAAAACTTGGAAGAAGTATGACTTTCTTAGTTTTTGGCCAAATAAGGTGCAAAAAGAGCCTAGTTGGGGGTTTTTGATAGTTTTGAAGCCATTGGAGACATAATATTTACATTCTGAGCATTTTAAATCCATGTAAACACAAATTTGAGCACTTAATGAAAGAGATCCACCATTGGAAGCTAGACCAGGAGATGTAGCCCAGGAAAGGGGTGAACTCCTTCATCATTTTTGCTATTATGTGTTTTTGATATGGTCTATTGTCTCTATTTTATGATGTTAAATAAGTTTAAAAACCATAATTTTATGTGTTTTACAAAGTGATCCATTGCTACAATAGATTAAAAATTTACTTTCAATTTTACCATCACCTTCAAGTTTGCATTACAAATCAGCACATGGAGGAATAGGCTTTGGCAGCTTTGGAAGAGATAGATTTGGTTGGGGTGCCTTGTCTTTGGTTCCATTTTTCTAGGCTTTCCCCTCCTCACCATATGCTTTTGCAATAGAAGTAGGTTTCTATTGAGGTTGTTGTGTAACTGAAGTGAAGGAAGGGGTAGGAGCAATAGGTTGAACTAGGGTCAAAGCAATGTAAGGTTTGACTTGATGGGGGGGGTGTTTGCGGGGGGGGATCAATGTACCAGACTAGGATCCCCAAGGTAATGTTAGGCAAACTCAATGTAGCCATGACAGGTGTAGAATAAAATTCTAGGGGTGTAAATAACAATGGTATCTGACCATAAGGGTAATGACATAGGGTAACAGTTCTGGGCTGAAAAGGACTAGGAGAGATACAAGGAGAAAGAAAATAACCTTGAGTAGTACCTAAAGGCTAGGTTGATTTGGGAAAAATAGGTTGTGAAGGTGTTGGCTACCATAAAGGCATACCAGACAACTTGTGGGAAACCCGTGATGTTTGGGGCATGCAAAAACTAGATGAGTGTTGAGCAATGGAAAAGGTATGTATTTACCATTTATTTCTTTATCTTTTCCTTTGAATCATAACTCCTTTACATTCTAAGATGGTAATATGTTAAAGAATTATGATAGAATTAAGGAGATTTGTGATTGATAAAAAATAACTAAGTATTGTCTTTTTCTATATAGAAAGCGAAGGAAATAGAAAATCACTATTCGGGAGGAAAAGGCAAAGCAGAAGCAGCTACTTTCCCTTCGACAGGAAGCCGTATCTAGACAAGGAGATCAAGATCAGAGCGCATGGTCTAGGAAAAGGAAGAGAAAATGCGGCATTAGCACAAGAAGACAAAACAATAAACTAGAGATCAAAGATATAGCGAATCCCTTAGGATCCGTTGATCCTGAGGGATCGCTGCTTCAAGACTTATCTGTACTCTTGATACTTCCACTTGGCCATTATAAAAAGGGACAACGCTTGCAACCTAGGATATATTATTATCAATTTGTAGAACTTACTGTTGTAATCTCAACTTTTATCATCGACTCTCTTTGAAGAGCGATAGTTGTAAACTTTGTCGTATATGATTAACATATAACTCAGTTGCTGTTCCATTATCTGATCCTGGAGTAAACTCAGTGGTGCTTCACTGGTGGCTAAGGGCCCGACCCTAGTGGATCCACTTGCTTCTTGTATCACTATTTTACAATTACAGTCATGTGTGGTTTGATTTCCTTTGCATTTCCTTAACTCACTTTATTCAGTAATCTTTTGTTTCTGAACATTTCACTGAATTTCTCTATTATATCGAAATTGTAATTGGATAGCAAGATTATTATTCACAACTTAAAATGTCATGCTATTCATTCTGAAACAATACTGCACTATCTAATTTGGATTCTGTTGTTCATTTATAGTTGTGATTGTTGTTCATTTAACTACGGTTCACTTACAATTGCGATTGTTGTTCATTTAACTACCGTTCAATTATAACTGCAATTGTCGTTCCTTTATACCTATGGTTAATGTTCATTATGCTAGGCTAAGATTACTGATTCAATTTAGTTCATAGTCGCTGTGTTTTTCCACTTAATTAGCTTTACTATTCCGTTATATTTTAGATTGTTGTTCAATTCATTTAGAGTAAAGCTTTGTTGTTCAATTCATTTATGTTAGATTAAGCTTTACTGTCCAGGTTTCCAATAGACTTAGTCGTTGTTTCTTTTCTGCAAAGATTTGCTTTCACCTTTTAATTGATAGTGTAGCAAGTGTGTTTTAGTAAGCATTTCCAATTGAATTACCATTTCCAGTTATTTGCTCTAGAGTGGATTGAAAGATCAATAACTGTAAAGAACATTGACTATTGCTGTCTAAGTTCTTAGATTGGAGATCTTGTTTATGGTTGATTTCATTTATATCAGTTGACAGAGGAAAGAGTTATCACTACTGCATCCTTGACTGATAAATTGTTGTAGTTTACTGAATGAATGATTTAAGTTTCAGAGCATTTCTTTTAATTACAAGTAGATTCTATTACCAGCATCCATTTACTCTTGTATTTAGCACTGTACTGCAAACTAGAAGACATTACTCTTTAATCAAGTGACCACCTCAGACTGAGTACACTCTTGAGATAAAAAATCGTACCTGGATTGATAATTAATGTAGGATAAATAGGGGTTAAAAAGACACCTTTTATCACTCAACATTTTGGCGCCGTTGCCGGGGAGAGTGTAGCCATTTGTTTTTAAGAAGAGTAGTGTGCATTTGATAAGTGCCTGCTAGGAGAGAGTTGGGTTTTAAAAATGGAAGGTAAGAACCTCTGTACGGAGCATGTAATAGCCCTACTCCCACACCCGCTTTCCTGCAGATTTTTTGATTATTTTGGATAGAAATAAGTATTTGGTTTGTGTGCATGATGAAGCAGAAAAAGCCTGAAAAGAATCCAAAACCACTACCCAAAACTGATAAAGCTAAGGGATCAGTGACCCTTGGTCGATCGACCTTTATAGACGATATCATTGAAAAAGTAGAATCTCTGCCATCAGTAGGTCCTAGAAAAGTTGCTTCTAGACAACCTACTAGCTTCCTTCAGGCCAAAAAATCACCATCTGTAGCCTTTACTAAGGTACATAGCCAGATAGAGGAGCAAGATTTTTAAGAAATTGAGAATTCTAGCCCAAAATCGTTACAAGAAGGGAACCTTAGTAATCTCTATGAAGGAGGAGGAGAAACAGGGGAAACAGAAGAACCAAGATCTCCTCTTGGAATAGTTCAACCACTAAGCAGCCCAGATAAGGGAAGTGCTATCAAAATCATCTAGAACAAAGCTAAAGAACCTAAAGAGCTAAGATCTCCCCAGATATTAGTTCATCAAGGAACTCTCATCATCCCAGACCAAGGAAGTGTTGTTAAGGCCATTCCTACTCCTTCTAGTCAGCCTAGGAATAACTCCCTAGAAATCCCAGAAGGATATTGGCACATATTTGATCAAATGGCCCAGAACCAACAAACACCTCAAACCTCCACACTGCAATATCCCATTGTAGATACTGCAGTTAATGCACCTATGAAGGCCATTCCTCTCCAGCATATTCCTACATTCCATGGCCTAATATCGGAAGATCCAGATGCATTTTTGTTTGAATTCGATGTATTATGCTGGGTGTATGACTATACCACCGATCCCCAAAAGCTAAAACTATTTCCCTCCACATTAAAAGGAGCAGCTTTACAATGGTTTATGGGGTTAGGTGGAGGTGTTATAAATGGCTGGGATCAAATGAAAGGTGCTTTTCTAAATAAATATTAGGATTATTGCAAGTCCAGAGAATTAAAGGATAAAATATTTCAAATGATAGCTAGACCTAATGAAACATTGGAGGAATATGTAGAATGCTTCCAATACAATATTCAGAGATCTCCTTATTCATCTTTACCCTTACCTGACAATGTGTTAAAAACTACATTAATTAAAGAGATGAAGGAACAATGGGTTGAAACATTAAGCATTATGGGAAAAGGTGACATATATCAAGAAAGTTTTGCTAACATTATTGATTTATGTAACAGGAGTTCGAGAGGCAGTACAAGGCTAAAACCGGCAAAACGTGACATAATCACAAGGGACAACAAGATCTCTGGTGGAGGTGTAACCCGCGTAGAAATTGGGAATCTACTAGAAGACTTTAAAATCGATATTCTAGGCACTTTGACAACACAACTCGACATTATGCAGGCGAAACAAAAGCAAGAAGAAGCAGAGAAAAATTTAGCAATATTCTGCCCTAGATGCAGAAAGAAACACAGCCATAAAGAGTGCCCATTGGATGTAGTTCACGTCTGTGCTATTTGCACAAAAGACTACTCCATAGAGAACTGCCTCTCACTCCCGGGTCTGAAATTAGTGTACAAAGAAGCGGAAGAAGAATCAGAACCAGTGTACCTAATCAATCAGCATCGTCAATGGCAGCCATGACAACTAGGTATGCCCTCCGATCCATCTTCTTCTTTCCAACCTCCGTAATATCATGCTCAACAATATAATACAATGTGGAAAAATTAGCCACCCTTTCCAAGCTGGTCACAACAACCATTTCCTTCATCACCATGGCCAAATCAAACAAGCCAAACTAATTGGCCAAACTTTCCCTACTCTCCACCATGTTGGCAAAACAATGCATATCCAACACAATGGTCCCCTTCCACTTCGTAGAGTCAAGCCTGGTAGTCAAACTGGAAAAGACTGATGAATCAGCTAGCTAGAACCATCCCTCTCCCTCAACCCACATTGCTAGTGCCATATACACTACAATAGAGTCCCCAGTCCAACTTAAGACCACAACTCCCAGCCCAACCCAACCCAACCCAAACCCTAATAATAGACCAGTTCAATATGTTCAAATAATCAAAACACCAAAACTAGAAACTAACGTAAGGGAGTGCAATGACCTTCAATTAAGGTCTGGGCACATAATAGAAACTGAGGGAGATAAAAATGCTCAAGTTGAAAATCTGTTACCTGTAGAACAACCACTACAAGAAGAGGATGTGGTCAGACAACAAACTCACGACCAAGCAACCACATCTTCTCCCCCATTCCCATAATGATTAATCATACCATGCCCTATAGAACATCCTGACTTTGATCTTCTGGGGGAATTAAGAAATTTGTGTATAAATATCCCACTCCTCCAGGCAATCCAAGATATCCCAATCTACGCAAAAACCATCAAGGAATTGTGTATAAAGAAGCCAAAGAGGAGAATAACAACTAACCCAACCATCCAAGTAGTCGGCACCCTATCTGACTTACTATCAGGAAGAGAGGCACCCATAAAATATGAGGACCCAGGGAATCCTATAGTGATGGTTAAAATCAATGGACAAACCTTTTCAAATTCCCTAGTTGATTTAGGGGCTGCAATTAATATTTTTACAACCACCACCTGTCAAAAACTTGGCATTACATCAGTGGAACCACCGACCACCTTATTGGAACTAGCTAACTAATTGGTAGTTAGGCCATAAGGTACACTGCACAATGTAATGGTATCTATAGATTCCTGGGAATACCCTACTGACTTTCTGATAATCAACCCCAAAAACCGACTCGATGGACACCCTTTAATCTTAGGTAGACCTTGGCTAGCAACTGTTGATGCTTACATTGGCTGCCGACAAGGCAGCATGACCATAGCAAGAGGGAGTAATATCAAGAATTTAGCCTTATACCCTCCAGCCCAGCCAAGTTTAACAATCATCAAAACAAAGAAACAACCTGTATCATACTTGACTGAAAACATTAGATCACCATTAACCATAGAAGATGCCTTCGATTTTAAAGACCAAACAGAGGATGACATCATTAACAGTTTCATTAACCAACCAGAAACCAGATCCCATTTCCAATGTCACATGATAGAGGCAGCATTTGACAATGAATTAGAAGAAGATCCCCTCAAAGACACCCATGATCAATCAATACCTACTACCTCTGTTTCAAACAACAAAACTATAGAGATTGAGCCAGGAAAAACCTTGAACATTAACAAAAACCTGACTCCTGAACAAGAAGAAAAGTTGGTCCAACTACTGAGAAAATACAAGGAAGCTTTTGCATGGGACTATCCAGACATGAAAGGAATTGATCCCCAGCTATGTACACACCACATTTATACAGAAAAGGATGCTAGACCCATTCGCCAACCCCAACGGAGACTCAACCCTCATCTTAAGGATATTGTGAAAGCTGAATTACAAAAACTTTTGGATGTAAACTTTATTTACCCCATATCTGATAGCAAGTGGGTCTCTCCACTAGTAGTGGTGCCAAAGAAGAATGGAAAGTGGAGGATTTGTGTAGACTACAGAGAATTAAACAAAGAAACCCAAAAAGACCACTTTCCCCTTCCATTCATTGATCAGGTGTTAGACACATTAGCAAGAAAGAAATTCTTTTCTTTCTTGGATGGCTTCAATGGATACAATCATATTCAGATTGCCCCTGAAGACTAGGATAAAATTACTTTTACTTGTCCTTGGGGAACATTTGCTTACAGAGTCCTACCCTTTGGCCTATGCAATGCCCCTGCCACATTTCAAAGGGCCATCCTTAGCATCGTTTCAGATTTAATAAATGAAGGGCTCGAAGTATATATGGATGATTTCACACCATATGGAGATGATTTTGAGCCAGAACTAGGCACATTGGAAAAGGTGCTACGACGATGTATTGCCACTAGGCTCTGCTTGAGCCATGAAAAGTGCCATATGATGATGACCGAAGGGCTCATCCTAGGTCATTATATCTCAACAGCTGGAATACAGGATCTGGCCAAAATTCAAATAATTTTGTTAATACCTACTCCTACCACATAGACAGAGGTACACAGTTTTCTAGGATTTTCTAGTTATTATAGGAGATTCATAGAGGATTTTTCTCAAATAACTGCACCTCTATACGCACTGACTGGGAATGTTGATTTTATTTGGACAGATAAATGTGACCGTGCTTTTGAGGATCTGAAAAAGTTTGTGTCAACAACCCCAGTGCTCAGAGGCCCAAATTTGGATCTGCCATTTCAAATTTCATCGAATGCCTCAGACATAGCTATTGGAGCAGTCCTTGGACAGGAAGAAGACAAAAAACCATATGCAATATATTATATTAGCAAGAATTTATCTCCTGCTAAACTAAACTACACTGTAACCGAAAAAGAGTTTTTAGCTGTAATACAAGCTGTAAATAAATTTAGGCATTATATCACTGGATATCTTGTTGTTTTATATATAGATCACTCTCCCATAAAATATTTAGCAAATAAACCTGTTACAAATGGTAGAGTAACAAGATGGTTGATTTTATTGCAGGAATTTGACATCACAATAAAAGATCGACCTGGAAAAGAGAATCCTGTAGCTGATTTTCTCTCACGAATGCCGAAGCCAGCAGACACAGCAACAATCGAAGATCAATTCCCAGATGAACATTTGTTTGCTGTTACTGTCAAGACACCCTGGTATCCTGATGTTGCAAATTATTTAGCAGTAGGAAAATTACCAAAGCATATAACCCCCAATGAACGAAAACATATTGTGCAACGTAGTACCCGATTTTCTTGGATTAGGGGCTACCTATTTCATACAGGGGTAGATATGCACATCAGAAGATGCGTCCGTGAAGATGAAATATTTGACATTCTGAAAGCTTATCATGACGGATTGTGTGGCAGACATTTCGCAGATCATAGGACTGGTCACAAGGTTTTGCAAATAGGTTATTACTCACCCACAATCTTTAAAGATGCTAAGAAATTTGTTCAAGCCTATGACAGTTGCCAAAGAGCAAGACGCCCTGGACAGTCCGACAAAATGCCTTTAAACCCACAGTTAGTAATCAAACCATTTGAGCGTTGGGCACTCGATTTTGTTGGTCTGATCAACCCATCATCAAATCAGAAAACATATATTCTAGTAGCAACATAGTATGTTACCAAATGGGTTGAAACAGAGGCACTTCCAAGAGCTATAGAGGACTCTGTGATTCATTTCCTGTTACAAATATTTGTGCGATATGGCCTCCCGAGGGACATAATCACAGATGGAGGGCCGCAGTTTGTAGGTAATAAAATCACTACAACATTAAAACATTATCACATTCAACACAAAATTACCACTCTATATCACCCACGGGAAAATGGCCAAGTAGAGAGCACAAATAAGGTGATAGAGGCAATACTTACAAAAACAGTTGCATCGCACAAATGCCTGAAGCCTTGTGGGCATACCAAACAAAGTGGAGAAACACCACTGGCTATTCACCATATCAGCTAGTATTTGGAAAAGAACCCATCTTTCCAATAGAGTTCGAAATACAAACATTAAGAACAACACATGAGATTGGTCTGAATTTAAATGAGGCCCAAACTAACAGACTACAACAAATCAATGAGCTAGATGAAATTAGGCTCTCGGCCCTTCAACATACTGCATTAATTCAATAGCAGAGAGCAAAATGGCACGATGCCCTGATCAAAAAGAAAATCTTCCACGAAGGAGATTGGGCACTCCTATACGATTCCAGGTTTCAGGATTTCCTAGGAAAACTCCAGACATGATGGCTTGGACCTTATGAGATACAAAAAGTGCATGACAATGACACCATTACATTGACTACCATTGATGGATCTAGACATTTGTTCAAAGCAAACAGTCATCAAGTGTGACTTTACCATAAACCACTCACTCAGGAATCCTTTTACCAGTAATTATGGGAAGATTCCGCTATGCAAATTCTTTGTGAGGAAGATAACCCATCCTCAGTAGAAGTTCACTGAATAACTCTTTTGTTTTTGAATTTTGTATATAACTCTTTTTCTTTGAATTTTGCCTGTATAAATTGTTTTTTGTGTACAGATTGTTACTGTTGTTCCTCTTAAGGAACAACTACTGTTCCTTCTAAGGAACAGCAGCCATTCCTCTTAAGGAACAACAATTTTGAGTGCTTACATTTGTTTGCTATTCCTTTTAAAGGAACAACTATCATTCCTTTCCAAAGGAACAACATCCGTTCCTCTTTAAAAAACAACACTTTTGTGTACTTTACAATTTTTGTTGTTCCTCCGAAGGAACATCATTTCTGCACTTTTGTTTTTGTTGTTCCTTTTAAAGGAACAGTTGTTGTTCCTTTTAAAGAAACAACACTTCTGCGTGTTTGTTTTTGTTGTTCCTTTTAAAGGAACAACTGTTGTTCCTTTGAAAGGAACAACATTTCTGCATGTTTGTTTTTTTTGTTGCTCCTTTCAAAGGAACAACACTTCTGCGTGCTTATTTTTGCTGTTCCTTTTTGAAGGAACAACACTTCTGTGTGATTTTTTTTGTTGTTCCTCTTATTTTTGTTGTTCCTCTTAAAGGAACAACACTTTAGTGTGATTGTTTTTTCTGTTCCTCTTAAAGGAACAACACTTCTGCTGATTATTTTCACTATTCCTCTTAAAGGAACAACACTCCCGCCCAATTATTTTTGCTATTCCTCTTAAAGGAATAGCACTTCTGCCCAATTTTTTTTGTTGTTCCTCTCAAAGGAACAGCACTTCTGCCAAGTTGTTTTGGCTGTTCCTCTTAAAGGGACAACACTTCCGCCAGATTGTTTTGCTATTCCTTTTAAAGGAACAGCCCTCCTTCACATTTTTACTTTCTGTCGTTCCTTCCGAAGGAACAACAGTTTCGATTTCAGATGATCTTAGGTTGTTTCGCCGAAGGATCGGTATTTTATTTCGCGTTTGCTTTATTTGTTGTTCCTCTTAAGGAACAGCAGTTTCGAGTGTATCCTTTTCTTTTGTTTGCTATTCCTCTTAAAGGAACCACGATGTTTACGTGCAGATGTTCTTTTTGCTGTCCCTCTTAAGGAACAACAGCTGTTCCATCTAAGGAACAACACTTTTTGAGTGCATTTTTTGTGTGTGTGTGTGTGTGTTTCTTAAAGAACATCATTCAGAGGATTTTTGTGAATGATGGTTCACTGTTCATGATCCCTTTAAGGCACATGTATACATTTATGCAAGAACAAAAAAGCTAGAGGATATTGAAATCAAAAAACCAAAGAAAAATCATTGTCTTTAGAGAAATTGCTTTGTATCGATAAGAAAAAAGAGGAAAGGACACAACTATTTATATCACTTTGTTGTCTTTATTTTCACTAAAACTAATTTGATTGATTATTTTTATCATGTTGGTTCTTCCTTAATTCTCATAATACTCTTTGATAATTATTATTGAATAAGAATAAGGACATATTTTCCTCTATTGAGATGTTCAGACTTCTTCCACCATCCCTACTGTTAAGGAGTGTTGAGCCATCCTCTGCATATAAATAGGAAAGTGCTATATAAAAGAAAAGAAAAGAAAAGAAAAAAGAGAAAAATATATATTTATATGATTACTAACATGATTTTCCAGATGAAGGATAGGGGGTCTCATAAAGAGCCAACCTACCATGATCATAAGGAAGCAGTGAAGTGGCATTCCCACTATGGCCAACACACCAGGGATATGATCCAAGAGGCATATTAGAAAAATAAAGAAGAAAAGTCCTTGGAACAGGAGGTCTCATCACGAGCCGGCCTGCACACCTTTCTCTCCTTCCTGGTGAATGGCATTGTGATTCATCTATTTACCAAGACAACACAATGGCCTCGATTCTGACATCACACAACACTTTCCTAGGCATACATAAAGGATTATGGTTCCAAGGGTGAAAAAAGCAACTTTGTCAAGGTTATGAACACCTGTGGGCAACAGAGCTCTGTTGATGGTATTGAAGTCATACTTTTCATACATCAATAGTCATTATAAACCCTTTTCTTATATTTTTATCTTGATTTCAAATGAGATTATGTTATATAACCCTTTTGAACCTCTTACACATGAAATATCATTTAAAAATCAATCATAATGGTTAAAGTGGATAATGACCGCATAAGCATTTTTACTTACATCAGCTGTCCTCTCCCTTATTTTCGCATCATTTCATAGCATTTCCATATCTATTCACGATCTTCATCATAAGCCTCGATTTCAGTAATTCGCTGCTTTTTGTAATCATGTCATGGATATATACATCGTTCCTTTCTTTTTACTGTACGACTGTAGTCCTGCATGCTACTCCTTCATTTGTAGGTCGAGGACGAACTATCATATTTCAAGGGGGCGCGAGTGACCTCCAAAATACACCGACATACGTGTCAACTCCCTATTTTGAGGTACTACGACTCCTTCAGAACTCGGAAATAGCTAGTTTAATGGTATTTACCAATATGCACAACTTGCTGTTCCATTGTCATTTCTATGTTTTGCTCTGTAAAATTAACAGTGTGCTAAGATTGAACAAAATGGGAGGCAAATTAATATGTAGTGAACTGCAAGTGTTAATAATCTCCGACACTGCACGCGAAATTCTAGTGAGAGAAGGATGGATTGCCTACTTTAACCGACTACAACAGTCTCATGAAACGGTGGCCATCGAATTTCTGCAGAATTTGCAGGAAAATCGTTCCATGGTGAGGGGGAGGCAAATAATAGTAACAGATGCAGTAATGCTAAAGTATCGGGACTACTAGCTATTGGACCAATATGGACCCAGAAAAAAGTGAAACTTCAGGAGGCTATAGCTATCTTTCAGGACGAAGGACAGAACCTTACCATCAAAGGAAAAGGAGTCATGCCTGCAACCCTAGGAGAACCTTAGGTAGAGTTAGCCAGAATAGTGAAAAGCTACATCACATGTGATGGGAGAAAGGATGTGGTAAGACCACGCCATCTCAAATTATTAGTAGTATTAAGACAAAAATTTGTTGTAAATTTGCCCGCATACTTAATTTTTTTATTACATGATGCTGCTCGGAAAATAAGGAAAGCTCGTCATACAGAGATTGTAGTAAGTCATCATGGGTTAATTCGGCTAATAGTCAGTTATAGGCTTGCTCAACATGAGATTAGTTGGGAATAATTGGTATTCTCAATAGATGGGCGGTTGGCCTTACCAGCCCCGAAAAGAGAAAGAACCACCAACACATCAATTAGATCGCAAAAACACAGACAGTTTGCTAGATAGGGGAGAAGCAGGGGAATGATGGGAAGTCCCCAAGATAACAGTAACCAACCCTTAGAGATATATGGCTCAGAGGATGAGCAACCCCCACAACTCGAAGGAGGGGAAATGTGGAAGAAGAATTGGAGGAAGAAACTGAGCACTCGGATGAGGGAGAAAGGGAAGAAGCAGAATCTCCTGCAACCTCCAGCACAAGTCCACTATTAAATCCACCACAGGAAGATGAATTGGCCCAAATTTTGGCCAATATGGGCGAGTACATTCAACCTCAGAGCCCGCTCAACCTCAATATTGAGGCAGGGCAATCACAAGAACACTCTGCTCACAGTAAGAGTGCATCCGAAGAAATGAATGATGAGGAAGAAGTAGAAGCAAAAGCCACCCAGGAAATAGCAGATCAAACCAGGGCTACCTCCCCTGAGAAATCTAATCAGGAGGATGAGAACACTGAAGAAGTATTCCAAGTAGAAAATATGGAAACAAGCCAGGGCGGGGGCACAGTCCCTGAAGAACAAAACCTAGCTGAACAGCCAAGTCCACTCAAAGAATTAGTTGTTCCTCTCAAGAAAAAGAAGAAGAAGACAAATGAAATCAAGAGGCTGCGAAAGGAACAACAAAGGCTACTAAATATAGTAAAACAACTCAGACAACAGATAAGGGTCCTAAAAATGGGGAAAATCTCAAAAGGAACCCCAAGAACAAAGGATGCAGCCACCCAGACAAAACCCCATAAAATAAAGGCCAAGGGGACTCAAACCGAGCCCATATCCATTAGGGATAGCAAGGAATAGCATGTGGCTGTTACAAACATAAAGGCCCAAATAGAAGACACACTAGTCTGTAATAAGGACATCCAGATAGAGGCATTGTCCTCTAGGGTCACGATCGACCGAACAGTTCATGACAAATAAACACAGATTGAGGAAACCAGATGTCGCAATAAGAAGATTCAGATAGATCTTCAACCTAAAAGTGTTTTGACGGACAATGACCCTAGGGTAGTAAGACTCCAAGAGGATCTGGCATAGGCTCAGTAAACTATAGAAAAGCTCATAGAAGAAACTGTTCCTCAGGAGAAATATCAAAAGTTACAACAACAAGTAAAGAACATCAATGCATCGGAGAGTGAGGCCTTTGATAGATGTCGAAGGGTAGAGGAAAAAGTTAAAAAGGTAACCAATAGACTAGACACAGTCATGAGTCAAATGGATACTCTCTGTTCTCTATATACAGATGTTCTAGCATGTAGGTCCCCTACCAAAAATTATGCTTTGTTTTTATTAGAAAGATATTTGCAGTTAAAAATTAAGGTTGTTAAGGCAGGGAAGCCTATAGAATTAAAAACTGTTGATGATTTCATTAACTGCTGTAAACACTATGGAGTAAAAGTTCAGCGATTACTCTGTGAGTTTTATTTGCATAACTTTATATTGGAGGAGGAAATGGAGATGAATCCAAGTCCCTTTGTGGGTGATGTCCAATTTCAAGCATTCATTTCGTTTGTTGTTAACCAGTTAAAGTGGCTCAAGGCCTATAACACCTTTCAGAGACAAGAAAACGGGTTAGACCTTTGGGTAAGGGGTGAACCAAAAAACCCATTACAACTGTGGGATAAGCATAGAAGCTTAATGAGAAAGAAGGGTGTGATCTAGACATTGAGACCCATTCATAGAGCAGTTGTCCAACAAGGGGTAGAATACTTCCTATCCATCAAAGACCTTGCCATAGCAGTAGCTAAACTCTGATGGAAGACTTCCAATCGAAATGTTCAGGACAAAGAGCCATTCGATTACAAAAATTTTAAGTTAGTTGTTGGTCGCCTGGTTACCTATAGTAACCTCATCTTGAGAGAAGGCTTGTATTAGCTAGGTTGTAGGTTTCGAAGTCCAATTATCTGGTATCCTACAGCACGATATAAGGTTCTATATGAATTTCCTGAAGGACAGACAAGATGCATTTTTGAAGTTTTAGCTACACATCATGGTTTTATACCACTTCATGAAAATCCCTCTCCAGCCTATTCCCTAACTTCCTTTCATGTAAATTACATGGTTTTTATGAGGGCATGAAAAAGGGTAAGCAGGGGGGTGTGTTGAGCGATGGAAATTGTATGTATTTACCATTTATTTCTTTATCTTTTCCTTTGAATCATAACTTCTTTACATTCTAAGATGGTAATATGTTAAAGAATTATGATAGAATTAAGGAGATTTGTGATTGATACAAAATAAGTAATTATTGTCTTTTTCTATACAGAAAGTGAACGAAATAGAAAATCACTATTTGGGAGGAAAAGACAAAGCAGAAGCAACTGTTGTCTCTTTGACAGGAAGCCATATCTAGACAAGGAGATTAATATCGGGGTACATGGTCTAGGAAAAGGAAGAGAAAACACGACATCAGTGCAAGAAGATAAAACGATAAACTAGAGATCAAAGATATAGTGAATCCCTCAGGATCCTTTGATCCCGAGGGATCGCTGCTTCAAGACTTATGTATACTCTTGATACTTCTGCCTGGCCATTATAAAAAGAGATAGTGCTTGCAACCTAGGATATATTATTATCAATTTGTAGAACTTACTGTTGTAATTTAAACTTTTATCATCGAATTTGTTTGAAGAGCGATAGCTATAAACCTTGTCGTATATGATTAATATATAACTTAGTTGTTTTTCCTTTATCTGATCCTGGAGTAAACTCAGCGATGCTTCACTGGGGGCTAAGGGCCTGGCCCTAGTGGATCCACTTGCTTCTTGTATCACTATTTTACAATTACATTCGTTTGTGGTTTGATTTCCTTTGCATTTCCTTAACTTGCTTTATTCGGTAATCTTCTGTTTCTGAACATTTCACTGAATTGCTCTGTTATATCGAAATCATAATTGGATAGCAAGATTATTATTCACAACTTAAAATGTCATATTGTTCATTCTGAAACAATACTGCACTATCTAATTTAGATTTTGTTGTTCATTTACAGTTGTGATTGTTGTTCATTTAACTACGGTTCACTTACAATTGTGATTGTTGTTCATTTAACTACTGTTCAATTATAACTACAATTGTTGTTCCTTTATACCTATGGTTAATGCCCATTATGCTAGGCTAAGATTACTGATTCAATTTAGTTTACAGTCACTGTGTGTTTCCACTTAATTAGGTTTACTGTTCCATTATATTTTAGATTGATGTTCAATTCATTTAGAGTAAAGCTTTGTTGTTCAATTCATTTTTGTTAGATTAAGCTTTACTATCCAGGTTTCCAATAGACTTAGTTGCTGTTTCTTTTCTGCAAAGATTTGCTTTCACCTTTTAATTGATAGTGCAGTAAGTGTGTTTTAGTAAGCATTTCCAATTGAATTACCATTTCCAGTTATTTTCTCTAGAGTGGATTGAAAGATCAATAACTGTAAAGAACATTGACTATCGTTGTCTAAGTTCTCATATTGGAGATCCTGTTTATGGTTGATTTCATTTATATCAGTTGACAGAGGAAAGAGTTATCACTACTGCATCCTTGACTGATAATTTGCTATAGTTTACTAAATGAATGATTTAAGTTTTAGAGCATTTCTTTTAACTACAAGTAGATTCTATTACCAGAATCTGTTTACTCTTGTATTTAGCATTGTACTGCAAACTAGAAGACATTACTCTTTAATCAAGTGACCACCTCAAACTGAGTACACTCTTGAGCTAAAAAATCATACCTAGATTGATAATTAATGTAGGATAAATAGGGGTTAAAAAGACACCTTTTATCACTCAACAATGAGCTAGGCTCAGAAGGAGTAGGCGATGGACCATAATAAGCACCAAGCAAGGTGGAATCTTTGCAGACTCTAGGGGATACATTAGTGAGGGACCATACATTCTTATTTCTATTCATTGATGAAATAGTGGACTGAGGTGAAGTCTGAGACTTAGGATCATAGTATGTCAGTTGATTGATAGTGACAATGTTTCCATTTTGAGGGAAGCAAATCTCATGGAAAACAACGAATGTGATAACTGACATAACATAGGTGCAACTACAACCCAAGAGGATGTTATAATCTAATGGGGCATCAATGACCTTGATGCCAATTGAGATAGTCTTGCCGGCAATAGTAATAAGACAATTGTGATATAAGCCAAGGGGCTGAGAGGGATGACTGTCCCAAGCACGTAGAGTGATGGTGGAAGGAGACAAGTTAGGTGAGCCAAGTTGCTTCCAAACACTAGCAACCATCACAGAGGTGGAGATGCCTTTGTTTATGATACACCACTGAATAGTGGCATTTCTTATGTAGGTTGGTATTTGAAATGAAACGTAGGAAGGAGGGCAGGGATGTTCTGATTTTTCAACGTCGAAGACAATGATATGATCGTTAGAGGGATCCACATCACCCGAAGCAGAGAGTAGATATTTCCATTGGGATGGGCACGTCTAGAGAACTTCCATCATTGACATCGAAATAGGAGATTTCACCAAGTCATCTACTATGCTATAGGTATGGGCGGTTCTAGCAGAAGCAACGTTTTTATGTAATGGACCTTTGGGGATCTTGGGGAAAATTTTTACCTTGGGTGGAGGGATCTATAAGGTACCATTTGATGATAATAGAGGCTCGATGGAAACTTGGGGTTGGGACTCAGTCACTGACTTAGTAGGTGGCTTGTCATATTGGCACAATCAAGTCTAAATGTTGACTTGTTTAGTGTTTACTTTGTCAGAATTCATCATAAGAATCTGATAATCATTGTGACCAGATGGTGGAGGTGGGGAGCTGCATGACCTTGGGTAGGTTGAGAAGCCAAAAATCCTTTGTAAGGAAAAGGATTGGTAATCACAGTCGGTTAAGATGAAGTAGGAGGAGGAGGTGGAGGTATGGGTTGTAGTCCTTTAGAAGAAGTTGCTTGAGCTTCCCATACTTAACGCATCTTAGGTAAAAGGGGACACTCATGATTATAATGGCCATATATGCCACAACAAGCACATTGTTTGTTCATACAAAGAGCCTTTTGCTTCTTAGGTTGTCTGCCTTGTTGCTGGGTTGCAGATTAGGGTAGTTTCCCTAAGGTGCATTAGTTGGTGGACCCTGGCTATCTCGATTACATTGATATTGTTGGTTTCGGTTACCTTTCCCCTTGTTCCTTTTCTAGGGGTTGGGAGGATTGGTTATTCTTTGCTGAGCATACACTTGACCTTGTGGAGGAGGTTGCTACTATGGTAGAGGTGGAGGAGGCATGGGGGGTTGGGGTGCTAGTGTTGGCGAGGCTGGAAAGCTAGGTAGTGCATATAAATAAGAAGGGGATGGGGCAACATTAGGAATATGTTTATATGGATGGGGATATGCATATGATGTGATGGAACCTAGATAAGAGTTGCCATGTGGAAGATTGGGGCAGAGATGGGTGTAAGAGGAACTGATCCCTCCCTGGGGTTGACCATAAATCATTAGAGATGGATCATATGGTTGAAGTTGAGGATGTGATTTGGATCCAACGATACCATCAGTGGCATGAGATTCCCCTGGTGCATTAGCAACATTAGGCCGAGGCAGATCGGGAATGATAGTATAAACATAACCTAACTGGGAGTAGATCAGATCAAATTTCAAGGCTACTTGGAGCACATCTTCCTCAAATTTAGGGAAGTGGGAAGCGACATCTTTAGAAATGGGGGCTAAAATCAATATAAGTAACCAATCCATATAGACACGGTCTTCAAACTTAGAAGCTCTACATATGCTCCTCCTTCTATGCCATTCCTAAAGATGGTCGGATAGGGAGTGGCATAAGTTTGACGGAAAGAAGTCAATAGTTCGATACCAGTGTCATAACGGAGAGGTAACTAAAAATAGGCTAGAAAATCTTTGGCAATAGTTACAAAAGTGGAATGACTGCTTATGGGTTTATCAACATACCACTTAGCAGCAGCTCTAGTAAGAGTGTGTTGGAAAAGACGAATACAGATGGAGTCTTCAGTGATCAAATTTGATGAACACCACATATGGAATGAGTGAACATGATTTGTGGGATTTTATCAAGGATTACCTTCAAACTTGGGGATTTCGGAAAGAAGCTTGGTAGGCATAGCTGGCCAATTGGGGTTGTGGAGAAGAGGATTGTTGATGAGCTGGTTGAAATCAGGGAGACTCAAACTAGCCATAAAAGGAGGAAATAGAAGAGGAGTGACCATACCGGTGGAGGTTCTTCTTTTCCCACACCCAATTTGGTGCTTGACATGGTGATGGTACAGGGTTGAGAAGAGATGGAATCAAAAGAAGAACTAGAAGAATCATTAGAACCAGAGTCATAATGACGACTCGATGGAGGACTAGGAGGATGGACTCTAACTCAATGGGGAGGAGTAATATGTTCGAATGGAAAATGAGGGTGAAGGCCTCGAATTATCCATGACAAATTCCTAAGGGGCACAATGATGTCAAGAAAATGATGACCTTAAGGACTAAACAATGATGATCGAAAAAAATATAGCAACAAAGAGCAAGAAAACATCTAGTATAGTGGTGCCAAGTGAAAATAACTATATTAACGATGCTACTCTAATACAATAAAGCCTGTCCTATCAAAGAAAAAGACCTCTATCCTATAGGTGGTCTAAATCCTCAAAAAATCCTAAATCTATTTTTTCAGATGGCCTTCCAAAGAACTTCTTACTTGATGGATTCTGATCCCCAAAAATAGAGTTCTCCATAGAAAGGTAGGGTAGAGAACAAACTGCTACACATAGCCAACCCTATACGGTGTTCTCCTAAGATTGGTCACCATGGTTACCTTCGTCCCACGAGAGTGGTCAGGTCTTGAGCTTCTTGGTGATAAGCCACCGCACGGGATTCCCTTCCATGGGTTGGATAGCCTTGAGGAGAACCGCTTGCATGATGATCTAGCCTAACCTCCTCATAATCGAGTTTCTAATGCACTCTAACTTTGGATCGTGGGATGGTGAATGATTTTAAGCTCCCTAATATGTCAACTTCTATGTCTCAATGTAAGTGATCAATGAGTGTTATTGGAAGCCTATCCAACTGATCTTACATCTAAAATACATATATTGTTTAGCCTTAATTCCCAAGTGGGTTTAATCTATGTATGTTAAATTATTAACATATATTGTTTCAAGTATTACCTTGGCAGTGTTAACCAAGCTCACGTTCACCTAGAGCGTGAGTGTGTGAAAATGATGTGTCAAGTGGATGAGTTAATTAAGCATGTTTATAATGCCATGTGCTGCTGAAAATAAAGTGTTGAAATACTGTGAATAATGTTGAAAAGGACAAAAAAATAAATAGCCAATCAAGCACACGAAACACCACCCAAAAAGGTTATCAAGCATTTAAGCAAGAGAAGACAAACACGCTACTCAAAGACAAATACAATTCCTAAAATACATAATGTCAAAGGGACTGAGATTTAGAGGCACTAATATTTTGTAAATGGTGTAGACACACATCAAATATCAGAGGTGAAAAACGTTGTAAAGGATAAGTATGAAGCTACAAAACCTAGGACATTAAAGGGGATCCTAAGGGGGAAAGGTAAAACCCAAAATCTAAAGGGAGAGAAGATGAAATAAACCTATCCAAAAGTTTTGTAAAGTAATGGATCTGACTTTGAAAATCAGTGGCTAAAAGTACTGAATTCATAGACTCCTCACCCAACCAATCTTTTCCTGAAAAGGTGGAGGTGTACTCTAAACCCTAGGGGGTTTTCCATCTTGAAAGAGAAAAACTAAGAGAATATAAGCCTAGGGGAGACTGAAACAGAGATAAGGAACCCTTCCCATTTTACACACAACACTCTCGGCAAGTTTGAAAATATTTTGAAAAATTCTCGAGAAAAATACCAAACGTAGGTATTGACTTGGAAATAGTGAAAACATAGATAATGGGTCAAAAGATGCACTCTTGAACACAAATATGGGGCTGAAAAGTTTATTTTTCTCCCGAGACTCTCGGTTGGCAGATCTCGCAAGGTTTTTGTCATCTCGGCTGGTACCTGTGACCTACGAAAAGAACTAGGAAACCACCATAATCTGAAAATTTGACCAAAAAAGAAATAAAACTATAAATAAAGTTTGAGAGGCTAAAAATAGTTGTATAAAACCCTGAAATTCATTGAAACTTTAGTCATTGAGGAACTAAATTACTACACTAGTGGAGTCACCAATTGTTTGACAACAATGTAGTTAAAGTCTCTAGCGGAGTTGCCATTTGTTAGTGTGAAATTTCTTGGAATGTGTACCAAAAAAATCTCACTTAAGTCGTCGGTGATAAGTGACCCTAACAGCAATTCGTGGCTGCTTACGGTTCAGATCTACAATAATCAAATGAGAAAAACCTGCAACAAAAAGACATATGCAATCCAAAACAGAAAACAACCATATATATCCAATGTAATAACCTAATATGGAAAGAATTTTAAATGAATAATAATCTGTATTGATAACATTTGTTGCAGGAGATCTACAAAAAGGGTCTGCAAATCCCCCTCCATGGGTCGGGTCCTTTGATGCCCTTGATGCTTCAGTAATTGATTCTCTCTCTCAATATGTAAAAAACCGAAAACAATGTGTACAACTCAAGTGGAAGCTCAAATGAAAGAATATGATAGTGGTGATGATGATAATGATCATGGTGAAGAATGAATGGAAAGCTTTCTTATTTATAAGAAAGTACTGGGTTGATCTTGAAAATGGAAAATAATAAAATAATATTGACAAAATAAGATCTAAATGTTAGGAATTACTTTATTACATTTTTTGGAGAGGGAAAAGATATTCAAAATGGTCAAATATCTTTATTTAGAAATAATTAACAAATAAAATGATTTATTAATTATTTTGCAAGGATTAAGAATCATGTGAAATTGAAATAATTATTAAATAGTGATTTAACAATTATTAAGGAATAATAAATAAATAGTGATTTATTTAATTATTCCTAGGTGATTTAGTAAAATGTGACAAGGAATAATTATCAAATAATGATCTAATAATTATTCCTAGAGAAAATTAAATAGAAAATGATTATTCAATTATTCTCATGGGGTTTTTTAGTTTTAATCAGAAATAATTTAATAAAAATGGTTTACTAAATTATTTCCCATAGTGAAAGTGAATTTACTATGGTAAAATTAATCCTCCATGATGTATTTCGATCCGCCTCATTAGAAATGGCTAGGTGATCATTTTTTGGTGATAACAACTATGTATTTTATTTCAAATATTTCATAATAAAAAATTAAGCGTGAAACAATATAATACCATGATTTTAGTCATGTGGGATGAAAAAGTGTAAGAAAGTTAGTAAGGGATTGCAAGTTGTAGCTAAGCATGTGTAAGACTAAGTTTTATCTATATGCCATGGTCATATGATCTTATCATATTGTCATAGCAATGGAATGGTTAGAGAAACATGAGACAATTTTCTACTATAAGGATAAAGTGTTGCATTTCACTAATGAGGTTGGTTATAGGAAATACTTAGTAGATTAGAATAGAGGAATTTCTAGAAAATCCTTAGATTACAAAAGAAAATGTTTCAAAGGATTTGGATGAGTATCCAATTCTAGATTAATTCAAGAATGTATTTCTGAAGGAGTTACCTAGGATACCTCCTAAGTGGCATATATATTTTACTATCAAACTTAAGCATAGAACACAACCAATTTCTATAACTCATCATTTGTCAATTCTCAAACTAAAGGAATTACAAATTCAGTTGAAGGAGTTGTTGGATTTGGGGTTCATACGACCTAGCGTGTCAGCGTGGAGAGTGTCAATGATTTTTATTAAAATTAATGATGGATATTGGAGCTTATAAATTAATTATCATCAATTAAACAAGGTGATGATAAATATTATATATCATCTACCAAATATATATGATTCATTTGGTCAAATGAAGGGAGTGACTATGTTCTCTAAGATATATATGATATCTGGTTATCGCCAACTAAGAATTAAATAAGAGGATGTCCCAAAGGAAATATTTAAAATGATATTTAGACATTACAAATCAATTATAATACATGTTGGATTAACTGATTTCCTAGGCATTTTCATGAGCCTGATGAATGAAGTAATTTGAGAATATGTACACAAGTTTGTACACGTCCTTATCAATAATATGTTGATTTATTCACAAACTTTGTTGCAGCATAATGAACATTTGGTCTAAGTTTTTGTAGTGCATTTTTACTAGTCCAACATTCATTATTGAGGATCCATCATCTTTGTACAAGGAATTGAAATGGAGCATGCAAAGGTTGATGCCCTTATGGATTTCCCAATACAAATCAATGTTCATGAAATACATATTTTTATGGGAATGGTTGAACATCATCACAATTTCTTTAGGAATTCTCAAAGATAGAAAAACCATTATTTAACTTAGAAAGAAGAATAAGAAGTTTGTTTGGATGGATAAGTGTGAAGAAGCTTTGAAGAAACTAAAGGAATTGTTATAATAGTTGCACTAGTTTTGGACGTACCTGACATGGAGCAAGACTTTTTTGTATATATCGCCACATCAAAGGAAGGTTAAGGATGTGTATTAATACAAGAAGAAAGAGTGATTGTCTATTTGTCAAGGGAGCTCTAACAACATGAGGAGAATTATGTAATGCATGATCTAGAAATGGAAGTTATTATTCATGCATTAAATATTTGGACATATTACTTGATTGGAAGAAAATTCGAATTGAAAATATATTATCATGGGTTGTAACACATTTTCATGCAAGAAAATTTAAATGCAAGAAAAGTATGTTGGTTAGAGTGAATTAGTGTGTTAGGCCCCTATACTACTAGTGCAACCCCTTATTGTTATTAGTATAACCCACTTATTATATTGATGTACCCATGTAGTGCCCATATTGTTACTATTGTGCCCCATAGAAGCCCACTATTGTTATTATTGTGCCCTTACATTATTATTGTTATGTCGGCTCTGATTATGTTATAACCCCTTAGACTCCTATATATAGAAAGGAGGTCTTTTCATTTGTATCATCAAAGAATTGTTCATTTATGTAATGTAAAGGAGGTTGCCCCCTCGAAGAGGCTGAATTCTAAGGCGTTGATCTATCTTTTCTATCTTTTCTTGAGCTGGTTTCATAACATAGTGAATGTGACTTTGATATTCACATACATAATGGGTGCAATAAATAAAGTGGCAGATTCCTTAAGTCATAGACCACATACATTTTAATTGACCCCTTTGAAGACGAATTTAAGAGAAAGATTTCCTTGGATTGTAATTTGATGATGAATTCTACAAAGAGGTTAAATTGGAATTAGAGGAAAACAAAATGAGAATCCTAAAGTATGAATCATATACATTGGAAAGTGATGGTATACAACAATTTCATGGAAGTATTTATGTACCACCAAATGAAAAAATACATTAATTGATTCTTACTGAGGCTCATTGGGTTGTATACATGGCACATCTTGATGTCAAAAATATGAGTGCATACATGAAGCCACTATTATTTTAGAGAGGAATTAATAATGACATCATAAATTTCATGGAAAGGTGTTTGGAGTGTCAACAAGTGAAAGTAGAACATAGACATTTGGAAGGGCTATTAAAACCTCACACAATGCCAGAGTCAAAGTGGGAATTCCTTTTGATGAATTTTATTCTAGGACTATTAATGACAAAAACATGACTTCATATGTGTAAAATAATATCCACCAAAGTTCCATCAAAATGGAACCTTTCAATTTTTTATATGGGAGGCCTTGTAGGATGCCTCTGAGTTGGGACAAACTCAAGGTAGGGTTTTGATACAACCTAAGGGAATACATGAAATGGATGAATATATGACTACCATTAAGGCAAGGTTAAAGGAATGTCAAGACAGACAAAAGAGTTGCGGTAAAAAACATCAGATTTATTGGAGTTATGATGATCCATAAATTTCTATCAATATTCCACTAGACAATTTCTCACAATAGATACGATAAATTTATACTAAAAATATGAAATCTATACTGTGAGGATTATATTTATTATACTTTTGGATTTATTAAGTTACTATTTTTATGAATATACTATAAAAAATGAATAAAGTAGATAATAGATAAAATTAAAATCACTCACAAACATAATAACACAAGATATGACTTGGGAAACCCCTTTGGTAGGAAAAATAGCTAGAAGTTGAAGTTGTTATGCTCACTCTTTCTCTAAATGGAAATGGATGCAAGTATAAAGAAGCGAGAATTGTGGCATGTGAAATGCTATAGTGAAAAACCAATATTTGTTTCCTTTCTCTCTATCCACTCTCAACTACTCTACTCATCTATGGAATAAAATGCACTCAAATAGAATGGAACCTGTTTTCCTCCTAGTGTCCCAATTATAACACATCCCAATAGCCTACTAGTGGTTAATTTTGACTTATTTAACTCTTAACTAGAGTTACAATTTATTCATCATGATCACATGGATAAACCCTTTTCAATGAATAATGGGATTTGATATGGCATCATTTTTAATTGTCGTGGTCAAAATAGGAAGGTCAACTTCGAGGAGGCATATATTTTGCATATAAACTCTGATTGATGTGATTCTTACACCTTTGGGAAGATATATTTATGTAGAATAATGATAGGTTTTGCAACATTGAAGTGGAAAATTTTTACCCCAAAAAATTGTTATTTTATGCCACAAAATTATTCAGAAATGTTTCATACCCCAATTTTCCAAACTAGAACCTATTGGTAAAAATTTTCATGTGAGATTATTCCTCCACTTTTTCCAATCCGAGAGAATCAATATGGATTAAAAATAATATAATGATCAATATGGATCATACCTCCCTATTTTGGGAGGCATTTGGTCCCCAAAATCTTCTACTAAATTAGGTGAAGAAATTTTCCCTCCCGCTTCTCCCAGGTGAACCATTTAGCCTTTCCCAGATGCTTTCCTTTCAACCCAATATGCCACGGATCAAGCTATCCATATATTGTAGATCTAGACCTATTCTACAAAATTTAATCCTATATCAACTCTTCTTAGGCATCTGGTGCTAAATCCTTCACAAAATGTATGACTTGCTCCTCTTCCTAATCTAGCATGGAAGGCTCATAGAGTTTCAAATTCTCTACATTCACCACTGGTTAAATGCACATGTATGGGGTAAGATGGCGTATATAGGTGTTATCTCCCACTTTTCCCAATATATCAAAGGGACCATATCATAGAGCCTTTATTTTCTTACCAGGACCATGTAGCCTCTCCTTGTTCACTTATAACCATACGATGTCTCCCACCTTAAATGACTTCTCTATTTTGTGTTGATCATGATTAGACTTGTATTTTTCCTGTGACTTTTGCAGTGTCTCCTATAATTATAAATGGATTTGACTAAACTTCCCAACATTCTTTTCTTCCCTTAAGGAATACCCAACCATAAGATCCTCCCTCACTCCTCCATGTTGTCCATATGCAATATGCAGAGGTGAAGGTGGAAAATATCCAAAACAAGTTTCAACTAGGGACTTTATGAGTGTTAACTAAAGAGTTTTGTCTATATACTAGATTCTTTTCCTAAGTATTCAAATGCTAATTTTAACACCTCAAATTATCTACCAAAGTCCTATTGAACGCTTTTGTTTTCCCATATGTATATGTATGGAATGTTGCAGACCCCTTTAACTTCATTTTCATGTCCTCCCATAATGTAGTCCAAAATGCACTAAGAGATATTGTGTCCTTATCTGATATAATGCTCTTTGGTATCCCAAAGTGCACCCAGACTTATCTAAAGAACAAGTTTGTTACTTCTTTCCCATTAATGGTCTTTTAGGGCATTAAAAGACATGTCTTGATGAACTTGTCAACTACCAAAAATAGGTAGTCATGTCCCCTCTCATTTGTTGGGAAACCTCCCATAAATTCAACGGAAATTCTCTCCCAAGGATGAGTGGGTATAGACAAAGGATGATATAGAACCTATTCCTATTACTAGGCTTGTTGTACAACAAAACATGCATCCTCTTATGAACCTAGCTACCTCTTCTCACATCCTAGGCTAATACTCATAACTTTGCAAGTTTTCCATTATCTTCCCTGCACCAAAGTGCACTTCATATTTGGAGGTGTGAGTCTTTCTAATTAGTTGCAGTCGCTTATAGTTAGGAACACATAACTTATCTAACATGTTGTCACCCTAGAGACAGTTCATTACTGCAAATGAACGAGTGCCTAAGACATCTACAAGATTAATGAATATTTTAAATACATGGTTGGAGAGAGAAATACCATGAAAACTCCAATGAACAACCTAATTCAAAACCCTAGCATCCTAGCATTCAAAAACAAGTTGGAAAAAACTCATGAGAATTGAAGAGCTTTAATTAGTAAGTGGCTAGAATAAATATGAAAAGGGACATAGTTCATTAGTTCAAGCAATCAAGAATCTAAACTTAAACTCTACTGAAAGAATGATGAAAATACAAGAGATATGAATGAATTTCCGGCATGGTGGAGCACCCATTAAGAATTTTTAAATCATAAATATGAGTACCATTTCAAGGTAAATTCATAATCAAAACTTAAAAGTATTTGGTTCTACATTACACTTGTACCAGGAAAAGAAAACATTAAGGAGTGATAAAAACATGAGAGGAAACACAATTCTACAATTTATCCCAAGAAATAGAATTAAAATTGGCTTCTATTATTTCATTTTTCAATAGATTTGTCGTTACATGTCTCTTCAGAATTCTCCACCTATAAACCCTAACAAAATATATTTTACAGATTTTTATCTCTACTTTCAAGCTAATTGTTCTGTGATCAGTTACGAAACTACTTCTTGAAACAATTGTAAAATTGTTTCCATCGCCCTTTTTCCCTTTTTTAATTACAATACATTTTTGTTAAAATAAGTTCTCGTAACTCAAACATAAAATATCAAAAAGTTTTAATATTATATATGTATACATATATAATATCAAAATTACGCTTACAAGACTTTACAATGTTGTTTAATATATTAGACTTTTTAATTAGAGCCACAACAAATAAAATTTGAATGTAAATGATGGATGTGGACCCCTGGCTAGATGAGGTGGAGGCACGTTAGCTTCGGAAGCATTTGAAGGTTGTTCAGGTCCTGGGCTTTGTCATGCATACATCAGCAAAAACCACAAGTGGTTTTATAAAACCAGATACTGCCTTGCGACACCCCCAATAGTGGTTTTGTGAAACGTAAGGGGGAGGTGTCACAATAAATATGAGTCATTGATTTCCCGATTGGGGGAATTAAAATTACACTTTGTGACACCCTCTTACCATTTAAATTTTTATTTCTTAGCCCTATCGCAATTTGTTGATCTCGAGAAGGAATATTATAGGTTGTCGATCACTTTGAGCCTGCAAGGATTATAACCCTATTATTCTCGCTAATGTTATACATGTTCCTCATTTATTCCACTGTTATTATTTCCAAAGTGATGGTACTCAACATGAGCAATGCCATTTCTCTTTTCAATGCATCAACAATTCTATTTGAATTAGATCTATGCTTTAGTGTAAATGAGTATAGCTCTGTAGTAATTCAACCCATTTCATATGCTACTGATTTGACTACACTTGGCTATTTTTGTATTGCAATGACTGATGATTAGTGTATAAAGAAAATTCCATGCACAAAAATTAGTGCCTCCATTTCCTCGATACATCCTCCATAACATCACATCGAGTCATGATATTTTGCGAGTGAAATTTTCCCAAGCACTGCTCGGAGACAGTGATATGATATCCCTTCTATGTAATTGCATTTGTGGTCGGGTGCATTTCATGTAAGTGAAAAATGTTTACCTCAAGTTTTGCATTTAGTTTCGAATATTTCCTTAAATTACTCTTCAGCCTTCGAGGCAAGTTAGTATTCCTACATGACAGATTGAATTTTGACCATACTAAGCTCACCTTGCATAACATATTGGAGATCATTGATATACCTAGCAAAAACTTCATAACTTCACCTCCTCTTCATATGATGGACAACCAATATAATTATATGGTGTCTTCTCTCACTCTCATCTTCTATCATAGGATTCATAGTGTTCTAAACAATTCAGAGAGTATTCCACATGTAAGAACTTATCCTTATCTAGAAATTAGTCTTCTTTTGAAGTCCTAGTCTTTCTTTTCCTACACAGTTGCAAATTTCCTACCATGAGAATGCATGACCTATTAACATGGTACATGCAAGCATTTCTCTCTTGAGGTCTTTGATTTTATATGATTTGAGGAACTTCTCCGTTTCCATAATTCCATCAATTAAATTTTTGGATTAAAGGTCCCTGAGTAGGTATTGGTTTCCATATTTGGTTTACCTCAAGTTGTTAAGGCTTTTATGAATCTCCTCTATAGTCTAGGCTTCTTCAACGTGTTGTGAATCTTATGTAACCCTTGTGAATCTTATGACCCATTCATTGTCACTCACATCAAGAGATCTGTTGCAGTGTATTTTTTTGTGGGTTGCTTCCATGGCATCCATTGTAGCATACTTAGCCATTTACCACTTGATAATTTTATTATTAGTGCATGCTCAATCGCATATTGGGATACCTACTCCTTATTGTATGAACAAAACGTGGATTGCGGGCTCCTTATAAGTTCTTTCAGTCACCTTTTCTTCTATAGTAGACACTATATAAAGTGGAAAAGCTTGAACTTCTTCCTTTTGTCGAATTATATGCGCATGCAGAAGTCAAATCTCAAGTTGCGGAAAGCAAATCACAACTGGAAAAGGCTTAAAAAATACAGTAATTTACTCACAACAAAATATAGTAAAATCTTGGAGCAACACAATAAGACTTTAGATGATATTTCTAAAGCGTGAAAATGAATTCATATGAGACTGTGACTCATTCACCATGTAAATAAACATTCTTACCGCGATTTACACTTCACCAGGGGTTGCGACATAACACACAGTAAAACCCAATAATTGTTGTTTTCACACACCCACCAAAATTTTCTCCACGATTTTCTCTTCACCTCTTATACTTACACCCTCGATTGAAATTAAAAGGCATTTACACATGTATATTCAAAATACATTTCAACACATAAATTTATGACTAAGTCAAAACATTAAGAGACAGGATGGGCGATGTATATGGTAAGATATTTTCTGAACTAGCAGAGGTTGCACACTGAAAGTAATGGTTGCAGAGTGAATGATTTCCCATAAATATTTACCAACCATTCATTAAGTGCTTTAACTATATGATGGGTTGTGGAGTGGTCAGTTTGTACTTGTGCTCAGAACTTCAGTGCTTCAACCTGCAAACAAAATCACAACCTGTAGTTGAGGTGTACCACACATATGGTTGTTGCCAGTCTAATTAACTGTGGTAGTTGAGATTAATATTTCCAGCACTCCCCTTTAATCACAACTTCTTCCATTGGAAATTCCCAAACAATCTTTGAGATAAACAAAATTTTCACGTACTAATGGCTTTATGAAAATATTAGCAAATTGTTCTTGTGACCTACAGTGCTACAACATAATTTCATCATTGTTAATCAACTCTCTAATAAAATTATATTTAGCATCAATATGTTTGGTCATCTTGTGAAAAACAGAGTTCTTTGATAGTGCAATTGCGGAAGTGTTGTCGTAGAAAATAATTGTTGTTCCCTCTTGGTTGTGGTAAAGATCCCTCAACATCCTTCTCATTTAAACTACCTAGGATGTTGTTGTTGTTGCGGACACATATTCAGCTTCTATTTTTTACAATGACACTATCGGTTGCTTCTTAGAGGCCCATGAAATGGCTGCAGAATCCAAATGAAAAACATATCCTGATGTGCTCTTTTTGTCATCTACACTTCTACCCAATCACTATCAGTGTAACCAACCAGCCTGAAATCATTTGTTGCAGTATACAAAATACCATATTCCTTTATCCCATTGACATACCTTATAATTTTTTTGGCTTCTTCCCAAGGTGTTTCCTTGGGTGTCTCTATGAACCTCGACACCAGGCTTATTACATACATTATATCAGGCCTAGTGGCGGTCAAATACATCAAGTTGCCCACTATACCTTTGTATAATGTCAGATTGACATTGTTGCTGCAATCTTCTTTGCTCAACTTCAACCCCATGACAGTTGTAGTTTGTGCGACCTTTATATTCTACATATTAAACCTCTCCAAAATGTCTGCTACATAGTTTTTCTTGAGAAATAAAAATGCAATTTTCTATTTGCTTCACTTCTATGCCCAAAAAGTATCTTAACAACCCCAAGTCAGTCATTTCAAACTCACTTTTCATGACTTCTTCAAAATCAACGATGAGAAAATCATCACTACCTGTAAATATCAAATCATCTACATATAAACAAAAATAATAGGGTTACCATCACTCTCTTTGATGTAGAGAGTAGGTTCACCATCACATTTGTCAAAGCCAGTATCCAACAAGTAAGCATTTATCCTGCTATACCATGCACACGGTGCTTACTTCAGCCCATAAAAAGCTTTCCTCAACCTATGCACCTTGTCTTCTTGGCCTTCTAGCTCATAACTGGGTGGTTATGCAACATACACTTCCCCTTTCAGAACTCCATTCAAGAACGTTGATTTTATGTCCATTTGATACACTTTCCATTTATGTTGTGCGACAATCGACACAACTGTACCATTGCCTCCATCCTCGCAACTGGCGCAAATGTCTCCACATAATCTCTTCCATGTTGTTGCTTGTATCCTTTGATAATTAGCCTCACTTTATGCCTTTCAATCTTCCCCTCAACATTTCTCTTGGTCTTATAGACCCACTTCACTCCAATGACTTCTTTTCCTTACGGAAGGTTCACTAACTCCCATGTGTCATTCCTTTCTATTGCTTGTATTTGTTCCTCCATTTCCGCAAACCATTTTTCTTCTTTGACAACATCTTCAAAATGGATTGGGTCATCTACATGAAAAAATAATGCAAATAAGGAATTCAGACCAGCGCTACTATCAACTTCATCTTGCTCATAAATTTCATTTAAATTTCCGAACTTTGGTCTTCTTATGCTTGCAGAAGATGGGCTTGACATGTCACTTGGTGTTGCGCTTTGTGGCATGCTTGGAGAAGCACTTGTTTGACTACGCAATGTTGTCATAGTATTTGTTGATAGTTTTACCTTTTGTCTGCTTTGTTGTGCTTGAATAGGAGTAGAGGGAGTCACTGTTGAGGAATTACATGTTGTTGTCAATTCCTCTTTGTCTTCATGTGGTATACATATTTTCACATTGATTTTATTCTCTAAACTTCCATCCCATGCTTCCTCTTCTATGAACTGCACACCTCTCCTAATTATGATCTTCTTGGTTGATGGATTGTAAATCTTGTATGCCTTGCATTGATCACTATATCCAAAAAATATGCATTTCTCCCCCTTGTTGTCCAGCTTCTTCCTCAACTCATCTAGGACATGTGAATACGCCACACATCCAAACACTCTCATGTGAGTGACACAATGCTTTCTTCCACTCCATGCATCTTTAGGAAATACATTCATGACACTTTTTGTTGGACACCTACTCATTATATATGTTGCAAAAGTGACAGCTTCAGCCCAATAATCATTTGGCAAATGCTTTACCTTCAACATACTCCTTGCCATTTCCATAATAGTCCTATTCTTCCTTTCCATGACACCATTTTATTGAGGTGTATACCTTGTTGTAAATTTCTTGTGAATTCCATGGTCCCTGCAAAATCGAAGGAATTAATTTGAGATGAATTCACCACCTCTGTCAGTACTAAAGACTCTTATATAGTGTCCACATTGCTTTTCAACAATAGCCTTGTATTGGCGGAAGCGCTCAAACACTTCACTTTTTTGTTTTAGGAAGTAGACCAATGTCTTCCTTGTGTATTCATCTATGAAGGTCAAGAAATAGTAGCTGCCACCAATTGATGGTGTCTGCATTGGTCCACACAAATCTGAATGGTCAATCTCTAAAGGTGCCTTTTCCCATTTTGACTTTCCTACTAGAAATGTCTCTCTATGTTGTTTGCCTAAGATGCATCCTTCACATAGGTTGTCCAGATTTTCTATGAGTGGAAATCCTTTCACCATGCCTTTCCTATGGAGCAAATTCAAACCTCCAAATTTGAGATGACCAAATCTAAAATACCATAACCAATTTTCATCTTTGACCTCTGCTTGATAGTTTACTTGCGTGACAGTTGCAACTTTTCTTTCATCCTCTTGTCAATTCATTGACAGTTGTGCTTGTGCACCTTATTCTTTAAAATATGATCTTATATTTAGGGGAAACATTCTATTGCTTATCATATGAACCTTTGTAATCAACTGTCTACTTGGATGCTTATCCAAAATTGCGCACTCATCATTTTTGAAAAATACATTGCAGCCCTTTTGCATGAGTTGTCCAATGCTTATGAGGTTATGCTTCAGACTAGGGACAAAATAAACATCTAACATGTATTTCTTCTCCCCCTTCTTTGTTAGAATATTGACTCTACCTTTTCCCATGATAAAGACTTTTCTATCAGTACCTAATGTGACTTCAGATTTCACACCTTCATCTAGATTGGAAAATATTTCTATGTTCCCTGTCATGTGGTTGCTACACCCTGAATCTAGAAACCATAAATCACATTGTTTTCTTTTGCTACATTAGAAGCTAAAAACATGCTATCATGGTTCTAATTTTTCTTTGTGAAATTTACACTTGGTTTGTTACTTATGTCATATTTCTTCTTTCTACATTCATTTGCATAGTGACAATACTTCTTATAGTAATGACATTAGACTTGAGATTTATCATACCTCTGACCTTCTGCTTGCTTTTTGGTTGTGCCTTGACTTGGATTTTGATTTCTACCCCTTCCACTTGAGCTTGAATGGCTGCCTCTTCCAACTCTGTGTGTGTTTATTCCTCTTCCTCTAGCATATGATCTTCCTCTACCTTGACCTTGACCAAATGAAACTTGTGTCTTGAAGGCATGCTCCAATGACGAGCTTGTTACTCTATTTAGTCTATGTTCATGAGAAATTAGTGATGCATGAAGCTCATCCACTAAAAACTGTGAGAAATTCTTTGTCTCTTCTATAGCCATAATAATGTAATCAAACCTTGCTGGCAGGCTTCTCAAAACATTCTCAACTATTCTCCTTTCCTCAAGTGTCTCACCATGAGACCTGATTTGAGTAGCCATTCCAATTACATGTGTAAAAAATGAGTCTACATTCTTAGATGACTTCATATATATTGTCTCAAAATATCTCCTTAGAATTTGTAGCTTTGTCGTCTTGACTTTCGCCATGCTCTGGTAGGCTATCTGGAGGGTGTCCCACACCTGCTTGGACTTTTTTGTTGTTGCAATCCTTGGGAAAATAATTTCATGAACTACTTGAAAGATGTAGAAGAGGTATTTTTCATCCTTCTTCCTACTATCCCTCAACAAATTCCTTTTTGGTTGTGTCAAGGCATTGTATGTTGCTGCATCTACTGGTTCTTGAAAACCATTCTCCACCAAATCCCAAATGTCATGAGAAGAAAACAAAGCCTTCATTGTTATATCCCAGTAGTCATAATTTTTTCCATTAAACTGAGGTATCTGAGGATTAGTCAAGCTTGTTCTTGATGCTATGGTATTTGAGGATTAGTCAATCTTGTGCTTGATGTTGCCATTTCTCACTGTCAAAAAGACAATTCTCATTGCTGGCAAATACACCCCAAAAACAATCTTCCCTCAAAACAATTCTTTAAACTTCTAGTAAAAAAACTTGTTTTTACACTAACAAAGTTTAACCCACTCCAATACCATGCTAAATTTTCTTATACGGGGTAGAGGAGAGGAGTCTACTTCACAAATTAGTTTCATAAGTCAAATCTCCGGCTGCGGCAAGCAAATCACAACTCGACAGAGGCTTAAAAAAAATAGTACTTTACTCACGGCAAAACAGAGTAAATATTGGAGAAACACGATAAGACTTTAGATTATATTTCTATTGCATGAAAATACATTCATATGAGACTGCGGCTCATTCACCATGTAAATTAACATTCTTACAGTGATTTACACTTCACGAGGGTTGCAGAGTAACACACAGTAAAATCGGTAACTATTGTTTTCAAGCACCCACCAAAATTTTCTCCATGATTTTATCTTCACCTCTCAGACCTAAACCCTTAACTAAAACTAAAAGACATTTACAAATGTATATTCAAAATACATTTCAACACATAAACTTATGACTAAGTCAAAACATTAAGACACAGGGTGGGCGATTGTACATGGTAAGATATTTTGTTAACTTGCAGAGGTTGGTTGCGGAGTGAATGCTTTCCCATACATATTTACCAACCCTTCATTAAGTGCTTTAACTATATGATGTGTTGCAAAGTGGTCAGTTTGTACTTCTTCTCAAAACTTTAGTCCTTCAGCCTGCAAACAAAATCACAACTTTCAGTTGAGGTGTGCCACATGTATGGTTGTTGCCAGTCTAATTAACTGCGGTAGTTGAGATTAATATTTCCAACAATTTGACTTGTAAATCGACTTGTGCATTCTAGTTGCTATCATACAAAATAACCACAACTCTTCAAATGTTTCACTGCAACTACCCTCCACTTTTGATGAACTTCCAAGTCGAAGAGGTTTCAATGAATTATGAACTTGGCATAAAATCGTGTCTTCCAGTATCAATATTATTTCCTTTTTGATAGTCTATCAAAACTTAGTCTGTCATATGTGAGTAACATTATGTATCAGAAAGAATTTTCCAATATCATTTTTCTGGCAATTTCGAGAACAAATTTCATTGATATAAGATTATTGTAGGGAACATTCTACATAGAATCTCAAGAATTATAATTGCACCAAAACTATTAGTTTTTAATATAAATAAAATTACCTTTACATCGTCTGGCATAAATATAAATACCATTTTGACTGTGCGGTCATAGAGGCTTCCTCCAGTGGAGAATAAAGCTTGCAATGTAATTTGATGATTATGTTACATGAACTCTTACACAAACTCGTACACGAACCTTTAGTCAGATCCAATGAAAAACATGTGAAAAATGAGCTCTTTGATGACCTCTTGCCTATGTGAGAAAAACTACACTCCAAGATCCTAAGTGAACCTCTGGTGAATCTCAAATGAACCTCACACAGTCATAAATTATAACACAATATAATTTATGAACCTCTTCTTTTATTAATTTGAAGCAGATCATTACAATCAGAGAGTCTCAGATCTTATCAGAGATTGGCTGCTAAGGAATTTATCAATTATACTAACTCAAAACAGGTTAAAACTGAAGCCTTCCTTACATTTTGCAGACTCTACCTATAAATTTGAGAACTCAGAAAAGGAAAGACTCAATTTTTCTCCTAATAATGTATGGCCACTTTAGATTCTCACCAAGATTATTAGTCCTGATGCATAGGCTTCTCAGACTTACTATGACTCCACACAAACTAAGAACTTCTCTGTGATGCAAGCAAATCACCTTAGAGACGCAGATGGAGAGTAGGAATGATTCTTGACTCAATGACCCTTTTTTAGACTCTAACTCTCGATGCCTTTCAATACTGACTTCTCCCTTATTTATAAGAAGGTAGGGGAGACAAAGAGCATCCTTGGTGGTACCTTTGATACAGACTCATATCTTTACCATAGATTTGCTAAGATGTAGGTCAAACCTCACAAGTAGTCAGATAAGTGCTCCGAGTCTTAGTAAATCACCGGCTAGATTTTCTAGGATGGGAATTGTGCTTAAAGTGGGTAGTGGGGAATATAAATATCCCCCGATTTACAAAGTGGAAATTTTTTTCGAAATCCCATAACACTGGTTTATTATGTACACATTCAAGATTTTATTGGATTCCCACGATACCGGTCAATCTCATAGTTAGGTGACTAAACATCATAAACTATTTACACAATGGATACCTTTAACATGCAAAACCCACGAGGAACGAATACAATTTCAATGGTTAAGATCCCAAAATGTTTATAATAGGGACTCTTTGTTTGGGATATAAACAAGTGTCCCATGCTTTAGTAAATATCCTTTGTACAATCATGGGTTTCCTTAGGAAAACTTGATGTTTGACCCTTGTCATCACTGCCCATTGATGATGTTTGGTCATGAAATACATGAGGATCTCATTATCTGAATATTTGTCAAGATCAGAAACGAATTTAAAAGGAAGATGAAAACAATCTCTTCCCTCACATTCTTCACATTGCATTTGGTATCTTGATTCGAAATAGATCATGTCCATGGCAATTTTATTGAGGCCAAATATTGCCCACCATTCTTTGAACTAGTATGGGCAGTGAAGGAATTGGGCAACAAACATAGATCCAAATTTGATTAATATATAATAAATTTCCCCTCATTTGTATCTACAGAGGAGATGCCACCATAATTTCTTATATCCAAAGAATTCATGAATGGTACTTGGGAAAATAATCTCTAGGTTATGATGGGGCCACATTAATTTTGTATTAAACAATGGATCTCTGGTTCGGTTTATCACAAAATATTTATGCTAAATGTTTAGTCTGTTGTTTTCTTCTTGCCAAATTTTGGTTAGATCTTTAAAATGAATATTTAATGCTTCTTGTGTTGTTTTTCCAATCTGTTGGATTAGGTGAATGCCATGTTAGGAATCCATATACTAGATTTGGGATAAATATTCCTTTCTGGGACTAGGTGTTGTAGATCTTTATGAGGTTGGAGATTTGCATCTAGTACTTGGGTGTTTCTGAGTTTTTAGGTGGGCTTCCAAGTATCTCTATATTATTGCCATTTCATGGAGTCTAGGATTTGGCGGAATGTTTCATGATTTTGTTGTATATCCCATTCTGTTACTATAACCATAAGATGCACTTGTTCTTGGAGATTTTCTCTACTAAGAAAATCAGGAATACAATTTAGTGTGCCTTTTATGTGCTCTATATCAAAATCAAAGTTTGAAAATAGAGTCTACCATCTTGCAAACTTTGCTCCTCCTGGTTTTTTTATGTCTTTATTCAGTACTTTTTTCATGGAAAAAGCATCTATTCTTAAGAGAAATCTTGTTTTTACGAGATGTATGTCAAACATGTCAATACAGTTCCAAGTTGCTTTGACATCATTTTCAATTGTGGAGTAGTTTTGTTCAGCAACATTACATATACATAAAGAAAAATTTATTATATGTTCTTCCTTAACTTTAACCTGCTTTATCACACCACCCCATCCATGATCACTGGCATCAGATTCTATAATTTTAGGCAAACTTTCATCAGAGACATATAGAATGGGCAATACTCGGACTTTTCACTGCCATCAGATTCTACAATTTTAGGCAAATTCTCATCAAAGACATATAGAATGGGCAATACTCAAACTTTTTCTTTCATTTTCTTCACAACACTTGTATGAGCTTCAATCCATGGACTGGGATCTTTCTTCAGTCATTGATTTAAAATCTTACTGTCTTGAGGATAGTTTTTGTAGAATTTATAGACAGTTCAAACACCGTAAAAATCTTTGCAACTATCTTATCTTTGATTTCATTAGGAAATTTATTTGCAAATGCAACTGCATGTTGTGGCAGAGTGATTTGTCCATTTTCTATGATATGGCCAAGAAATTTGATCTTTGTTTAGAAGATCTCCATTTTCTCCAGTCCACTATTTTTCACTACTTGTTTAAACCTGTATAGATGTTTAAAATGTTCATCTAAATATTTTGAAAATACTAATATATTGTCTCTGTACACAATTAGCCAATCAAAGTATGGCTTGAATACTTGGTCCATAACTTTCTGAAATTTTGAGGGAGCACATTTCAGACAAAATAGCATGACGTTCCACTCATAATGTCCTGAGGGTACACTAAAAACAATTATAAATCAATCTTCCTCCTTAATTGAAACCTTCCAGAATCCTGACTTCATATTGTATTTTGAAAATATTTTGGCAATTGCAATTGTAGAAATCAAGTTCCCTTTTTGGGGAATTGCATAAGTGTCATCTTCCATAACATTATTGAGTGATTTTTAATTTATTACTGGCCTTGGTACTCCCCCAATTTTCTCAGAATTTTTGTTGACATAAAATCCATAATAGTTGCATGGACTGTTGGATTCTCTAATCAACTTCCAATTTAACAAATCTTGGATTTCTTTCTGGCAGAGCTTTCTATAAGCTTCATTCATTGGGATTTCTCTGTTCTTGCAAGGTTTACCTGCATATTTTGTCTTATATAGGAGATAAACAAAATATTGTTTCCTATGCCAAAAGGCATTAGGTTCTTCAGCAAAACATTATGTTTCTAAGAGTTTCCTTAAATATGCAAGCTTTTTTATCACACTGGGTTGTTTTAATTGATCATCAATCTTGAGATAAGATTTGAATTCTTTGAGTTCCTCTAATTTAGTCTCATATTTATTTAATTCTTTCATTGCTTGGATCATAGTGGAAACTCTAGGCATAGAGACAAAAGGATGTGTGATAGTTTGTAGATATCCTTAATGACTAGGCACAGAAATAAAATATTCATGTCTTTCGCCTTCCAATCGTGCTGAACCATGTGGTTCAACAGCTGCCAAAAAAGGATTACCCAAGATGCAATCTATGGGAATGTTACCTACTGCAAATTTCACATTCATGCAGTATTCTTCAAAGCATATTGTTTCCTTAGGGACTTCATATTGAAGATTAAATCCTTGTGCCCCTAGTCCTATGACTTCCCTTCTTGCTTTTGTCTAATATTTAGCTGGGATTGATTTCTTATTCAAGACATTTATATCTACTCCTATGTCTAATAAAGTTTTTAAGGAAAATACCTCATTTCGGACTTTCACTTGGAGCATGACATGATATTGTTGGTGTTGCACCGCCATGATCTTCATATTTCTCAAGCCTTTGAAATTTGTGTTGGAAATAATACTGAGAGGGGGGGGGTGGTGAATCAATATTAGTCAAATCAATAATATTTTTCTTTTCATACTCAAATTCATAAATGCTACTTCAGTATAGGTAACTCACATGTACATGCAACTGTGTTAAAGGCAACCAGTGTATATCCAGCAAACTTTTGATTCAGTTAATTCATCATATGTTGTTCTCTAATCAGTGCATCAGTACTTCATTAACCATATAAATAATAACCATGTGTAGTAATATCAAAACAAACCATCACACATAAGAAACACACATGAACACCAAGATTTAAGGTGGAAACCCAATGCGGGACAAAAACCACCTGTTGTTGTCTTCTTTTTAATATAAGAAAAACCCGTTTACAATCTTGTACTGGTGCAGACTCATACCAGTACGCAGGCACCAACCTGCAGAAGGCTACAACCTTCTCTCATTCTCCAGATTGTACTGGAAAGGAGCTAAAACCCCCTAGCTCTTGTACTAGCCGTTCTGTTTACTAGTACGTAGGCGCCTGCCTACTGAAGGCTGCAACCTTCACTCGTTTTCCAGCTATTACTGGAAGGGAGCTCCAACCTCCTGGCTCTTTTACTGGCTGATATGTTTACCAGTACATAGGCACCCGGCCTATAAAAGGCTACGACCTTATCTCTTCCTCCTAGGACCACGTTTCATAAATTTCCAAACTGGATACTCCTGGAACGCAATACCATAATCTGAAGGCCACGTTTCATCCAATTTTCATACTGGACCCATCAACAACATTGAAGCTCAAAGTTGATCACCACTACAATACAACCATTGCATTAACCGATCATTGAATACTCACTCATCAATCTCTGAATCACCCACAACTGAAACACAGTCACCAGAACACAGAGCAAAACCCAGAACTCTGCAACAACCACTAGAACCAACTATAAATTCAGATATCATATTTCATAATGTATATGCTACTCTGATGAGCTGAACCAGTGTTTATATGCATTTTCACCAAAGTGAACCCGCATACAGATCTGAAAATACTAACTTAAAAAATTCATAGCTATTTTAGAATTCAGTCATACCCAGATCATAACATTTGCAGAATAAAACATGCGTCAGTATTCAGATCTAGTCTATCCATGATCAAACAACATAATGATAATACATTCCAAGCCTTAAGATCCCGATCCATCATCCATCATCATCCACATAGGTGCATCCTAAGCAAAGCATCACAAACCCATAACCTGCATACTAGATCTCACACTTCATCAGATATTCAATACTTGCGCACATGGCCTAATGATCTTCTCATCCTTTTATAGTTTTAGGCCTTTCTCAATACCATGGATCAAAACCACTTAGGACCAATACCTTGGACCAAATACCTAGGGTCAATACCTTGGACCAAATACCATGGACCAATACCATGGATCAAAATACCATGGACCAAATACCTCGGACTGAAAACTTAGTTTTCCAAGGCATACGCGCTTTTCCTTCTGTGAAAGTGCATGTGTACATATACGTGACTTGTATACAGTGAACCTGCGTGTATATGCAACTTGGTCAAGATGAACCTGCGTATACCTCTCTTTCTTCATTCTTTGTACTTCTTTGACATGCTGCATTGTGATGTTCTATCTAAGTGAGTTGCCATCAAGGACAACACTTGTATCAAAATGCCAAAAATCTCCCCCTTTGGACTTGATGGCAACAACAACACCAAGTCACTCTCCCCCTTTGACATCAAGGGCAAAGGGTGGACCAAGATATTCTCTCCCTTTGATATACATTATGTTGTCCATGCTCCCCCTAAGCACATGCTAAAATCTCTGATTGAGCTCCCCCTTTGTACATGCTAAGATGTACCAATCTGTCCATGCTCGCCCTGAGCACATGTAGAGTCTGCAAAAATATTTTTCAAAAGAATAACATGACTCTACGACTCAACTAAGTGAGTATGACCTTCCTATCACCAATGAATCATACATACAGAAATCTCCCAACTAAGTGGGGAGATACCAAATGTTTATACATGACTGAAATAGAAATTATTACATCATCCTTCCCATGCAAAGTGGGGTTACAAATTAGGTCTTTGCATGACCTTTACATGAAATGATATACATGAATTTTATAAAAAAGACCAACAATCTAAAGAAGACCATGATAGTCATCAGAAACTATCATACACCATATATGATCTGCACCATCAACAATATCTGTCAACAACATCCAGACCAGCAACCTATATATCTCCATCATTAGTTCCCAAAATATCATCAACCTGTGTCAAAGTAATTTTGCATATATCAACTCATCCTCTTGATCTCATCAAGATCAACTTGCTTCGTTTTCTTAGTAGAAAGAGCCTTATCATAACCTTCCATGAATCAACTAAGCATATTTCATATCTCCAAGTAGTGGCACAAAATCATTCACATCATATCATATGTATGTCAAAACACCATAGAAATCATTATCAAGAACTGCATGATATTTCCACAAGAACCTTCATTATATCATCACTAGGGAACATCCCACATCATCAACCATGATAATCAACATATGTGAGTATCAACCTATCATCATAAAGTAAGAAATCATCATCATTGATTAGGTACCAAAGACTTCTAAACATAATGCCAACAATGCTTTATTAGAAGCATATCATGTTCTCCCCCTGAACCTGTTCCACCTATTCACTATCAGATCCGATCATTGCATATGTCAGTAATAAGTATCAAGGCATCATCATCAATCAGATATACATCAAGTTATGAGGATCAAAATCACTTCTAAATAACATCAACATATTGTAATCATCTATCATTATGACAGAAAATATAACTGATAATTGTTTGAAACATATCAAATCAATTTTTCTGAGTCTGTCCCACTGCATTTTCTTCAAAACACCATATACGTGACTGTGCAGCTTCTAAATTGTGTATATACATGACTTGTATTTATGAAAATTGCGTATGAGTTTTAGAACACTGAAGCTTCACACTTTCAGCTCCCCTGAGTCTGTTATGTCTATACACTATGTTATGCCACATCTTCCTGACTGTACTTCCTTGTTTTTCCATATCTTCGAGTGTGATGATGTTTTCTCCTTTTGGTATGGTGGCCAAAATTTTCTTCTGCATTCCTTTGCTATATGTCTAAATTTTTTACATGAATAAAATCTTATATGTTTCATATTCCTGCTTTGGCAGTCAATGGCTTTGTGACCAAACATCTTGCAAGAAAAACAATATCCCTTGAAGTACCTAGAAGTTGATGATCTTTCTATGTGATGGTCCTGAACCATTATCCTTTCGCATCTCACTGCAACATGTCTAAGATTATGACATTTAAAACATTTAACATTATTCATTTGAGGAAATAACCGACTATAAATTCCATAGTTAGGAGTAAAATATTTTCTTTGAAGAAATTCTTTCCTTTGATGGGATTGACCTCTCATCTCCTTGTTGAGAATTTCAGATTTTGCATTAAAGTTCCTTGCCTCACTTTGTGAGCTAGATTCTCCTTCAACAGATTCATGAAAACTAGGACCAGTTTTGATGGTAGGAGACCTTTGACTACTAAGAATATTATCCAAAATCTTAGTACTGTCTTGAAATCATAACAGTTTATCCTTTTCTTCTAATTTACATTTTAAGATATTTACCTCAACCTGATGTTGTTCTTCCTTTTCTAGATATTGCTTCTTCTATATTTCTTTAGTCTTTCTTCCTTCTTCCACTTGTTGCCTTAGTTTGAGAATCTCATTTTCTTATTCTTCATTCTGCTTATTTTCAAGATCTTCTTTTAGAGAGAGGATCTTAGCTACATAGTAACTCTGATCATTTATTTCATTTCTTAATGATATCACTTCATCCTACAACTGCTTCCTTACTTTGTTTCCTTCCTCCAGCTGAGCTTTTAATCTGGTAACTTCTTCTTTGAAGGCACACTCCCTTTTGTTAAATAGATCTTGTTGATCTCTGATTTTATCTGATGCTTCATTAGCTTGTTCATCTTCAATCTGAGGTGATTTAGAATCTGAATCCTTGCTTCCACCTAATGGCCAATTGTCTCTCTTGTTGTCATTGTTCCTTTGAGCTGTGTTCTTCTTCTGAGGTGCTTTATTCTTTAGCTTTTTTCCCATTGTTTCTACAGATCTCCTTCAAGCGATCAAGCTTCTACCAAAGGACCTGCTCTGATACCAATTGTTGGAAATAATACTGTGGGGGGGGGGAATCAATATTAGTCAAATCAATAATAATTTTCTTTCCATACTCAAATTCATATACGCTACTTTGTATAGGTAACTGGTGTGTACACACAACTGTGTTTAAGGCAACCAGTGTATATCTAGCAAACTTTTGATTCAGTTAATTCATCATATGTTGATATTTAATCAGTGCATCAATACTTCAATAACCATATAAATAGTAACCATGTGAAGTAATATTAGAACAATCCATCACACATAGGAAACACACATGATTTAAGGTGGAAACCCAATGCAGGACAAAAACCACCTGCTACTGTCTTCTTTTTAATATAAGAAAAACCTGTTTACAATCTTGTACTGGTGTAGACTCATACCAGTACACAAGCACCCACCTGAAAAAGGCTACAACCTTCTCTCATTCTCCAGCTTCTACTGGCAGGGAGCTACAACCCCCTAGCTCTTGTACTAGCCGTTCTGTTTACTAGTACGTAGGCACCAGCCTACTAAAGGATGCAACCTTCACTCATTTTCCAGCTAATACTGGAAGGGAGCTCCAACCCCCTAGATCTTCTACTCACTGATATGTTTACCAATACGTAGGCGCCGGCCTACAGAAGGCTATGACATTCTCTCTTTCTCTAGGGACCACGTTTCATAAATTTTCAGACTGGATACTCCTGGCACACAACACCATAATCTGAAGGCCACGTTTCATCCAATTTTCATACTGGACTCATCAACAACATTGAATCTCAAAGTAAATCACCACTAAAATACAAGCATTGCATTAACCAATCATTGAATACTCAATCATCAATCTCTAAATCACCCATAACTGAAACGCAGTCACCAGAACACATAGCAGAACCCAAAACTCTGCAACGACCACTAGAACCAACCGCAAATTCAGATATCATATTTCATAATGTATATGCTACTCTGATGAGCTGAACCAGTGTGTATATGCGCTTTTACCAAAGCGAACCCATGTACAGATCTTCAAATGCTGACTTAAAAACTTCACAGCTATTTCAGAATTCAGTCATACCCAGATCATAACATTTGTAGAATAAAAAATGCGTTAGTATTTAGATCTAGTCTATCCATGATCAAACAACATAATGATAATACATTCCAAGCCTTAAGATCCTGATCCATCATCCATCATCATCCACATAGGTGCATCCTAAGCAAAGCATCACAAACCCATAACCTGCATACTGGATCTCACACTTCATCATATATTCAATACTTGCGCACCTATCCTAATGATATTCTCCTCCTTTTATAGTTTTAGGCCTTTCTCAATACCATGGATCAAAACCACTTAGGACCAATACCTTGGACCAAATACCTAGGGTCAATACCTCAGACCAAATACCATGGACCAATACCATGGATCAAAATACCATGGACCAAACACCTCGGACTGAAAACTTAGTTTTCCAAGGTATATGCACTTTTCCTTCTGTGAAAGTGTGTGTCTACATATACGCGACTTGTATACAGTGAACCTGTGTGTATACGCAGCTTGGTCAAGATGAACCTGCGTATACCTCTCTTTCTTCATTCTTTGTACTTCTTTGACATGCTGCATTGTGATGTTCTATATGAGTGAGTTGCCATCAAGGATAACAACTGTATCATAATGTCAACAATCTGCAAGCTTGGTCTCATAGATTTCTACTTTGGGGTTGTGTGTAGGAAAAAATGATGCTCCTGAGTAATTTTTTTCTTCTTCTAGAATTTTTCCTTTTTCTAATTTGGAGACTTCAGCTTTGAGCTTTGCAATTTATTTTTTCAGAGTTTCAATTTCATGTCTTCTTCATGGAGTGTAAGTGTTCGATGTTTATTTGCTTGATGACTTCTTTGGAAGGATTTGGTATTTTCTCAAAAGAGGCATCAACAAAATGAACTTTTGTAGTAGTACTCTTACTTGTGGAAGTATTTGTAGATACTTGATTTTTGAGCGTGGTTTTCAAGAATGTCTCCATGAGCTTTCCTTTCATCTCTCCTTCTGGCAACATTTTTGTCCCTGCTAAAACTTTATCTTTTTCGTCATCGCTGAGATGTGTCATGCAAACTTTGAGCTTTTTGCTGAAGCAATGTTGGTTGTTCATCTAAGCTACTTTCAGAGTCATTTTATGTTAAGCTACAATAGAAATGATTAGAATCTATACAATCATAATTTTCAGCAAGAAATATGTTGTCTTGATCCAAAAATTCATCTTCAATAATACTACTAAAACTTGATGTTTCAGTTGAGTCACAACAGTTCTAGTCTAATATGTGTACTTATTCTTTAATATGGAAATTAGGACACTATTTTTTTTATGTAGCTTAGAGCTACATTTAAAGCATTGGATATGTATGAGTGGCTTTATGTCCTCTCTTTCCCCCTTTCTCCTTGTAATTTGTGTGCTCTTTCTTGGGATTTCTTCCCCTTTTGTAATTTGGATGCCTCTCCATTGGGACATCTATATGAAGTGTGTCCTTGTTGTCCACATAGCCAACATGTAATTTTGTTCCATGCTTCTTGTTTATGTGTCCTAAGATGAATATCTTGAGGACTGTAGTAGTGAGTTCGAGGAACTCGTCGGTAATATTCTTTTGTCGGATTCTTCTTGTGTCTCCTTGGGTGAGTGGAATCACTGATTTTTTGTTTTGAAATTTTCTTTATTTATTTCGTAGCCCTTTTTATATGTAAAACCGGATCATTTAGAGATAAGCCATACTTATTACAGATTCATCTGCTATCAGGAAGTTTTGACAATTTTCTGTATAGACTTATTTAATTTTAGATTTGTACATAAACCAACCAAAGCTTTTGTGATAATGCAATAAATTTCTCCCCAAGTATAAGATTCATATGGATTCTGAAATATTTCTTGAATCTTTAAGTAGTCTACAAACTTAGAGGGGAGAGAAGCAAGGTATACCTATTTCCATAAGAGATTTTTTCTATCCTTTACTTCATATATTCTTTGTACCCAATCTCTATGGAAATCTTCATATTGTGACATGTTCTTCCATTTCAGATTCATTAAAATATGTGAATGTTTGTCAGCTACCTTAGTTTCAGCACCACACCAATGTTCAATAATATTTGATGTGAGTGAACTTATCATATTACTTTGTGGGTTGCCATCATCATTTATCACAATATCACCCGCTTCATCTTTCATTGTTTCTTCTGTCATTTTTTCAAGGATTTCTAGAGAATATTCTATGTCCCATAATCTCTAGAGGATCCCAATGAAGAATTGTATTAATGTTTTGCATGCTTCAACTTCACTCTTTTCCTTCATACACCTTAGCTTGTATTCTGTGAACATTTGATCGATCATTTGCCGAATCTTTCCAGAGCTGAGGTTGTCTAAATTCCATTCCTTATGAGAATCAGGATGGAATATTTGAGATTCAGGCAATCTTTCTTTACTACTTAGGTCAGGAGCAGAGTATCGAAAAAATTGACTGAGAAACAGTTTCATAGATGCACTACAAGAAAAAAGGACATTGGTGAGGGACGAAAAATGTCACCATAATCTCATTGGTGACAGTTAAAAGAGCATTTGTCACCAAAAATTGAATGCCACCAAGGGTGGCATCGCCAAAAGTATAGGTGTTGTAGTGACATACAAAATCCTTCACCAATAATGATTTATAATGACGGATAATGACTGTCACCATTTGATATGAGTAATGGTGATGGACCATAGCCTCTGTCACCAAAAACTGAACGTCACCAAAAGTGGCGTTGGCAAAAGTATAGGTGTTGTAATGACATTGAAAGTTCATCACCAATAATGATTTATAATGATGGATAGCAACCGTCACCATTGCATATGAGCAATGGTGACAGACCATAGCCTCAGTCACCAAAAACTGAACGTCACCAAAGGTGGCGTCGCCATAAGTATAGGTGCTATGGTTACATTCAAGGTCCATCACAAATATTGATTATAATGATGGATAGTGACCGTCACCATTTCATATGAACAATAATGGTTTATTGTGATGGATATTTAATGGCCATCACTATTGGTGCATATATATGGTGATGTTCATTGACCGTCACCAAAAGCCGCATTTCTAGAAGTATAGGTGTTGCGGTGACATTCAATGTTCATCGCGAATAATGACTATAATGACGAACAATGACCGTCATCCTTTCATATCAACAACGACGATTTATGGTTACGGACCTTTGAGGGTCGTCACTATTGATGCGTATATATGGGGGCGTTCGTTGATCGTCACCATTTCATATTTTTGGTGAGGGTCGAAAAATGTCACCAAAGCTCATTAGTGATGGTCAAAATAGCCTCCGTCACCAAAAATTGATCATCGCCAATCCATATGGATGTTAGGGCATGATGGAATCAGACCACCAACCTCTTGCTTGTAAAGCAGGTGCTCTTCCATTGAGCTAGCACCCTTTAAAGAATTATAATTTTTAAAATTAGACCTTGAAACTTCATAAATTGTAAATTCTACAACTTTCAATAAATTAAAGTCTTAGCAATCTTTTACTAAACAAGCAAATCAACATCAAATATGTAGGTACCTACCTAATGTTTATTGAAGTTATGAAAATTGGGTGGAGGGAAAAATAGTTATGTATAAGAGAATCAATATGTTTAGTTGAATACTCAATTAGAAGTGAATCTCTGAAGACATTTATAACCTATAACTGACCTATAACTATCAAATGCACCAAATATTGCAAAGGAAATGTCATAAGTGGATATCATATGGAAGAAGAGGAGGCAGGGATTTGGAACCCTTGTACATCTTGGCATGCCTTAGCACTTGGCACATATTAGCTTGTTTGACATGTCTTCGTACTATCTGGCACATCTTAGCATGCCCTAGCATTCCCTAACACACCTTGGTAGTCATGACCTCACAACTAGCATTGAATTTTTCCATGACTTGGGAACCTTACATTCACTATAACACCTTAGCACTCCCTAGTTGTCATGCCCTCTGTTATCCTCCATAATGTCCCAGCTTGATGAAGAGATCAACGGAGGTAACCATGGACCAAGCTTTTAGTTTGGTAGCTAGCCCTACCAAACTAGAGAGGGCTCTCTCTATGAAATCACAACCAAGAGATGACTAGAATGTAAAGGATTTTAGGCTAGATAGCTAGGGTCAGGTGGGTTTTTGGAAAATTTAGGGACTTGGAACTCTATCCACCGGTGTCTTGTCTGGCAGGGACTTTGTCAAGGAGGCAAGGACTTGGAACTCTATTTAGGATAAAGAACCTAGCATGCATGACAAAAGCTCCCTAGAATAGAGTACCTCCTACCTAGAAGAGTGTCCCCTACTCAAAAAATGGAAACCTTCTCTATTGTGCACTTTTCTTAAAGATAAATCTGTGCATAAAATAGTACTAAGAAAAACACCTAAATTAAGAAAAGTGAGCATCTAAGTTAAACTATAAAAGTATAATAAATATGGCTTTATATAAGTTTGGGAAACACTAAACAAGCATGCTTCCATACAACAACAAAAGATGCCTAAAATCGATGCGATTATTTCATCATTGCTATACCCTCATAACAAAAGTAGAATCTATAGCATGTACCCCAAGGATGTATGCATTTGCTGAAGGTTTAGATTGAAAGGATTTGTTGAGATGAAGTACTATTGAAGGAGAAACACCTTCAAAACAATAGATAAAGTCTATTTTGAATTCAACCCATTTGCACACGGACCAAGGCTGCTACTGGGTACACTTCTTCGCTGAATGGAAACTACAATGTCTTGTAGTGTTGCGGAAGGAAAAACACCTTTATTGCAACACAGATAAAACTCTAATAGATATTGTCATTGTGGCCTTGGTCATTGATGATCTCATCAATATAAGTAACAACTTCAATAATTGAAAAACCAAAACGTGAGATGCATAGATCATTCGAAATGACAGATTTGGGCATACTTTATTATTGTTTAGGAGTGTTAGTATAGCAAATGCAAGGTAACTTGTTGCGTCTTTATGTCACAGGCCAAGGATGTGATGAAATACATAAAATAATAAATATCATGGTATAAGTCAATTGCAGGTCATTTGAAAATGGGAATGGAATTCTCCTTGTGTGGGTTCTAATCTAGTGGATATAACTTTAAATAAGAAACTGATAGTTACGGGGTTGAAATTGTCTCACAATTCATGAAAAGCCCCAAATTTGTTCACTAGAAAGAAGTATAGCGAGTCGTCAGGTTTATGGAAGGGAACACGCTATTCGCAGGAAGATAAATTGAAATTAGTCGGACATATTATTTCTCGTCTTCTTGTACGTGTGTGCTTTGAAAAGATAGCCACATCCAAAGACTCAACAAAAACTCTGGTAAAGTTTATATATGTGAAGCACTTCTGAGAAAACCCATCCCTTAATGACAATTGAGCGAGGAATATGTCAAAGGATTCAATCTTGCACACAGTCATAAGAAGGAAGTTGGGGTATCCATCATCTTGCCAACAAACCGACTCCAACCACAATGTGACAGGCAGGTTAACTACGAAACCTCTTTTCCACTTTGCAGTATTGTTCCCTCTTGAATTCCAATAGGTATCAGGCTGCTTAGATCCACAAAACTCGTTCTAGGTAAACTTTGCATGATACAATTGTGACATGCAAGCTTGACACACACTCTAGTTTCCTTCTAAAAGAGGGTAAGTCATAATATTACGACAATCTTAACTGTAATTTGATCATACAATATTGAGGTATTGCATGGAATAAACAATATACTATCAATGCACTAATGAAGAACTCAAAATAAATGAATTTCTTATTGCTACAATAGCGCCTCTTTGGATTCTCGGATAAAGCACCTAACCTACTTGGAAAAAGCTTCCTAGAATAGAGTACCTCCTACCTAGAAGTGTGTCCCCTGCTCAAAATATAGAACCCTTCTCTACTGTGCGCTTTTATTAAAGATAAATTTGTGCATAAAACAAAACTAAAAAAAACACCTAAATTAAGAAAAGTGAGCATCTAAGTCAAACTATAAAAACATACTAAATATGGTTGTATACAATATTGAGGTATTGCATGGAATAAACAATATACTATCAATGCACTAATGAAGAACTCAAAATAAAAAAATTTCTTATTGCTACAATAGCGCCTCTTGGGATTCTCAAATAAAACACCTAAACTACATGGCAAAGGCTTCCTAGAATAGAGTACCTCCTACCTAGAAGTGTTTCCCCTGCTCAAAATATAGAACCCTTCTCTACTGTGCACTTTTCTTAAAGATAAATCTGTGCATAAAACATAACTAATAAAAACACATAAATTAAGAAAAGTGAGCATCTAAGTCAAACTATAAAAGCATACTAAATATTCCTAAAATCGATGCACTTCTTTCATCGCTGCTACAACCTCATAGGAAAACTATAATCTACAACATGTATCCCAAGGTTGCATGCATCTACTAAAGGTGCAGACCGAAAGTATCTACTAAGATGAAGTATTGTTGAAGGAGAAACACCTTCAAAACAATAGATAGAGTCTAATGTGCATTCAACCCATCTGCACATAGGCCAAGGTTGCTACTAGGTACACTTCTCCCCTAAATGGAAACTACATTGTATTGCTGCTCTACTGAAGGAGAAACACCTTCAGAGAAACACGAATAAAACTATAACATATATTGTCATTGTGGTATCGGTTGTAGAAGTTCTCATCAATATAGGTAACAACTTCGATAATTGAAAAATCAAAAGGTGAGCTACATAGAACATTTGAAATGATAGATTTCGACATACTTTATTATTTTTTAGGAGTGTTAGTATAGAAAATGAAAGGTAGCTTGTTGCATATTTATGTCACAGACCAAGGATGCGAATAAATAAATAAAATATTAAATAGCATGGTACAAGTAGATTGCAGGTTTTTTTGAAACAAGAATGGAGTTCTCCTTGTGTAGATTCTAATCTATTGGGTATAGAGTTAAATAAGAAATTTATAGTTATGGGGTTGGAATTATCTCACGATTCATGGCAAGTCCCAAAGTTGTTCACTAGAAAGAAGTAGAGTGAGTCGTTAGGTTTATGAATGGGAACACCCTATTCATAGGTAGATAACTTCAAATTAGTCGGGCATATTATTTCTCCTCTTCTTGTATGTGTGTGCTTTGAAAAGATAACCACCTCCGAAGACTCAAGAAAAACTCGAGTAGAGTTTATAGGTGTGCAGTTCTTCTGAGAAAACCCATCATTTAATGACAAATGAGCGAGGAATATGTCGAAGGATTCAATCTTGCACTCAGTCATAAAAAAGAAGTTAGGGTATCTAGCATCTTGCCAACAAACCGACTCCAACCATAATGTGAAATCCAGGTTAACTGTGAAACCTCCTTCCCACTTTGTAGTATTGTTGCCTCTTGAATTCCAACGGGTATCTTGCTACTTAGATCCACAAAACTTGTCCCAAGTAAACTTTGCATGATATAATTGTGATGTGCAAGCTTGACACGCACTCTAGTTTCCCTCTAAAAGAGGGTAAGTCAAAATATTATGATAGGCTTAACTTTAATTTTATCATACATTGTTGAGGTATTGTATGGAATAAACAATATACTATCAATGCACTAATCAAGAACTCAAAATAAACAAATTTCTTGTTGCTACAATAGCACCATTCTTGGGATTCTCCAAGAAGCCACTAATTTATACACATTTGGAATCTTTACTTGGTCTACAGAAAGATTAAGAAATGATAGTGATCACTCTTTGCCCTCCCATGGAAGGTCTATACAGAGTCAGCAATAAATTGATTTAAAAGTGAGGTATATGCCTAAAAAATAGGAGTTCGACTCTTCAACTCTAATTTAGTGGCAAGGAAATATTCAATTGTAAATGCTTGATCTTCTACAGTGTAAATTTCTAGATAAATGGTTAGCGTAAATTTGTCCATTGTCCACATATCCCAAAAAACCATGTATGTCTAGACTACGATTGTGTGTAAGAGAGGAGAGATCACATAAATAATCCATTATCAAAAGAAAAAGTTAAAGCACAACATTCTATGGAGATTTTTTTTTAAATTTTATTACATACCTTAGAAATTTTGAAAGGACATAATTGAAGCTTCACTCTCCTTCCACACTTCATTGAATATGCCCCTTTTCCAATGCAAATGTGGCCCGCAGAATCACAATCAGCAAATAGAATATGAAAATTAAGTTTAATGAATTAAAGTAGCTTTGTTATACCTCAAGCAAATGGACTATGAGAAATTGGATTCATTCTCTACAAAAGATGATATAGCAAGATCTAATTACATTTTTAACTGAAACAAAGGTAAATTGGATTCATGCTTTGCAATAGATGATATAATGAGATCTAATGACATTTTCAACTCAAACAAAGGTAATTTGAGTAAGCTCAAGATCCAAAATGATGGCATCCAACTTCTAAGTGGCAGTTACTGTATATATCTAGCTAGAGGCTATAACATAAAGATATTTGTTATATGTGAAGATAAAAAAATGAAAGGAATGTGAACTTTTGACCATAAACTATAAGTTCCTTTCAAGGACTAGATCAAACCATAACATTGTTATCAAGATAATCAACTCACCCATTCTAGTATGCTTCTAGTAGTTTCATGATAAAACTCAAACTCAATAAGCTTCAAAAAACATAAATTAACCAACAATATGTTTTAGGTTGGTTACCTAAGGATTATATCATACTAAATTACCTTTTGCATCTAACATTGAAAATGACTATGAAAGAAATGAAGACAAATCAGTGATTATGATGGATGCATGTGATGAAAAAAAAAAAAAAGACCTTTCTTCTTGCTATTGATGAGCCTTCTAGGGGATTCTTGGATGAAGTTGATCCTAATCTACTTTCTGAAATCAAAGAGACACTTTCTACTTACTTTGATTTGACAGACAACAACCCTAATGCTTATGAAAATGAATATGGAAAACAATAAGTATCAATGAACCTGGTCTTGAAGAAGGTATCTCAAAGTCTAATATGGATAGTATTTTAAATTTCTACAACTAGCATAGGGTTTTCCTAGTTGGGTTCCCTAGAAAATTTTGTTTTTTTTGCTATAGTGTGACTGTGTTTTATTTTTGTTCTATTCCACTACAAATTGGTAGAGATATTTTTTGTCTTCATGCAACAATTAGTTTCAGATTTATTCATTCAAGCAGTAGAAAAATTTTAAGAAAATTCTACACAAGGGACAATTAATCTATATTTTCACTTATATCTTTTGCAAGTAAAATTCACAACTAAATTTTCATCCAAAGTGTTTAGGTTACTAGCAAGTGGTATCACAACATATCTCAACATTGCAAGGCATAAATCATACTATTCAATAAGGTTGAGACTTGAGATACAAAAATCTTCCCAAGTTATGCAAGCAAGAAAACTATTGATTTTTAGTTCTAAATCTATTCAACTAGAACAAAATTATGCCATTTTCAACACCCTCTAGTCAAAGTTATTCCTAGCCTCATTCAACTTAATTAAGAATATGTCAATATCGTTGAGATTTACTCTTCATTTCATGCTTTTAAGTTATATATTTATGCAACCTAATATATCATTTAGTTAAGTGATTATTCATTAAAAACTATTTAGTCCTTCGAGCACATCTACCTAATTTTCTGATCAGTTTCTGGGAGGACTCTATCAGACATTTGCAGCAGAAAATAGAAGACTATTTTAGTACCTAGTGTTATAAGACTCTAATCTGGAAAAAGTATTTTGGGTTGCTTCCCTAAAAATATTTACAAAATTTTCAATCCCAAAGCCATTTCAGGGAGAATTTCAGTGAGGGAGAAATTTACTATTATTTTTGGAAAATTTGAATGCAACTAAAAGAAATTCTTCTCGTTTTTTCAAAAGATTCTAGCACCAAATATGTGTGAATTCACAGAACTTAAGATTTGGAAATAATTAAATTTCACTTCGCTTGTCTAGGACCATATGTGAGTGAATTCACAAAACCCGAGACTTGGATTCTGGAAACACTTAAATTTCACCTCATTTATTAGTATTGGAAGTTCCTTGAGATACAAACATGTAGCATTAAGTATCTAATTTGCTTGTTTAAGGACAATGTTCAGTTTATAAATAGTGATACAAGAATCCTTGTATACATGCCTGACACAGTTCTTTGGTTAGAACTAATGAAATTGAGCTCCATCAATACATAAAAACAAGGTAGAATGTAAGAGAGCATCTACTTTTCAACATATACTCTGACAAAAATAAACATCTATACAGTCATATAAAGTTGTCAAAAAACCAAAGAAGGAATTTAAAACCAAAATAAAAATAGGAACAGTCTTGGATTGTTATGGTTACTCTAACAAAATGTTAAATCAGATCAAGATGCTAATATGGAAAATAGTGTAGTTGATTATGATTTATTGAGCCCAAGGGGTTAGCCCAACCGAATGTCATTAATGTTACTGGGTATTTGGCTAGTTCTATGCTGGCAGGTGCCCTGTTTGAAATCCCTTGGGTAAGGTGCACTAGTCAATGCCAATGGGTTTACGAGGGATGTCATCCATGAATGTGGGGAGACATCCATTGGGATTCCCCAGAGATTTTTTCTTGGAAAGAATAAAAATAGGATTGCCTAAAGAGAAATTTTGAGATGCATACAGTGTACACCCAATAAAATCAACTCTATAGAGACAAACCATAAAATAAGGAAAAATACATATGCTTTTACCTATGTTCCCTCGTTTTCCCTCCTCCCCTATGAAAAGTGAAAATATGCTACTCTTAAACTTAAAAGAAAGAATGAAAAAAATAGTGAATTTTGAACGAGTCCTCCTTGTGTGGAAAAAGACTAAAAGTGGGGTGGAAATGCAACGAGGTTAGAAATGAAACATACCTGGGTGCCATTAATGGATTGAAGAGGTAAAACCTTAACTCACAACTGTAAAATCAACTCTGTAGAGATAAACCATAAAATAAGGAAAAATACATATTCTTTTACCTATGTTCCCTCATTTTCCCTCTTGCCCTATGAAAAGTGAAAATATGCTACTCTTAAACTTAAAAGAAAGGATGAAAAAAATAGTGAATTTTGAATGAGTCCTCCTTGTGTGGAAGAAGACTAAAAGTGGAGTGGAAATGCAACGACGTTAGAAATGAAACATACCTAGGTGCCATTAATGGATTGAAGAGGTAAAACCTTAACTCACAACTCTCTTCAATCTCGTTTTCCCTCCAACCCTGTGAAAAGTGAAAATATGCTACTTGTAAATTTAAAAGAAAGGATGAAAAAAATAGTGAATTTTGAACCAAATATATGAGGTGTGTGTACTCCTCCCCGTGTGGAAGAAGACTAAAAATGAGGTGTAAATGAAACGAGGTTAGAAATGAAACATACCTGGGCGCCATTAATGGATTGAATATCCAATGGTGGGGGATCTGAGGTGTGTGTACTCCTTCCTGTGTGGAAGAAGACTAAAAGTGGGTGGAAATGCAGCGAGGTTAGAAATGAAACATACCTAGGCGCCAATAATGGATTGAATATCCAATGGTGGGGTTCGATATCAGTCTCCTACTGGTAAAACCTTAATTCACAACACTCTTCAATCTTGTTTTCCCTCCCGCTATGTGAAAAGTGAAAATATGCTACTCTTAAAGTTAAAAGAAAGGATGAAAAAAATAGTAAATTTTGAACCAATCCTCCTTGTGTGGAAGAATACTAAAAGTGGGGTGGAAATGCAGTGAGGTTAGAAATGAAACATACCTGGGTGCCATTAACGGATTGAAGATCCAATGGTGGGGTTCAATATTAGTCTACTAGTGGTAAAACCTTAATTCACAATGCTCTTAAATCTCGTTTTCCTTCCCTCCCTGTGAAAAGTGAAAATATGCTACTCTTAAACTTAAAAGAAAGGACGAAAAAAAAATGAATTTTAAGCCAGTGATCTGAGGTGTGTGTACTCCTCCCTGTGTGGAAAAATACTAAAAGTGGATTGTAAATGTAGCAAGGTTAGAAAAGAAACATGGTGGGGTTCGATATTAGTCTGCTATTGGTAAAACTTTAATTCACAAATCTCTTCAATATCATTTTCCCTCCTGCCCTTTGAACTGTGAAAATATGCTACTCGTAAACTTAAAAGCAAGGATGAAAAAAAAAAGTGAATTTTGAACTAGAGATCTCAGGTGTGTGTACTCCTCCCTGTGTGGAAGAAGACTAAAAGTGTGGTGTAAATGCAGCGAGGTTAGAAATGAAACATACATGGGGACCATTAATGGATTGAATATCTAATGGTGGGGTTCGATATCAATCTGCTATTGATAAAACCTTAATTCACAACTCTCTTCAATCTCGTTTTCCCTCCCATCCTGTTAGAAGTGAAAATATCTACTAGTTTTCCCTCGCCCTATGAAAAGTGAAAATATACTACTTGTTATAGAAAGTAAATGAAGATTGGAATTAGGAGGGCTTTGTTACATCAAAATTAAGGCTGAATTTTTTGAAAAATGTTAAAATTTCCCTCCCTAAAAAACAATAAATACAATATTTATAGAGTATAGAGTAGATGTGTAGGTGTAACGTAAGTATGTAAACAATTCTAAATATGGGCTTAGTTAAAGAATAATAGTAATAATAATAATAAAAGTCAAAAGTATGGGGATGAGTGCAAAAATCTAAATGTTGGCTCAATTAATAATAAAAGTAATAAAATTCAATTTGTTATATTTTGATTTTGTTATTAACTTGTGAATAGGTTTTATTACAATACCATGAGCCAATACCATGGCTTATCAATACCTCAAGCCCGAAAACCATAACTTATTTCACAACCAAAATATTTTATAACAATATGACAAGATTCTTAACCATGGATATTCACCCCCCACTTTACAGTGGATATTATTAACTCGTAAAAAATTGGTTTTGTTATAATACCATGGGCCAATACTATGGCTTATCAATACAACATGCTCTAAAAATATAACTTATTTCACAATCAAAATATTTTATAACAATATGAAAATATTCTTAACCATGGATATTCATTCTCACTTTACCATGGATATTATTAACTTGGAAATAGACTTTGTTACAATACCATGGGTCAATACCATGGCTTATCAATATCACATGCCCAAAAAACATAACTTATTTCAAAATCAAAATATTTTATAAGAATATGACAAGATTCTTAATCATGGATATTCACCCCCGCTTTGTCATTGATATTATGAACTTGTGAATAGGCTTTGTTACAATAGCATGGGCTAATACCATGGCTTATCTATACAACATGCCAAAAAATATATCTTATTTCACAATCTAAATATTTTATAACAATATGACACGATTCTTAACCATCGATATTCACCCCCACTTTACCATGGATATTATTAACTTGTAAATAGGCTTTGTTACAATACCATGGGCCAATATCATGCCTTATTAATACCACATGCCCAAAAACCATAACTTATTTCATAATAAAAATATTTTAATTTTTGGATTGCAGGTTTCTGTGGAGTGGTTTTTGAGATATTGTATTCGGATAATCCACAGTATTCATCTTCATTCTTTTTGTCGACGTTTCGAGCCTAAAGCAAGACTCATCATCAGGACTTTTTTTATTTGAAGCTAATAGGAAAAGGGTTGTAATTAGTTTTGAGATATATATAAACCCTTTATCCTTACGACTACTAAAATTATTCCCATATAAATTAAATTAAGGTTTTAATAAAATTAAAAATGAGAATAATTTTGTATTTAAAGATGTGAAATTTATATAATACAAATATTAGTAAGAACCGACATAGATCTATCTTAACTAAGGATCCAAGTGATGATAGTAAGCGAAGTGAACTGAAGAGAGGGGGAGGGAGATAGTGACAAATATGGAGGGTGGAGAGAGAGAGAGAGAGAGAGAGAAAGAGAGACTGAGAGAGTGATGGGGGGAGACAAAGAGAAGGAGGTAGGAAGAGAGAGAGGGGAGAGAGAGAAGAAGAGAGTGGGGGAGAGAGATATGGAGTTGGCTTGGGAGAGAGAGGGAGGAAAGAACTAAGGCATATGGAGATATAGGTGTAGAGAGAGGGAGGAAAGAACTAATGCATAGGGAGATAGAGGTGGAGAGAGAGAGGGAGTGACAAGGGATAGATGGATAGAGAGAGAGTGAGAGAAGAGAGGAGGGGAAAGAGAGAATAGGTGGTAATAAAGATAGGGAGATAAGGGAAAGAGAGAGAGAGGGAGGCACAAATATGGAGGGGGGAGAGAGAGAGTGATGGGGGGGACAAAGGCAGGTGAGAGAGAAAGGGAGAGAAAGGACTAAGATAGAGGAGAGAGAGCTGAAGTTAGAGGGGGAGAGAGGGAATGAAGAAGAAAGACATAGAGGGAGAAAGGTAGAGAGAGAGGGAGTGACAAGGGAGCGATGGAGAGAGTAGAGATAGAGGGAAGAGAGAGAGGCAGAGAGGAAGAGGGAGGGAGAGAGAGATAGATATGGAGAGAGAGTGTGTATGTTTGGGGGGTGAGATAGAGAGAGGGAATAAGAAAGAGACACATATAGATATAGATATTATATAGTATTATATAATCAGCCTAGATCCATCTTAATCTAGATCTATCAAGCGCCAAAAAAGAGGTTTGCACATCAAGAGATTGGATCCCTCTCAGCGCTTGATAGATCTGGGTTAATATGGATCTAGGCTGGCTTAATAAGTTTGTAGTTGTATTTGATAAACTAACTATTTTTATGGTTGTGTTTGAAAACATTTTTTCCATATTTGGTCTATTTATCATAATAATAATAATAATAATAATATAATTTTAATTTAATTTTAAGCTTCCCTTCTTTGTGAAATGATTTTGTTGTTATTTTATAGAGATAGACATGTTATACTTTTGGAATTTGAAAAGGAAACATCTACTCTTAACTTGGTTGTATTAAAAACATAAGTGTTCTTGTATACTAGGTGGGTGCAAATAAGAGAGAGCATATGGTAAGTGGATTAAATAGTTAAAAACAAATGTTAGTTAAGGAGAAAGTTACAAAAATCTAACAAATAGGCTAGGGTTAGGATATTACTATTTTGGGACATCTAAAGTTGAAGGTACATTTTGTGGAGGTGTAGTCTAAGCCCTTGGGTGTAGGGCACATATTATGGGTATCTTGGACTTTTGGTGTGTGTCAATGGTGTCAACTAGTGGTGGAGTGTCCAACCAATTAGTAGGCAAAGTTTTTCATTTACAAGGTTGGCATCAATCAAGTATTCTCCCTCTCTACCCAACTCTAAGATGAGGAGTGTGGATAATGGTCTTATTATTGTAACAAATTGCAAATATTTGATTATCTTTAAGTTCAAGGGCTTGAAGTGGCTGCCTCAACCTACAAGTCTTTAAAGGAACTATGTGTTTTTCAATTAAACCCTTGTGGTTAAGGAGCTACAAAATAGGAAGGCCTTATGGCTATTTTTAAGGGGTTGTAATGACCTTCTTCTTGTGGTAGATATGTAGATGTGATGCTAATGGTCCTGATCTTAGTACATTCACATATATAATGTACATATTTTCCTATCACCTTGCATTGTGCAAATATGATAAATATTTTGTGGTTACCCTGATATACATGTTGAAGTTCCACTTGCATGATTATGGGAAACACTTCTCAGTTATCCTTGTGTACATGGGGAAGATCATAATTACTCTATGAGATAAAAACACCTAGTAATATTTTCACAGTGAACACTATACAATAAACTTAACCCTAATATCTTAGTGAAGAACATGTAACTAGCTAGACTCTGGAAGGGTTTTTGGATTGGTTGTTAGTGAAACTCATTTCAGTTAGGTGTGCCAATGTGTGGTGAGTGTTAGTGAGTGCTAGGGAAACACAAGGGAGCACTAGGTCAAAGTGCATGGAAATGAATGAATAAGAGTGTGTGATAGGGAGTGTCAATGAGTTCCAGGTGTGGTAAGAGGGGAGTGACATGGTATGCTAAGCATCGCTAAGTCATTCTAGCATGCCAGAGCAACATGCAACGAATATGTGCTAGGTGCCAAGGTGTGCCAAAGAGTGCTAGGAAGTGTTAGGGAGCGTTAGGGAAACACAAGGGAGCATTAGGTGAAAATAATGCATGAAAATGAACAATTAAGAGTTTGTGACAGGAAGTGTCAGTGATTTTAGGGTGTGCTAAGGAGGGAGTGACAAGGTATGCTAAGCAGTGCTAAGGCATTCTAGAGGCCAGGGAAACATGACAAGATGTGCTAGGTGCTAATGTGTGCCAATGCATGCCAGGGAGAGTTATGGAGTGTCAAGGAAAAACAAGGGAGCACTAGTTTCAAATGCATGGAAATGAATGAATAAGAGTGCGTGACAGGGATTGTCAGCGAATTCTAGGTGTGCTAAGGAGGGAGTGACAAGGTATGCTAGGTAGTTCCAAGGAATGCTAGAGTGCCAGGGCAACATGCCAAGATGTGCCAAGTCCTAGGGTGTGCCAATGTGTGTCAAGGAGTGCCATGAGAACACAAGGGAGAACTAGTTCAAATTGCATGCAAATGAATAGATAAGAGTGTGTGATAGGGAGTGTCAGCAAGTTCTAATTGTGTTAACGAGGGAGTAACAAGGGTATACGCTAGGTAGTGCCAAGGCATGCTAGAGTGTCAGGGTCTATTAGGGAGTGGCAGGGTCTATTAGGGAGTGGAAAATCATGCCAGGAATACAGGGGATGATAATGTGTGCCATGTAGTGCCAATGGATTGTTATACGTGCCAGATGTTATGGCATGTGAAGATGTAAACTATGTTTCTTAGTTGTTTTATGGACATTGTTGGATGTGAGCCTTGACTTGGTAACTTGTTAAGTGGGATGAGTTAATATTGGACGAGAAGCATAAGATGAATTATAGTCCATTAGGGGAACAAGACATAGTCTAGTTGTAGTAAATGTAACTTGGTAAAGTTGTTGTAGTCGAGGCAGGACTTGGTTGGTTTCCTAAGTCTAAAAGAAAATAAGGGTAGTTATGAGGGAATGATAATTAAGGAGTGCAATGGCATGCCAAGGAATGAAAAGGCATGCTAACATATGCCAGATAGTGCCAATGCATGTCAAGCAGTGTTTGGGAGTGTCAGGGAATCATAAGGGAGAACTAGGTCAAAGTGCATGGAAATGAATGAATAAGAGATTATGCCAGGGAGTATCAGTGAATTCTAGGTGTCCCATGGACAAAGTTTGTTAGGAGAATTTCATATTAGGACTTGTAGGAGGAAAGCCTATAGTTGTGATAAGAGGATGTAAAAATAAATTTGAGACAAAGGGAGACTTTGGTCTAGGCACAACACTATTTTTTCAATGACTTGGTTGGGTTCCCAAGTCACAAAAAAAGTAAGGTTATCTATGAGGGCATGAAAACTAGGGAGTGCCAAGGTGTGCAGGGAATTTCAGGAAGTGCTAACCCATGTTATAAAGTTCCAAAGAATGTTAGGCATGTCAAGACATGCCAAGTGGTAAGGCATGCCATTGTGTGCTAGGTTCTAGGATGTGGCACCAACACATGCTAGGGATTTCCAAGGAAACACAAGGGAGGACTCGTTTCAATTACATGTAAATGAATGAATGTGCGTGTGTGATAGGGAGTGTTAACAAGTTATAGGTGTGCTAAGGAGGGAGTGACAACATATGATAAGAAGTGATAATAGACGATAGAGTGCTAGGAAATCCTACTAAGATGTGACAAGTGCCATGGTGTGCCAATGTGTGCCAAGGAGTGTTAGGGAGTGTTAGGGAAATGCAAGGGAGCACTAGGTCATAATGTATGGAAATGAGAGAATAAGAGTGTGTGGCATGGAGTGTTTGTGAGTTTCAAGTGTGTTAAGGAGGAGTTACAAGGCATGCTTGGCAATGCTAAGGAATGCTAGAGTTCTAGGGCAACATGCATCCAAGATGTGCCAACGCATGTAAGGAAGTGTTAGTTGGGAGTTCCAGGGAAACACAAGGGAGAACTATGTCAAAATGAATGGAAATGAACAAATAACAGTTTTTGATTAGAAGTTTCAGTGAGTTCTAGGTGTGTTAAGGACAAATTGACAAGGTATTCTAGGCAGTGTTAAGGCATGCTAGAGGCTAGGGCGACATGCCAAGATGTCATAGGTGCTAGGGTGTAACAAAACATGTCAAGGAGTGATAAGGAGTGCTAAGGAAACACAAGGGAGAACTAGGTAAAAATGCATGGAAATGAATGAATAAGAGTTTGTGACCAAGAGTGTCAGCGATGTCTAGGTGTACTAAGGAGAGAGTGACAAAGTATACTATGTAGTGCCAAGGAATTCTAGAGTGTTAAGGTGGTAGGCCAAGATGTGTCAGGTGATACGGTGAGCTAGGGAGTGTTAGGGGGTGTCAAGGGAACATAAGGAAGCACTAGTTCAAAATGCATGGAAATTAACGAATAAGAGTGTGTGAGAGGGAGTTTCAATGAGTTCTATGTGTGTTAAGGAGGGAGTGACAAGGTTATATGCTAGGCAATGCCAAGGTATGCTAAACTACCAAGGCATGTCAGGAAGTGCCACGCTGTGCTAGGGAGTGTCAAAGCATGTCAAGGAATGTATAGGATGTTAATGCATGCCACATAGTGCCAAGGCATTCTATGACATGTTAGGTGATATGGCATGTCAAGATGTAAATTGTGTTGCTTAATTGTTTTAGACTAAGCTTGGATGTGATGAGCCTTGTCTTGGTAACTCGTTAAGTGGGATGAGTGATATTGTACATGAGTACCCTAAGATGAGTTACAAGTAGTTCTTAGGTGAACAAGGCATATGTTGAATTTCCATGACACATGAGAATCCGGGTTTGGCCTTAGAAGTTTTTATGCAAACACACTCAAGTTCCACAACACATATACTATGTAGAACGAAATCTACCATGAAAGAAAAAGTAATGGATTGAATGCACATAGTTTAGGGTCTTGTTGAGGGCCCTGAAATCGGGTCAACAACAAGGGGGATACCCACCCGGTCGGGAATCTGGTTGGCGGCTCCGTGCCCGTTTGGTGTAGCGGGTCCGACTGGGGATAACGAGACCAGCTTCCCGTTCTAAGGGGGTGTGTGTGTGTAGAGTTTAGTGATGTGTGTGTGTGTAGAATATGATAATGAAAATATAGAATTATTTCTAAGCTAATCTAGTTCTGAACTCTGAGAGTGAATTTTATACTACTTTAATCTACAAAGAATAACACATCTAATCTACGCTAACCCGGGATAGAACTTTTTCCATTATGCGATCTAGAAAGGTTTCACACAATAACTGGTAATGAAGATTATTCAGCTATTATGAGAATATAAATCAATTAAGATGAACCATCCTGCATAAAAAGTTAAGCAGAACGATTGTGAACAGCATATCACATAATCAGTTATTCATGTGTTAAGCACAAATCAATGACTCCACCGTACAAAAGTGCCAAATGGTAGTCCACCCATTCATACGTTAACATATAAACAACATCAGCTGTATATTACTCTAAGAATGCAAGCAAAAACTCGTCAAGAGATAAAAGTACCATTTATGACTGACTTTATACTCACAGACCTGAAGCAATAATGATGTATTTCTACTTACTTCTAATGCCTACTAAGAGTACAGAAGTGCAACATCAGTAGCAGGTATTAAAATGCAAACATAAATAAATCTTGATCCGTCCATTCATCAAAAACCCCCTCCGAGGGTGCAAAAGTGCATGTTCTGAGGACAAGTTTTTTGACAAATTTCCGGACCCTTCTCCAATGCAACAAGAAGGGTTAAATACTACTAACCGGCTAATTTTAATTACACAAATTGAGGGAACGGCTTCAAATGACCGTCCTTTTACTAAAAGCAAATTTATTTCTAAAAATTAATCTAATTTCTAACCATTTCTGTATCTGTTCTTTAGTGCTGTAAGAAATGCGTTGTTCGCCCTGAAAGAGTCGGCTGGTTGTCCTTTCCTTTTGTTCGAGCTTGATAATTAGAAATAACAAGAGCTGGCACCTCTTTCTGACAGGCTAGAAGATATTTTCGAAAACCTTTCTCTGGCTGGGTGTATTCGTTGTGCGCACACTTAGTACAACCCAGTTTCTTTTCGAACTGATTTTGTTGTTGCTATTTCGATTTCCGGTCGTGCGAATGACTCAATGAGTTAGAAGTCGCGCTGTATGGACAATCCCCTGTTTCAAGAATTGTTTCCGCTCTTTGTTCCAGGCTTTTCTGGAGCGTCTTCCTTCTCTTGCGCTTCTTTCTCTGCTTTACCAAGTCTGGGCTTCAAGATCTTTTGTAAACATGCTGCTTTTGTGCGCCTTTGACTCTGAGTCTTGGACAGTCTATTTTCATCAGTGCCTGTTGGGCGATATTCTGGAATTCGCGGTTCTGCTGCATGCGGCATCCAATTGCGGAGGCATCTTCTCTCTGTTGTCTTATTGGCGCTCTTCCCTTAGATGTTTCTTGCATATAGATTTATATCAGTAGCATGTCTTGCAGTTTACGCAAAGAAGAAAGGAAATGACGAAAAGATTGACATGAAAGCATTAAATTCTGATGAATGCATAATTCTGACATTCATCATGACTTGACTCTTCGATAAATGCGATGCAATCATTTCTGGATACTCAAGCATGCGGCCATTAATTTCCCGTAAGGTGCGCGCCTAATTTTGGGCTCACAGATCATGCTGAGGAATGCCTGCGATGAATGATTTCTGCGATTTGCATCGCAGTCTTGAAAATTGCAATGTAAATAGGTGGCGTCGCAGCAATTGACAGTCTCATTCGTCGCAAACCATAGATCGCAGATCACAGCTTTGCATGGTCACAGGTCGCATATCGCAATATCGCAATATCGCAAGATCGCAAGATCGCAAGGTTTTTTGCTTTGTCACTTTGTGCTGCTCATGCGACATTGCGACGTGCGACGTCGCATATCGGCCGTCGGCCTTTCTTTAGGTTCTCCTCTTTTGAGCGCCTTTGATGCACGCGATGCGATGAGTTCTCGCGTCGCTCTTCCTTGGTGTGTTTGTGTGCTTTGGGAAAGCGCTCCTTTTTCCTTTGTGACGCGATATAGCTCTTAGGGGGTTGATACAAAAGGTTTTTTCAAACAAAAATATTTTTTGGATTTTTTGGTTAAGGGTCCCCCTTTGCTTGATGTTATTACTAATATCAAACAAAGAGGGGGGGTGTTGGTGACCACAACAATGGCGATTCACTGTGAAGAACCAGTTATCTCTGCATTTCTATTGACCGTTCACTTCCGAAACAGCAAAAATTTTTATATGTCTAAATTTTGTTATGTACAGATAGAGTAGATTGCCCCTCACCTTGTCGACGATATTTTGTTTCAACCTGTTTTATATCTCAATTTCTTGCTTCCTGAGGTTTCTTCTTGCACTTGCATCAGACATTACTTGGTCTTGATAAAAGATAAAATAAGGTCTTCTCTGCGTACTGGCTTAAAAGTATGCTCATTTGTCGTAGGTAGAGCCTCTGCTGCCCGCAAGCGTCCATAGCCTCGACAGGGTTACCATATTATCCAGCAATGATCCTTTTTCCTGCTTTGAGGTTACTCGCAACATTCCAGAGAAAAATCCTTTTTAACACACTTTTCCTTTTTTAATTCTCTAAAGAACAATGTCTTGGTTTGGTGGCCAAATTATGACACAGTCATTCACCTGATTTACACTTGTGCTGAACAAGCCGGCTCGTGATGAGACCTCTTGTCTTTGGATTGCAACAATCTTAAGTCGTTGCCTTGTTTTGATAGACAGTATTGGCAAAGTCAGCAAGTTATAATATCTGTGATCATGATAAGCCAGCTCGTGATGAGACCTCTTATTCTTTGAGATATAGTGTTTTGCTTGGATTGTTTCTCTGGATGCTGTAGTTTCCTTTTTGCAGGGAGGAAGTCATTGTTTTTCCTTAAGAAAGCTCTGGACGACAATAATAGAGTTTTTGAAAACAACAGCTTTGCAGAGAATGCTTATTTTATTATTGATGATACCCTTCATGGTGCTGATACAAAACAATTCTTTTACCAGAGGTTGCTTTTGTCAAAGTTTTTTAGAGGTTGAAACGAGTATCGTAATCAAAGTGAAGTTAACTCTATTTGTCAATAATAAAATTCAGATTTTTCAAAAAATTTGCTATTTGTACAAGCGAAATCAAAATCTGATAGAGAATTGGCATGCTCTTTCATGAATCCTTTTTAAATGATCATCTACAACGAGTTTTATTCAAAAGAGAAAAGCAAAACAAAAATAAAAACTAAAAACTAAATCTATCCTACAAAAATTAGAAGATTTCTCTTCTATGGAAAATATAATTTAAGAATCAGTCCATTGACAGGTAAAGAATCTCTCCTTCCTGCCAGATCCTGCAATACGAATGTAGATGGGCCTACGACTTCCACAATCTGAAAAGGGCCAAGCCACAGCTTCTGAAATTTCGTATGTTTGCCCTTTTCTTCATGAGCCTTATCCAATTTCAAAACTAAATCACCCATCTGAAATTTTTTTCTGGTTATGATGCTTGAGTCAAAAGAAGATTTTATTAGCGCTTGGTGATGTGCATGGGTTTTCCTAGCTTGTTCTCTTTGTTCTTCTAGTTTGATTATTTCCATTTGTCTTAATTGTAATGAGGAAGTAGGTACTTCATCGATGTATTGCACTAAAGACAAAGAGGGAATGACTAAGTGAGTCGGAAGAACCACTTCCCTCCCATAAACTAAATTAAAGGGAGAAGTGCCGATTGAAGCTTTCTTTGTGATTCTATCAGCCCATAAAGCATTTACCAGCGCTTTGTGCCAATTCCTTTGGTTTTGGTCGACTGTTCTTTTGATAATTCTGATTAGGTTCTTGTTTGTTGATTCAGCCAATCCATTACCTTGCGGATAGTAGTTGGCAGAATATTTCAGTTTGAACCCTCTTTTAAGTGCAAACTCAGTCATAGCATTTCCAGAAAAATATGAAGCGTTATCAAACATTAAGGCCGTTGGCAATCCAAACCTAGTTATGATAAATTGGTCTATGAATTCAATAATGTTTTCAGAATGAACTGTCTTGAGAGGAACTGCTTCTACCCATTTGGTAAAATAATCAGTTGCCGTAAGGATATACTTATGCTGCTTAGAAGAGTGAGGAACGATCTCACCTATTATGTCCAAGCCCCATTGACTGAATGGTTGGTCGATGTTGACCGGTTGTAGCGGCATGGATGGTTTCCTTTGTTTTCCTGCAGCAGTCTGGCAGACTTGGCATTTCCTTACGTGATTGTATGAGTCTTTGAACAGCGTGGGCCAATAATATCCTGCACGCAAGATTTTGTGTGCAGTCACATCTCCGGCATAGTGTCCACCTGCTGGTCCATCGTGAAGTTCCTGCAAAACCTTTTCGGCTTCAGTTTTCTCAAGACACCTAAGGAGTACAGAATCGTAATTCCTTTTAAACAGGACATCATTTATGAGCTGGTATTGTTTAGCTTTTAATCTCAAAGCTCTTTTCTTGGTATGATCCAGATGTGATGGAGCATACCCGTTCTTAAGAAAATAAATGGTGTCAGCATATAATGATTCTGCATTGTTTAGGCTTACCTCATATGCTTGTACCTCTTCAGATGAGTTCTCCGGGATTTGCGATGCTCCGGCTAGCATCTTGCAGAAGCCTTGACCTCTTACGATGCTTGCTGGTTTGATCTCAAGATCATATTCTTGTAAAGAAGTAATCCAATTAGCTCTCTTCTCGCCCACGTCTCTCTGCACCAAAAGGTTTCTTACTGCTGGAAACGGTACTACGACTTTGGTGTGGGCTTTAAGCAAGAAAGGTCTGAAATATTTGATTGCTTTGAAAATAGCATATGCTTGTTTCTCTACGTCTGAGTAATTAATTTCAGCACCTTGTAAGTTCGAGCTAAAGAATGCAATTGGAGCTTCCGCTTTCTCTTGATTTGCTTGGGTCAAAATCGCGGCATAGGATTTCTCTGAGGCAAAAATGTATAAGATGAAAGATTCTGAAAATTTTGGGGTGGCCAAAGATGGAGCATTGATGATAGCTTGTTTGATTAAGTTAAATGCTTCGTGCTCATCTAGACCCCATTTGAAAGTTGAATTCTTTTTTATCATATTTTGTAAGGGAGAAATAATACGTGAAAAATCCGGGACAAATCTTTTGACAAAATTGATCTATCCAAGGAAGGATTGCATGGCTTTCTTGTTATGAGGTATGGATATTTCGGAAATTTCCTTGATTCTGTCGGGTTCTATGTGAATACAGGATTTCGACACTATGAATCCGAGCAATTTCCCTTCGCTTAACGCAAAGAAAGATTTCTTTGGGTTGAGCGAAATCCCATACCTCAAGCATCTTTGAAAGATTTGCTTCAAATCTTTGAGGTGGTTGTTTCGATTTTTGGAGTACACTGTTATATCATCCAGGTAAATCACTACTGATTTATTGACTAACCCTTTAAACGCGATGTCCATGGCTCTCTGGAAGGTAGCTTCGGCATTGATCAGACCAAATGGCATCTTTCGATATGCATAAGTGCCCCATTTGGTTCGGAACGTAGTCTTTAACTGATCATCAGGATGCACCAATACTTGATTGTATCCTGAGAATCCATCCAGGAATGACATTAATTCTGAGCCTGCTACTGCCTGTAGAATTTGCTCCATAGGTGGGAGGGGAAAGTTATCTTTCTGACAGGCTTTGTTGAGATTTCGGAAATCAATACAGATTCTAATGTCTCCGTTTTTCTTCCTAACGGGCACCATATTGGATACCCATTTAGAATGCCTGACGGGGAAGATTATTCTGGCTCTCAACAACTTATTAAGCTCAGTTTTTATCTGATTTTCTAGGTTAGGGTGTATTTTTTTGAGCTTCTGCTGGACAGGTTTTTCATTGTCAATCATAGGGATAACATGTTGAATGATAGAAGTGTTATAAGTCTTCAGCTCATCGTAATTCCAGGAAAAAACGTTTTTGTATTGTCTCAGAAGACGGATATATGCTGATTTTTCTTCAGGGGCTAGGCCCTGGCCTAGGTTAACGTTCTGTGGCTTCTGATCAGTCCCTAGGTTTACTAATTCATAGTTCAGGGTAGAACTGCAAAGTTTAGCATTGGCGGACCTTTTAAACCGACTTTTCAAATGATATAGATCTTCTAGCTTGACCATCGATTTCGGTATAGCATTGTCAGAGCTATTTTGTTGTATTTGATGATCATGATGGTCTTCGTCGATTATCTGATTTGAGTAGGATCCTTCAGAAGTAAGGAAATTTACGATGTCAGGATCGTCGTTGAACACTCTCCAATTGGTGATATTGTCAGGGATGGATGGTTTAAAGATCAATTCTATTGAAAACCTATCAGGACTAAAATCTTCAGAAGGGATAAGTCTAGACGCTACGTTAGCTAACAGGTCTGCGCTCGCGTTTTGAATTCTTGGAATTGACGAGATGTTGAATGCTACGAAATGTGCAGTGAGATCTTGAACTAATGATTGATAATGCTTTAAATGACTTGACAGGCAATGTATGGTGTTACGTACCTGTTTTACAATGATCTCTGAATCTCCAAAGACTTGAAGATACTTAACGTTCAATCCGATTGCTTTGTATAGGCCTTGAACCAAGGCTTCGTACTCCGCTGTGTTGTTCGTGCAATCGAACTCAAGTCTGCATGTGAGCATAATCTTGTTCCCGTCTGGGTTAATCAGAACGCATCCTGCTCCTACTCCCTCATTTGATTTAGATCCGTCAAAATATAATTTCCAAAATAAAGATGTATTTACAGAATTATCTAAAAAACTAAAACATTTTGAGTCATCAGTTTGTGAGAAATTTTCAACTTGGGATAAAACTGAATTCTCTAAGTATGGTGAAATATGAGCATTGAAATCACCTAGGAAAGAATCTATTGCGTAATTGCCTACAATGCTGCTATTGTACGTTATGGCCTCATTTTCTCCTTCCAGTTCTGTCACTATGTATTTTTGGTGCAACTCTCGTTCAACCTTTATCTGATTTGGTTTACCATTGTATGGTAACCACATGTGCGACCAATCGGTTGAAAAATATCCGTGGAGTTTTTCCGACCAATCCCTGCTAAGAATCAAACCATAGAACTCAGGGATATCAGCTACTAGAATGTCGATAACCTGACACACTTTCGGGTTAGACGACAATCTTATGGTCACCTGATTGAGTTCACCAATCACTTCGACTTGGGATCGATCAAGTTGAACTATGCGTACTGCGGATCTTTGAGGTTGCACATTCAATTTAGCACATATTGACCTGGGTAAAATATTCGTTGAAGCACCATAATCGACCAAGCAATTGTGCATGTTTTTGTTGAAGATTTCATATGTGAGAAGAAAAGGAGGAGTATGAGATCTTGATCTTCCTCCAATCAAGGCGATGTCATTTGGATCAATTTTATCGATCGTGTTGGTTGGAGGCCTTCCCAGATTGTGGGAAGCTACCGCTGTAGGTAAAGATGTAGTAGGCACAACATGTAATTCTTTCATCATTATTTTCTGCTGGTGTTTCAATTTACTCAATTCATACAGAGTGATATTAGCCCTAGTCTTCTTCATGTCATCAATGATGTTATACTCCAATTCATCCGACACTATTAGTGTTTTTGATGGAGGCGTTTGATTAGATTGGACTGGGCTAATCTGGGTCGCTTTAACAGTTGTCTTTTTTGTTGCGACCTTTTCTTTTGTTGCAGGGCTTGCGCCCTTTTGTTTTGGGGTAGTTATGGGAGGGTCAAGTTGATTTTTGCTTCTCGTGCTAACAAGAAATGCTTCTTGATCCTCTTCTTGTGGGAGGATGAAGTCCCACATTCCTTGTAGTTCTATGACCTCTTCCTCGTCGGTCTGCCCTTCAGTGGTATTCTCTTCTTCTTCGTCTTCTTCAAATTCAACGTTTGAGACAACACTAGGTGGTCTTACCTCCATGGGAGGATTTCTTTTAAAAGTCCTAAAGGGCTTTTTCGAAGAAGTCTCTGCTACTTGTTTCTTAATATCAATCATCTCATTTGACATGGCTTTCAACACTTTTTGTAATCCTTCCAAATCGAAAGGATCTTTCGTTTGCTTCTTCTTGGTGTCTTCTTTGAAAGAGATCTTCTTAGATTTGCGTTCTTCTATAGCAGATCTCTTTTCTAGGGCTACCACGCGTTTTTCCACTGCTAATGCTTCTGTCAAGTTGTCGACTAAGGTGGTCTTGTTTGCCCTATCTACGAAGATAGCCAAGTTTGGAGGTAAAGCCGTGATGTACCATTCACATCTTACTTCCTCGCTGGGTTGTGAGGTAGCGGGGATTTTGTTGAGGATCTTATTGAACCGTAAGTTAAAATCTTTAATGGGTTCTCTAGCCTCAGCCTTAAGATTAGATAGGTCACTGATCAATGTCGCCGTGGATCTGTCATCACCAAACTTGGTGAGGAACTGACTTTGAAAAATGTCCCAGCTAGTGATGGATCCGGAAGGTAACGAAAAGTACCATGACCCGGCTGTTCCTTGCATTGTATAAGGGAACAGCCGGACAACAGCATCTTCATTAGTGACTCCGTTGAGATTAAAAGAAAGCATGAAATTATTGATATGTTCCTCGGCTAGCATGCCTGCTTCCGGATTGAATTTAGGCAGCCATTTCTCAGGATGGGCCGGTATAGGGCTTAGGGGTGGAGGCATTAAAACCGCCCCAGGATTGTTCCATGGAGACTGGGCCATCGTTGAGCTGCTAGTTAATGGAAGTGTAGAAGATGAATTCTGATGCTGAGAAGATGAAGATATTAAGATCTTTGATGTTTGAAGAGGAAGGTTTGTAGAAGATGGGTGAGTGAGTTGGAATGAAAGAGTGGGTGGTTGACTTCGCGGTGAGGGAGTTGATATGGACGAAGTGGATGAAGGAGTCTGACTGTCAGACTCTGGTGGTGTTTTCCTTGCTCTTTTCCTGGTAGGGAGAGGGAGTTCACTTGGTTGTATGCCAAAATTTTCACTCTTTGAGCTGGTAAGTGGATGAGCAGGGTTATACTGCGAAGTCACGCTGCTTTTAGATTTATCAGACTTCTGGTTAAAAATAGAAAATCCCTGGAGTTTACGGATCAAAGTCCGAATTTCAGGGGGTTCAATGATAGATTGGTTTGATATCTTCGAATATGTAGCAGTGGTAGATACTCGAGCAACTTCAAATTCCGGGTTTAACCGTGTTGGAGAAGTCGAGGGAGTTGATGAGGGTGTATTACACTCAGAATGGTATTTAGATATTTCTTTAGGTGCCATTCATAGTTCGTGCCCTCCTTCTAGCGCCAAATATGTTGAGGGCCCTGAAATCGGGTCAACAACAAGGGCGATACCCACCCGGTCGGGAACCTGGTTGGCAGCTCCGTGCCCGTTTGGTGTAGCGGGTCCGACTGGGGATAACGGGACCAGCTTCCCATTCTAAGGGGGTGTGTGTGTGTAGAGTTTAGTGATGTGTGTGTGTGTAGAATATGATAATGAAAATATAGAATTATTTCTAAGCTAATCTAGTTCTGAACTCTGAGAGTGAATTTTATACTACTTTAATCTACAAAGAATAACACATCTAATCTACGCTAACCCGGGATAGAACTTTTTCCATTATGCGATCTATAAAGCTTTCACACAATAACTGGTAATGAGGATTATTCAGCTATTATGAGAATATAAATCAATTAAGATGAACCATCCTGCATAAAAAGTTAAGCAGAACGATTGTGAACAACATATCGCATAATCAGTTATTCATGTATTAAGCACAAATCAATGACTCCACCGTACAAAAGTGCCAAATGGTAGTCCACTCATTCATACGTTAACATATAAACAACATCAGCTGTATATTACTCTAAGAATGTAAGCAAAAACTCGTCAAGAGATAAAAGTACCATTTATGACTGACTTTATACTCACAGACCTGAAGCAATAATGATCTATTTCTACTTACTTCTAATGCCTACTAAGAGTACAGAAGTGCAACATCAGTAGCAGGTATTAAAATGCAAACATAAATAAATCTTGATCCGTCCATTCATCAAAAACCCCCTCCGAGGGTGCAAAAGTGCATGTTTTGAGGACAAGTTTTTTGACAAATTTCCGGACCCTTCTCCAATGCAACGAGAAGGGTTAAATACTACTAACCGGCTAATTTTAATTACACAAATTGAGGGAACGGCTTCAAATGACCGTCCTTTTACTAAAAGCAAATTTATTTCTAAAAATTAAATCTAATTTCTAACCGTTTCTGTATCTGTTCTTTAGTGCTGTAAGCAATGCGCTGTTCGCCCTGAAAGAGTCAGCTGGTTGTCCTTTCCTTTTGTTCGAGCTTGATAATTAGAAATAACAAGAGCTGGCACCTCTTTCTGACAGGCTAGAAGATATTTTCGAAAACCTTTCTCTGGCTGGGTGTATTCGCTGTGCGCACACTTAGTACAACCCAGTTTCTTTTCGAACTGATTTTGTTGTTGCTATTTCGGTTTCTGGTCGTGCGAATGACTCAATGAGTTAGAAGTCACGCTGTATGGACAATCCCCTATTTCGAGAATTGTTTCCGCTCTTTGTTCCAGGCTTTTCTGGAGCGTCTTCCTTCTCTTGCGCTTCTTTCTCTGCTTTACCAAGTCTGGGCTTCAGGATATTTTGTAAACATGCTGCTTTTGTGCGCCTTTGACTCTGAGTCTTGGACAGTCTATTTTCATCAGTGCCTGTTGGGCGATATTCTGGAATCCGTGGTTCTGCTGTATGCGGCATCCAATTGCGGAGGCATCTTCTCTCTGTTGTCTTATTGGCGCTCTTCCCTTAGATGTTTCCTGCATATAGATTTATATCAGTAGCATGTCTTGCAGTTTACGCAAAGAAGAAAGGAAATGACGAAAAGATTGACATGAAAGCATTAAATTCTAATGAATACGTAATTCTGACATTCATCATGACTTGACTCTTCGATAAATGTGATGCAATCATTTCTGGATACTCAAGCATGCGGCCATTAATTTCCCGTAAGGTGCGCACCTAATTTTGGGCTCACAGATCATGCTGAGGAATGCCTGCGATGAATGATTTCTGCGATTTGCATCGCAGTCTTGAAAATTGTGATGTAAATAGGTGGCGTCGCAGCAATTGACAGTCTCATTCGTCGCAAACCATAGATCGCAGATCACAGCTTTGCATGGTCGCAGGTCGCATATCGCAATATCGCAAGATCGCAAGATCGCAAGGTTTTTTGCTTTGTCACTTTGTGCTGCTCATGCGACATTGCGACGTGCAACGTCGCATATCGGCCGTCGGCCTTTCTTTAGGTTCTCCTCTTTTGAGCGCCTTTGATGCACGCGATGCGATGAGTTCTCGCGTCGCTCTTCCTTGGTGTGTTTGTGTGCTTTGGGAAAGCGCTCCTTTTTCCTTTGTGACGCGATATAGCTCTTAGGGGGTTGATACAAAAGGTTTTTTCAAACAAAAATATTTTTTGGATTTTTTGGTTAAGGGTCCCCCTTTGCTTGATGTTATTACTAATATCAAACAAAGAGGGGGGGTGTTGGTGACCACAACAGGTCTGCACATCTTCATATTTTAATGCTTATTATTGTGATATACAATAGCCATTTATATGTCTGGTGTAAGACTCCTCTGGAGATTTCTATCCAACAAAAACATCTTTGTGGTAAAAGGTGCATTGTCAGAGGTTGCTCCATCGAAAATAGCAACCAAAAGGGACCTTGCTATGCACACAGATGAAGAATTAAGAATATTGTTATCTATGAGTGTTGATGTGGAGGTATGGGACAAAATTACACAGGCAGCGAACCATTTTGTTCAACCAATCAAGATCTAAAAAGGAAAATGTGTGATTATATATACATGTGTGATAGTATTTGGAGAAATGCCAACCTAACCCACAAATTTGTTGACATTTTGTTGGAGCTGACCTATAATTGTTCCTAAATTTAATAAACATGTAAAATATGACTGACTTTTCAATACAAAATATAAATTTATAGGAACATGGCCAAATTGTGAAAGTGTAAAATTGGTATGGTTTAAAGGGACTGATCCCTTTGAAAAGTCTTAAATTGTGGTAATGAAGGTTGAGCCTCGTTCTAGAACCCCTTTGGGCATCCATGTTAGGAATTGGTGTAGGATGCAACACTTCAGAATAATTTTGTAGCAATGATGTCAACACTTGTATAGTGAAATGGGGTTGGAGTTGGCCTGTCAAAGCTCATTGGTCTACTTTGGAACTTCTCTAGGGTGATTCCTTAGATGATTTTGAGTATGAGGGCATGATTTGATATTTAGTTTGCATTGAAGAAGCTTTGGAGGCTAGAGACTGTAGAAAAACCCCTTGTTCTGAATAGGGAAGCACATTCAACTGAAGAAAGTAACAACAAGTACACAGATTTGAAACTCAAATCACATCACTATGTATTACTCTTTGAAACAATAAATAACTAAAAATTTCAAATACTACTATTCACTTTTTCTTTAGTCTGGAAGGTACAATGAATCTGGAAACATGTACAACAATGTCTCAACTTTCTTAACTCCTAATCCTAATGCACCTTCCTTGCATGGATAGACAAGACAATTAAAGAGTGCCGCTAGTGAATATGATATGAGACATGAAAACATGCTTCCTTAGTTAAGGCTGAGAATTAATAACTAGGGAAGTGCTCCTTTTAATTGTGCATGCAAAAACTAAATAAAGCAAAGAGTTTCGCTACTCCAGGTGCCAGAAACGAATCCACTGCCTAAGGTAAGTGCTTTGCCCAAAACAAGATATTAAGGACTCAAAAACTTTGTTTCTTCCTTCAAGAGAGGTGTATGCCAAACATAACTAAGCTATCATGCACTATCCTCCAAATTCATTCACCTTCAACAGAAATCTTGTGCCCAGAAAAAGACAAGAGACCAATATCCAACAGAATTCACTGACCAGCTAGAGACCCTTGTGCTCAAACAACGAGATAATAAGGGAATGTCAACTAGGGTGGAATATTTCACCACCGAAATTGACAAGAGATAGAAGGGGTAAAAAACTATTAGACCTAATGCCCAAGAATGCATGAATTAATCCACACTTGGTGATCCGAAATGAATTCAATCCTTCTTTATTTATAGATTTTCCAGAGGGGTTTCATATTCTTAAGTGATTGAGTAAACCTTACTCCAAACCCCAAATTTGGGTTTTTTAAGCCCAGTTTCCCTAAAAATTTCCCAACAATGGGTATTTTGGGGTTTTTTCCCCTTTATGGAGGACTATAGTCTACGAGGATGGATAGGATATTATGTCCCATTCGTCCTCAATTTGTAGAGGACGTTACATGGCACCTAATAAAAGAAACAGTGCTTTAGTTTAGGAGGTAATAACTAAATGCTTATTTCTTTCCACATAGGACATACATCTTGCAAAAATGATCATGGGGTACAAATACTACAAAAGGCCTAAATCTTACTAGCATTGTCATAGTCCAAGAATAAAAACCCTTTCAGGTGAAACAAGGTCAGTACCACATACTACAAGCACAAATGACAAATTCAAAAACAATATACTTATTCAATGAAAGAATGACGAATCATATTAGCACACTTTAAATTTAATAGCTCTTGAGTTGCAGTGTCAATCAAAATTTCTCAGGTTGGATCATAATTAAGTACTCAATGTTTTTTTGGGTCCAATTTTGGGAAAAGGAGGAGCTCTTGGTGAAAATGGGATGATCAGGCTTTTCAAAATGGAGATCTTCTATAATTTTCAACATACAAGCCATTCATTCTAGTGGAGGAGATATAGAGATGTATTTAATAAGGACCTTTCCAAGATCAATTTGGAGGAAAATCCATTTTCAAAGCTTAGACATAGTTCTAGATTCAAACAAGAGTAGTCATTTTTCAAAACAATTATTAATTCCCAAGATATTGGAGCCAAGCTGACATGTTGACCATTTATTCTTCTACTGGACAAGGAAGCATTTATAAAACGTCCTCGGCCCTTTGATACATTATTTGATGTAAAGCTATTGATTAGAAATATAATAAGAGATGCAGTTTATATTAAGGAAAAGGGAAAAGTCGAGGACCAGTTAATAATTATCTCTAAAAAAATCTAAATAGAATCCTAACATATTTGAAATGGAAAAGGATAACTCCATGGTTATGTTTTTCTTTAGAAACTTTGATAATTTCCATCATTGAAGCATGTATTCATGCCTTGAAAGAAGCTCACAAAGGTTTTTGATATTGGTTGAAGAAAAGAAAATGTGCAAAGTTACACTCACATGGAGGTATGGAAAAAAAGTATGTGGAGCTTGTTGTCCCAGATTCCAAACAAAGAATGGACAAAAGGTGAAAAAACCAAGTCAAAATGTATGTGTAGCTTTTTTCATGCAGAGGTAGGTGTTAACTCCACACTCTACAGCGAAGGCTTTGCAGCGCAAGTGATACAAAGGTTTGCATGCATAATGTTGGATTGAAAGGAGTGGAGCTTGATTCTACATGTCCACTATTACCCCACTTTTTGTATGAGTTACAGGAGATAAAAATAATGAGATACGAGAGATATAGAGTAGATACTATCGTTATTCAAATTTAATAAAAAATATTACTATGTCTTCCTTGACATAACAGAAACATCTTCCATAAAATATTTTCTCCATGAACTTGATTTAAAATGAATCTCTTCCATTGACGCGCCCATCCGCAAATAGAAACGATGCGGATGGGCCAATTTCAGTTTAGAAAATTTACAATTAGTTTCAATTGTAAGATCTCCAATTTTTAGTTGAGATTTCAGCTACAAGCAGTGAAACAGGATTCACCAATCAATCGCAATTAATCACGAGTCAGAATCTGCTCGCTCTCCAAATGATCTGATCTAAATATTTGAGATTCAAACTCACTTTGACCAAGTTTAACTTATGGTCAATGAAAGTTTGACTTGAGACTTGCCAATTAAAGCATATTCCTGCGATTTATTCCAATTTATTCGATTTTCAGCCTTGATTTGATGAGCACGAGTTTTTCGATTTTAGGTATGCCGCATTGCTAAAAACTAAACGTCAGTTGTTTCAAAATTTATTTCTCATTTCTCAGGCCCAAACTCATACGTCGAGACCTTCAGTAATCAATCACTACTCACTATTACACAGTCTAGACTCAATATCAGGGAACTGCCAAGGTGATCCTAAGTCCAGACTCCATATTGGGCAGTCGCCAATGTGTGCTCTATCCATACTCCATATCGACCCTTGGGCAGTTGCGCGTCATCTTCAGCATGTGTTACCTTTAGGCTTAGCCACTTCACTATTCAACGATCGAGCTACATTGGAACTTTGCTTAAATAATAGGTATATTACTATATTGAAGTTTCAATGTCGTTTTAAATGGAAAGTTTCAAGTTTCACTATTCAACAATCGAATTTTTGGCATATTCCTTTGGTTATGACTTTTCAACCCTATAAATGGGGCTTAAATAGATTTAAAAATGCACTAAGAAATGGTTTCATACCAACCATCAACCAAGTCATCAAGCATTCCTTCCTTGGTCGATGTATTGCCGACTTCAAAGGCTTTAACCATGCATTCACAACTTTGGGTATTTGTGTTCCTCTAGAATTTGTTATTGATGTATTATTTCAGTTGTCTTATGTTAAACGAACTTGCAAATTCAAGATTACAATGCAATATATGTTGATAATATTTCCTTTAGGTAGCATTTCCTCATATATACCTAATTGTGTTTCAAGTTCATAATGATATATTAGGTTGGAATGTGCTTGTGTTGCTGAATAGACTCCTCTTTGATCCTTAACAAAACCTCATATCCTTTAAAACCAACCCTCTTTTTTGCGAAGTTATATATGGCATTTTTAATTTTAATTTTTTATTGTATTTTATAGGAGCCAAATTAAGTAGAAGGCACAACTACAAATCTAAATAGAAGCCACAATTTAAACGCAACTCCAGAAAAACAAAAATGCTGAGGGAGAAGGACTTTGCTTGGGATTATTGTGACAAGATTCTTGGAGACCCTAAGCTCCTTTGTAAATTTTTCAAAGAGAAATGTAGTGGAGGCATTTATAGATTCGAGTACCACCTTGCACAAATACCTGACCATGATATAGGTCTCTGCAAAAACGTTGATGAAAATGTCAAACACCAAGCAACCTTGGCCATTGATATGTTGAGTTAGCATAATGCAAAGAAAGAAAAGCAAAAAAAAGAAATAGGAACTCCTCGAGTTGACAATTTTTCTTCCACCTCTCTCTGTTGAATCCTTAATGTAGTTCCCAAGTTTCCAACACATGCCTCCAAGTCCAAGTCAAACTCAAGGCCAAATGAATCCTCCTGCATTCAACATTGGAGGTGGAAACATAAACACCTTTTTTTCTCCCCGTACAAAACTAGATCCAAAACTACCTTGGATACCACTGGTTGGAAAAAAAGTATCCATAATCAAGCAAGGAAGACCATTTCTAACTTTTGGTACTATTCTGAAATATCTTTCCACTATGCCATAAGTCCTTATTGGCAAGCTATGATTGATGCAGTTGTTGTTGTAAGTCCAGGGTTGAAAGCTCTGTCATTAGAGAGAATTAGGACAAATTTGCTATTAGAAAGTGTTGAAGATGCCATGCTTGTGCTATCTGAGTTTTGTTCATCATGGGTAGAAACATGGTGCATGATTACGAGTGATGGATGGATAGATCAGAGGAATAGAACTTTAATAAATCTCCTTATATCTTGTCCAGTAGGTATAATGTTTCTCAAATCAGTGGATGCCTCAGACAAGGTTAAGACTGCACAACTTATTTGTGAAATGATGGAGGAAGTCATTCAAGAAGTGGGAGAAGAACATGTTGTACAAATTGTCACCAACAATGCAGCTAATTATATGGTTGCTGGTAGACTTTTTGAGATTAGGCACCCCACTATTTTTTGGACCTATTGTGTTGCCCATTGTATATATTTAATGCTTGAGGACATTGGTAAGCTTCATTGGATACATGAGGTTGTGGAGAAGGAAAAATCCATAACCAAATACCTATGCAATCACATTATTGTCCTAAACACCATGAGAAAATACATTGAAGGTAAAGAAATTGTTTGACCTGCAATGACTAGATTTGCAACAAATTTCATATCTTTGCAATTTGTGGTTGAGCAAAAGATAAATCTGAAGAGGATGTCCTTGGGACCTGAGTGGATGGCATCTAAACATTCCAAGACCCTTTAAGGCATTGAAGTTGTTGCACTTGTGTTTAATGATGGTTTATGGAAAGATGTCGAAGAGATTATTATTGTGATGGAGTCCCTTGTTAGAGTTCTCAGGTACTTCAAGTCTTTTAACTTTTTCATGTTTTAAATTTCATTTCAAGCTTCTTTTTATTTTCAATGGTTCATATTAATTTAAATTTGAAAGCTTGAACTTTCAGGATGGTTGATGGTGACAAACTCGCTATGGGTTACATTTATGAGGTGATGGATCTCACAAAGGAGGCCATCAAAAGAATATATGGGGATGAGGAGGAAATTATATGCCTCTTTGGGACATTATTGATGCACATTGGGATAGGAAACTGCATTCCCCCTTACATGCTGCTAGGTACTACTTAAACCCATAGTATTTTTATGATAAGAGAAAATTTAATGAGGATGGGGAGGTTCACAGAGGACTTATGACATGCATGGAAAGATGCTTCCCTGATCCAGAATTTCAAAATTGTGTCTTTTCCCAACTATAAGATTATAGAGCACCACCTAAATTATTTTCCTATACCAGCGTTATACGAGAAAGGTGTAAGGTGTTCCCAGGTACCCTTTGAAGCTTGAAGGCTTTATCAGTTCATTAAATTTGTTTTAACTTTATTTTGTATGTTAAATGTTTTATTAAATTTTGTTGTCTTTTTAAGTTTTTACTATTTACTATTCAGTACGTCTACTCATGAACCCTTGCCACTTGCTAGGTCATTGGTGGCAAAACTTTTGTAGTGATACGCTAGATTTGAAGAGATTTTCCATTCAAATCTTAAACCAAGCATGGAGTTCTTTAGGTTGTGAGTGAAACTAGAGCATGTTTGAGAAAATAAATTCTAAGAAGCGCAACTGATTGACACAAAAGTGCTTAAATGACCTTGTATTTTTCCATTACAATCTACAACTTCGCAACAAGAAAATACTAGGTCAGAGCTTAAATTTGAAGGTTTCATAATCTGATTTGGAATTTAAAGTTTAAACTTTAAAGTTCAAAGTCAAACTTAAATTCACATTTCAATGTCTCATTATAATGATAGGTTTGGATCATTCACCAATATACCTTGAAGAAATAGATTTTCAAACTACAAATCCAGTAGATTGGGTCCAATTAGAGGAGGCTCCTCTTTTAAGCCTACATGACTTGAAGAACTTTGAGAGTCAAGCAAGCGGAAGAGTGGAAGGAATCACTTCTAGTTCTCACTCTTAAGAGCCTTAGACTCTTAGATACTGATTTTTTCTAATTCGTATGTAGTTGTTTGTAAACTTTTAGAAGTAGTTGCTTCTAGTTATATGTAGTCACTAGGTAGGAGTCATGACTCAATACTTTGGATCATGTTTGGACTCATAACATATATGAGATGCTTATTCATTCATGATATTTTGGACATCTATTGATATTATGAATTGTTTGGACATGGATTTACTGAATATCAATGAAAATGTTTTTTTTTTTTTTTTAATTCAATATATGTGTATATTTTTATTTATTGAATTCACTGATTTTTTCTCGATTTTTTTCCCAAGTTTTCCCCAATCTGATTAAAACTCTTAGCTCTTTTTCCTCACTGATTTATTGTCTATTACGAGTCTGGTAACATTGGTTACAAGTTTCATTATTCACTTATGAGTGCTAAGGTGTGCTAGAGTGTGCCAATGCATGTTGAGGAGTGTTAGGGAGTACTAGGACAACACAAGGGAGCACTAGGTTAAAATGCATGGAAGTGAATGAATATGAGGTTGTGTTGGGGAGTTTCAATTAGTGCTAGTTGTCATGCCAAGGAGGGAGTGACAAGGTATGCTAGGAACAAGTAAGGCATGCCAGGGAATATCAGGGAATGTCAAGAAGTGCTAGAGTGTGCTAGGTAGTTCTAGGGTGTGCTAACATAAGCCACATAGTGCCAAGGCATTCCAGGTGCTAAGACATGCTAGGATGTGCAGGGTGCCAGAGTATTCCAATATGCATCAAGGAGTTTCAAGGCAACAAAAGGAATAACCAAGCTAAAATTAAAGGAAATGAACACATAAGAGGGTTAATAAGTCGAGACTTTATCTTTTCAAAAGGGGCATGGTATTCACACTAATAATATGTTCCAATACATCCCAAGTGCCGATGTGTGCCAAGTGCTAATTTTTGTCAATGCAATATTATGCCAAGGAGTTCCAGGGCATGCTAGGGACTACAGGGAATGCCAACACATGATAGGGGAGTGCTATGCTATGCTATGGCATGCCAACATATTCTTTGGCATCCTACTCATGGTAAGATGTTCTAGGTACAAATATGTTCCAGTTACAAAGATGTTCCAAGACATGTGAGGTGCCAATGAATGTTAGTGTATTGTTCCAAAGCATGTTAAGGTGTGCCACTAATGTTGAGGAGTGCTAGGTCTCTCTCCTTAATAGAATTGACAGAGCTTGATTATGTATTAAATAATATAGTTCCTACACACACTAGTGGAACTTTATTTAAAGGAAATTTTCTAGATAATAAACCTAATAGAGATGAATCATGTGTTGAATCATAAAAAGGCTATATTCTTATGACTTGAGGGAAATGATACACACTAATTACTTCTTAACAAATTGAATAGATATTATAACCAATATGACCTTGGACACATAATGAAGAAGGCTCCACAACAATGGTCTTAAATCATTATATTTTGACAAAAAATATAGTAACAGGTACATAGCGTCATCAAAAACTCATTGGAATGATCAATGATGATGAACATTTTTTTACCGTCACCAAAAGTAATTAAAAAGAGCATTGGTGAGGGTCAATAAAAGATCGTCACTTGAAGTGTCACCAAAGACAGAATTAGTGATGGGCCTTTAACAACCCTCACCAAAAGTGTCACCAAAGAGAGAATTAGTGATGGGCAATTAATGACCCTCACCAAAAGTGTCACTGAAAATTGCTTTGGTTACAAACCTTAAAGGACCATCACTATATACACTTACAACAATGGTTATTTAAAGACCGTCACCATATGTGACATTGGTGATGGACCTTAAAGGTCCATCACAGGCATGAAGCATCATAAAAAACTCAATGGAATGATAAATGATGACGAACATTTATTGGCCGTCACCACCAAAAAGATCATTGGTGACGGTCAATAAAAGATTGTCACTAGAAGTGTCACCAAAGAGAGAATTAGTGATGGGCCTTTAACGACCCTCACCAAAAGTGTCACCAAAGAGAGAATTAGTGATAGGCCTTTAACGACCCTCACCAAAAGTGTCATTGAAAATGGCTTTGGTGACAAACCGTAAAGGACCATCACTATATACACTTACAACAACGCTTTTTTAAAGACCGTCACCATATGCAACATTGGTGATGGACCTTAAAGGTTCGTCACAAGCATGACCCTCACCAATGACCTTTTTTCTTGTAGTGATGGGTAAAGATGTGCATCAGAAGAAGAGGATTCTGATCTATCAGGATTTTCTTTGGGGAACAAATGAGGGAACCTTTCAACAGATTTTGTCTAAATAGAAATGGTATGACGGAATAACATAGAAGTAGGAATGTCTTTGTCTTCATTAGAGATGGCGAATTCATTGAATTTGGAAGATAATTCTTTTATTCTTTCTTTGGTTAAATGTAAACCCATGCCGACTTCATTCTCAGTATCTCCATGTTGGTTACTGATTTGTTCTGACAAAGATGTTGTGCCTTTAGTTCCTTCACGAACAAAGCCTTTTAGAGTAGAAACAGAAAACTGGAACTCATTTAGATTTTTATTTACAGTATTTACAGAGGCCTGCAATTTTTGTGCAAAATGGTTTGAGGAGTATATAGCAAGTTCTTTGACAGAAGTATTGGTCCAATTCAACTGCTCACTAACTTTTTGTATTCTGCCATTAGTCCTTATGGAAAATTCATTTGTTAGAACAAGGGGGGAAACTTTATCAATAATGTCTTTTTCTCCTAAAACAATCCCTTTATAGGGTGGAAAGACAGATGAAGATTCTATCTTTGTTCCATCAAGGGCTATCCACTGATGCTTGGTGGAGCTTTCTGAAGAGATTATTTGGACACTAATGTTCTCTTGTTGCTTTTTCCATTCATAAAAGGAAATCCATGAGTTATTTTGGCTCATATATTCCTTTCATTCCTCAGAGAGGCTTTGTTTCTCTTCTATAGAAGTTGTCATATTGAATTCATTTGAATCTAGGTGAGAAAAAAAATCACAGTTCAACATTCCTTTCATCCATTGTGTATCTGCTTTGTGTTTAGGAAATCCTTCCATGAGGGAAAAGAATTTATACATTTTGGGCTTTGATGGTTGTTTGCAGTCAGGATGTAAAGGATTTTGAAATCTGCATGGTGGAATGAGCTCATCCATCTGCTCAAGGTATCCCAACCCATACCTAGGCTTAGCTGGACACATTTTCTTGAACATATCTATTAACCTAGGATCTTCATTGGCGAGAGAGGGTAGTTTGTGTATGACTAGGATTTCATCATGAGGAAAAGAGATGTCATTACATTTGGGATTTGGGAAGGCATTTTTTAGAAGAACGAACGATGCTTCTCTGGTTCTTGGATTATGATTCTGATGGATGATCATATGTACAAGAGAATTTAGATTGACCAAATATTGACAAGTAGGGCATGTTACTTTTAAATTATAAAAATTTAAGACTTGAGCCAACTCAAACAATTCAATATGAATACAATTTGTACAACCGGAAGAGGATTATGTAGTGGGAGTTGTAGAAGCTTCACAAGGATTTGAATGAAATGTTTTATATTCTTCTAATGCTTTTGCTATCCTCCTTCTTGGAATAGTAGATCTTCTAGGAAAGGATAAAATCAAAGATGAGGAATCTTCATGGATTTGTGCAGATGTTATATTCTGAATTTTTGGAGTCTTTGGGATATCTACTACCCAATTTTCACGAAAGGTCAATTCTTCCCATTTGATCATTTGATATTCTATCTTTTGGCCGTGAGCATCTATAAGCACTACTACACTTGACTTAGACTCTTGACTGGGAGAGTGTAAAATGGTAGGATATAGTGTATTGGTATGGAGAAAACATCCTCTAGTATGTATAGAAATGTTCGTTCCTTTTCTCTTCATATCAAAACTAGAGGTTTTGATCTGTAACTCTAGAATGTCTTTGATGTGCTCATAAAAAATGTAAGCTAAAAAATTTGGATAACAATCAAACCATAGATGGCCATTCAAAAGAGGAGCAACAATCCCTCCAAGGATAAAATCAGTATATTTGTTATATGTTAGATCTCGAATGCTAGCCAAAAGAAAAGTATTTAACCCTCTATAGGTTAGCACAGAAATTTCAACTCTTATAAAACCGAGGTGGATATAAGAGGTATTATGTTTTTGGGCCTCTCTTTGTAGCTCTTTCGCATCTAATAATGGGATTATTTGAATGGATTTAGCATTCTCTTGCACTTGACTAACAAATTCTTTGACAGAAAATCAGGTAATAGACTTTAAGTGGAACATTGAAAGATTACAGTATACAACGAATCGACTAATTGAAGGGAGCTTCTAGCATGAAGAAGGCTTATTTTTTATAATTTCTAATTCAACACTATTTATGATGGAAGAAGAAGCTTTATCAAAGATATTTTGAATATCTATATCAATTGTATTCTGTTATTTTTCTTGCATTTCTCGAAAAGAGACAGATCTTCTTCCTGCTTCCATTTTTAATAAACAGGAGTTTATAGAATTACTTAGGAACCAAATGTTACTGGCTCTAATACCAATTTGACCATGCAGTCATAGAGGTTTCCTTCCTCCACGTATACATTTGATGTCAAAATGCCTTTCCACCGGTCTCTGGATTTCCTACCTTCACTATGAGCTGGTCTAACCAACATTTCAGTGTCATGTATGATATATATTCTTTTAAGAGAACTGACATCTCATATGAATTATGCCCTAGTGTAGTGCACCATTTATATGTCACATGTTCCAAACATATCGTTCAGTGATAAAGAGTCTACCTTTAGTGGTGTTAGTTATTAGAACGAAATGTAGGAACCACTATTGATTGTAATGGTGCATCTAGTTGTCTTGTTTTATCCCACATTTATCAAGTGAAGGGTGTCATTGGTGTTTAAATATATGAACACCCTCACAACATTTGGATGCATTGAGCACTTATATTGCTCCTTAAGTTTGACACCTTGTGTGTCGAGATTCCTTGTGATTTTTAATTGGTTGGAGTCTGATGATATATTCCCTATGGAATGGGGAATTGGAAATTGGCCCCCCCATAAGAGCCAACATAAAAATTCTTATAAAATCCAATTTCTACATAAAATTTATTTTTTTTAACAAAAATTATAAAAATATAATTGAATTATGATAACACAGCCTTCAATGGGCACATTGTCCTCCTTGTGAGGCATAAAATAACAATAAGAATTAGTACCTTCCTTTAAATATTCCATGAGTTTCGCTTGAAAAACCTTTATAATTTTCTCCTTGCAAGATTTAGCTACAACGTAACCTATAGAGTAACCCATTCTAGAGATGGTAGTCAATTGTGTTGTCACCATCGTGCACATGACTCTAGCTTTGCAACTGCAAAAACACTTGCTTGAATTCCTCATCTTGTTGGCATTATGATACATGTGTTGTACTTGATGGCAACCCACTTGTAGTAGAACAACTAACTAGATGAATCTACAGGAGAGATATCAGATGTGATAGAATGCATGGCAGTTGGGTTTACAGATGTGAAAAAATGCAGGGCAGTTCAAAGGAATCATTTCAGAAGTAATATGGCAAACCACAGTGTAACAGGTCTATTCAGAGGTAACAGGGCATTGGTACAAAAGAATAGGAAGATGGAACTAAGGTCTACTGTTCAAAATGAAGAAGGTAAAAGAAAAAGGTGATGTAAAGCAGTTTTAGAAGAATACGTATGTCCACTTAGTCAAAATAACATATACAGGTTGGTCCATAAAACAAAAAGAGCGTATATGTATACACACATTCCCACAGGAGGAAAAGTGTGTATATGTTGGAATCAAGGTTTTGGTCTGAGGTATTTGGTCCAAGGTATTTTGGTACAAGGTATTGGTCCAAGGTATTTGGTCCGAGGTATTTGGTCCAAGGTATTGACCCTAGGTATTTGGTCCAAGGTATTGGTCCTAAGTGCTTTTGGTCCGAGGTATTGATAAAGGATATAAGTATATAAGGAGGAGAAGATCAAAGGGCTAAGTGCACAAGTAATGAATAGCTTATGAAGTGTTAGATCAAAAGCAAATATGCATGTTATGGGTTTCTGATTCTTTGCTTGATATAGACTAAATATGCACCTCAACATTTGATGATGGATGAGATCTAATGATGGATCAAGATCATAATGACTTATCATTATGTGATTTGATAATGGAAGGGATAGATCTGATTGCTAACACATGTTTTATCCTTTATATGTGATGATTTGGGTATGTCTGAAGTCAGGAATTGCAGCAAAGTTATAAGTAAGTATTTGCAGATCTATATGCTGGTTCACTTTGGTGAAGGTGCGTATACATGCCGGTTCGGCTCTTCCAAGTAGCGTATAAAAAAGAAAAGCTTGATGTTCAAGGATGACTGATCTATCATATTAGTGCTACTGTTTTACTATTATCTGTCAATGAAGTCTTCTTAGATCTCAAAGTAAAACTGAATGCATAAAGAGTTTGTGTCTCATTGATTAATTGATTGAGAAAGAAGGGTGATCCTTGTTGCTATCTGTTTATAACTCTGTAATATGATAGTAGATCTTCAAAATGTCACTGATTGGTACAATTTGTGGCTCAGAGTTTTTATGATTCAGTATCTTTAGAGGTATACGTAGGATGGGCAAAACGAAGTAGCATATACATGCAGGTTTGTTTCATTAAAGGAGTGTATACATTTTGACACATGCCTCTTGAGGTTATAGTTAGTTTTGGTTGTTGATGTAGTGTTCTAGGTTCATATCTGTGTACTGATTACAATGATCTATCTGTTCTAGTTGATTGGTTGAATTTGATTAAGTTTGAATGAATGGTTGATTCAGTTGTGTCAGAGGTTCAGTGATTGTTTGATTCAGTTGTGTCAGAGGTTCAGAGGTTTCAGTGATTGATTGTTTTAGTTATATCAGAGATTGATTGGGTTTTAGTGATTGGATGATGCAGATGTATTTGATGGTTGTATTTTAGTGGTGATTGATTTTGAGCTTCAATGTTACTAATGGTTCCAGTATGAAAATTTAATGAAACGTGGCCTTCATATTGTAGTATTGTGTACCAGGAGTATCCAGTGTGAAAATTTATGAAATTTTGTCCTTGGAGGAGACTCAGGGTTGGAGCCTTTAATGAGGAAGTTGAAGCTTCCCTCCAGTAGTGGCTGGTGATTTGATCAGGGGGTTGGAACTCCCTTCCAGTAGAAGCTGGAGAATGAGTGAAGTTTGTAGCCTTCTGTAGGTCGGAGCCTACGTACTAGTAAATATATCGGCTAGTACAAGAACTAGGGGGTTGTAGCTCCCTTCCAGAAGAAGTTGGAGAACAAGAGAAGGTTGTAGACTTCTGTAGGTGGGTGCCTACACACTGGTATGAGTCTGCACCAGTACAAGATTGTAAACAAGTTTTCTTATTATTAAAAGAAGACAGAAATGATAGCAGCAGATGGTTTTCACCCACATTGGGTTTCCACCTTAAATCTTGGTGTTCATGTATGTTGCTTATGTGTGATAGTTTATTATGTTATTACTACACATAGTTATTGTTTAATGTTTAATAAAGCATTGATGCACTGATTAAAGATCAACATATGATGAATTAAATGAATCATAAGTTCACTGGATATACATTGGTTTCCTTAAGAACAATTGCGTGAACATGCGAGTTCCCTTCACTGAAGTAGCGTATATAAATATGATTATGGAAATGAAAAATTTATTGATTTGTAAATATTGATTCACCCCTCTCAATATTATTTCCAACAATTGGTATCAGATCCGATTCTTTGATAGAAGCTTGATCAATTGAAGGAGATCCATAGTAGCAATGGGAAAGAAGCTAAAGAAGAAATCACCTCAAAATAAGAATACATCTCAAAGGAACTGTGACAGTGGGAGAGGCGCTTGACCTTTATGTGGAAGCAACTCTTCAGATTCAGAATCACCTCAGAATGAAGATGAACAAGAAAAAGAACTATCAGGTACGGATTTTTTGTCCTCTGGTGATACATTTCTCTGTTCATTTGAAGATAATGAAAGTGACAACAAAACAATTGAATTTTCACTTATGGGTGAAAGAGAAAGAAATCAAATAGATGCAAAATTTAAAAATATCATAGACACAATTAGAGATAAAAAGGATCTAATTGATAAAATGGAATGTGCCTACAAAGAAGAAGTTACCAGGTTAAAAGCCTAGTTGGAGGCAGGAAACAAAATAAAGAAGTAATACAAAGAAAAGGAAGATCAAAGTCAAAGGCTGCAGGATGAAGTGACATCATTGAGAAATGAAGTGAATGAAAAGGACACAACAACTAAGGAACTTATAGAAAGAGCCAGCTACTGTGAAGGTCTTGAAGCTATGGTCGTTTCTCTAAAAGAAGATCTCAAAAATTCAAATAAGAAAAATGAAGAACTACTCCAAGCATTTGAAGAACAATAAAATCAAGTTCTCAAATTAAGGAAACAAGTGGAAGAAGGAAGAAAAGCTGAAGAAATCATGAAGAAGTAATATCTTGAAAAGGAAGAAAATTATCACGTTGAGGTAAATATCCTAAAAGGTAAATTAGAAGAAAAGGATAAACTTTTACGATTTCAAGATAGTACTAAGATTTTGGATGATATTCTTAGTAATCAAAGGTCTCCTACCATCAAATCTGGTCTTTGTTTTCATGAAACTATTAAAGGTGAATCTAGCTCACAAACTGAAGCAAAGACCTCTAGTGCAAAATCTAAAATGCTCAACAAGGAGATAAGAGGTCAACCCCATCAACAACCAAGGAAAGAAAGTCTTCAAAGGAAATAATTTACTCCTATCTATGGAAATGATAATCAGTTCTTCCCTCTAATGAACAATGTTGAATGCTTTATATGTCATAACTTTGGACATATTGCAGCTAGATACAGAAGAAGAAGGATTCAAGTTAATAATCATCACACAAAAAGATCATCAACTTCCAGGTACTTTAAGGAATATTATTTTTCCTGCAATATGTTTCGTCACAAATCCATTAACTGCTATAGAGGGAATATGAAACATATAAGATGTTATGCTTGTAACAAGTTTGGGAATATAGCAAAAGAATGCAGGAGAAAATTTCAGCCATCATTTCAAAAGGAGAAAACATCATCAAATTCCAAGGTATGGAAGAAGAAGGAAGTACAACCAGAAATATGTAGCGTAGCTCAATATGCAAATAGAACAAACTCAGGAGGAACTGAAAGTATGAAATTTCAGTGTTCTAGTTCTCATACACAGTTACCATGAAGACAAGTCGCGTATATACATGAGTTAGAAGTTTCACAGTCACATATACGTTGGTTTGATGAAGAAGCAGTGGGACAAACTCAGAAAAATGATCTGATATGGTTAAGACAATTATCAATTATCTTTTTTGTTTTGATGATTGATGACTACAGTGTTTTGGATGTTATTTAGAAGTTCTTTTGATCCTCATAAGTTGTTGATGACTTGATATATATCTGATTGATGATGATGCCTTGATATTTCTTACTGATATATGCAATGATCAGATCTGACAGTGAACAGGTGGCAAAGGTTCAGGGGGAGAATATGCTATGCTTCTAATATTGCATTACTGGCATTATGTTTAGAAGCATTTGGTACCTAATGATTATTATCGATGGTGATGATTCTTATGTGGCTAAAGTGTAAATGATACATATGCTATGTTTCGGTTATGAGTTGCCTATGATGAAGTCTCAGATGATACTTGTATTGCTTGGGGTTACATAGTTGTTATTCAGATCAGATTTACAGATGATTGTGGATGAATTTTTGATGATGCATATAGTACATATATGTTGCTTACATGGTGATCTTCATAAGGACAAGGAGAAGTAAAAAGCTTGAGTACACAACTTCATTATTTGATGATGAGCCACTCATTTTTTTTATGTTGTTGTCATCATTCCTTCAAAGATGCATAAAGTTCATATGGTGTAGTTATGATGCAGGATTCCTATAGTTCTTGGCTCTCACATGGTTGAGGATTGTTTTTGTTGATGGTATCAAGAAAGCTTGACAAATGACTATGAGCTCATGGTTTTCTAGATACATACTGCTATCTCTTAGATGGATATACATTATACTGGATACATGGATGATTACTTAAGTTACATATTGATAAATATTGTTGGTTGGCCAAGAGAATGGTGTTATTGTAGGTCTCATGAAGACATAGCTATTTGAAGACATGAATATTTGGAGACATGGCTTACTTTATGATGATAGGTTTGATTATCATGGTTGATGCTTATCGGATGTGGGATGTTCCCTAGTGATGATACATGGTTGATATATTGAGGGTTCTTGTGGAAAGATCATGCAGTTCTTGATGATGATGTTATGATCATAGATGATGAATATGTTGTTTTAACATACATATGATATGATATGAATGATTATGTGCTACTACTTGGAGATATGACATATGCTTAAATGATCCATGTAAGGTTATGATAAGGCTCTTTCTAATAAGGAAACAAAGCAAGTTGATCTTGATGAGATCAAGAGGATGAGTTGATATGTGACATAATTTGTCACAGGTTGATGATATTTACCTTGTCATATCCTGGGAACTGATGATGGACATATACAGGTTGTTGGTCTAGATGTTGCTTACAGATGCTTATGGTGCAGATCACATATGGTGTATGATAGTTGATGATGACTATCATGGTCTTGTTTAGATATTTGGTCTTTGTTATAAATGTCATGTATATCATTTGATGTAAAGGTCATATAAAGGCCCATGATGTAATAATATGTCTCTGTCTGTCATGGGTCCTTTTGGTCATATGATGTAATTTATACCCCCACTATGCATGGGAAGTATGATGTAATAATTGTTATATTTTAGTCATGTATAAACATTTGGTATATCCCCACTTGGTTAGGATATTAATGTATGTATAAGTCATTAATGAAAGGAATGTCATACTCACATATTTGAGTTATAGAGTCATGTTATTCTTTTAGAAAATATATTTGCAGACTTTGCATGTGCTCAGGGAGAGCATGGATGATATAGTGCATCTCAGCATGTACAAAGGGGGGGTTTAATTAGAGAATTCAGCATGTCCCTAGGGGGAGCATGATCAATGTTCATATTCAACTGTTCAGATATGAAAGTCTTCATTTTGGTCAGCCCTTCACCCTTGATATCAAAGGGAGAGAGTATCTTGGTCCCCCCTTTGCTCTTGATGTCAAAGGGGGAGAGTATTTTGGTGTTGCCTGTTATCTCTAACAGTGTCTACAACTTGCAGTAATCAACACCAACATGGTTTCCATCAAGTCCAAAGGGGGAGATTGTTGGCATTATGATACATGTGTTGTACTTGATGGAAACCCACTTGTAGTAGAACAACTCACTTGTATATCGTAACTAGATGAATCTACATGAGAGATATCAGATGTGACAGAATGCATGGAAGTTGGGTTTACAGATGTGAAAAAATGCAGGGCAGTTCAAAGGAATCATTTCAAAAGTAATATGGAAAATCACAGTGTAACAGGTCTATTTAGAGGTAACAGGGCATTGGTACAAAACAACAGGAAGATGGAACTAAGGTCTACTATTCAAAATAAAGAAGGTAAAAGAAAAATTTGATGTAAAGCAGTTTTAGAAGTATAAGCAGGTCCACTTAGTCAAAACAACGTATACATGTTGGTTCACAGAACAAAAAGAGCGTATACATATACACACATTCCCACAGGAGGAAAAGTGTGCATATGTTGGAATCAAGGTTTTGGTCCGAGGTATTTGGTACAAGGTATTTTGGTACAAGGTATTGGTCCAAGGTGTTTGGTTCGAGGTATTTGGTCCAAGGTATTGACCCTAGGTATTTGTTCCAAGGTATTGGTCCTAAGTGCTTTTGGTCTGAGGTATTGATAAAGGATCAAAGTATATAAGGAGGAGAAGATCAAAGGGCTAAGTGCACAAGTAATGAATAGCTTATGAAGTGTTAGATCAAAAGAAAATATGCATGTTATGGGTTTTTGATTCTTTGCTTGATATAGACTAAATATGCACCTCAGCATTTGATGATGGATGAGATCTAATGATGGATCAAGAACATTATGACTTATCATTATGTGATCTGATAATGGATGGGCTAGATCTGATTGCTAACACATGTTTTATCCTTTATATGTAATGATTTAGGTATGTCTGAAGTCGGGAATTGCAGCAAAGTTATAAGTAAGTATTTGCAGATCTATATGCTGGTTCACTTTGGTGAAGGTGCATATACATGCCGGTTCGACTCTTCCAGGTAGCGTATAAAAAAGAAAAGCTTGATGTTCAAGGATGACTGATCTATCATATTAGTGCTACTGTTTTACTATTGTCTGTTAATGAAGTCTTCTTAGATCTGAAAGTAAAACTGAATGCATAAAGAGTTTGTGTCTCATTGATTAATTGATTGAGAAAGAAGGGTGATCCTTGTTGCTATCTGTTTATAACTCTGTAATATGATAATAGATCTTCAAAATGTCACTGATTGGTACAATTTGTGGTTCAGAGGTTTTATGATTCAATATCTTTAGAGGTATACGTAGGTTGGGCAAAAGGAAGTAGCATATACACGCAGGTTTGCTTCATTAAAGGAGTGTATACATTCTGACACATGCCTCTTGAGGTTATAGTTAGTTTTGGTTGTTGATGTAGCGTTCTAGGTTCATATCTGTGTACTGATTACAGTGATCTATCTGTTCCAGTTGATTGGTTGAATTTGATTAAGTTTGAATGAATGGTTGATTCAGTTGTGTCAGAGGTTCAGTGATTGTTTGATTTAGTTGTGTCAGAGGTTCAGAGGTTTCAGTGATTGATTATTTCAGTTATATCAGAGATTGATTGGGTTTTAGTGATTGGTTGATGCAGATGTATTTGATGGTTGTATTTTAGTGGTGATTGATTTTGAGCTTCAATGTTACTAATGGGTCTAGTATGAAAATTTGATGAAACATGGCCTTCATATTGTAGTATTGTGTCCAGGAGTATCCAATGTGAAAATTTATGAAACGTGGTCCCTAGAGGATACTGAGGGTTGGAGCCTTTAGTGAGGAAGTCGAAGCTTCCTTCTAGTAGTGGCTGGTGATTTGATCAGGGGGTTGGAACTCCCTTCCAATAGATGCTGGAGAACGAGTGAAGGGTTTAGCCTTTTGTAGGTTGGAGCCTATGTACTAGTAAATATATTGGCTAGTACAAGAACTAGGGGGTTGTAGCTCCCTTCCAGAAGAAGCTGGAGAATGAGAGAAGGTTGTAGACTTCTACAGGTGGGTGCCTGCATATTGGTATGAGTCTACACCAGTACAAGATTGTAAACAGATTTTCTTATTATAAAAAGAAGACAGAGATGACAGCAGCAGGTGGTTTTCACCCACATTGGGTTTCCACCTTAAATCCTCGTGTTCATATGTGTTTCTTATGTGTGATGGTTTATTTTGATATTACTTCACATCGTTATTATTTAATGTTTAATAAAGTACTGATGCACTGATTAAAGTTCAACATATGATGAATTAAATGAATCATAAGCTCACTGGATATACATTGGTAGTCTTAAGAACAGTTGTGTGCGCATGCGAACTCCCTTCACTGAAGTAGCGTATATAAATCTGATTATGGAAATGAAAAAGTTATTTATTTGTAAATACTGATTCACCGCCATCTCAGTATTATTTCCAACACATCCTCTATGTATGCCTCTCCATATGCAGTATGGGTGAAATGATCCATGTGCATAAGAGTTCCCAAATATATTATTTTTGATGTGGGTCACCTTGGAATCATGTTGGGTAAATTTCTTGTGCTACCCTTCTTTTAATTGATCACTAAATGAAGCTATTATAGAAACCCCATCAACCTATAATGCTTGGTATGTTGTAGGTTACTTTGGGCCTGTAGGTATTGTAGTGGTTGGTTATCTGTATTAATTAATATCTCCTTTCCCATTAGATAGTGTTTCTACTTATTCATAGGTTGCACTATAGCACACCCCCTTATTGGCTAGAGGTGGTTACTATGTCCCCTGACTCTCATGGTGCGGTTACAAGAATGGAGTAAAATCATCCTCTCTCTTTCTTTGGTATAATTCTCATTTAGATAAATAATAACAATGTGTTTTATAAAACATGTAACATGAAATAATAGAGCATGTTTCTTCAAAATGAAATTCCTCTGTCTTTAATTGGTCCTAATAATTAAAGAATCTGGGATTGAGGTTTTCTAGAAAATATATTTAACTTCCACTAGAAGACATGACATTGATTTTATAAGAATGATCAAAACCCTACCCTGATTTTTCTTTGATTATTTCCTATCTTTCCCTTAGTATGATATTATCAATTACAAAACCTATTACTAATATACGATACTCTTTTCCTTATGATATTAACTCCATATGTAATTATCTACCTATATTGTGTAATCTAAAACTGTTGGTTTAGCACACTCAATTGACTCAACTATTATAACAGTATTGACAATGAATGAACATGATGGCATAAATATGTGGTGGCCTCCTCTTTTGAAGCAAAATGCATCCATTTTCCTATGAAACCCTGCTTCCACTCTCTTGGCATGCTTCAACTACTTTTGGATAGACTATTGTTTTTTAAATTTCATAATGCACGTTTGACTTGTTGTTTTCATAAGTTACACTTGTATGGGATGTGTAGAAATCATAGACATATTGGTCAAGTGTAGCAATCACATTAAATACATTATACACCATATTTATATACTACTTCACTAGCTTGTGTGAGAATAGACATGAGCTCTCTAAGGCAAGCCAACTTTGTAAAAAAAATCCCAAAGAACCATACATCACTCTATTAAGACTTAAATTTTGACATTATCAATACCTAATCTAATTTCCACATTAACAATATCTACATACCATCAAGAATACAAAGTTCTAAGGAATTTATCGTAACAACATCCAAAATGTACATGGATTCATATATGACTAGGTATTCATATATTTCTAAAATGTTCCATAACAATTTTGTGTATCAAATCCCACTTTTCCATAAGTAAACTTTGTTTCTACTAAGTGTCAAGTATCCATGACCTACTTGTAAAGAAAATTTCTAGCTTACAATGGCCACAACAATGAGTTTATCCTTTTCTTGAACCTTTTGACTATCATTTGAGGTTTTCACCAATCAATTTGCTTCTGGATATTACTAGTTCCGCTTCACCTCGATTTCCCGGTGCAATATTGTATATTGAGTTCCAGTTCAAGCCATCATTCATTATAAAAATTATATTTTTAAGCATCCAAACATAATAAAGTGAAAAATAAAGGAATTGATCTTATGTATAGGCCTCAATACCAATTGTCGAAATTCATCTAGGGAGATCATATAATGAAACTAGGACCTAAAGAATTGGGCTAAAATATTGCTATATTTACTCTCAATTGTTAGCTAGTATTAGATGGAAACATAAAGTTATTGTATTGCATAAAATTTGAAATGGTCTATGGCATGCCATAAGTCTCCCATCTCATAAAATAATCATGATTTATCTTAGTTATGTATTTTCTTTGATTTCATCAACTTGGTTCTTGTAGGTTTTTGATTGCTAGTTGCAAATGTCAATGATTCAAAGGCTATTAGATGTAGGTATAGAAAAGATATTTCTCTTTCTAAGTACCATAAACCAATTCAAACTTATGAGCATCAACAAATTGAGGTCGTTGATCAATGTATAAAATATATAAATTAATAACTTCTTGAAGGTAGTGTCACTTCTATGTACCTATTATTCTACAACAAATATTTAACCCTATGTTATATAAAGTGTTGTCCTAGATTATGCATATTGTTATACATTTCAGCAAGGAAATTCATCAGGTCTTACATAATAGACGTAGAGCCACTACGACATGTCATACACACATTATTCTACATAACATACTAACAATAACACATAGTACTTAGAGAGAATTTCACGTGACCCATACACACACAGATCACTATATGTCATAACTAACATAGTACAATAAGAATAGTCCAAAAATATGGTTCATTATGTGTCATAGCTCACATTAAAATCAATCCAAACATGTGTCTCATTGTGTGTCATAGCTAACACTTAGCACGTTAATAATAGTTCAATCCTTCCATACAACATTCATAATATCCTTTCAAAACCTCAAACAATGACCATATTACAAGATTAGATACACCATATATTTAGCATATTAGCAATAGAAGTAAATTTGTTGTGTGATTAACATAAGTGAGTCACAAATTTCAAGATGATAGGTATTGGGACAAGGACAATAACTCACCTCTCAACCATATACATGATTAAATCAAACCCCTAATGTAGTTGTCACCCTGAAGCCTAATCCTAGGGATTTAGAATACTGTTCTAAGACCAAGCTTCCAGATATACCGGGGGTTCTAGAGGTCTAATCTACCTCCAACCTTAAAGTGTAAAAGTACTCAAATATAGGTTATTCTAAGGACTTTATAGGTATGAAGCCTCCACCCACCATCAAATGAGGGACTCTAGAGGTAATATCCTCCACCCTCAATCAGCTAAGGGACTCCAAAGGTATAACCTCCACCCCAATTTGTTGTCACATCAGCCCCACTTAATAATAAAAAAGAATCAAAAGCCTACTCAATGACCTTAGTTTCCTAAATTAGAATTTCAATAGTATTAATGAGCTAGAATGCTAATCTCCTGGGCCATCAATTATTGTTCCACCAACCTAGCAAGTGCCAGTGAGGACAAAAACCACCTCTACGCTCGTATCTCAAAATTAGTATTTTATGTTCCATTTTGTAGTGGAAGGAGTCTCCTATAGTTTCCTAATTTTGTGTTAACATTACTGCTAGCCTTTTGTTGTTCCTGCAAGTTTTCCTTTACAACGATTCTCCCTTGATCCTATGCATGTATGCCCTGCTTTCCCCAATTTACAGGGCACATGTTTAGGCTTAAAAGTATGTTCTAGTAGACTCCAGTTCACCCATATCTTGTATCTCTATATCCCTATTGAAAATACATTCCTCACTTCTACTCTTCAAACTCCTTCCCCCTTGTCTATTTCGATCCACACACTCTTTCGTTTTCTCCTTCTTCTTATTTTATCCTCATTTATATGTGTCCTCTTTCTAGCTTGACCTGAGGTATAAAATTGTGCCACATAATAGAACTTGGGTCCTCAATAAAAAATATACATTCGACCTCTATAGCCCCATGTTGCCATCCAAATAAGAGATATTCGACCAGCCAAGGAAGTGAGCATTCAACCCCATTTTTAGTAGTAATTTGAGCACCAAAAGAACATTGAAAATACACTTGTTGTTCAACAGAGTAAACACAGATTCTAGAAAAAGGAATGAAACCACAAACATCGCAACTCCACCTCTCTCCACTGAGTAAAACTCCCCCTTCTTCACATTTCCCTCCCTAATTTCTTTGTCCTATAATCAGTTGTTCAAACTCTGTGTGATGGTAGTTAATGTTCAGTCTAGTCCAAATTATTTGGACCAATAAAATATGTACCATATGTCCTTTGTTTCTTTTTTTTTTGTGAATGGCCTTATCATCACTAGTTGGTTTTTGTATATCCCAACCAAGTCTTGCAGGCCAATCAAACTAATTCCATTCAACCTTCCCCCCCTTGCTTTCCATTTATCCCAAGTAGCATATACTTAACCATGGAATCAATTTTCCCCCTTTTACTCGACCCATATATATATATATATATAGAGAGAGAGAGAGAGAGAGAGAGAGAGCCACTAGCTATTATGGTTTGGGGTGGTGATACTACTTCTTAAAACAAGGCTATAGATTTCCTCAGGTATTGTGCTACCCCAATGAAACTCTTAAGAGAGAGAGAGAGAGAGAGAGAGAGAGAGCCACTAGCTATTATGGTTTGGGGTGGTGATACTACTTCTTAAAACAAGGCTATAGATTTCCTCAGGTATTGTGCTACCCCAGTAAAACTCTTAAGAGAGAGAGAGAGAGAGAGAGAGAGCCACTAGCTATTATGGTTTGGGGTGGTGATACTACTTCTTAAAACAAGGCTATAGATTTCCTCAGGTATTGTGCTACCCCAATGAAACTCTTAACCTATGAAACATTATTAGGCATTGGCCACTTCATGTTGGCTTCCATATTGGAAGGATCTATCTTCAGCTCTCCCCCACCAATCACATATCATAGATACAAAAAATCCTATGGAGAAAACTTCCATTTCTTCATATTTTCTAGAAATTGGTTCTTCTTTAATATTTCTAACAACATCAAATATGAGATGTATTCATGTCAGGTGGCACTATATAGTAATATATCATCCAAATATAAAATAACAAATGAATCTATTAAAGGGCACAATATATCATTCATTAACCTTATAAACATAGCTAGTGCATTACCTAAGCCAAACAACATGACTAACCACTCAATAAAAACTTTCCTAGTTTTGAAGGCAATCTTCCATATATCTTCTTTTCTGACTCAACTCTAGAGATATCCAGACTTCAATTCCAACTTGGTGAACTATTTGTCTTGTTGTAATTGATCTAGTAGATCATCTATCCTGGGTAGGAGGTGCTTGTTCTTGAGTGTAATTTTTTTTAACAGCTTATAATCGAAAAATATCTACTAAGTAATGTCCTTCTTTATTACAATGATGATGGGTGACCCACTTGGTGAGTTACTTGGTCAAATGAAAACATATTCCAACAATTGATACAATTTCTTTTTCACCATATTTTCCATTATATTGGACTACCTGTACAACCCAATGTTTTGGAAATGGAGAGTCTAGTAGTAGTTGGATCTTGTGCTCCACTTCCTTCTTGGGTGGTAGCCCCTTAGACTCCTAGAACACAACCCTAAACACTTTTATAAACTCTTCTAGTTGATTTTTATATTCCTTAGTACACCCCTCCAGGGATGAGTTTGCTCTCAAGGAATATTTTATACACTAATTTTATCGTAAAAGCAACAAAACATATTTCTTGCTAGAAATGAATAACTCTTAGGCCTAATTAGCACTACACGGTGGGATCTTTGACTTTCCATTGTGTGTTTATGATGAAGTATTTCTTATCCTTGATGAGGGAGTATTGGTTGGATCTTTACATTAATATCGCATCCTGCATGTACATATGGGGACTCCTAGACACAACACCACATACAATCCAATGGAACTATATCTAACTCTACTTCATCAATAAATTTAGCACATATAGTGTTGGCTTGTTGGGGCCTGACCCAGGTTCGGAGGTGATTTATCCAAACAAATCTCGGTACTACTGGCCCTTTTGGCAACGGTCCATAGAGTGCAAACTGAGGTCTCACCCAAAGTAGTGTGGGAGGGTGCTAGAACTAGGTTTCTACACCCTGGGGATGTCTGATGAGTTCAAGTGGTTCGTGGTCCGACCCTGCATGCACGTTGCTACGCACACTTACTCGTACCTCGCAGCCTGAGGTGTTGCCTTCGTGCAACCCTACTCGGGGGCTGAACAGTGTTATCACCCAAGTCCTTACTAGTAATCTAATATTAGTTGATTAACTTAGCTTATATGTATGCTTTTAGTTATACTTAACAATATTCACAGTTCATACAAGTGCGCGCAGTAAATAAACAGTATAATTGTAATTCATATCCAACAGATAATAACCCAAGAACAGATACACAGAATTCAGATAAATCTTCTCTTTATTATTCTCTTCCTTCAGTTACAGACTCTATTCCACCCTGCGCACTTAGCTGCAAGGGTCCACGCACTCAGCTGCGGACTCTACTAGGCCTCTGCACACTCAGTTGTAGAGCCTTTTCCTACTCTACAACACAAGACACACTTCACACTTTGACTTAATCTCTAAGACCCTTTATGCCCTATTCTCTATTCCATTCTTTTAGATGTCTTTACAACTTAGAGCCTCACTCTATTTATACAATTCCATGGTCCATGGACCATGGGTAGTCCAACATTACATTCCAAACTTAGGGTAGACAACCCTATGACTCTAACATACATTTCATACCCACAATTCGTGAAGCTTTACAATAATATCAACTCAAAACTTAGGCTTTCAGCCCTGTGATGCAGGAAAGTGTTCCCTCTGCGGACAGAGGCAACCCCTCTAGCCCTAGAGTGGGTCTAGTCACAACAAGGACAAAATAACAATTAATTCCATTAAATAGTCATCATCGGAGGCCTACCTCAAACCGGTGGTCGATGAAGTTCCATTGCACTGCTCCAGCTTCCATTTCCTTCTCCTTAAAGAGCAATTAACCTGAAACAACACAAGACAATGACAAAGCACGTAACCAGAAAACAACAACGATCTATTTACTCATGAAGTCAAGAAGTCATGAGCTATCAAGTAGATTACATACAAGACATAGGAAAACATCATTGATTGTATTAATAATGAAACAAGAGCAAGCTTACAACCAAGTCTTGATGTCGCAAGCCTTCTCGGAGGTTCCAACTAGTGTGTTTCTTCAAGCATTCACTCTCAAAGATGGGTCTCCCAAATAGTAATATATATCTCTCTCTCATTGACAAGCTTTACACAAGGTTAAGGTCACTCCACACCTTCTTGCAAACTATAAAGCAATCCCACACTTATCACACTCACACCAACTATCTATCAAACTCAAAAGCAGTAGCAGCACTGTACAACCAAAAAGAACTAGCAGATGATAGCAATGGTGAGTGATTTTATAGGAGAAGGAGTCTCCATGAAATGAGGGAGAGGGAGCTTATCCTCAGGGCAAGCAGCACAAAATACGGAACTACCATGCCAGAGGGGGAAGAGCGACCCAAACCGACCCAACAACCAGGTCTAGAGACATCAAGAAGGCCTACTGTTGGAATGAATTCGCCCAATCTGGATCGTTGTTGGTCGATAACTAAGCTTTTGGCACCGACATCGCTAGGAAGAAATGTATTCAGTCAAACTGTCACTAAAGATAGAAAATAGCCTCGCGCTGAGGTATGAAATCCGACCGTCGCAGGAAACAGATGTACTCCTATGACGGGGGCGCGACTGGACTATTTATGACAAAGGTCCATCATGTATATTAAGTGTATTCTCGTGACGAGGCAGAAAAATTAGGAAAAGTGGGTCAATTGGAAACATAAGAGAGAATTTGTTCAATATGAGCATGTTTTATTGGACACATGACACAGTAGAAGGACTAGGGTGAAGGCAGTGACAAATTACAGTGTAACAGATGCCCCCTAAAGTATGAAACTCGAGAGAGTGAGAGGGGTGAAATGCTTTACGAAACTGTCTGAATTGGAACACCAGCTGGAAGAACCTGCAAGCACAAGTACAATTGATATCTCTGATAGTGAAATACATGTAGTCGAGGCATGGGCGCAACCATCCAAAAGACACATGAACTAGGTCTATGGTAAGGACGCAGCCATCTAGCTAGTAAGGCCATGATAATGATAAAGGTATGGTTGCAGCCATCCATGAAGACTTAGGTATGGTCACAACCATCCATCAAAGAGTCATGTAATCACGAACCAATCCACGCAACCCAAAAATGTGTAATCTTAGTTTGGGGTCTTGAAACCCAACCGATCATAGTACAAATTCTATCATGCAAATAGATGTGCTGAAGTCGAGCATGATATAAAATCACTTGATTATTGGTCAATGATGAAAACCGTTAACAAGTGCGAGAGAAACCACCAATAATGCCAATGGCTCTCAAGGTACTGTCTAGTACAATCCACGAAGTGTGAAGAATGAGCTGAAGTCGAACACTCGTGGAATCACCCAATCGACGACCAATGATGAAAGTCGATCATCAGGCGTGAAGAACTTGCCATTGAGGCATGCAAGCTCCAAGGTACCAAAGGGGATCTCTAGATTAGTCTCCTGGATAATGAGCTGACATCGACAAGAGACGATCCATCACAGGAGGGCCATAATGTTTCCCCCATCAACGACACGAGATAAGGAACAAGTGGTAGATGGTGAAACAGAGTATTAGAGGAGGAGGTAAGGATGTGAACTGCAGAAGGATTATACTCTTGAACATGTCGGTGACACGACTCCAGAGGGTGGCAGCATTCAGGTACCAAGGGATCAGAGGCTTGATGGAGACAACATAGATCAGATGGAATAAGGCTAAATGGCAACCCAAAAACCTCGGAAGGCCAAATGACGATGTATGGATATCCCAACCCGACAAGAAGCAAAAGTGTCGATGTTCAAGAGTGACTAGCTGCCATAGGTAACCAATGACAACTTCCAAATTTTCCCCCACCATTGCTGGCGAGTACCCCAATTATTTTTGAAAACAAGCTTGAAGGGGATAGCATATGCTTGTAATATAAGTTCAACCTTCGGTCGAATCCAACCTAGTAATAGTTTAACGAGCACTAGGGAGGAGCAGCTCAAGTCTCGTCATGGTGACAAGTCTGATGTCGTCAGGGTTTAACGAGTCCGACATAGGTAAAACTCGAAGTCTTTTTCATGTTTAGGGAGTTTAAAAAAGACACAAAAAAGAAAACTCCAGGGGGGTCGTTTTTCATAGATTTGTGTCTCTCGAGACCGAAAAAGTATAAAACAATAGTTGAGAGAATCGCTTGACCATTACGATCAAGGAGTACTTTTTGTCATTAGTGACCTCGATCCGAAAGAGTATAAAAGCGATTGAAGACACGTCATTTCGTAACCAATATCGAACCTAAAACGATAAAAGCCCAGCAATCTTTTCGTGTTTATATGGTCGGAAAAGAGCTCAAAGCAGACTGCCTCTTATTTCGTTTAACGAGTCAAAAGGAATAACTCAACAATCTTTTCATCTTTTAAGTTGAAAAAGAGCTTAAAGAGGACTTTGCGGAAAATACGAACTAAGTGTATACAAAGTATGCCACAATCTCACCACCTGTAGCTCTGCATAAAACAAGTCAAACATAAGACCCATTCGACATAAATAGATTACATTTGTGAAAATACGGTCAAAAACCCAAAGAAAACTAATTAAAAATACGACAAAAATGAAAAAGAACCTACACCCTAAAGTGTAATTTCTAATTTTTTCAAAAAAATTACTATAAAAAGGGCTATGGTAATTCATTTTTTACCATTTTCATTGCACATTTTTACCTTTGGGCATTTGGAGCACCAACCTGAGTGAACTTCTCAAGTCGATTCTGGCACCATCCATCCACAGTTCCTCCTGAAACCTTCTCCAAGTAAGTACATTCTTCCTTGCGCTGCATTTGAGTGGTTTTTTAATGCAATTTAGTGCTAGGTAGGTGGTTTTAGGTAGATTTTCAAATCTGAGTCCTCCTCTTGGTCTTCGCGGAAAAGCTGCTCGGGTTCGCGATGACCAAGTGTGGTAACACACACCACCTCTGTGATCGTTGCGAGAAACAGATGTACTCTTGCGACGATCACGAGAAAAATGAACAATTGATCCTCTGCTGTCGTCGCTGTTTGGAAAACAGTCGTGATGGCAACGTGAAGTTGAATTTTTTTATAAATTACGGATTTAAATTTATGAAAAAGTTCTAATTCATTTTTCTTTTAATGCAAGGCAACATGGCATTTGTATGGTAGGAACGAACTCACGATATCAACGATGAGCAAGCGTTCAATGATGTTGGGTGCCGAAATGCTTTCTGTGCTTGTGGATTACTAAAAAAATTCCGCACTCTGTATCTTCGGGCCCAACCCGACTTGTTAGAGTTGCTAATTTGTGCTTGGAACCCAACAGACAAAAATTTCATTATCTGGGAGAGGCCGATTCCAAAGGGCCAACGAACCGGGGGTGAATCACTAGACATGTTGATAGCACGAGTGTGCCCAGGGGCACGTAAATAAAACACTAGTGGGAAAGTGGAAATTCCCACGGTAGAAGACCTGGTTCTTCGCTTGGTTATATTTATGGTGACGAGGGCATCGGGCTCCCAAGCCGAACACAAGGCAACAAGGACCCACCTCTGGTTGGCTCTTGATTGCCTCAACCGACCATGTACAACTGAGCGAAAGCGGTGACCATTAACATGAAGAAACAACTCACCAAATGCCGTCGTGGGGAGGTGAAGCAATTTGGTTACGGGTCTATCTTGATCCCGCTCATGCTGGAGTGAGTGCCATCACTTCAGTTACAGGACATGGACTTGGACAGGCCTAGACCGCGGGAGACCTGAATCACTCGCTGGGCACATGTCATGCCACGAGGGGGTGGCGAACGATTAGTGTCATGGGGGACATTATTCTGAGAGTGGCTAGATCTCCAGACAATCTTTGTCAAGGTCTAGCCATACACAGGTGTGGATTTTCATGGAGACCCTGACATGCAACTGCCCGCTGGCAAGCAGTGGGACAATGGAGGTAAAACACCTGATCATACTATTTTGGTATTTTGTCTTTTATGATATTTTTTGGATTTTTTCAGGCATATGTCTTAATGATGTACTCTATGTTACTTGCAGATGTGGGATGATAGAGGGTTGTGGGACTAGCTCTAGAGGCACGGAGGGATCCACAAGGCATCAGAGAGCTGGCCTTGGTTCCCCCAGCTAGCAGTTTAGTGGAGACAGTGGCCCGCAATCTTGAGGGCCTAGCAGAGGGGATCCCTGATTATAGGGGGATCGAGGAGGTCCCCATAGAGTATCAGATACATACAGTAGGGGTGATACCCAGGGTGCATAGACTCTTGAGGGGAGTCACACGAGTAGTGGTGTGTTATAGGGAGCATAACCCACCGCTGTAGACGCCTAGGTTTTATTTTCTGTTGATTTTTGGTAGACGTGTGTCTCAGATGTATGGAGAGCACAGACTCTATTTTGACATATACACTTATTTTTTGAGCGCCTCAGTGAGCCACCTGAGATATATATATATATATATATATATATATATATATATATATATATATATATATATATATATATATACATATTCCTATGGTTCATTATTGTGTTTTGAATGCTTCTATATACTGTTTTGATTACATGTTGCGTAAATGTCTGTCTAATACATGATTTGCTAATGCATCAGTTAATGTGTTTAATCTTCTTGGAATGTGTTGATATGTAATAAAATCAAAATTTCTTTCTAACAATTTAACACGTAAATACAACCTTAAAATTTGATGATCTCTGACAGAATAACACCCGTTAAGCTGGTGGACAACAAGCTAAGAATCCAAATTCACAACCAATGTACGAATATCGAGGTTGATAGCCTCGGTCAGTAATTCAATGACAGCACTATATTTAGCGACATTGTTTGTGGTGCAACCTAGACAAACACCTTGAAGGTCTACTAACTCGTTGTGAGGATCGTAGATCACCCATGCCACAAAAGAAAGGTTTTGGGTACTACGGCAGGCACCATCAACGAAGCCAATGTAAGGTGTACCAGACATCTGCACAAAAAGAAAAATGACACAATAAGTAGCAATTATGCCTACACACCAAGCCAAACATGAAAACACACACACAACACACCTACTGAAAACACACGTATGTACAAATCGAATGCACGAGATTCATGCATAATATTTTTTCAAATAAAGCCCATTTCGGGGCTTATCTCGAGGGTTCCCTTCACAATCGATTAGCTCCTAGGCCCCCTTTTGCAAAAATTGTTTCACAATGTAAGGCCCATGCCACATAGGCTCGAATTTTCCTACCCCCAGCTTATCATTTGCTTGATCATAGAGCAGGACTAAATCTCCTTCAATGAAAGAACGAGGATTGACAGTATGATTGAAGTGAGTTTTCACTCTCTTCTTCTGTGCTTCAATGGCTAGAGAGGCTAGTCGACGAGTCTCGTCTAACTGCTCTAGGTAGAGAAGATGTTCTTCTACCGAAGTAGTGTTGGGGAGTAATTTGATGACTAGGGTAGGGCTAGTCAAGCTTTAGCCCCTTCATCTCCCCTCCAACACATCCATAAAAAGTGAAATTAGGAACATGTTTGAAGACTTCAAGAGTGAAATGTTGGATACCCTTTCTCTCCAAATGGACACCATGTAGATCAAGAGGAAGCAGGAGGAAGCAGAAAGAGCCTTAGCTGTCTTTTGCCCTAGATGCACCAAAAGACACCCTAGAAATGAATGTCCATTGAATCTTATAGAGATCTGCTCGATCTCTGAGGAGAACCACTCCATAGACAAGTGACCTTCTCTGCCTGGATTGAAAGTTGTGTATCAAGGAATTGAAAGGGTGACTGAAAAACTCTGCTATATCGACTAAGGGAGGCATCAAGGACCTTGACCATCCTAGCAAGGTGAGAAAGGGTTTTCCTATTCATATTACAACCCTAACCATAATGCATCTATTCCCCCTCACTGACCTCCCGCTCATCCTTCATGGTCCACACCTTCTCCATGGTATTTTTCACCTCAATACAATTCCCAACCTGCTAATCAATCATTTCAGCCATATACTCCTCCACAACCTTAGTGGAATACACCATCCTAGGGGTGGAGGCACCCATACAACCAATCTCCAGCCTTACTACCTACACCTTCATCTCAACCACAACTCCTTCACCTTGCTCCATCGAATAAACCTTAGATGTTTGCTCAACTAAATCCAAACCCAAACAAAAAACAAGCACACCAAGCCTACATTGGGGAGACCTCTTACCTTGTCTACAATGTGGAAATTCAAGAAATCAACCTTAGGTCTGGAAGAGTACTTCCAGATAATCAACCTCCATCTCCACCTGAGGGGCTTGAAGAGTAAAAGGAGGAGAGTGTTCCTCAATCCAATCCACCTCCTTTTCCTGAGAGATTAATCTATCATATCCAACACACCCCAGAAGAGACTAAACTTTTGGGTGAATTGAAAAACTTATGTGTTAAAATCCTACTCCTCCAAGCTATCAAGGATGTACCCATATACAACAAGTTAATCAAGAAGAAATGCTTCAAACATCCTAGGACACAAAAGGAGGACACCCCTACCATTAATGTCATTGGATAATTGTCTGACTTAATGTTGGGGTGGGTGATTTGACTGAAGCATCTAGATCTTAGAAGTCCTGCGCAGGATGTGCACATTGCTTGTATCATTGTCCCCCATACCTTGATCAATATTGGGGCTTCCATTAATGTGATAAATAAGGAGACTATGCTTAAACTAAATCTCCAAGGATCAGTAAGAAAGACCACAACAGTATTGCAGCTTGCAGATAGGTCCACAATATCTCCTGAGAGAGTTATTGAGGATGTGATGGTCTCCATTGATTCTTGGGAATACCCTGTTGACTTCTTAGTTATCCAACCTAAGACCAAGTTCAATGGTTATCCTCTAATCCTTGGATGACCATGGTTAGCCATTGCTAATGCCTACATAATTTGCAGGACTAGGAATATGACCATTAAAAATGGGAATTTGTCCAAACAATTGGTCTTGTACCCTCCTACTCAACCATCTATGGAGAATGAATTACCTTTATGGTTGGAATAGGAGGAGGAAGATGAAGTCTACTTTTCCCTAATCTGTACCCTAGATGCTACTATAGGAGGGGGGAAACCTGATGAAGACGACATGATTGAGAAAAACCTCCAAAATCAACCCCCCAACACTATGTCTCTTGAGGAGTTAGTGAAGAACGCTGAAGATAACCCTTGGACTGACTTGTGACTAGCTTATTCAAGTCCTACTCATGTCAAGATGATAGAATTTGGTCCAAAAACAACATTTAAAATCAACCCCTCTCTCTTTGCACATCAGGAAGAGGAGTTATGTGACATGCTAACAAAGAATCATGATGCCTTTGTCTGGAGTTATAAGGAAATTAATGGAGTGCACCCTTCGGTGTGTACTCACCATATATACATCAAGGAAGGCTACAAGCCAGTGCACCAACCTCATAGGAGAATGAACCCAACCCTTAAGGATATAGTCAAAGAAGAAGTGAAGAAGTCGTTAGATGCATGGTTCATTTACACCATCTCATATGGTGAGTGGGTATCTCCTTTGGTTCTGGTTCCAAAGAAAAATGGGAAGTGAAGGATTTGTGTGGACTACAGAGATCTAAACAAAGCGTCAAAAAAGGACCATTTCCCTCTACTTTTCATTGACCAAGTATTAGATGACCTAGAAGGAAAGAAGTTCTTCTCTTTCCTGGATTGATTTAGTGGTTACAATTAGATCTAGATCAGCCTAGAGGACCAAGATAAACCCACCTTCACATGTCCTTGGGGTACCTTCACTTATAGGGTCCTTCCTTTTGGATTATGTAATGCTCCTGCCACTTTTTAGAGGGCGGTCATGAGCATATTTGCAAAGCTAGTCCATGTCTTTGTGGAAATTTATACGGATGATTTCACCCCCTATGGGTGTTATTTCTCGGAGGCTCTCTCTAACTTAGGAAAAGTATTAAACAAATTCATTGAAATGAACTTATCCCTTAGTCCTGAGAAGTGTGAATTCTTGATGACTGCAGAGACTATTCTAGGTCACTCAATATCCCAGAAAGGACTACAAGTGGACCCAAATAAAATTGCTATCATAAAGAGGGTCCCTACTCCTCAGAAGTAGAGGGATGTGAGAAGTTTCTTAGGTTTAGCTGGATACTATAGGATATTCATAAAATACTTTAGCAAAGTAGCCTCACCTTTGTTTAGACTATTGGCCAAGGACTCCAAATTTTTATGGTCAGAAAGGTGCCAAGAGGCCCTAGAAATCCTAAAGGACAAGTTGACCACTGCACCTATACTCTGAGGACCAAATTGGTCTCTTCCTTTGCACATCCATATTGATGCATCTGATAAATCTATAGGAGATGCTCTTGGCCAAATAGACGACAAGTTACCTTATGCCATTTACTTCATCAATAAAAATTTGTCCAAGCTTGAATTGAACTATACTGTGATTGAAAAAGAGCTCCTAACTATTGTCCATTCCTTGAATAAATTTAGACATTACATCAATGGTTACCAAAATTTTGTACATACTGACCATGCTACTATTAAGTATATGATGAAAAACCTTGATGTGAATGATCGAATTATTAGATGGTTGTTTTTGTTACAACAGTTCGATCTAACTATCATTGATAAGTCTAGCCGAGAAAATCTAGTTGCATATTTTTTGTCCAGACTGGCTTTGCCTACTGGGGAGGAAGGAATGGTTGATGACCATCTACCAAATGAGAATTTATTCGCTATTTCAGTTCTCTCTTTGTGGTTTGTTGACATAGACAACTACTTATAGGTTGCACAGTTCCCTCCAAATATGTCCTCTAAGGAAAAGATAAGAATTATAAGGAAAAGAGCACCATTCACTTCAATTGGGGGCAATCTCTTCAAGCCAGGCCCAGATCAAATTTTGAAAAGATGTGTCAGGGAGGAGGAATTTTTTAACATCCTTCTAGCCTATCATGATGGGCCTTGTGGAGGTCATTTTGCAGCCAAGAGAACAGCCTTCAAGGTACCACAAGCTAGCTACTATTGACCAACTCTCCACCAATATGCAAGAAGATATACCAACGAGTGCAACTGATGCCAAAGAATGGGGAAACCTACTCCTAGGGATGAAATTCCTTTACAACCTCAAGTGAATATTGAGCCATTTGACAAGTGGGGCATGAATTTCATTGGGCCCATTAATCCACCATCAGGACAGAAAAAGTAAATAATTGTGTGCACTGATTACTTGACAAAGTGGGTTGAAACTAAGGCTGTCAAGGTAGCCACATAAGAGAAAGTGGCTAAGTTCTTGAGGGAGAATGGTTTTACAAGTTTGGGTACCCTAGAGAGCTAGTCATTTATTAGGGCACTCAATTCACCTCACACCTGATTGAGAATATGTTGAGCCAGCATAAGATCAAGCACAGGAAATCAACTCCTTACCACCCTTAGGCCAATGGACAAGTAGAGTTTACCAACAAAGGATTGGAAATAATTCTCACAAAGGTGTTGAGTAGCAGCAAGAAATATTGGGTTGATGGACTAGTGGAGGCCACTTGGGACTATAATACAACTTGGGAGACAACCACTAGCTTCACCCTTTATGATTTGGTCTATGGGAAGAAGGCTCTACTCTCCATTGAGTTTGATTACAACACTTTAAGAATGGAAATATAGTTGGATTTTATGTTAAAAGGGCACATCAAGAGTGGCTTCTCTAGCTCAGTGGGTTAGATGAATTCAGGATGCAGGCCCTCTTACTCACCAAGGTGACTCAAGTACAAAGAAAGGTTTTGCATGAAAAAATTATCAAAGACAAGATTTTTAAGGGGGTGATTGGGCTCTACTATATGACTCCAAGTTCAAGGATTTCAAAGGATAATTGATGACTAGATGGTTGGGCCCATGTGTGATAAAAATGTGCCATGACAATGGGGTTGTTCAGATAAGAACCATTGATGGAGAAGGTATCCCCTTGCTTGTCAATGGGTATAGATTGAAAGCCTACAAAAGACCTATGTTAAAGGAAGAGTTTGTTAGTAGTATCAGTAAGGCAATAATGGTGATTGGAAGTGTCTCGGCTTCCACCTCACCGAATTCTTAAAGACTATTTTATTTTTGAAAAAATGAAAAAAAAAAAGAGAAAAAAAAACAATAAGGGACCTAGGTGAAAACCTCCATGAGGCACCTAAGGCCAACATTTGGGTTGAAAACCTCCTTGAGGAAACCCAAAAGTGAAAAAAAGGAAAAAAATAAAATATCCCTGGGTTAAAACCTCCCTTGATGTGCCTAACGTAATAAAATAGGTTGAAAACCTCCTTTGAGGTGACTTGTGTGTCTTTCAAAAAATAAAACACAAAAATGCTATGGGAGGGACCTCAAACCTGCCCACTAATAAAAGTTTGTGGTTTTTTCAGGTTTTCAATGCAATAAATGACACTAAGTTCAGAGGGAAGCAAGCCAAGAAAAACCCCATTCCTCCTTCATTCATTTCATACCTTCCATGCCCACCATATCGCCAACAGCCATTCTCATATCCAAGCATCAAAAACCAATTTGCAGGAATTTTCTGACTTCTATAGGATTTCTTGTAGTTACAATAGGAGTTTCTTGTAGTACTACAGGATGTCCTAAAAATCTACAAGAATGGAATCTTGGTTAATAAATAATGGTGCAGGCTTGTTCTGGGTTGAAAGAGGAGGTCATTTACCTCACCAAATCTCAACCAATGTTGATTCATGACCATGCCACCCTCTGTGTCCATCAAGAAATCCACTTAGAAAGAGAAAAATAAAGTTAAAAAATTAAAAAAAAATGAAAAAGAGAAAAAACAAGGAAAATAAAGAAAAATCCAACGGCTATACCATCAATGGCCTACCTCACCTACCACTCCATATTACCCATTTCCACCCCTTCCACTCCTACTTCAACACCTATTCCTCCTCCAAGAAAGAAAGAAAAACATTTTTTTTTAATAAAGAGGTAGCTACAGGATTCCCTGTAGTACTATAGGAAACATTGTAGCAACTTGTATTATAACAACAATAGTATCCATGCTCCTCCTTTAGCATCCATGTAAAGGAAAAGTATCAAAACCCCTACAAGCACTATGGCACCTATCCAGAGCTCATCAGCAATAGAAGAGGCCACACCTACAAATCGCAACATAGAAGACAAACACATCAGTCGGGTGAAATCAACAAAACAAGAGAAAAGGAGAATATGCCCCTGAACCAGAAGAAGCACAATAGAGCCACCCTCTAGAATGCATTGACCAAGAAAAGAAATCTATAGGTATGGCACCTCATCCACACTCTTTCCTAAGTACAAATATCATAAAATTGTAATAATAAGAAAAAGTGGGTTTTATAAGCTGAAGGTGGCTAGTTAACTTGGCCACCCTCAGCCCAAAAACAAAAAGTGAAGTTCTAGTTAGTAGGCCACATGGCAAGGTAACATCAAAGAAAATAATTTGGAAAGGTGGTCAAGTTAAGTTGTATAGGAGTGGGTGATGATTACGAGAAAGGGCTGCATGATAACTAATAGTGGGCTAACGGTCCAAAATGAGAAATCATGTACCCTGCCAGCCAACACACCACTCCAAGGAATCAACCATAAATAGCAAGAATTCCTAAAGTTAATGTATACATCGTTGATTTCACAATTTAGAGAATTGGGACCACCTGGATGACCCATTGAAGAAGAAATATAGTCTCGTCCATCCTACAGTGAACACCTATAGGAAGCACAAAAAAACTACAAGAAACAGTGAGAATTGGCAAAAACTCTACGAGGGGTGCCTAGGGCCTACCTATTCAAGAATTATCCTCAACCAGGGCATTACAATGAAAGGTAGGTGGACCATATCCTCTGTGTTTTGACTTGATAGCTAGAAAAGAGAGAAGGGAAAGAAATTTTCGTTTTTTTCCTAATAATTACAATTTTCATAGGGATAGATATAATTGTGTGGAGAAATTATGTGGGGATAAAGGAAGAATTGTAGTCATCACCCTACTAAACTCTAAACCCTCAATCACCTTGGAAAGCTCTAAATCTAAAGCCACCAAACTACATATAGTTAGATTGATAGAGAGAGAAAGTGATAGGAGGTTTGAACAGAAGGGAGCCCACAAGGACATCTAGAGTACATCTCCATCCCCCTGTGTTAGAGATATTTAGAAGGCGTCAATGGTTGGGATTATTCGAGGTACTTAGAGGATATGATGATGATGTAGGTCAGGAATTTTAAATGTCACTCACACCTCAGGCTAGAGTAAGTGCCACTTATGTGGTGAGAGGATTGTCAGTAACAATTACCCCTGAAAGCATTAGCAGAATCACTACACTTCCCTTAGGTTTACAATGGAGAAAAGAGGATAAAGCTAGAAGCACTTATGCCAAGAAGAAATTTTTCTTGGGAGATGAGAAGCCAATTAAGGACAAAAATGGAATTAGAAGTGAGAGCATTCCCTATCATTGGGATGAATTAAGCTATCAAATTCTCAAGTATATTTCTTGTGAGGGAAGGCTTAGTATAGTTTATGGTTACTAGTTTAGACTCCTCCATGAGCTGATATTTGGAGAAGAGTTACCCCTTAATAGAAGACTTAGTGTGCCCTACTTCTTGTTGCAATCAATAATAGGCATGAGCATCAAGGTACAGGAAGGAAAACATCAACAACTAGCACATCATGGATTAATCAAGCTCATACTAGAAGATGCCCTAAGACAACTAAGAGTCCTTATTCTATGGTCCACACTTACGGACATGGACAGGGAGGTTGTAATTGAAGAAATTGAGTATGAAAGAGACCAAACCTCTAGTGGTGAGGAGGAGGAGGAAGAACTTGAACAAGAGGAAGAATAACCTGAAGAAGAAGAGGAGGAACCTACAGAAGAAGAGGAGGAACCCGAAGAAGAAGAAGAGGAACTTGAATAAGAAGAGGAAGAACCAGAGGTAGAGGAGGAGGTAGAGACAAATAAAACGGAAGGAGAAAATAAAAGTGGGGAAGAAGCACAAAAAGATGAGGCAAGCCCTGAAACACATACCAAGGAAGGGGAGGAATCTCCAAGAGTGTTTCTTGAACCCACATAGAAGGAGGCAATTGTTGCCTTCACTACCCTAAGCACACCCATATGGTCAACAAGAAAATGGCAGAGGTAGACTTCCTTATATTTCAAAACAAGGAGGAGCACTAGTATAAAACATGGGAGACCACAAACACCTACCAAGAGTCCTATCATCATTGAAGACTCACCAAAAGAACAAGAAAAACTAGTCTCCCCATAAATGAAAGGTGAAGAGGGAACATGAAAATAGGCTTCCCCAAAGTCGCCAATCACCTATGTTAGGAGGCCTGTCACTAGGTCAACCTTAGCAAAACAAATCAAAGAACCTTTGACACCTTTTCAGAAAGGGAAAATCCTCATATAGGAAACACAGACAGTTTGATAAGAAACTTTTTTAACACTACAGGAAACACAAAAAAAGCAGCAGGAAGGACAACAAAGACAAGGGAAAGGCAAGGAAGCAACAACACAAGTACATGGGGAGACAGATCCTCCAAATATAGTAAAGGGAGAATCCCAAGAGTTGTAGGAACCTAGCCCACAACCTAATCTGAGCTCCTATTACAGATTCATTGAAGGAGGCAAAGTAATACCACATAAATTTTCCATCCATCTCTTCTTTGAGCTTAATAAGGAGAGAGAAATGACACATCGTTGGATTTGCTAAATCAAAGAATGTAGAGGATGTGGGCCATATGGAAGAGAAGCTCCTAGAGATGGGCAGAGAGTTGAGTGAGATAAGAGATAGGGAAAGAGTTATGAAATATCAACTAGAGGTTGAAGACACATGGCTAAGGAGGAAAGTACAGGAAAAAGAGAGCCAATTGGCCACTATGGAAAGCCTCTCTATGGAGGCACTCCAGTGTAGGATTCCAAAAAAATCATATGCCTTGTACCTAAAAGATAAATGGTTGCAATTTTAGATAAAGACCCTAGCACAACGAGGGACTATTCCTTTCCAGGACTATAGAAAGTTCATTGAGCTCTGTGACCAAAGCACCCTAGAGGAGAGGGCCAAGATATCTAAATTGTACTTACATAACTTGGCCTTAATAGAATTGAATGTGTGGGACCTAAATCCAAAGCTGGGGGACTGACAACTAATGGCCTTGGCATCATGGATAAGTCATTAGGAGGCTAGGGCTAAGGAAGTAAAGAGAGTGTTGGAAAGAGAAGAAAAAGAGCCCCTTTACATCAGAGGATAATAGATCAATTCCATGGTTGTCATTAGCACCCACAACCTCATCACCAACAATCCCCAGCTTGCTCCAAGATACCTAGATACACAAGAGCAAGAAATCACTCGTTTTGGGGACACTTTAAGATTGTTAGGGGATGAAAGACAGAAAGCATGCCAAAGGATATGGGGCACCCTACCATACAACCTAAGGGCCAGGGAGTATCATTCCCTTGAAAGAATGAGGGATGCACTAGAGAGGACCCCATTATATAAGATGCCACATCAAAGACTCAAAATCAACTAGATTGGCTTGAAACTCAGTCCACCATTGCTCTTGGGTGCGTTAGAAGGAAGAAAGGAAGAAGAGGAAAGAAAGTAGTAGGAGGAAATAGAGAAGCATGCAAAATTTTATCCACAAGAGGAGAATACATCAATAGAAATCTAGAATGTTAGAGAGGCAACAAGATCAATGAAAGATATGGACATAGATTAATTTGCTCAGAGGACAAGAAACACTTTCATTAGGGGGGCGATGATGAGGCTCATCAATAGGTAAATTATATGGACCTTAATTCCACTCTCCATATTATTAAAATAAAGGGTAATGATGAGAAGGGTAATGATAAGATGTTATGTCATGTGGCCTAATGTGCATAAATTGTAGGATTTGGAGCAATTTTGGGTAATTTAAGTGCTGGAACTAAAAGTAGACAAGCAAGAGGTATTTTAGGAGATTGGATCTCCCTCCTTAACTCCACCCTCACTCAAAGATTCCTCCACTAGATCTCATCAACTCAGAGTTACAAGCAACCTAGCCCATCGAGGTCATTGGTAGCCAAGCCAGTGATAGTTGAAGACAATTTGATCTCGAGTTGGGAGCCAAGCCTCCCTAAATTTAAGGAAGTTGTTGGTAGCATGAGTTGTATAAATAAGAAGGCCTAGAGCCTCATTAGGATTAGAATTTTTTTTTGTTGTAGGCAAGAGGAATTTTCAAGCTAAGACATTGTCACTGATAACTCTTATATATTTTTGATATTTTAATGAAAATGAAAATAATTCCCTTGATCCAACACTGAGTTTACTCATAGGGCTGAAGCTCTTGGGTTAGGGTCCAACCCTAGAAACAAAAGTTCCTCTTTCTCTACATGTATGCTTATATTACATTCATAGTTAGTTGCTGAAGTGATTTTGGTTTTGTTTAATCTGCAAGTATTTGGATGATTACTTAGTTTTCTTTCATTTGTGGATAGATAGATCAGTGGTACAATAATGATAGAAAACACTTCAGAAAATCTTTTTATAGTGGCCTTTGCCTCATCTCCCTTATGGTATTATGATTTGAGGGTTCCATTCACACAACCCGAAAACAGATTTATTGTTTGATTACTACATAACCTAGGGTTTCTTATTGAATAGATCATTGTTTCTAAATTTCTTAGAAGTATCTGCAATTTTCATTTTGATCTCTTGAGTTTTCTATGGTTTAGAAGCATTTCCATTCATAAATTTACCCATTAGTTATTAATAACTCCGTTTTCCTACATTCAACTCATATTTTCCATGTATAAATGAAGTTGTGCATAAATGAAGAAAAGAGTGTGTGTTGTTGCAGGAGCTTCTAATCTGCAGGGAGACCTCATATCGCAAAACTCATCCAAGTATTCTCCACCAACACTGCCAAAGTCCACCAAACCCTAATATGAATTCCTGTTTTGTATGCAAAGTGGACATTTTCCTTGAGCAAGTCCAACCATCTTGAAGCCTTGGATTAAGCTTTGGGTAGTGTGCACCTCCTTAGTAGGTTATTTCCCCCTCAAACACCTTTCCCACACTTAATTCTACCTTTCCTACCTCCCTATAAGCTTTCGGCCTGTTTCCTGTAGTAAAACAGTGCATCCTGTAGTAGAACTAGGACATCCTATAGTACTACAGGAAACCCTGTAGTAGCCTGTTTTAAGCTCATATTGAGCAAAAATGGTCACTTGAGCTTAGGTTAGGCCTCCACTTAGCTTCCATACCCTCAACACCATTCTAGACCTGTTTCTCCATACCTATCTCCCCTGCTAAAAAACAAATTGGTTAAATTAGCATTTGCATTCATAAAAATGAAAATCAAAAAGGTTTTTTTTGCAATTTTTAATTAGCACATGCATGCAATAGTCACAATAGTTCTTAGATAAAATTCCATGCTCATTTAGTCCAAATAACTAGATGTTATATGCAAGGTTAAGTTAGGTCTCTTTTGCAAGCAATATGTGTAGATGTTGTTGGAGTGTTTTCTCTTCGAAGGTGTATGAAAAGAAACCACTTTACACTGTGGATGACAAACAATCCTAACACTATAAATGACTATTAAACATTGTAGATCTGCAACAAATGATAGAAAAAAACCATGCTAAAGCCCTGATTTATACAACAGGAATAGTTAAACAACAAAATGGAATAGTAAAATAAGCGCAAATAACTCCAATAATCCAATGGAAAGCATATCAGTGATCTAGATAGGCTAGAGACATGGACTGTCGCCACAACTGTGCTACGAGTCTTAGATAGCCAGGCATTCCACCACATCACTTGTGGGAAGATGATGCTTGTTTAGAGGTACCAGACTGCTTTCGATCAGCACATGACGTTTGTAACATGCAAACACTCCAAGAGCTAGGCTCAAAGATAGGAGGGGGAGGACCAGGGAAAGCACCTAATAATGAGGAATATTTGTAAACTCTAGGTGAAACATTGGTGATAGGGGTAGAAGATTTTTTTTTGGACATTGACGAGATAAGGGACTCAAGGGAGGTCAAGGATCACAGCTCATAGTATGTCAACTGATCGATAGTGACGATCTTCCCTTCATCGGGGAAAAACATCTTGCAAAAACCCATAGATATGACAGATGGAATGACATAAGTGTAACTATGACCCAAGAGAATGTTGTAATCTAGAGGGGAATCAATAACCTCTATGTCTACATGAACAATCTTTCCCACAAGAGTCACTGGACAATTGCGATACGTGTCGAGAGGCTGGGAGGAGTGACCATCCCAAGCATGCAACATGATGGTGGATGGGGACAACTCAGGTGACCTGCGTTGCTTCCAAACAATAGCGGATATCACGCAGGTGGATGCACCTTCCTCAATAATGCATTGGGAGATGATAGCATTACAGACTCTGACTGGTATTTGGAAAGCAACAGATGGAGGTAATGGAGTATGTTCTGACATATCAATAGGAAAGGCAATCAAATGATTTCCTTTAGGATATACTTCACCCAAATTACTTAGTAGAGATTTATTTTGAGGTGGGCATGACTGAAGCACCTCCATTGTCGACATGGAAGGAGGTGATTGTGACAAGTCATCTACTATACTATATGTATGGGAAACTCGGTTAGAAGTCACGTTACGATGTAATGGTCCCTTGGAGATCTTGGGAATTGACTCAACTTTAGGCTGAGGGATCTGTAATGGACCATTTGGTGTCGTAATAGGCTCAGTAGATGCTTTGGTTTTGGACTCAATGGCAGATGAAGTCGATGGCTTGTCATATTGACGCAACCAAGTTTGCAAGTTGATATGAGAGGTATTGACCTTGTCAGAATTCATCATGAGGATTTGATAGTCACCAGTACCAAAAGGTTGGGGAGGGTGGGCTTCTTGACCTTACTGAGGTTGAGCAGCAATAAATCCTTGCTGGGGGAAGGATTTATGAACATGGCCGGTTGAGATGGTGCAGGATTTTGAGGTGATTGTTGCATGGGTAGTTGACCTCTAGAAGCTTCTTGGGCTTCCTATATTTGGTGCATATGGGGTAAAAGGGGGCATTCATGAGTGTAATGGCCATGTACACCACAACATGCACAAGGCTTGTTCATACAAATAGCCTTATTCTGCTCAGGCTGGTCGTCGTGTTGCTGGTTGTGGGTGTTAGGCTAGTTCCCGTGGGGTTCATTACCTTGGTTACATTGGTCACCATTGTTACACTTCCCCTTATTCTTTTTATTTGATTTTTTGGGATTGGTCGCACTCTGTTGTGAATACGCTTGACCCTAAGGGGGTGGTGGCTGCTGGGGCTGCGGTGCTAATGCCTGAGGGGCTAGAGCACTCGGCGGTGTATAGGTATAAGATGGTGATGGCACAATGATCTAGTAGATAGGTTGAGCACTAGCTGGCCCTCACATTTGCTGATGTGGTTGGGTGAATGCCTAAGATGTGCTTTGTCTTAAATACACATTGCTGGCAAGAGGGGGATAAGTGTTAGAGTAATTGGTGCCCCCCTACAAATAGCCATAACTCTACTAAGTATATAGCGAAGGATGTGAAATAGCTCCAATGATACCATCGACGACATGAGATTCGCCTAGTGCATTGGCACCACCAGGATGAGGGAGGTCTGGTATAACGGTATAAACATAACCAAATTGAGAATAAATCAAATCATATCTCAGAGCAGTATGGAGAGCCTCTTCCTTTGTCTAAGGAAAGTGAGTCACGACATCCTTGGCAATAGGTGCTAAGAGATTTCTAAGAAACCAATCAAGGTAGACACGGTCTTCAAAGGGCGGAACACAACACATGATCCTCCTTCTATGTCATTCCTGAACATGATCGGAAAGATGGGTGGTAGAGGACTGATGGAAAGCAGTCAAGATCTCCATACCAATCTTGTATCGGAGAGGTAACTGAAAATATGGGAGGAACTCTTTAGCAAGCATCGCGAAAGTGGAATGAGAGGCAGCGAGTTGGTTAACATACCACGTCGCAGCATCTCCAGTGAGTGTGCATTGGAACAACTGAATATGAATGGAATCATCGGTGATGGAGTTGGATGAACACCACATATGGAAAGAGCGAACGTGATTGGTGGGGTCTTCTCTAAAATTATGCTTAAACTTGGGAATATCGAAGGGGATCTTTATCGACATAGCTAGCCAACCAACATCATGGTGTATAGGGTCATTTATCAACTAGCTAAAATTTGTGAGGCTTAACCTAGCCATGAAAGGTATCATTGGAGCTGTTGAAACGGTTCCTGTAATGGTTCCGCTACATGTGACTACTATGGTAGAACCAGAGCCAACACTAGGTTGGTTTCCTGCACCTGCAGTGGGTCTTGACATGATGATGATATGCTGTGAAGGAGGCTCAGAATCAGATGAACCATAAGAGGAGTCAGTATGGGGACTCAGGGGACTATGAACTCGAACCTTGTGGGGAGGATTAATATACCAAAGCAGAAACTGGGGATGAAGGCCTAAGAGTCTCTGTGACAAACGCCTTGGTGGTGCAATGGTTGTAAGACACAAGTGACATGGAAATGGTGAAGGTAGATCAACAAGATGTTTTTGTCTCTATGAGGGGAGATAAATTAATTAAGTTAAGTCTTGGCTTGGTGGTATAAACCAAGCACCCTTTTATTAAGATGTTCTTGCGTGTTTAAGTGTGTTTATTAATTAAGTCCAGATCATGTTTGAAAAAAGAAAAATATTGCTAAAATAAACTGAAATTAAAAACATAAATAAACAACAAATCAACTCTCTAAACCCCACCCAAACTGGGTTTACAAACAATTTGCTAGTTGGTGGTGAAATCAACTGAAAACACATGAAAAAGGCCAAGAGATCTAAGTGTTAATGTGACTGGGATCAAATGACACTATGCTACTGGAAAGTCATGCAACAACAATAAAAATTCTAGTGTGGGAAATCACTGCAAAAAGATAGGGAGATGGGTGTGAAACCTATGGAAAATAGAGGTACCCTAAGGTAAATGACTAAACAAGTTTTAAGATGAAACATTGGATGGAACCAACCTATCTGTGAAGATATGAAAAATGGAGGTATAGATTTGGAAATTATGGCTGAAAGCTCTGCAAAAACTCAAACTTCTTACTCAACTAAACTCCTCCTATAAAGCTAGAAGCGTACTAGAAGCCCTAAGGGGATAAATTCCACTTCGATGAGAAAAAAAAAGTAGATCAAGGCCTAAGCAGGGTAAGACAATGGTCAACCAACCTAGTAGATAAGTCTTGGCAAAACATAAAAATAGATCAGAGAAAATCCGAGAAACCATAAAATCACAGGTACTAACCTGTTTACGAGGAGATCACACTTTTTGGGCCTGAAAGTGCGTCTAAACCTCCAAATCACACTTATGGGGAAGAAAAGTGTGATTTCTACTCCTTGATTCTCGATTGGCAAGTCTCAGAAAAATTTGTTATCTCTGTCACAACTGGTTCCTGTGACCTGCAGAAATGACCATAAAACTTACGGAAGTTAGAAATTTGACTGATCTAGGGTTAAAATGCTAGTAAACAACATTAAGGGACTAAAAAGTAAAAACCACAAGCTGAAAACTAAAGGTTACCCATGTTTCTAAATCATAATTATAAACATAGTGGAGTCGCCAATTTGTTGGCGATAATCAGAAGATCCCCAGTGGAGTCACTAATTTGTTTGAGTGTTTTCTCTTCGAAGGTGTATGAAAAGAAACCACTTTAGACTATGGATGACAAATAATTGTAACAATATAAATGGATGTTAAACATTGTAGATCTGCAACAAATGATAGAAACAAAACCTGCCAAATCCCTGATCTATGCAAAACACATAGTTAAACAACAAAATGGAATAATAAAAAAAGTGCAAATAACTCCAATAATCCAATGGAAATCTTATATATAAAGAATATATTTTATTAAACAACCCCTGTGAACGGAACAAATAATGTTACCAGTCCCCCTCTATGGGATGGGTTCTTGGCTATCCTCAATGTCTTCTGCTTTTGTAGAGTCTCTCTCTTCTATAATGTGTAAAACCCCGCAAACAAAATGTTTTAGCTCAATCAGAACTCAAATGGAAAATAAAATGGTGTGTGACAATGATAATAATCAAGTTTACAACAATGAGTGCAACAATGAAAATGATCAAAAGTGAATAATGAATGTAAAACCTTCCAATTTATAGCAAAATATTAGGTTATCCTCGAATAATGAGAAATAATAAAATATTATTAACCCCATTCTAGAATTAACCATTTGGAATATTTTATTATATTTGGTTTGGAGGGAAAAAGTATTTAAACTTTTATTTATAAATAATAAATAAATAAATGATTTATTTATCATCTCAAGAAATATGGTTAAGGAATAATAAACAAATAATGATTTATTTAATTATTCCTAGGGGATTTAGTCAAACTTGACAAGGAATAATAACTAATTAGTGATTAATTAATTATTCCTAGAGAAAAATAAGATAATTAATGATTTATCTATTTATTTCTCATAATTGGGTCAAATGTGACAAGGAATATTAATTAAAAATGGTTTAATTAATTATTCCTAGAAGATAATTAAATAAATAGTGATTTATTTAATTATTCTTCATGGGTTTAATTATAAATGACTTAACAAATGTGGTTTATTAAGTAATTTCTCACAATGAAAGCAATTTTACTATGGTAAAATTGGCCCTACATGGTGTACCTCAATCCATCTAGTAAATTATGGATAAATGATCATTTTTTTGTGATAACAGATGCTTAGCTAGGTGATTTCATGTCACTTTATAGCATCTTCCAATTTAGTACTTTCATTTACTAGAGTAGACAGCATTCCCTTTCTGCATTAAGAGTAATTTTCCCCTTTCCATTTGGTAGTAAAACTCCTTCTAGTCAATAGAAGACTAGCTTGAAAAACCCTAGTGGTTTATCATCCCAGTTGAAAAGTGACAAGAGTAGACCATTGCAACTACTTTGTATACAACACTGTCACCTCCAAGTTGGTAGCCCTAGGAGTTGCAACATTCTTGTTGCAATATTGGTGCTCATCATTGGTATTGGTGTGCTGATGGTTGGAATTTATTTTAAACTGATAGCATAAGTTTTTGGTACCATGTAATGCAAAGGCAATTAATTTGTGCATTGGTTTTAGACCTTAGTTCAATGGCTGCAGATGTTGGTGCAAATATCTGGCCTATGTGTTGATGCCTTGGCAATATGTGGAGCTACTACACCTAGTTGACAATGATGAAGACTTTCAAGTCATTTTTATGGGACTTGGTATGTGTGTGGATGGTTTTTAGCCTGTATCATAAATTACATGTCCTATCATTGATGATTTGAAGGTTTTGTAGGTGTTGGAGAAGTTGTGGAGGCGTTTAATGGCTTAAGTGTTAGTGTAGCTGATGGATGACATTCAAGTCAACCTATATTGATTTGTGATGATGATGGAGTTGTGACAGTGGTTTGTTGGAGTGTTGTAGTGGCTACAAAGGGTCTTTGAGGTCTTACAGAAGGTCGTTAAGTAATGGAGCATGTTTGGGAAGGTTTTGAGATAAGGAAATTTTAGTTTGACCATCCTCTACCCCAACCGCATGGAGCTAAGCATGTACATGTGGTTGAAGGGATCCAACCATATGGAATAAGGCTTATCCATGTGGTTGCAACCCAAATCTAGTGGAATTGTGCATGCAGTTGTGGCTTGAAATGGAAATTTCTCTAAATTCCTTGTGCATTTTATGAATTTCTCTAATTTCCTCGCACATATTAAAGTGTTAATTCATCCTTTAATTATTGTATGTGTAAGCTAACTTCTAGAAGATGGTTAAAAATAATAATATTCATTGTTAAGTGAAGTTAGTTTCTAGATTAATTCAGGGACAAATGAACTAGACCACTTACAACATATGAACAGAGCTCCACTAGAGAATGGTAATTATTGATTTAATCACTACAAGAGATTACAAATAGATGGAGATCATGAGGTTATTGTTTGGTTCTCTTGAGAAGAAAAATTGATGATTGTGTGAGCTCCTCTACCAATAGGGAATTATCTAAAATTCATTGATCAAGTCTTCCTCTGGTTCTGCTTTAGGATGGCCTCTTCCCAAGTTGTTATAGGGCTCCAAAGTATGCTAACTCAACCCACAACCTCTAGGGGACCCAATCTATTACAGGCTCTAGACATTCCTTCCCAACCCATAGCCTTTAGGGACCCAAGTTGTTACAAGGCTCCAAAGACCTATGTCTTAATCCACAGGCTCCAAGTACACAAGTTTTTATACGGTTCCATGGATTCTATCTCAAGCCATAGCCTCCAGGAACCCCAAGTTGTTGCAAGGCCCGAGAGACTATAAACTCAACCCACAACATCCAGGGACAGAGAACCAATCCCCTTCTCTTCTCTTCTCTTCACTGATGCTTGCTGAAAGATTCCATTGGAAGCTTGATTCTAGTCCCCTTCTTGGTCGGCCTCCAAAACAAAAGTATTTGTTCCCTTGGCATGAGGAGTTTGAATGGGTGTCTCCTCTTCAAATGTTGTGTGCCTCCTCTCTAGCCAAATGCCTTATGTTTTTCGAGTTCTCTCTATTTTTCAATCACTCTCTATTGTTTGAATGATCTCTATCATTCGAATACCTCCTCCCTAATGCTATCTCTCCTCTCCCACTTGAATCCCCTCTTAAAATGGCTCTTCCTACTTTCGTTCTTATCCCTCTTTCATTTTTTGTCTACATTATTTATTGTTGTGTCCTTGTCATTTGCAACCTTTCATAATTTATGTCCTCTTTGCTTGTTGTGTTTTTTCAAGAAATCATGGGCCTGATTACTTCTCCTCAACCCATTTAATTTCAATAACTAGTTCATTAACATCATGAACTAGCCAATCCTTCAATGGTTTTCTTGAAAAATTCAAGTTTCTTCTTTGCACAAGAACCCATAATCCCAAGCAACAATCCTCCTCTTAAGCTTTGGAATCTGTGTCCCTTTGACTCAGTCCACTTTTCTTTTGCTTTCATAATATTTTTAACATATTTATAATATGACTCATGTGATAACCTTGGGTGGGTTGTCACAGTCCCCTCCCCCTTAAGGGAATGTACACCTCGGTGTTCATTTACCCATATACAATGCTTGAATTAAACTAAGACACGTACTATTTCATGGAGCTTTATACACAACTCTATACCGTATTTACAATTATATGCACTTTCTTTAGCCATCAAACAAGAAAGGATAATTAACTTTCATGTCATCATCCATCTCCCATGTGGCCTCCTCTAGCCTAAAGTGCTTCCACTGCACCTTGACTTACTCTATGGCTTGATTCTGGAGCATGAGACTCCTATGATCTAGAATGCACATTAACTCTGGTTGGAATTCTCCCTCTAGTACCACTTGTAGCATATACCAATCAATAACATGATTAGAATCCTATACATACATTTTAAGTAAAGAAACATGAAAAACATCATGAACTATAACTGATGGATGTAAATCTAGCCTATATGCTACTGGTTCAAGTTTCAAATGGACATCAATACCGTGGTGCCAACTTGGCACATGTCCCCATCCTTAGGGAAATTTTCTTGCATTTAATTCTCAAGTATACATTATCCCCCACTTGGAACTCTTTGTGTACCCTATGCTTATCTGCATAGCTTTTCTATATATCTTGTTGCACTTTCAAGTTTTTCTTTATGATCCGAACATGTTATACCATATTGTTAAGCATATCAGGTCCTACATGAACTCTGTTAATTGGATCACTCCATCTAATAGGAGTATTACAACTCCTGCCTTACAATTCCTCAAAGGGGCTAATCTTTATGGACTCTTACTGTCCATTATTGTATACAAATTCCACAAGTGGAAGATATTCTTCCCATTTCTTGGGCTGATGCATCACAATATACATCCTTAACATGTCCTTAATGATCTCATTGATCCTCTCTATTTTCCCATATGTTTATGAATGATAGGTTGTACTAAATGCTAATTTTTTCCCCAATCCTGCAAACAGTTCCTTTGAAAACTTGGAAGTTAATCTAGCATCTCTGTTTGACACAATCTTCTTCTGAATTCCATATAGCCTCACAATCTCCTTTATGAAGATTTGTCCTATATCACTAGTATAATTGATGGATTTGACTGCCATAAAATGAGCTACTTTGCGAAGTTTGTCCACCGCTACCATGATTGCGTCATGCTTCTTATATGTTTTGGAAAATCTTGTAATGCAATCCATAGAAATTACCTCCCACTTCTATTCCAGAATAGGGATGGGTTGCAACAAACTTGTCGGGTGTTTGCATTCATCCTTTACCTGCTGGCATTTCATGCATATTTCTACGCAATATGCCACTTGTTTCTTCATATTTAGCTAGTGATAGTACCTTTTAATGGTTGTGAGGGTCTTTTGATACCTTGGGTGGCCTAAGTAAGGCTTAACATGGAATTATTTCATTTTTAGCCTTTTTATTTCATCACTATTAGGCACATAAATTCTTCCTTTGAATCTGACTAAGCCATCGTCAAAGAGACGATATCCTTCATCCTCACCACCTTGCTGCAAATTTTCTTTCATTTACTGGTATTTTTCATCTTTCTGCCCAATGCCTTTGATTCTTTCTTCCATATCTATGGCATACAAACTTACAGCTACCAAGTGATTTACTTGGATTGTTTTTCTTAAGGCATTAGCAACCTTGTTTTCCTTACCTTTTATTTACTAAATTTCAAAGTCAAACTTGTGGAGCATGCCTAGCCATATTGCCTTCCTAGCATTCAACTTCAGTTTTCTAAACAAGTATTTGGGTCCACTTTGGTCTAACATGAGTATGAAATTCCTACAAAGAAGGTAGTGCCTCCGCATTTTCAAGGCATGAACGATGGCAACCAATTCTAAATCATGTGTCACATAATTTTCCTCCTGCTTGTTCAAATTTATAAATTCATAACACATTAATTTCCCTTACTACATTAAGACTCCATCAAGTCCCTCTTTGCATGCATATGTACACACCGAAAAATACTTGTCAGGATCTGTGATTCTTAGCATTGGAGTACTGGTGATCAATTGTTTTAGCTGCTCAAAGATCTCTGCACATTGTGCAATCCACTCAAATGTTCTTCCTTTTTTTGCAAGGTCGTAATGGGTGACCGATTTTGGAGAAATCCGAATAAATCTCCTGTAGTATCCTTCCAATCCCATGAATGATCTAACCTCATCCAAATTCCTTGGAGTTGACCACTCCCTTATGGATTTGATCTTTTTAGGGTCAACTGATACACCTTCCTCAAAGAGGATGTTCCCTAGATAATGTATATGTGGCTGAAAAAAGTCACACTTGCTGATATTTGCATAAATATTATGTTCCCTCAATAGTTGTAACACTGTAGCCAAATGTTTTTCATGTTCCTCTTCTGTTTTTTAACAAACTAATATGTCATCAATAAACATTATGATAAACTTATCCAAGCAAGGAGTTAGTACTTCATTCATCATGCATATGAACATGGCATGGGCATTAGTAAGCCTAAAGGGTACTACTAAGAATTCGTAGTGCCCATATCTTGTTCTAAAATAAGTTTTATGAATGTATTCCTCCTTGAGTCTTACTTGATGGTAACCTGACCTCAAGTTAATTTTGGAGAAAATTGTTGCTCCCTTAACTAATCAAAGAGAGCATCGATCCTTTGTAATGGGTACCTATTCTTGATGGTTACCTTATTCAGTTGTTTGTAATCAATACATAATATAAGTGTTCCATCTTTATTCTTTACAAATAATATTGGTGCTCCCCAAGGGGACACACTTGGCCTTACGTAACCCTTGTCAAGCATTTCCTTGTAATTTTAGCTCAACCAACTCTAGGGTGCTCGGTCTATATGGAGCCTTGGATGCTATTGCTGCTCATAGTACTAGCTCACTAGAAAATTCTCTCTTTGTGAGGGGGTAATCTGGGAACCTCCACTAGAAAAAAAATATCATATTTTTTCAATACACGGTACCTTTGAAGAAATTCATCTTCCTTATCTTCTGCTTCTCTTCCAGCCTCCTCATTCTTGGAAAATTGTACTGCAAACAACATGCATCCCTTCCTACTCCTACATTTGGCTTGCATAGCAGTGATCAACCTAACTGATATGGGTTTCTTTTTTCCTTCCAACACTCTTTTTGTTTCTTGCTCATCCAAGCATTTTATCGCATTCTCATAGCAATCTACCTTGGTCTAGTGTAAATATAGCCAATCCATCCCCAATAATATTCCATACCTGCCCAATGGCAACAAATTCAATTAGGTTGTTGTGGGAATGCCATTGAGATCCATTGCACATGACTTTACCTAATGGTTAATTCTTCTCCTTTTCCATGTTTCCAATTGAACCAACCAAGGTTCTTAATGCAATTCCTTACCCAATCCGCACTTCTCAAAAAGTTCTGGGTTGATATAGCTATAATTACAATCTGAATGAATTAAAATAGAAATGACTTGTTGTGATAGCTTACCTTCCATCTCAATGATGGATGACTGGTGATATGCTTGGTGATTGTCCACTACTACATAAATCCTTGGTATACTTTGAACTACTTAACCCACTATACTTTCCTCTTTGACATTGTAAATATTTGTTCCAACATTATGTTGATGTGGAAAGTCTCTCATTTTGTGGTTCCCACCACAAGTCTAGCACTTGAGTGGTTCTCGACCTTCAATCTTGGGTTGTGTTGATGTCGATTGCTGCACATTTATCTTAACAAAAACATTGGATCTTTGTTGAAACTGTTGTTCCTAAGCTGGGTGTTTCGCTTCCTTTCCATATGGGTTTTTCTTGGGCCAATTCTTATTACGTCTAGCATTTCTCTTGGTTTTTCAGTTACTCCTAACTTCAGGCCTACACTTTGCTTGTTCATAGTAGTGTTCTAATTTCTTAATAGCATCCTTTAGGGTTTGGGGTTCCAACAATTTGATTTTATCTCTAAATTCCATAGGAAACCCATTGATGAACCTCTAAACCTTGGCTTTCTCATCCTTGAGATATGGTACATACCTCAACAGTTCCAAAAGCTTGGTGGCATACTCATCACTAGTTGATTGTCCCATTTTGTGTTCATAAAACTCTTTTTCTTTATTATCATAGTATCATTCAGACATGTATTTTTCTTTGAAGAGCTTATCAAACTCCTCCCTGGTTAACTCCTTCTAATTAATGGCTCTAACATTCTTCAGGTCCTCCCACCATATGTTTGTTTTCCCTTTTAAGTTGTATGAGGAAACTCTAGCCTTCATATTGTGAGAATAGTCATGTATTCTAACGAATTTCTTCATTCCTAGAAACCATGCTTCTACATCCTTTGCTTTCTTCATATCCCCATCGAATGTGAGTGGATATGCATTCTTAAATTCTTTAGGCATATGCTCCTTTTCTTTATTTGTTGAGTGACAGTGATAGCGAGAATCGTGATGCCTCAATCCTCTTCTTCAACTTTAGAATCTGTATCCCTTTAACTAAGCAACAATCCTCCTCCCCAACTTTGGAATCCATGTCCCTTTAACTCAGTCCCCTTTTCTTTTAATTTTATAATATTTGCAACATATTTACAATAACCTTGAGTAAGCTATCACAATTCCATTATTAATAAAAAATAAAACCTAATATGTGTAAGAAAGCTTATAATACCATCTTATAATCCCATTGCTCTTAAAAACAAGATATTAAACCTTAAATAAACCCATACGAAGCTATATGTTTCGCTTACTTTCTATGTATTCCTAACCATAAAGCCTTTTCATTGTTTCCTTCCCTTTCGATTAAAGCAATTGTATGTTTATAATTGATTCATGCTAAATTATATGCTTCCCTCATTTTCTATGTATTCCTAATCATAAACCCTTTTCATTGTTTCCTTCCTTTTCAATTAAAACAATTGTACGTTTATAATTGATTCACTCTCCATTTCACTGTATTTTTTTCATTCTTTCCTTTAATTAGTTTACTTGTATTTCTCTTCCTTTAATGGGTTAAGTGATATACATTAAGATAAGATGTCTCATATTTTAAAATCAAGCATCACATTTTTCTTTCAATTGATTTTTAGCATGTAAGATTTATGATCTTTTAAAATCTTAGACACCACATTTTTCTTCAATGGGCTGTTGACATGTATGGTGAGATCCAAGATAATATTATTGCTTCCTTTTTGAAAAATTATGTCATGATATCCACTGGGCTCTTCCATTTGAAATATAGAGGTGTTTCAGAAAGTTTGAATGAGTTGAACCCTTTGCATTATGAAAGTTTCGTATTTTGAATAATAAATTATTTGTATGCTTTAAAAGTATATAGATTTTTTTATTGGAATGACTTTGGGCTATGGGCTAAGTGGACCAGTGCCCCATGGACCACTCTACAACCAATTGCATATCATGTTTTTTCTTTGAATTTTAGGTATTGGCTAGGTTAGAGATGGCCCCCAATCCTATCATTGTTTTGATTTACAACTCTCTATTTGAAACTAATTTCGATGTCTAAGGTAAGCCCGACAACCTGGTTGTGAGGGCCACCTATCCTTGAATACATTAAGAGAACTTTATCATATCATTTTCTCAAGAATAATACCAAGAATTTATGGCCTTTATCGATTTGAATTATTAAAGTTTATGATCTAAATGCCTTGATTATCAATTGTTTACACGGGACCCTCCGCTCTTTGTTCCCTCACCACTTTCAATTGTAATCATTGTGATTCCCCAAATCCTTGATTGGGCTAACGTCCCCAACTACTTTATAGTTTCCTTCTTTACAGAGAGGCAACCATTTAAACAAGTGACACTCGTGAATGTGCAAATCATTTGGATGTTCACCAATTTTGTACGTCAAAATCATTATGGCCAAAGTTTTCTCACCTTATATGGGGAATTATTTTGAACGTACAAAGATGCTATAGTATAATAGATTTTCTCAAATTTAAAGATGTTAACTATAATGTTTGGACATCTTATTTCCATGTCATACTCCAAAGTTAAAAAAAAATTAGATAAAAGAATAAATATGAAGACGAGGTAAAATTTGAATGAGGCATCTTCATCACACCCTATCATTTATGTAATTGGAAACATTAAATATATTACAAATTATCGCATGTTGAAGAATGCATAACTAATAATTGGGCTAGATAATTTGTAGATGCACATAACTATCATGATAATCTAAAAGGATGGTGGGACAAGGGCATAACATTTAAGGAAAGAGATACAAAGTCACTTGGTCTTATTAATCTAAAATTGCAGGTGTGAGATATTACGGTCCTCATAAATAGATTGTACGGAGAAAAGGATGGGTCACAAATAAAAAGATCGGGTCATATGATAGTATCAAACTCTTAATGAAGGTAGTGTTTTAACTACGTTGTCATTCTCTCACATACCATGAATGAAACCATAAGAAGGGCGAAAAAGACAGCATATGGTATTGAGATAAAGTTCGACATGTCTTCTTCATATATATTTGACATTATGTGTGGAAATTTAACTTCTCAAAGTGGGTTAAAAATGGACTAATGATAGCCCTTTAATTCATGTTCATTTTAAATACCTTTAGAGGAGAAAATATGCCTAGAAATACCCACAAATCCAAAACAATATCTTAGCTCCTTGTATAAACTAACATTTAGTATAAAACGCCCATGATTCCAAAAATAGGATTTGAAAGTGTCAGAGACAATGGGCAATGGGTGTATTGACATAAATATTGATTACGTCATTTGAAAGTGTCAGAGACAATGGGAAATGGGTGTATTGACATAAATATTGATTACATCAATATTTATGGCATAATTGAGGCTCCTTGCACCTTTTTAAAAGGCATGCCTAATAGATTAGTGTTGAAAAGATATTACACTTGAAATCATCAAGTTCAATTTTCATGAAGCACTCATGCATATGAAGAAAATGGTTTACTATTATTTTGCATAACTATTGTTCTTAGGAGTCTATGGTGTCTCTAGTGTTATATTTTCACACATGAAATCCAAGGAGATAGACAAATATAAAAGTTAAAGAGGAATTTTTCATAATGTATGAAACATGTTAAGTACTTAAAAATTGTAAGTCATTGACATAGAATGGCGATACTCTAACAAACAATATCCATAAGAAGAGTATAAGAGAAGGATCCTAAGCCATGAGCATGGTCTTACACTAGTACAAATGAGGCCAAAATCCAACGGCTATTCGTCGGATATGAAATTTTTTTGCGTCGACTATCCAACACATTGATGCTCATCAAATCATTAGTGGAATTATGTCAAATAGTTGATAGTTTAGTAACTGTTGGATATTCAATGGAACAAATGTCAATTATCCAACACATAAAAAGTTTGAAATGGTCATTAAAAAATCGATGTTTAGAAGTCAATTTTGCGATGCTACAAATCATCGAATATCTGACGAACCAAACGTTGCATATTTAACAGGTCTTGCACAAGTCTATAATCAGATATGCGAGGCATAGGTCGTTTTGTCCGATGGGAAAAACTGACATTTAGGCATCGGGTAATCAACAAGTAAATTGTGTGACATAAGTGTTTTCACTCTGACGCTTGTAAGGTAGTGGTGAAGTGTCAGATATGTGACGGATGAGAGTTATGCTTGATGGGAGTGTTAAACTATCGATGCTTCTATCTCTCAATTTTGGCATCAAATATTCAATGCATACTTTGATTTATAAGAGTCGAATATTCGGCAGCTTACCTCTATCGTCAAATATTTGAAGGAGGTCTATGTTTTAAAAAAGGTCTATTCCATCAAATATTCAATGGAGATATGTGTTTAAAAAAAATTATAATACACAATACTATTTTAAAGACTATAAGAAGTGACATTAGTCACCATAAGACCACCTTCTAAGCATAAGTGTACTAGAAATTGCGTCGAGAGGTGCAAAAGAACATTGATAGGAGTAGTGGGAGTGGGGAAGGCAATAGTTCAAGTGGGGAAGGTGGAAGATAATAGATCAATACATTAAAAGGAAATATAGGTCTTCCTCAAATTAACAAGTGAAAACTTCTACCAACCTTTATGCCACTTGTATCTAATCTTGCATTGTGGACAAGATTGATTTCCATCTTTCCACTCATATTCATAGCAATGCCTACATATTGGAAATGCATATTCATTGCAAGCTACAGAGAGCTCCCCGTCTGTTTCTAAGCCAGCATCATATCCACATATCTGGAAAACATGGCTATTTATGTATTGTGGAGGCTTAGGTTACAATAATTGAATAAAATATCCATATAAGAACTTGTCTTATAACATAATCCATTAAATGAAAAATAGAGCATTAGAAATAAAAAGGAAGAAAATACCTAGACTAATAATCCATATAAAACACTATCCATACTTATTAAGAAACACCTATTAAATGAAAAATAATGAGAAATAATACTTGACAATTCCTGAAGAGGAATAAATTGTTCCAATTACAGCTGGACACCCAAAACATAATATAGTTTTTAACTAAAATATATAGGAAGTATTCAATTTGAATCCATATATGTTTCACATTTTATATTTAATACATCACATCCATTTTATAAATCTCTAAATTACATTCTACAATATTAATTTCCAAGAGCACCACTCAACTCAGGTTATTCTTTGGAAACAATTCTAGCTCCACCAAACACCGAGACAACAAAACCATCTTAAAAATATTAAACCCAGTTTGGATGTGATTTGTAATTATTTCAACATAGATTTCTATGTACTAAACATGTCCCCTTCTAGTTGTTGACAAAATTTAAAGGAAAATACAACTCAAAGCTTAAAAAAGAAAAAATAAAGAACTGAATGGCTTCAATTTCATAGAAGAAAATAATTGTCGTAATACATGGGGAAAACGTAAAAATTCTCCAGGTCCAAAATAAGGGACAAAACAAAGTCCCTTTAAAAAAAAATTAGTGAATATAAACAACATTGCATGATAAACAAAATTTATAGGTATTGACTAGAGTATTCATTATAACTCAAATACAACTAATTTATGTAACAACTTGCAACACACTGTAATGATACATTGATAGTGGGAAGTGATAACACCCGATGGATAACTCAAAAAAACATCATGCTTACATTGCCTCTAAAATGTGTTTCCAGCATGAGTCTACTCTACTTCACCATTTTCTTTTGCACACAGCTTCACCGCTTCTTCAAAGGGCTCACCGCGTCACTGCAAGAGACTGCATAAGCATAACATTTTTAAGTTCAAAACACATGTAGACATGTTGAATAATGTTACAACACATATAATCAATCAATCATTTATTAAATATCTCTTTAGTAATTCAATCAGTTATTTACCATCTACAACTCACCAATCTAATGACTACAAGACAACCGATGATTGTGGAATATTGAACTGTCTCCCAAATACTAGTCAATAAACATGAAAATCAATTAAAATGAATCCAAACCTAGTCCCCTGCTTCACTGGATGCATCCATAATGAGAGTATTATTGTTAAGTATGACAATTGATTTTCTACCACTTGAATTGTTTATACAAGTAAAGAAAGGGACATGTAGCCCAAGGATAAATTAATTTTCAAATCGGCAAAGGAGGGAGGATACTACAGTTACAAACCACTGGAATCCACTTTATTTAGTTGATACTCGACCAACACTATGTATATGCTAGGAAAATTTCAAAGTATGCCCTTGTGGCATCCACATACTTCAAACATCGAACTACTTATGAAAACAAAATAATATGAAACAAAAGACCTATTAATCTATGAACCAGTTGCATATAATCCACACACATAGAATCGCGTGCGCTAGTGCCCCATAGAATTTTATTTACAAAATAAAATGAACTTACAACTCGAAGTACTAGACATAAGTTCTAAACATATACTAAAATAAAATCAGCTACAGTCACCTTAGAAGATAGAATTTGTAGTATAATTTCTATGCAGACTTGCAATGTCAAGATTGGTATATATGTATAGATAGCTCAAGCAAATACAAGTTAGTGATCCAAGCAAAGCTAGAAGTGTCTCTCTTGAAGATCTTTACAAAGAATTTTTTATGAAATCAATCCATATCTTAAGCAATGTACACCGCATAACCAAACAAGAAGGATGTCTACAGTTAGAATTCATCATATGACATTAATAAAAGTCACTATAGCCCTTGAAGATATTTTTTCTAATCATGAAATGCAGGAGAAGACCTAATAATAGTCTCCATGATCATAAAATAGTAAGATACAATCTCTAACAAAGAATCATCTTCTTTGTTCGGTGATGGGAAACTTAATGTTTTGTAGAAGTAAAGATATGTTGACAAATAATACCTCTTACAGTCACCTTCATGAAGTCCAATTCTAATCAGTAATGAATAATACATGTGTATTTATATAAATAAGCAAAAATAACCATGGAACAAACAATTAGAAGGATCAAATTTTACAAGCAAGAGATGTAGATTATGAAAACATTATCAGGAATTCTCTCTAGCATCCTTGGCACCAAGACCTCATCTATCTTAGGAAAATACTGCATATATCTTTTATGTTTTGGTTATCCAACAACTTGTCTTCAGTTTACAAAGGGAAATAAGCTCAATGAAACAAACAAAGGAAAAGGTATGTATTTATAAGATATGTATGATCAAGATTTAAGAGAGGGTTTAACAAATTTAAGATTGGTAGTTGTTATCCAATAATGTAAAACCCTAGGTAAATGATGAAGAACCCTATTCAAGGGGTTTGTAAAAGATATTATGATTTCCAAAGTTTTTAATTGGAAACTTTAATTGCCTAGGGAATTCTACATTAACTTCACACTTTTAGGTATCGCATAGTTTTCTTTGTTGTACTTACCATTAAGTATTGCAGGTATAAATTATGATTCATGAGAGAGAGCACTCCAAGGAAAAAACCTACAAGGTTTGTAAAAGGAGAAACTCTAGGTATCTCTATTTGTAAAAACTTATTTATTAAAATTATTTTACTAACTATTTTATGTTTAGGCATTTGAATTGTAAAATATTCTTGTTAGGAAGATCAATCACTAGATTGAATCTACCACTGTCATATCTCTTGTCATTTATTCATTTTTGTGGAAACCCTAATTTTTAGGGTTCACTATAAAACTCTAACTTGTTAATGCTTACAATATATTGTCCATAATATTGAAGCCCTAGGATACTTAGGTTTTGTAATTATAACAATATTTAGGTTTTTCGGTAATACTTTGGTAAAACCTTAATATTTTAGGGTTGTCATAAAACCCTAAACCCTTAAGGTTTGGTTAATTACTGAAACCCTAGTCAAAATTGTTAAGATTTAATGTTTGTATCCATACAAAAGATTAGTATGAATGAAACCTTAAATGTAAACTTGCTAGTTCTAGGGTTTGTAACAAAACCTAGTAAAGTTTGTCATGAAATTATAAAAAGCATATTGTTGAAACCCTAGATGTACAATATTTGATTTTGTGGGTGTTGAGTCTAGTTTCTGGGACTTAAATAATTTCTTTACTATTAAGTTGTTAATACCTAATATTTGACTTTGGAATCTAGGGATTATGTCAAAAACCCTAACAGAAGATCTCAAGTTGGATATGAAAGATTATTCAAGTTTAAGTTATGAAAGTTTGACTACTTATGATTGATACTCTCTTCATGTTGATATGGTAACCCTGTATTGATCTCATACTCCTGTATATTTGTATTTGGTTACTAGATTTGTAGGTACACAATCTTCAAAATGTTGAAGATGTTCACCTATCTTGAAAATGACTTAATGATGAGCATGATGAAAAGAAGAACCTGATAAAGTCTATTTTTGAGTCAAGTGGGAGATTGGATGCCCTCCATGAGTTCATAAGATGTTGATAATAAAGTTGAACAATATTTAAATGTTTTTTTTTTAAATGAAACAAGATATATGAGAAGCATCAGGATAATTGAAGACCCTTAATGTTCATATTAATGTATATATGTATTGAAAGGTTATTTCTAATTAGGTTTTTGTTTGCACAATATCTCTCCATTATAAAATATGAATTTTTTGGAAGCATGCTTGACTAATGGATATATATGTAGTTTATAGGAAGAGATGTAAGCATCTGGGGCTAAGTTCCTGATGCTTGGGAGGACATTTGGTCGACCCATGTGTTGATGTCCAAATCCCGAAGTAGGGAGGGTGGCATTGGTCATAGAGCTATGACCTTGGATACACACCTAGAGCCCTGAGCTGGTGTTAGAGTGGAAGCTTGATGGTACCTATAGTGGTTGAAGCTTGGAACAAACCTTAGTCCCACCTAGTTAGATACCCTAGTCAAGTATAATTCGAAAACACTATAGTGTTGTATGAATCTTTATATTTGTAGATCATTTCATTTTGAGTTCATCTTTGTACCTATATGTAAAAATTAGGAATACCTCCCTAGTTAAGGGGGAGTGTTGAAGAATGTAACTAGTGTTGGTATTCATAATTGTATTTGATTCATAAGAAAGAAAACAAATTATTTTTATTGACTTATTAAAGCATGTGTTTCATGCTTGGGTCAATGGTCAATAGGTAAAGCCTCCATTGTAGGCTTCTAAGATTTTTTTTGAGTAAAATTCAAAGTAATTTTTGTAAGAGACCCTCCTTGGGCTCCTTAAGATCAAGAAAGGAAAAAACAATTGGTGTCTAAATATCTCCTTTGTTGGGTGTGGATCCTGATTATCTTCTTTATTCAAAGGTATCACCACATTGGACCCCAGTTCGTAATGGGGCGCAATGGCACCCATTATTTGGCTGCAAGGCGGTTCTAGGGGGGGTGGCAGTGATCTTTAGGAGCCCCCCATGGCGGGGGATTGGGGACAGTGTCCCTGAAGCTAAAAATAGATGTAAAATTTCCTTGTAAAATGTTTTAATTTTGTAGTCAATCTGGGTCATTCATTAGGAGGAAATCTGATGGTAGAAGTTATTTTTAATTTAGGTTTGTTTTCCCTAGAAGGCAACCCCTTGCTATATATGAGGGAATTGTATTGCAGCTATGTATATATGTATTTTTTATGAGAAAAGGAGAGGATATTGTGTGAGTTCAAATAGGGAATTACATTGGATCTATTGTAGGTTGTATCTCTTCATTTTGTTGGATAATATAAAAGGAAGGACTAGCCGTTTCTCCATGGATGTAACCCAAATTGGGTGAACCACGTATATCTGTGACTCTCTTGTTTTATGCATTTTATGTGTTTACATTTCTGCAATATTTTATTTGCTCCATTGCTCTATAATATATAATTTTCTAACATCCTCCACCAAATCAATTCCTTCTCCCAAAAGGATTACCATTCATCCTTCAAATATTGCCTCCAAACAGAAGATAATCAAGTCAACCTTCATTACAAGTCTACAAGTTGTCTTGTCAAACTTTTCATGTTGGCACAAAAGCATAGTGACCAATAAGTATAAATAGCCTACTATTTCACCATTTGAAGGAGAGAATTGAAGCATTCGTTCAAGAAGTAAGAGAAACTATTACATGACTGAGAAATGGAGAGGAAGTCGAGAATCTTAGAATACTATTATAGAGAGGAAGTCAAAATTATGAATTAAAGAAATAATTACAGGGAGGTCAAAGTTCCTTGTTGCAGAGATGATTACAGAAAGGGTTAATATTATTGCAGAAGGAAGGCTGAGATTTCTAAAGCAGGAAGGCCAATATTTTTGAAGTAGGAGGTTTGAGACTATTGCAAAAGGAGGGTTGAAATTTTGAAGTTGAAACATAAGGAGACAAGAAAAATGATTACAGAGACAGTTGCAAGAGGAACTATTTTCGTGGTTGGAGTAAGTCTATTTCTTTAGTCAAAGGGTCAAGTGTGTCTTAACCTAATTTAATCTACTAGAGAAAGATTTGACTGGGTTTTCTCCTTCATTGGGGCTTTTCCCTAGTTGTGCACCTACATATTTTGTTCTTATCTTTGTGATCTTCATGTTGGATTTTATTTAATGAAAAAAACACTAACATAATCAACATATAATTTCACAAGTAAATGTCAAGATAATAGAAATAAAATTGAAGAATCTAACTCACATAATGCCCTAGATTTATCAATAAAGGAGAGGTATTGGACCTCATTTCAATCACACAAGTAATGCAGTCTCATCAAGAAGTCTTAGGAAACTTTAGAGCAACAAAGAGGTGAAGGATAGCAAGGAAAGTAAGAAGGTTTATTTGTTTGGCTTGTGCATCAATTCTTTGGAAGAAAGCTATATTTGTTCAAATTTTGAGTTAAAGAAGAGCAACATACCTAGTTATAGAGAGAAGAATTGTTTTTTTGGTGGCTAGCCTATCACTTGGTGAGTTTCCTTGATCAAAGGTCTTGGAAGTCTTCCTTGAATTTCTATAAGAAGATAAGTTTTTGGGTTTTTCCCCTATGGAGGGGTTTTTCCCTAGCCTAGAGCCTATTTCTAGTGTTCTTGTTTGCATTGTGATCTTCTTTATTAGCATTGTCTCAATGATGAACACAAAATAATAATGATGATAATTAACTAACATTATATCACAAGAATTGTCAATATAACAACAGAAAACATTATAAAAGAAACCCTAATTCTATTTTCCCTAAATTTTTCTCTACATCTATGGTATTGGAAGATTTGCAATGTAGAAATAAAAAATTGCTTGAAACCAAATGCAACGCAAAACTAAATTACGAACCTGGTAGCCAAGCGCTTGGTGGGAGAAATGTGAGAAATACTTCGATGAGATTTTTTCACGTATATGACTCCAACCGTAGTTAATCTTTCAAATCCAGATATCTGAATGAAGTTCCTGTAAAACAAAGGAAGGAGGAGAATTTATATGCGATAAATAATTAATAACATAGTAGAAAAATCATACCAGTGCCTTATGCCCAATTAATAAATTAAGAGTTTATCCTATTGCTCTGCATGAAAAATGGAAATTATGGTCTTTCACTCAAATACAAACACAATTGTTAAAGAAGGAAAAATACTACATGATTTTTTTCATGGAAAATTTTGTTATTTCTTATAAGACTTTATGTAACTCCTAATCAGCCAATACATACAACACAAATATCAAACAAAGTTTGTTGTCTCACCTAAACCTTTACCATTTTGAGCTATTTTCTTCATATAGTTGTTCCACTTCAACATCTGAATTGAAACTAGTTTTCCTACACATATTCATGAGACCAATGAGGCAAACTTAGATTAAATTTGACCAAATATTAAATTCAATTGCATGAATAAATAATAATTAAAAAGACTTGCATGCATGAATACCTGCATGATCTCCTCTTGGTTTTGAGAATAAATTGTTGGAGTACTTTGACCTTGGAGCAAACCTTTCCCCACTCGATGAAGCAACAATGAAGTAAACATTGACTTTGTTGTTGCTATGTTTGATTTGGGGTGTTATAATTGCTCAAATATTATCCAAATCCTAATTTATTATCAACTGAACATGGTCAACCACATGAAGGTGGAATATCTCATGGCCTCCCCCCCCAACATCACTCTCAATTCCCCAGTACCCGCTCTATCTACTTTATAAGAAATAGTTGAAAGAAAGACATTAAGATACATACAAAAACAAATAGTAAGCATTCATTAATTGATTCATTCATTCGTAAATCAACAAAATATTTCATCTCAATAAATTTTATCATAAAAAATATGTTTACATAATATGAAACAACATCATGTACATAAAGGGACATATATAAATTATTCATTAAAATATAAGATTCATTCATTCATTCATTAATCATAGACACAAAATACTTCATCTCAAAAATTTTTATCATCAAAAATATGTTTACATAATATGAAACAACGTCATGTACATAAAGAAACATATATAAATTATTCATTAACATATAAAATGCATTCATTAATCATAGACACCAAATACTTCATCTCAAAAAATTTATCATCAAAAATATGTTTTCATAATATGGTGCATGATGTTTCTAATGATATAACTATTACAATCATTTATTTTTATTTTTCTTTATTTTTGATGGCCTGATCGAAACAGTTGGAATGGTTGCTATATTTTCTACTATATTTATTGTAACTAATCTATATATTGGTTGCATTTTCTAATCTATATTAGTCCAACAAAATTTAACATATATTAGTTGCTAGTTCACAACATTTTGTGATTATGATGAAAATTTAAGTAAACATGAATGTAATTTCCATGATGGGATGTATGAATTTCCACCGCAGATTTCCCATCAATGATTATAACCTTGAATCGGCTAGCACTAGTTTGTCATCACCATATCAAAATGATCCGGCAGATGAAAATTTACATGTCTGTCATCGTCACTTCACATTTTCTCATATATGACCCTTTCTATAGATTATATGCATGAATTTCTAGCAGACCATCCCCTCTACCTAGCCTATGATTGATTGTGAGAACATGTGGACAAAGTACAATTTATAAGTAGGGGATATTGTCAACAAAGATCTGTCAATTGTCTTTTATTCATTTGTTGTCACAATAAATCATAGGATAGGTGTTGTCTTAGTGGGCCCTAGCCCAGGTTCAATGTTAATTTAGCCAAACAAATCCCTACACTACTATCCCGTTCGACATCAATCCGCAGAGCGCGAACTGAAGTCTAACCCGAAGCAGTATGGGGGGATACTGGAACCAATTTTTTGGACCCAGAGAAGGTAGTGATGTCGTTTTATGCCCTAAATATGCCTTTGTGTAGATCAATAATCCTTTTAGGGCTTAACAATATACTTCTCTTAATCGGCCTGTAGACCTTCGGGAAGGTCTACGATTGTCATTCGCGGACCCTAACTAGGTGAAACAACTACTTACACGCTTATATAATTACTCTTACTTCCGTATTTACCCATATTGGCTTAACTATTTGATAACTTTAACATGCATTAATATGTCCTTCACATAACCAGATGTTATTATTTGCATACAGATAAAAATGTAAAACATATAGATTCACGCATCAATACAACATTAAGTCATGAAACCATTACTTAGCATAACATAACCACATTTATTCATAACAAAAGTAAATAGATCAAAACACAGATAATTCTAGAGTAATATTCTTTATTAGTACTTCAGATCTTCTTACAGACTCTAACTACCCTATGCACTCACTTGCAAGGGTCCGCGCACTCAACTGTGGACTTTTACCCTAGGCCTCTATGTCACGCGGAAAGAGTCGTTAGTGCGGACACAACCGACCTTCCTAGAAGCCTAAGACTTTCTAATGACAAACAAGACAAATAAGAGCAATCCTTCTCTAAATATGCTTTTACAATATGTGAAATCAAGTGTTTAGATCCTACCTGTAATCCAACGCTGTTGTAGTAGTCCAGCTCCATTGATCCGGATGAGCTCCTCCTTCACTTCGAAACCTACATTCACCAACAATCAAACGATTAAATAGCACCTGAATATCACATAAAATAAAACATATTTAACATATAGACCAAGGAGTATATGAAACAACTCATAAATAACAAATTGTTGAGAAGAATGGACTAATTTGTATTAAAAGGTAACAAAAGGAGCCATTACAACCTGAGCCTTGGTGTTGTGCAAGCTCCTCCCAGGGTCCACAAGAGTTCTCCCTTACTCTGATCAGCTCACCCACCTCCCAATGGAAACAAGTAAAGATGGTAATCTCTCCTCACAAGCTTCTACAAGGAAGTCCTAATTCCAGCAACATCTACCCTTAGGAATATTCAGCTTTCAACCCCCTCCCCCTTTGGCCCAATGCCTGTATTTATAGTGCTCTAGAGGAAGTTATTCAGGTCCACCATCAATGGGATAAGCCCCTCTTTGGATGGGATAGCTCCCCTATTGATGGGATAAGTTCCTCTTTGGTAGGGATACATGAACCATCTGGAGGCGCTTCATACACGTCAAACAAGCTTCTAGAAGACTCTAGAAATGACCACATATAACTTTTTTGGAGTGAAACTTGCGCCTTTTGACCTTTACAGGAGTACGCACCCACCCCTTTACATACAGAGCGTACAAGTACGCAGGTATTGTGAACTTGGGTTGCGTACACGCAGGTAAGGCTAAGAGAAACTGCGTACCAGAGATAATTGACTTTTAATGACTTTTCTCTTTTTCTTGAAGTTTGACATGAAGAGCAGAGGCATGAGACTTGCCAAGGAGGATAGTATGATAGTGGATGGAGCCATACTAACTGTAAATAGTCATGGTGACATTTTTTAGTGTAACAGATTGCCCCCTAAAGTGCGAAGCCTGTAGTAGATTAGGGTTTTTATGATCTAGGAAGGGTGAAGTACTTTATCATTTCAAGGAATATCTTGCGGAGGACCCGGTCGAAACCTGCAAATATTCAACACAAAATACATATATAAGATGATATCATCGCTGAGGTAGGCATTCCCATACTCAGATTGAAAACTTTAACTAACAATCTAACTACTGCTCTGATACAAGAATGATTTTGCAGTACATCACAATCATAGACTTTTGTAGACACAGTATGGACGCAGCCATCTGTTTATGATTAATCTACTATATAATGAATACAAAACTCCTCGCAGCCTGGATGGTGGAAACTAGATCCAGGGTCTTCATTTCTACTTCCCGAATTGGTACGATTCTATCCATGCGAATAAATGAATTGATGTCGAGCATGGTAGAAACCACTTGATTACCGGTCAATGATGTAAACCGTTAACAAGTGTGAGAGAGACCACCAGTAATGTCAATGGTTCTCAAAGTACCCAGTACAATCCATGAAATGTGAATGAATGAGTTGATGTCGAACACGTCACGGAATCCTTTGATCGAAAGTCAATGATGTAAACTGTCGTCAAAGGCGAGAAACCTGCCATTGATGCATGCAGACTTCAAGGTACTGACGATTTCTAAGTCATCTTTCTAGATAATGTGCTGATGTCGATAGAAAGCGACCCGTTGCAGGCAAGCCCACAACACGAAATCATTGTTCAAGTTGAAGAAATGTTGCTGTAAGGACTGACTCAAGGATGGTCAAATGGATGACAAGTATTTTGCATATGAATGGTTTATTTGTAGAGACCTCTTGAACACATAACGACACGACAGATGGCTTGGTGACGATTGACCCAAAGTTAATACCCAGAAATGGTTGAAGACTTTCAAAATGGTTTGATCAACTTTAAGGCAAAGGATTTCCCAACCCAGGTGAATGAAAAGTGTCGTGTTCAAGCACGGTGATAAGGTTCTTCTGTAACAAAGGATGAAAAATAGGTTCATTCTTCTCTCTTTTCCCCCACCATTTCTGGCAAGTACCTCTTTATTTTTTACAAGCTTGAGGAGGATAACATATGCTTGATTATAAGCTCATCCTTCGGATGAGTCCAACTTAGTTTAGATTCGGACCCTAAGAAGGAGTGGTCCGTTCCTGTTTGTAATCGAACAGGTCCTCTACTGTGAAATTTTAACGAGTCCAGTATAGGAGAAACTCGGCGTTTTTCATTTTTAGAGAGTCTGAAAAAACTAAAGAAGACTCCAAGGTGAACTTTTTCGTAAATTTGTGTCTCCCAAGCCCGAAAAAGTATAAAATAATACCTGAGAGAACCGCTTGATCTTGCGACCAAGGAGTACTTTCATGATTAATGCCTTTGACCTAAAAAGTAAAAAGCGATCAGAGGCATGTCGTTTTATTTCCAATATCGAGTTTGAAACGACAAAAACCCGGCAATCTTTTCCTGTTTTTACGGTCAGAAAAGGGTTATAAGGGGACCGTCTTTTAATTCCGTTTTAACGAGTGTAAAAGAAACACTCGGCAATCTTTTCATGTTTTAGGAGTCAGAAAAGGGCTTAAAAGATGACTCTGATGTCTTGGTTTGTAAAAAATGATGATTTTACCCTAAAGTCCTTTTGTCCTGCACAAAAACAACACATTACTCATACCTGTTTAAGATTGGCAAAAATACATTGAAAAATATCCTTTCATGGTGAAAAATAAACAAACTTAACATTCATTCATCCAAAAAACCTATAAAAAGACTTTTTACCATGTCATTTTTACCATTTTACTGTTGAGGTTGAGAAAAGGGCTTTTGACAAGAAACTTCCCGTGGAGCTTGCGGAGAATCCGACCGTCAGAATCGAGCGCCGTCTCTTTCAGGTATTTCACAACATCCTCCTCTTCAATTTCATCCGTTTAGAATTTCATTTCAAGTTCTAGTTTGATTTTTTAGAGGGTTTTAGGTTTCAGGGTCCATTTCTCGGGGGACGCAGGTGCCCCATGGGCGACCTGCGTACCCCGACTTTTTCGTATATGGGAAAAAGGTTAGAGTACGCAGCCCACCTTCAGAACAGCTGCGTACCGCCACTCTGTTTTCTGAACGCGGGGTGCGTACCCCGTGAAACGCGGATTTTCAAACCCCAAACCCCAAATTTAACCAACCAAATTTTGTTTAATGAATTCTAATCATTGTTTTTTGGTGTGTAGGTCACTCACCATGCTAGATTGGCATGAAAGAGAACACGAAGACGTTGATTTCGCCGCAATAGGTCATCAACCTTCTATTGATGCGTTAAAGGCATGCGGTCTCTACAAGTACTCGGCCATACCTGGCATGAGGGCCCAGGTGCCATTCTTAGAGTGGCTGGTTGAAAGGTGGAATATTCAGGATCAATGTTCTTACATCGGAGAAAACCAGCTCGAGATAGAGTCCTCCGACATATACTTTCTCACTGGCTTGCCTAACAGGGGCGAGCAACTCTCTCTATTCGGGACTAGGCCGGGTGGCCAATCCCTTGCTAGTCTCCGGCTAGAGTGGTGCAACAATCAAAACCAGGAGAAGGGGATAGAAATCAAGTACATATCCCATCCTGAACTTATGGTAATTGCCTTTACAGTTACCAGACTTTGCGGCGCTACCGCTTTGCACATAGCCACTGGTTCCCAAATGCGGATGGCTATAGATTTCTTCCGAGGCACCATTTTCAACTGGTGCGATGCTGTGTTGGCCAATATGAAGGGCCAACTAACTAGGGCAAAGAACGGACAACTAAAGACTTTTGGATATGGGCCTTTAGTTGTGAGCTTTGCCCTAGAGAGAGTTCCAATGTTGATCCCCCAGCATCTTACAGTTCCAGTTGGGGCTCCTCGGGAGCCTAAGTTGACGAGATGGGTTGCGGTAATGGCCCGGCATCCTGATGAGGGAGCAGCAGTTGTTCGATTTCCTGATGGTTACTTTCACTGGCTGGAGGGCCAGGTCTTTGCGATTCAGGATTTTCCGTACGCCGGAATGGATTTTCGCAATGATCCGGACATGGTTCTTCCACAGGGAGAACAATGGGACAATAGAGGTATTTCATTTTTCACAAGTTTTTAAAATTATCTATTATTTTTGTTTTTTATATATCGTCTCAAAATTGACAACACAAATTTTCAAAATGCAGATGTAGGTCCACAGCGTCCGGCCAATCTCCGGGCTTTTGAGAGAAGAGTACCAGCTGTACCAGCACCGGCCCCACAGGATGCGGCCGCAGAGACCTTAGTCGAGCTGGAACAGGATCTAGAGCGTCTGACGGCAGGTATACCAGAGACCACTATAGATGACATTCCTATTCGACTTCAGCGCTACGTGGTCGCAGTCCCAGGACCTTTCAGGAGGTTCCTGTGTAGGGTAGCACGGGCAGTGGTCTCGTATAGAGAGCACCACCAGTGATTGGCTAGTCACTTTTGTAGACACATATGACATTTTTGGTTTTTTGTACTTATCATTTTTGCCGATCATAAGGTGTTTTTCAACCTATGGTCGAAGACGATGTATATTTTTGACACACTCCTATCTATATATATATCATTATTACCGGCTTATTTTGTTAAACATGTGTGATGAAATGTTTATAAATTTACATTTATGATTGTTACAAATGTCTATTTAACATTCGAGACGCTATTGCATCTGCTAATGTATTTAAAGACCTTGGAATATGCTGATATTCAATGTAGTCAAATTCACGTTCCAAGAGACGCACCCTCAAAAACAATCTTAATAACACTGGATTTCTAATGGCATAGACTCTATTAAGCTGTAATACAACGAGTTCAGAATCTAACCTCACTATCAAACTCCGAATCCCAAATGAAATAGATTCAGATAATAGTTCAATCACTGCACTGTATTCTACAATGTTGTTTGTTGTTTGACCGAGGCTCACCCCATGCATAGAAACTAACTCGTCAGAGGGCGAATAGATAACCCAAGCTGCGGAAGAGATATTCCGTGTACTACGACAAGCACCATCAGCGAATCCAATGTACGTTCGGAGAGGCGTCGACATCTGCAATATCAAGAGTAAAACCAAGATAAGCCAGAATAACGACAAAAAACACACTCTCTAAGCTAAGCACATTGTCTAAACTAAGCAAACATACCATCTAGAAAGAAAAATTAACCTAACTAAACTAACTAAATCTCCATACCCACCATTTAAGCATAATACCTCTTTAGGTAGAGTCCATTTCTGGGCTTACCCAAAGAGTCCCCATCAAAATCTACTAGCTCATAGGCCCCTTTTGCTAGCTTTCGCTTGACAATGTAGGGCCCATGCCACATGGGAACGAATTTTCCAGCGCCTAATTTATCATTAGCTTGATCATATAATAGTACTAGGTCTCCTTCCGAAAAATTACGAGGGGTCACGTTACGATCATACTGAGCTTTCATCCTTTTTGCGTGAGTCTCGATTGCTAAAGCAGCATCTCGTCGAGTCTCATCTAATTTAGCTAAGTATAACAGACGCTTCTCCTCTTCGGAAGTAGCTGGGAGTAATTCGATTGCCATTTGAAGTGATGGGATTTCGCATTCAATGGGCAACACTGCTTCCAAACCATAAACTAGTTGGAAAGGAGTGAACCCTGTTGATGTTTTTACTGAGGTTCGATACGCCCAAAGCGCTGAAAATAACATGTTGTGCCAATTCAACCGATGAATACCAATGATTCGTCGAATCATGATAACTAGAACTTTGTTGATGGATTCAACCAAACCATTTGCTTGAGGATAATAAGGAGTAGAACTATCATGACGTAAACCAAGCTGGCTTGTAAGTTCGGTCATCATAATGTTTCGAAAATGGCGCCCATGGTCAGTGATTATCGCTTGTGGGACACCAAACCTAGCAATAATATGATTGAATACAAAAATCGCTGCTGTTTTGCCGCTTGCCTCGAATGTAGCCATCGCCTCGGCCCACTTAGTAAAATAATCAACCGCAAGGATGATATACGCATGCCCCCCGACCGAGTGAGGGTTACATGTAATAAAGTCGATACCCCATTTAGCAAAAGGACCAACGGAAATTATAGGGTGGAGAGGAGCAGGTGTTGCGCGCATCTTGCGATCAAACACTTGACAGTTGTGGCATTTTCGGACCACAATGATACAATATTTAAACATGGATGGCCAGAAATAGCCAGCACGCAACACCTTTTGAGCTGTGGCATACCCAGACATATGACCGCCACATGCTCCAGAATGGCAGTCATTCAAAACCCTTTCTGCCTCTTCATGAGTTAAGCAACGACGAAAAACCAAGTCCGCCCCACGACGATAAAGAGTATCTCCAATAATTCTGTATTGTTGGGACTGGAATCGAATTTTCTGGCGTTCCGACTTTGAAGCTTCGGGCCGAAAGGATTGGGTTTGGAGATAAATGATTATATCCCCATACCATGGATCTAAATTGCTGATAAGAAACAGAGATTCGTCTGCAATGGGTTCCTCTGCCACAGTTTCCGTGTCAGTACGCGGGAAGTCACACATCAATTCCGCAAAAACTAAGGATTTCTTAGACTTGGACTTTTCGAACTCCAAATCGAACTCCTGCAGGATAACAATCCATTTGGAGTACTTGCCCCCTAGCAATTGTTTAGTCAAAATATAGATCATAGGGTTGCAATCCAAAATCACTGTAGTTTTACGGAGGAGAATGTAATGACGAAAACGCTGGACAACCTGAACAGCTGCCAGGGCCAATTTCTCCACATGCGAATATTTTAGCTCAGTGGGATTTAACGTCCTACTAAGATAATATATCACATGTTCCGTTCCAAATTCGTCTTCCTGAACTAAGACCATTCCAATGGTGGAGTGGGAGGCGGTGAGATACAAAAAGTAGTCCTGGTTGTAGTTGGGAGGATGCAGCAACGGTGCATGGGTCAACGCGTGCTTAAGCGCATCAAAAGATTTCTGAGCTATCTCATCCCAAGAGAATTGAGCGTTTTGTTTCAACAACCGGGTGAAACCCTTTGTAACCTCGGCGTAGTTAGGAATGAATCGACGTAAAATGTTTGCTTTCCCCTGCAAACTTTGGAGTTGGCGCAAACTCGAAGGAGGAGGAAATTTGATGATGGCTTCGACCTTCGAGGGATCGACGCGAATACCGGCTTTTGAAACGACAAATCCTAGCAATCGTCCCACTTCTATGCAGAAGACACATTTGTGTGGGTTCAACCGAATTCGATAATGCTGACACCTCATAAAAATAGCGCGTAAGTGGACAAGGTGATCAGCTCGATGTAAAGAATGAGCAGGAAAATCATCGAGATACGGTTGCACAATGTGCTTGATGTTGTGAAATGCGTAAGACATTGCCCGTTGGAAAGTGGCTCAGACATTCTTAAGCCCGAAAGGTAATTTGCAGTAAGCAAACATCCCCCAAGGACAAATGAAAGCTTTTTTTGGTTGATCGGCAGGTAGAATATTGATTTGGTTGTAACCGGAAAAACCGTCCATAAAGGAAAATATTTCACTGCCGGCACAATCATCAATTATTTGATCGATATAGGGCGTGGGATAGTTGTCTTTTGGACAAGCACGATTTATATCCCTATAATCGATGCATATTCTTATTGTTCCTTGTTTCTTATTAACCGGAACAATATTCGATACCCAATCCGTTAACGGGATCAGATAAATGAAACCTGCTTTCAAAAGCTTCTCGACTTCTGCTTTAATCGCAGCCGCTTTCCTAGGGTGTATCTGACGCAGACGTTGCCGAACGGGTTTAGCGTCCGGGTAAGTCTTGATTTCATGAACAACAATGGAGGGATCAATTCCTGGCATTTCCTCATCAAACACGTCGCGGAATTCTTGAAATAGGACCTTGTATGTTTGAATTTCGTTATCTGTACACGAGGAACCTATATGAATGTTTTCAATAACTCCGTTTTTGACTGAAATGTCAATGGAAATAGTTTGGGAAATGTTTCCCAAATTCAACTCTGAATCGGGATGTTTCATGGGATTCTGAGCGTCGCTGACATATTCAGTTGTTAAAATTGATGAAAAATCATTTTCAAAGTCATCATCCTCAGGTAAAAACGAAGATCTATGATGAAGATCTTCCCATGGTAGATCGTCTACACTTAGGATTTCGCGAAGTTGTTCGTCAGATGACACAACTTCAGGAAACGTTATCCGTTCTGAGGTTGATGCGAAAAGTGATTCTTCACGGACCACATTCATTTGGTCGGACTGGGTTGAACTTGAGTCGGAAAAAGACTGCACGACCTCATAAGCAATTTCATATGGACTCAAAGGCATTGCATTACCGAATGAGTCTATCTCAGATTCAGATGGGACAATCCAAGGATCATCGTAAATAATAGTGTCTGAATTAATCATATGAATGGATGCGAATGAAGGGTCTGCGTTGATCGAAGGAAAAGGAAAAGTTCCCAGTAAACCAGAATCTTTCATTAATCCTACACCAACATCCTTGTAAGGGATAGTCATTTTACCGACATGCTGGATACTCTCTGAAGAGGCTGGGTCGGATGAAAAGTAAGCCAGCTGGTCTATCGTCATGATCTTACCATTATGTGAAAACTTTATAACTCTGAAGACCGATGACACGACCGCTGTCATAGCGTAAGACCAACTGCGACCCAAAAGAAGGTTGTAGTCTAGAGGGGCATCAACCACCTCCACATCCAGACTAGCGGTTTTTCCTTCAACCCCTATAGGCAAATCCTGTAGAATGCCAAACGGATGGAACCCACGGCCATCAAAGGCCTTAAGAATCGTCAGGGATTGGTTCAGTGAAGGAGAACAAAGCGATCTCCAACACTGAATCGACATAATACACGTAGAAGCTCCTTCATCAATTACAGTCCGATGAATAGGCATGTTTTTTACTATCACTGGAATCTGGAAAGCCATTTGATGAGGGAGACGTGGTGTACTATTTTCTAGATCAAAGATTATCACGTTCGGGTCCTGAATATCAACAGCTCCTATAGCGAACAAGAGTAATTTTCGTTGTGCTGGGCATGATTGCAGCACTTCCAAAGCCGACATTGCTGAGGGTGAAACAGCTAAATCCTCAACAATGTTATAATTCTGAGCTGCTCTCGCATGTGGATTGAAAGCAGACTTTCAAAGTATACCCTTGGCGGGTGGTTTGATTACCAAGTCCGGGTTAGGTTTCTCGATCTGTAGTGGATCGGAACCGGGAGCTGAGGTTGATGGATTAGAATGAGAAGATTCTGCTTCTTTGCCATCAACAGGATTCTTACTACCATAATCTTGCGATCGAGTCGCAATCCGTACATGAGACATCATCAATATGGGTTCTTCACTGGCACTCGAGGAAGAACCTATCATTTTACTCTCCTACTTTGGAAATGGATCTTTCAAAACAGCAGGAGTTGGGGAACCTTTAACGATTTTCACAACCTCTGCCCGATGAGGGAAATCTCTTGTGAAATGATCTTCTTCACAAATTAAACAAGGATAGCGAGGTTTGCGCTTTTCGTCATTAGATTCCGACTTCTCTTTTTTCTCCTTTGGAGCCTTGTCTGCTTTATCCTTCTTCTTACCTTTCTTCTTACCACCGTTTTTTGATTTAGCCGTAGATGTCTCTACAGCATGAATGTCGACGGTAATTTCAGGAGAAGACTCTCTTGTCGGGGAGTCTGGTAAGGTTATTATTGAAGAAGAATTCTTTGAGGATTTCTTCTTACTTTTCGTATTCACCGTACCAATCATGCCATCAGTAGCATGAGACCCCGAAGGAGCAGCAGCGATTTGATTCGACTTAGGAAGATCTGGGATCTTCTCGTGCAACGTACCCGACTGAGTGTAAACTAAGTCAAGGTACTGGGCTTGAGCAATGACTTGCTCCTCAGTAACTACTCCGGCCTTTGCTACATCTTCAGTAATCTTCGGTAATAATGATTTTACAAACCATTCAGCTAAGATTTGGTCCGGGATAAAAACTTTCACTAAACGTCTTCGACGTATCCATTCATGGATATGATCGGAAATATAAGTGGACGTCGATTGTTTTAATGAAGTTAATAACTCAGTACCGTTATCGTATCTGACCGACAACTGAAAATGAGTTAGGAACGAGGTAGATAACTGGCTAAAATTGTAAAAAGAGGCCCGTGGTAACTCAATGTACCACTTGGTTGCGAGACCAATGAGCGTACGCTGGAAAAGATGTAAGCGGATCGAATCATCCGAGATAGAATTTGAAGCACACCAGAGGTGGTAAGTCATCACGTGATTGGACGGATTCTCTCCAGACTTACCTTCAAACTTGGGTATATCACTGGGCAACTTATTTGGCATTGGCGGCCAGAACGGAAGATATTGAGTTGGATCGTTCGTTAGGCGCGTCAAGTCGGGTAAATCCAAAGTTGCGATAAACGGTAATTGCCGATTAGGATCTCTAAAACTCTGGGTCACAAGACCAGTCCCAGGAGGAGGATATCCAGGATAACTTGGAACAGGAATCGCATTTAGGATATTATATCCTCCTGGAAAACCAGGATTAACCGGACCGTACTGGGGTTGTTGAGGTTTTTGATAAGTGTACCCAGGATACGGTTGATACTGGTAAACCGGTTGTTGGATAGCAGGACCGAATTGGTACTGTCCCTGGTACTATTGGTAGGTAAATTGAGGTTGACTTGTTACAACAGTACTTAAACCAGGCTGCCCTACAGGCATCTGGACCGTAGTTTGAATCGTAGATCCAGACAACGGTAAAGACGTCTGAGGAGTGGTTGCAGAGACAGTAGAAACCGGAGCTGTCGATACTCCAGAAGTAAGTGCGGTAGATGTTGCGGTAGTTGCAGCAGCCATTTGAGATGGAGTACTAGGTGCAATTGGCGGCTGAGTAACTACCGAAGTTACAGAAGTTTGAACATTTGACTGGACAGGTTGCGGTTGTTGGGGTGAACCAGAAACTACGGGTTGTCCAGTTTGAGGTAACAACTGTATACTTGGCTGCAACACCTGTTGACCTTGTGATGGATCGCACACTATCATTCCGGGGTATTGACCCGTAATAGGTTGAGGATACTGAGATCCATATCCGGGTTGAGGATAGGATTGATAACTGAAAGGTACAGTTCCCATACCTTGAACATATGACTGACCTTGAGGTGGTTGATAACCTTGACCAGAGTATTGACCTTGAGGTTGATAACCTTGGAGTAAATACTGATACTGGGGTTGACCTTGACCTTGAGGTTGATACCCTTGAGGTTGATAACCTTGGGGTTGATATTGATACTGAGGTTGACCCTGGGGTACATATTGAGGCTGGGGTTGACCTTGAGGCATGTATTGTACCATAGGTACATACTGACCTTGAGGCTGCCCCCCAGACACAATTTGTGTACCTTGAGGTTGCCCCCCAGGCGTTAATTGAGGCTGCCCCCCAGGCGGTAATTGGCCACCTTGAGGTTGAGAAACGGGAACTAAACCTAACATCATGTAAATGTCCCCTACACCCAAGGTTTATTACCATTGTTTCCAGCTAATAACCCATGATCAATGGGTTGAGGAGATGCCCCCGCAAAGGTACCAGAAAGTGACTGATACCCGGTGGGAACAGAAGGACCGCCATGTAAGAAAGATTCAGGAGATTGAGTAAACACGGACTATTGACCAGACATATTTACAGGAGTATAAATACCTCCAGGTGGAAAAGGAGTACGAGGTGGAGAAAAACCTACCCCTGAGTTGTCTAAATAATTTGTTAACGAAAGGTACCAAGTAGTACTTCTAGGAGGACTATAAAAGATAGATTCACGCTCCCTTAGATCAATAGTAGGTTGTTCTTCAAGGATAGATACGCCTAATTCTTCCTCTGGAGCAAGTTCTTCAATAGCTATCAAACCAGTAGGAAGATTTTCGGTAATGACTCTTTCTACCCTAGGTGAATCTGGTACACTAGAATTTGGAGTAACAGGTTCAGATATTTCAGGTTCTTCGCCTATATCACTAGTAGATGAAAAACTACCAGCAAGCTCAGAAACTTCAACTGCTTAGGGATTATAACCTGTTTCTAGACTTTGGTAATCTTGATGGACTACCAACGAAGACTCTCCTTCTTCTGGTGAACCTACTCTACTGCCGCTAGGAGGAGTTACAAGGACCTTTAAACCTTCGTAATGACTTGGGACGTCTTGAGGAGGTTCACCCCGAAGTCTACGGGATTTCCTCAACAATTCGGCCACAGAAACAACCTCAGGAGACTTGCCCCGAAGTCTACGGGACTGTCTCGGTAATTCCGCCACAGTTAAAAACTTTTAACTACTGCACACGCAAACAAAGTAAAATCTCAAAGCAAACCACCTAAAGTCTCTAAAGAACCAAACAAATTTGAATCATACGCCTAAAGAATCTAGGGCGTCAAACCAAGCATAAACAGCAGCCTTCCAGACCGAAAACGCTAGTTGGAGATGAAACCCAACATCGCCGGATTCAGTACAGAAGTGGCGGGTGGAACAGTTACCCCGGCAACCTGCTTAATGAATAGACTCACACAAGTTCCTCCACTTTAACCGTCTCGAGTGAAGTGAACCCCCCGGAAAATCCAAGTGAGTCTAGCCGACGTCTACTCCAGGTACAGTGGGATCTTCCCTCCACCGTCACCTCGGTAGAATCCTAAAGATAATGGTCACTAAGGTTACCAACCGCAACAAATGCACCTAGGGGAACAGTCTACACTCCGACAGCACGCAAGGGCAGAGTATCAAGCTCAAACCCCTTGCCGGCTCCTTGACAATAATCCAAGGTTTACCGACAAGTGACCCCTGGCTCCTCGAGAATGGTTAATCCGAGGTTTACTGTTTGTAATACGTGCATGTCTGGCGTCGTTCCCAACAAGGGAGGATTGATCCCCTCACTGGTTCGGACACGAGCTCGTGCTTCTCCTTTAAGAGGAGCTTTCCAAGAGTACAAATGAGACAATTGGATTTATTCTATCACAAGATAAGCTACTTGTTTTGTTTTGTTGTCTTGGAGAGTTAATTACTCTCCTACTCCAAGACACTAGCCTGATCTAAATTGGTGTTTCAGAGCCCTAGTAAATAAAAGTTACTAAGTTGATTTTACTTTAAGCGTTAATTTTATGGTTTTTCTTAAAGACAAAAGGTAGTGGAGATGAAACTGGTGGTGTGTAGACTCGACTCGCAACCACTACAAAGATGCACCTAAGATGATTTACACTACTTTTCTTTTTCAATGAATCTCCTAACTAAGAGAGTTGGAAAATGAAAATTTTATAGAAAACAACTTTCTTAGTAAAGACAATCAAAGAAACAATTCTCTTTATCTTTTCAAAACGCACAACTCATGACCACTAATTACTCTACGAAATTTCCTTTTTCTCCCAAAAGTCTACAAATGCTACCAAAGCGAACTTTCTCCAAAGAAATTTTTTGTGTTTTTCCTATATTAATAAAGCATATAAAAACTATTTTATCAAATCAAATTTAACAAATCTAATACAATCAAATCAAATTCACTCAAAAGCAAATTAAAAGTAAATTTACCTAAAAGTAAAAAATAATGAGGACAAAAGCCTACAAAGATGATTCCCGGATGTTTTACTTAGTCAAAATGCAACTAAGGATCAGTTCATGCAGAATCATAAACTAACCAAAAAACAAAATCGAAATCTTTTTGTTCTTTTTTCTCAAGAATGGAATTCAAAGCTTTAACACACAAACTTTTTGAGATTCGCAAAGAGAAGACACAAAGGTAGGTCTCTCACAAAGGTGACTTCTATGACAGGCCCGACTCCTAAGAGGACTGATCAAAACCAGGGAGATCCAAAGTTTGACAACCTCTAACGCCAAAGTCACTACAGGACCAGTTAAAAATCAAACCCTAAGGCAAAATCCCTATGAATTCCACCAAAACCCTCGACACTAATGGGACAAGTTCAGGTGAAGATCTTTGACAGTAAACTGATGGATCTAGGCAGTAAAAACAAATTGAAAACAAAATCTAAAGAGCAAAAAAGCAAAAATTGAAATTTTCTCAAAATTGACAGGGGTACGCAGGTCATCTGTTCACACAGGCGCGGGTACGCACTGTGCACAAAGACGCAGTGCGTACAAGTACGCACTGTGTCAAACTCAGAGACTGCGTACTGCTGGCAAAGCTAAGAAAAATAAAAAAATAAATTGACTCTAAGCTAACCCACCCAAATGCACAGCTAGACAACCAAAAATCAGAAAACAAGCAATTTTTTCTCAGATCAAAATATCAAATCAAAAAGAACTCAAACACATTCATGGAGTCCCCAGCGGAGTCGCCATTTTGTCACGCGGAAAGAGTCGTTAGTGCGGACACAACCGACCTTCCTAGAAGCCTAAGACTTTCTAATGACAAACAAGACAAATAAGAGCAATCATTCTCTAAATATGCTTTTACAATATGTGAAATCAAGTGTTTAGATCCTACCTGTAATCCAACGCTGTCGTAGTAATCCAGCTCCGTTGATCCGGATGAGCTCCTCCTTCACTTCGAAACTTGCATTCACCAACAATCAAACGATTAAATAGCACCTGAATATCACATAAAATAAAACATATTTAACATATAGACCAAGGAGTATATGAAACAACTCATAAATAACAAATTGTTGAGAAGAATGGACTAATTTGTATTAAAAGGTAACAAAAGGAACCATTACAACCTGAGCCTTGGTGTTGTTCAAGCTCCTCCCAGGGTCCACAAGAGTTCTCCCTTACTCTGATCATCTCACCCACCTCCCAATGGAAACAAGTAAAGATGGTAATCTCTCCCCACAAGCTTCTACAAGGAAGTCCTAATTCTAGCAGCATCTACCCTTAGGAATATTCAGCTTTCAACCCCCTCCCCCTTTGGCCCAATGCCTGTATTTATAGTGCTCTAGAGGAAGTTATTCAGGTCCACCATCAATGGGATAAGCCCCTCTTTGGATGGGATAGCTCCCCTATTGATGGGATAAGTTCCTCTTTGGTAGGGATACATGAACCATCTGGAGGCACTTCATACACGTCAAACAAGCTTCTAGAAGACTCTAGAAATGACCACAAGTAACTTTTTTGGAGTGAAACTTGTGCCTTTTGACCTTTACAAGAGTACGCACCCACCCCTTTACATACAGAGCGTACAAGTACGCAGGTATTGTGAACTTGGGTTGCGTACACGCACGTAAGGCTAAGAGAAACTGCGTACCAGAGATAATTGACTTTTAATGACTTTTCTCTTTTTCTTGAAGTTTGACATGAAGAGCAGAGGCATGAGACTTGCCAAGGAGGATAGTATGACAGTGGATGGAGCCATACTAACTGTAAATATTCATGGTGACATTTTTTAGTGTAACACTCTATGCACATAACTACAGAGCCTTTCTTCTATTCTAAGACTCTTCACTCTTAGCTCTTACTGACCCATCAATGACTTAACTGCCTTAGAATCTTCTAAGACTCTCCTTTTTATACAATTCCATGGTCCACGGACCATGGGTGGATCTTCTAAATCCATCACAACTTACATAAAATAATGTTGGAAACCCTTTAATACACTTTACATCTACACGCTTCGCAGCCGCAAATTACAGAGATTTTACATTTTACATACAAAAAATTGGTCTTTCTACCCCAAAACTTGGGCTTTTAACCCCAAAATCGACCCTAGGGGACCCTGTCCCAATAGGCCCCCAACACAAATGTGGTGACTCACTGCCGAGTCACTCTGTTGGCGCAGAGATCTTGCTACGAAGACCTCCCAACTCCACTTGCAACACTACAACTTCATTGATACACTGCATCGCTGCCTACTTAAATTGTTCTACCAACTGCTCCATTGTTGGTCCTGCGCTATCGACCTGGATCTTCTACTCTATTGTCTACAGGTTAGTCAACTTTTCCTTAATGGTGGCGGTAATAACATAAGCCTCATCCAGCAAAGGCCCCAATCTAGCCTTGAGTACTACCTCTCTTCGCTATGCTGCATCCGCCTGTTCTTTCAATTCCTTTGCCTTTTGCAACTTTACCTATTTCTGCGTGATAGCAACAGTGCGCGTCGCAGTTATTGCCTCATCATACCACTGCTATAATTCCCTCGCCTTGGTTGCTAACCTCTATAAGTTTGGATCTTCCTACAGACTAGTAAGTACCTCCAGTGATTGTTCGAAAAGCGTAGTGCAGTCTGCCACCGCGACATCTATTATAGTGACTGCGTTCTTGACAACTCCCTCGTGTTGTTCTCTGACCTGTAATGGAGTTGCAGGTTGTGCCCACAACTCAAGCTCTGTAATATTAGGGTTTAGCTCAAACTGAACCTTGGCCAACTCTATCTTTGCATCGCGCACACCCTAGCCAGCTTCCGAATCTTGGCTTCCATTAGCACTTCTTCTGGGATGTGCAGTTCCCGAAAGGTTCTGCACACTTCTGCTACCACCGTTGCGGTGTGATCCTTCTTCTCCTGGACCTTCTTCCAAGTTTCTATCGTTGTTGTTTTCTTAATGAACAATTATTCATTGTTAAGCTTTTGCTCACTGATCACACTGAGCTCGTGCTTCTCTCAGGTCCTAAGTTTTGCGATCACAACTGCTTGCAGTGTGTGAAGGAATTCACTTGGGAGCATGGCCAAGTTAAGACCAATGTTCCTTAACGCAGCCTTGCCAACATCTGTCTCTGCACTGAGGGCTCCATCAGGTAGTGCGACGGCCTAAGGATCCAAAGAGAAAACCATCTCTGTAGCTCCAGTGGTCCCCGACACCAAACTAGTCGATGCCGCACTGCTCTGCCCGAAACCTGTCTGCAGTTCAGTAGTTTGGATCTGCAGCTTGCGCAAACCCGTCTGAATGGCAACCAAGGCTTGATTCTGCTATTGCTCGAACTGCTGTAGTAGTTCCACCATCGTGTCCCTTACTTTATCCCCGATGTCATCCAAGTCACCCTCTATCAAGGTGATTGGGTCTAGTGATGACTTGGTGGCATTGGACATTTTTTGTGACCCTTATTTCTCCTGCTCCCGATTCCACCTCACTTGGAAGGGGGTTCTCTCCTGGTCTCCACCACCCTGTTCAAATTGCTCCTCTTTATTTGTCTGCAGTGAAGGAGACTTCTGACTTTTGTCAGATTCATGCTCTTCCTCCCATTCCTTCGTGACGCGCTCTACTTCTTCTCTTGCTTTTTCCTCAACCTCCTTTTTATTCTTTTCAACCAATTGCTGCATTTTCAACCAAGTATCTTCCTTCTTCTGCTTTCCTACAGACTTACTAGACCTGGCTAGAAAATATGAAGTCATGCGCCACTCATCTGGCCAATGATCAAGGACCGCTACTATGGCATCATCCGTCGCAAGGTATGGGAGATCATACCACTTCTGTTCTGGGTCCTTCCATGCCCGGATGGAGATACAGTGGAAGTTCACCTTGAACTCTTCGTATCCCAACAGCTACTCATAAATAGTTGGTGATAGCCTTGGCTTGTAGTTGATGGCTGTGCGGATGCTTGCCTCCATGAGTACCCAAAATATTTTACTCTCCTTGACCTGCTCAACATCCTTTATGGCCCATAGTGAAGCAAACTTTTCTTCTTCTAGTAAATCTGACGCAATCAGAGGAAACTGGTACTCCTCCAGTAATTTGCACATTAGCAACATAATTGATAACAACATCCAAGACTAATGGAACGTCTTGCTGTGGTCTTGTGCTTCTCTGTAGTTCACAAGGAACTCACTGCATAGGTAGCGCACCCAGATAAATTGTACGCCCTCCGCGCACTGGGCCACTAATGAAACAATTGGTGTCGGCACCTTGTCTGCACAACACTTCCTCATTACCTTCCCAATGAAGATCTGGGTGGCTACCTTCACCGCAGGGTCGGTTATGCTTGAAATTAAATATCCATGTGACTTCTTGACAAGCTTAAACTTGTCCATCATTCTCTTGGCGAGGTCGCGCTCGCCCACCATTCCGCCAAATGCCTTGGCCAAATTCAACCCTGAATGTGGTAGAAATGTGATCCTATGGATTTTCATATCCATGATTGCTGTCGGCTCTCCCAACCATAGGCACCTGTCGTGAACAAGACACAGTAATTGCTTGAACACGATCAAATTTATTGGAGCACAATTATAATGCAGCACCCATAGCAGATTCAACAATCCTGCCTTCTCCACCCCTCTAATCCACTTCACCATCTCTAGCATGGTGACACCAGAATCTTTATAGAATATGTGCGTCACAAATGTATCAGTCGCCAGGTGGGGGAATCGCTCAGTATCCGCCAAGTCCCAATCCTCTAACTTTAGATGTGGGACGTGCGCTAAGCGCGGACCTTCAAATGTGATATAATCGGGTAGAAGAGGTGTATTAAGCATAAATTTTCCCTCATCTGGGTCCTTCGAGACCTTCACCTTACCCCAATGTGGAGGGATGTATTTGGGTAGCTTTGAGATAGGGTCTACTAAAAATTTTCTTGTAAAATGTTGTAATTTCATAGTCAATCTGGGTCATTCTTTAGGCAAAGATCTGGCAGTAGAAGTTATGTTTAATTTAGGGTTTTTTTCCCTAGAAGGCAACCCCTCGCTATATATGAGGGAATTATATTGCGTCTATGTAGATCTGTATTCTGAGTGAGAAAGTGAGAGGAGATTGTGTGAGAGCGAAGAGGGAATTACAGTGCATCTGCTGGATAATATGAAAGGAAGGACTGGTTGTTTCTCCGTCGAGGTAGCCCAAATTGGGTGAACCACGTATATCTGTGTCTCTCTTGTTTTATGAATTTTCTGTGTTTATATTTCTGCAATATATTTTATGTGTTCCATTTCTCTGTAATATATAATTTTCTAACAGTGTGGGCTATAAATAAAAGGGAAAGAAGAGGAGAAAAAATCTAACCCTTCAGAATCTACAGAAGAAGAACCAATGGAAAAAGTGAAGAAGAATTCATGGACTGAGAGACCACTGGTAAAGCAGGGAAAGAGGGATGACCTCGACTCTCCGAAGTCCATTGAGAATAAACCTGAAGAAAAACCAAGGAAGAAGAAGAAGCCTCAGACCCTCGAGCTACAGACAAAGGAAGCATAAAAAGATGAGGAGGTGGTGGTGACAAGGGATATTGTGGGAAAAAAGCCTAAGTCAAAGAATGGCACTTCCACCTCAGCAAAACGATTTACCAAAAGGCAGGTTGTTTAGCTGGCAATAAAATATACTGCAGATGTAGAAGTATTGCCCGAGACACCGGATAAGAAGAAGGAGAAACACCACAACCCACCCAAAGGTAAAGAGAAGATCGAGTCAGCTGACTTTATTGGTGAGCAAGAAATGTCCTTTCAGGACTCCTCGCTGCATGGAAGCGGGAATAACATAGAAGGGGAACAACAAGAAAAGGAGGACCTTAGGTCCCCTCAATCTCTTTAAGGACATCAGGAAGGGTAAGTAACCCCTCAGATGAGGCAGTCTCTGCAAGAATTGGAATAAATCGTTAGCGAGCTCACCATTTTGGAGAGAGCCTTGAGAAAGGAAAATGAGACCTTGAAGGAGAACAACCTGCATATACAGAAATAGCATGAAGAGTGGGTCCAGAAAACGGCCAGAATTATGAAAAAGAAGTAGGCTAGGATCAACCATCTGAAAAAGAAGAACAAACTGTACAAGGGTCAAATTCCTGCAGAATCCACTGGTAACCAATTGAACCAGTTGGTAGAGGTAGCAAATCAGTTGGTTGTAGTAGATGCAGCTCATGATAAGGAATGATTTCTTTTTCATTCTTTTTTTCTCTTTTTGGGGAATATGCAATAGTTTTGCTTGCATAAGGGGCATGCAAGGAGCTAGGTGTGGGGGAGATGTTGGGACTTGGTTTTTCCCAATTTTGACACCTTTTTCCATACTTTACCTCTCCCATTTTGAACTATCTTTAACCCCTACTATGCATATTTCGGATATAATACTTATGTTTTTGCCAAAAGTGTGTCATAGGCTGAAGGTATGCAAATTAACACTAAAAATCATCTTTTACCTTAACTTTGAATATTCCTTAGCTAGTTGTTCTTTATTTAATTAAGATGCCAACTAATCTTGAGTTCCTGTGTAGATTTTATTTGATTTGGAAACATGCCCATAATTCCTACAGACAGTTGTGCGATTTTATTTCCTTCAAACACTCTGGATTTCTTGCAGTCACGGATTTCGTTTAACCACCTGGATTTCATGCAGCAACATTGGCGGTTATCCATGTTCCACGAATATCTAAGTCAAACGAGAACATTGGTTTTATGGGGAATATATCACATATGGTTGCTATCCTACTGGTTGTTTAATATTTGCTAACAACACCGCCTAGATTCAGAAGCCTTCTCTCATTGGCCATTTGGAGGAAAGCTACAACCATGTAACAAGTTTTCATCTAACCCGTGCTTTCAATCATGGATTAGGCCTAGTATGTATAAAATCAATATTTTGTAACAGCTGTGTTAGTCGATGGCTTAGATTAGTAGTCTCTTTTATTTCAAGCCATATATGGGCTTTGTAAATGTATAAATTATGTCCTAGTTTCGATGATGGGGGTTGTTAGATTGTTGGGTTGGTTTCAGCACAGACTGTGTATCAGATTGTACTCGACTATATTTTTCAAATTAATATAAAGATATATGTTCTATCTATTGCAGTGAGCAAGCTCTTCTAATTTGAAGGGGTTGTGAGTAAGGGAGGGCCCCCTTTGCTCACAACTCTCATAGTTTAGTTTTTATGCATTTTATTTATGTTATGTAGCAATAATTTATTTTTACAGCTAATGCACTCTTTCTAATATATCAACAACACTGGATTAAATGAACTAGTTTTTTGTTCATGTGTGGAATTCAGTTAATGAAGATTTGATTTCTAATGTTGATTGAATTTCTGAATTTGTTGTAAGTTGATTTCTATATCTTTTCTTAATCATCATCAACAATCTTAAGAGTTATAGAGGGAAGTTTGATCCACTCTATAGCCTTTGCTATTAAGTGATTGATGTAGGAAAGAGTCATTGGTTTTCTGTGATTGGCTAGTTAGATTAAATCAGCACTTACAATGTTAAGCCTGCATATACTTTGCATGCATTTCACAAGCTTACCTACATGGGTTGATGATTTATGTTAATCAAATTATAAGGCTATAATTTGACTCAAAAAATGGTTTAATTAATTATTCCTAGAAGAAAATCAAATAGATAGTGGTTTATTTAATTATTCTACATGGGTTTAACTATAAATTACTTAATAAGGGTGGTTTATTAGGTAATTTCTCACAGTGAAAGCAATTTTACTATGCTAAAATTTTCTTTACATGGTGTACTTCGATCCATCTAGTAATTTAGGCTAGATGATAAATTTTTTGGGGATAACAACCTTTGACTACCATCATGTCTATATAGACGGTCTTTCCTCCCAAAGTAATAGGGAACTTCGGAAGGATCCCTAAAGGTTGACTGGCTCCTCCGTTGAAAGCCAACATATTCTGGGTGACAGGCACAAGCTATGGGGATCCCAAAGCTTTCCAAGTAGTAGAATACATGATGTTAATATACGAACCTTCATCTAATAAAGTGCCATATACTACCATATTATAGGCTTGTACCGTAATCTGGAAAGGCACATAAGATGGGAGGCAGAATGCAGTCAATTAACTCCAATCAAAAGAAACAACAGAACTACTTGGTGGGGGTATCATAGGATTGCCCCCATGCTTTATAGGAATAGGAGAAGGACTCTCCTGAACAATTAGGATGGGAGGGCCACTCTTCAATTCATGATAATCTGAAGAGACGAGAAGAACGTGAGTAGTATGATCACTACTCTCTTCGGGAACAGAGTGAACAACTAAAGGCAAATCTAAGTCGACACTCTTCTCGACCAATGGTTGGTTGGGAACAGACACAAGAGATTCATACTCAAGAAGAGCAGGATGGGAAAGAGATGAATCCAAGCCAATCTCTTTACCAACTAGGAGAGGTGTGGTGAAGTAAAATTATAAGTGCGGACACGAACGAATTCCTCTAGCCTAATAATGGGTCTAGCCACAATAGATACATTCTATGGAAGATTTCCTTAGGTTAGAATCAATCAAGAGGGCCTACCTCTTGGTCGCTTATCCTATTTTATGATTTCCTCACTTTCTCGCTCCAGCTATGATTCTCTCGCTTCCTTCTTCAAGCTCCTGAAACAAGTAAACAACAACAGACAACAAACATAATAATAGACAAATTGCAATTCAACCTACTTAACAAGTCAAGAAACATTAAGCCATGAATATGTAATATTACAAAACATGTAGGAAATCAATCGATAGTTTCATATATTAATATCAAAGAAAGATTACAACCATTCGTCTTGATGTTGTAGTCTTCCTCTGACAAGACTAGGTTCTCTCACACCTCTGCTAGCATTCCACGATGGCTTCAAACAATAATAGTTTTAAAGCTCTTCCCTTTAGGCTTCACTCCAAACCAAAACACACTTCTCCCTCACACAACTAGATAGCTACAACTAGTAATAGCTTGCTTGTCTACTCCAAACCAAAATATCATCAACACTTAAACAAAAATCTACAACTATAACACTCACACTAGCTTGTGCTTGGGAAGAAGGGAGGTTTACATAGGAAATATGGATGGGAGATGGATCCTCTTCTCACGGGAGAAGGAATTATCCCTTGAGGTAGTTCCATAATTATAGGGGAAAGGAGCCCAAACTGTCATCCTCGACCCCATCCGGCCAAACCATTTACCAGACTCCCATTACGGAGCTTCTAGAGCTGGAAGCTTCGACTCTAATTTAAAAAAATTTACATAACAGGACCGGCACGTCTGAAACACAGCTCATTTGCTCCGGTCGGCCCAAGTAGTAGTGCTAATCTCTACACATCGGCGCGGGGAAGATAAATTCCATTAGCATCGGTCTTGTAAACAAGGAAAAACAGAAGTTTCAAGGGAAATGGTGCAAAAGGGAAATGATCTGCTCATGAAGAGGGACACAATTGGTGTTTCTTAATGAAGGTAAAGCATGCAGGGTTCACTGTAGAGGTCCTCCAGGATCAAGAAATGGGGAGTACAGGGACAGTGACAAAATTTTGTGTAACAATTGGCCCCTAAAGCGTGAAGGTTGAACTAGAGTGAGGGATGAAATGCTTTATAAATCAGTGTAGGGAACCAGTCTGCCGTCAAAAAACCTGTAAGAAAGTATAGATACATATACATAAATTGATATATCTATCAAATGATACACGAATCGTGGCATGGACGTAGCCATCCAGAGAATGATCATGTAAATGGATCCAGGTATGGGCGCAGCCATCCATCAGAGAGGATCATAATGAAACCAAGGTATCGTCGCGGCCATCCAATAATGAGAAGGATCACATATGATAACTCATGGTCTGGTCGCAGCCAACATGTGAAATAGACATGCATATCATCACAACCATGTCACACCACTTCGCAGCCTAGACTTTTGTGATCTGAGTCCAGGGTCTTGCACTCCAACACGACCCAATCAAAGTATAGATCCTAGCATGTGAATAGATGTGTTGATATCGAACATGCTAGAAAGTCGCTTGATTACCAATCAATGATGTAAATTGTTAACAAGCACAAGAGAAACCACCAATAATGGCAATGGTCCTTAAGGTACTATCAGCACAATCCACAGAATGTGAATACAGGAACTGAAGTCTAACACCCGTGAAATCACTCAATCGAAATCCAATGATATAAACTTGTCATCAAGTGTGAAGAACTTTACATTAGGGCATGCATGCTCTAAGGTACTAGAAGGGAGTCTCTCGGTCAACTTCCCGGATAATGAGTCGAAGTCAATAGAAAGTGACCATGTCGAAGGAGGGCCATAATGAATCCCACATCATCGACACAAGATGAGAGGATGCAAAATGATTTTGGATTATACAAAGAAACAGAGGTAAGTATAACTGCAAAAGGACAACTCTTGAACATATCAGCGACACAACTGGAAGTTTGGCAGCCTTTGGATCCATGGGATCAGTGGTCATGATGATGTGGCAGAGATCAAATGGAAGGAAAAAATGAATGGCCCAAACCCAGGAAGGTCAACGATGCAAAGGAGGATTTCCCAACCCGACACGAAGCAAAGAGTGTCATGTTCAAGAGTGAGTTGCCGACACAACTAATAGATTTCCAAATTTTCCCCCACCGTTTCTAGCAGGTACCCCAATTATTTTTAATCACAATCTTGAAGGGGATAGCATGTGCTTTCCCTGTAAGTTCATCCTTTGGACGAATCCGACCTAGTAAGTTTAACAAGCCATAGGAAGGAGAAGCTCATGTTTGTCATGGTGATGAATCCAATGTTGTTTAATAGCTTAACGAGTTTGACAAAGGTGTAACTCGGTATATTTTTCATGTTTAGAGCTTTTGAAAAAGACACGTAAAAGAAAACTCCACTTGGTCCCTTTTCATACATTTGTGTATCTCAAACCCAAAAAGGTAGAAAATGATACTTGAGAGAATCGCTTGATGATTTCAGTCAAGGAATACCTTTTTCATAATAGTGCGTCCCAACCCGAAAAGGGGGTAAACTTATACTATGTGCATGACGTTTCGCATTCGTTAACGAGTTCAAAACGATAAGGGCTTGGTCATCTTTTTGCTTTTAAAGGGTCAGAAAAGAGATTGAAAGCGAACCCCCCATTTTATTCTCTTTTACGAGTCAAAAGGGAAAAATACTCGGCAATATTTTCATTTGATTTTTTCGAGTCGAGAAAAGAGCTTAAAGGTGACTCGTCCTGGAGGAATGAGTGGTATAAAGGGTAGCAACTGGTTCCGGCAATGGTGGAACTGCTTAAAACATGTAATGGTCAAGAGGTTGGCTAATAAAACCACTCATCGTTGTGGTCCCTCAGGAAAGGAAAAACAACCAAGTGAAAGCATATGATCGGCCAAAGAGATAGTGGTAATGGAATGAAACAACCAAGGCTCATCTAGAAGAAATTAGCTAATAAAAATGGCAATCACAAGATGTAAATTGGGCATGGGTTCATTTTTACACAAGATCAAACCATGGAGAACTTTGCTTGGATTAAGTTTCATGTTTACACAAGATTGAAATGAAAAACTATGCTTTCTATAAGTGTGCATACCCCCATCATAATGACTCAATTTGAGATACATGCCCCCCAAGCTTTATTTCAGTCAACTAGGTGAATGGAATGAAGGTTCACTTACAAGATCTTGGAAAGACTCGACTGGGATTTTACGAGATCTTAATCAAGGGCTCGATTTGGAGAAGGGAGTTGCTTAATTTTTTTTAACGAGGTCGACATAGTAAAAGACCTATACTCAGACTCTTGTTTCATTTTTTAACGAGCTTGTCATAATACAAGGAACTATGCTTATGACTCCTATTTCATTTTTTAACGAGGTCGACATAGTAAAAGAACTATCCTCATGACCCTTTGTTTCATTTTTTAACGAGGTTGACACAAGACTAGGAACTATCCTCACGACTCCTATTTAATTTTTTAATGAGGTTGACACAAGACTAGGAACTATCCTCATGACTCCTATTTGATTTTTTAACAAGGTTGACACAAGACCAGGAACTATCCTCATACCCTTTGGTTCATTTTTTAACGAGGTTGATACAGGAATAAACTATCCTCAAACAGATGATCATGGACCATACGAGAACATGGCCCCCAAGAGGTCCTCTCTAGATGAGAGAACTACACTCTGGGAGGAATACATGTCAATAGGTACCAATGACAGATCAGGTTCCAATGCCCCCAGTACATAATGTACTATACCATCTGCGTGATCATCAGTAGATGCGGAGACGGAATGGGTAGCCACATAATTGACCTATGGTGAGGAAGGTATTGCTTGCAAACAAGATCCAATAGGGGATGATGGTTGCAAAGGAGGCACATGGCGACCAATGAATGACAGTTGATTAATAGTAAAAATTCTCCCTTCGTGCGTAAAACAGACCACACGAAAAAGCTAAGAAACAAGAGCTCCCATGACATAAACATAGTCGCATCCAAGGAGAAGATTGAAATCTAACAGACCTTGGACTACCATCACGTCTATATAGACGGTCTTCCCTCCCAAAGTAATAGGGAACTTCGAAAGGATCCCTAAATGTTGACTAGTTCCTTCGTTGAAAGCCAACAAACTCTGGGTGACAGGCACAAGCTGTGGGGAACCCAAAGCTTGCCAAGTAGTATAAGACATGATGCTGATAGATGCGCCTTCATCTAATATAGTGTCAGGTACTACCATATTATAGGCTTGTACTGTAACCTAGAAAGGCACATAAGATGGTAGGTGGAAAGCAGTCAAGTTACTCCAATCGAAAGAAATGATAGAACTACTTGGTGGGGGCATCATATGATTGCCCCCATGCTGTACAGGAATAGGAGAAGGACTCTCCTAAAAAACCGGGATGGGAGGGTCACGCTTCGATTCATGAGAATTTGAGGAAACGAGAAGAACATGAGCAGTATGATCACCACTCTCTTCCGAAACCGAGTGAGCAACTGGTGGCGGAACCAAGTTGAAACTCTTTTTGACCGATGGTTGGTCAAGAACAAACACAAGAGAGTCATTCTTGGGAAGACGAGGATGGACAAGAGATGAATCCAATTTAATCTCTTTAGCAACCGGGAGAGGGTCAGAAGAAAGCCTCTGATAACCAATAGGAAGTTGGGGTGGAGGAGCTGCAAGGTTTCCAAAAACTTTGGAAGCTTTATCCATGAGAGGAAAAAGGTGAAGAAGATGCTCTCCTTCACATAACCTACAGGGGAATCTAATATTCCCTTTCTTCTTACCATCATTAGCTGAAGGTGTAGCATCGACATGATCTCCAGAGGTCGATGGGGATGGTCGATCTAGATTTTGAGACCATACCTCTAAGACTCTAGGAATGTCAGGACAGTGTCTAAGGAGATGGTCACCCCTACATAGCCTGCAAGGGAATTTTACCTTCTGTGAAGGATTAGAAGGTTTGTCGATGAGGGATGCATTTGGAGTAATAGTCACACAGTTGGCCTCTCGCTTTTCTGTCTTCTTCTTCTTCATCCTCTTCTTCTTCTTCTTAGCCTCTTGGTTATTGGATTTCAAACTTTCACCAGGCAAAGTAGAAGAGGAGGGTGAAGAAATAGGGGACGAAGGCAAGGGGTCAACCTGAGAATCATCGTGACATGATTCAAATGAAGGAGATGGCGGGGCAGGAGTTCGGACACTTGGGATCACCGAGGTTGAAAATAACCAGACAGGTAAACCAATGGTTAACCCAGGAAGGGACAACGTTGCCATATAAGGAGCACCATCATTTCCAAAAGAAGGAAAAGGACTAGGACTCGGGGTAGAAGAAGGAGGTGCAACTTCTTTCTCTTTCCTAGTTTCCGGAGCTGGAGTTTGATAGTCTTTCGATCGGGTAGCCACATTAATGGGCATGCTCATCATGAACACTTGAGATCCAGAGGAAGCAGATCGGGGTTGGTCTACCATTTGGGTCTGCTGAGATGAAAATGGCTCTTTGAGGACAACAGGGGTCCCTTTGAGCAAGTGACTAACTTCGTATCATTGAGGACAATCCTTAGTGTAGTGATCCTCCTCGTAAATGAGGCAAGGATACTTAGGTTTTCGTTGCGAAGATTCGCTAGTAGACAATTTGGGAGGACCCTGTTTTGGGGCATCGGCTTTAGCTTTTCCTTTTCCTTTCTTTTTTCCTTTTCGAGGATTTGTCCACTGTGATAGACTAGACAGCATGGACCTCTGAGGTTTTACCATGGCCAAGTGGATTTTGAGATGAACTATTAGGAGCAGCATTCAAGACCAACTTCTGTTTGGAAGAAGTTTTAGCAGGGGTCTAGGATACTAAACCAATAACTCCATCAATGGGAGGAACAGCTGGTGAATTTGACGTTGTGGTATCGAATGATGGCCACGGAGCATTATATAATAACTCGTATAAAGTGCCAAATTGAGAGTAAACTAGATCCAAGTACTGGGCACGAGCGATGGCTTGCTCTTCAGTAACGCATCCACCCATAGCTATATCATGAGCAATTGGGGCTACAAATGATTTGGTAAACCATTCAGTGAGCAATTTATCAGCAATCTCGAATTTGATTAGGCAACGTCTATGTCTCCATTCATGGATGTGATCAGAGATGTCTGTCACAGTATCTTTCTTAAGTAATGTGAGCAAATAGGTGCCAGTTTCATTGCGAATAGGCAATTGAAAATGCATGAGGAAAGCCATGGCTAAAGAGTTAAAGTCATGGTAAGTACTTCGAGGTAGCTCGATGTACCATTTCGCTGTAGCACCTGTGAGGGTTTGTTGGAAAAGACGAAGACAAATGGAATCGTCCATGTATGAGTTCGACGAGCACCAGAGGTGATATGTCATCACATGGGCCTGAGGATCTTCTTTAGCTTTTCCATCAAACTTTGGGAAATCACTTGGTATCTTGGATGGCACCGGAGGCCAGTACGATGAATGAAGGATCATATCATTCGTAAGGCACGATACATTTGGCAACTCAAGTGTAGCCAAGAAAGGTAATTGAGTGTTAAAAGGCATGGGAGGTCGATAAGCGGGTCCGTAGGGAGGAGCCCATCCCTGCTGGTAAGGATTTTGGCCCCACAGTGGGGGATTTTGGCCATATGGCATCTGAGGCTACCCCCATTGTGGATTACCTTGACCATAGGGAGGATTTTGACCTTGAATACCTTAAAACTATCTAAGCATAGGTTGCTGATAAGCAACGTACAGGTTAAAAGGCTATTGAGCCTGTTGACCTTAGACATATGGATATGGAACATGTTGTCCTTGAACATATAGCTGATGAACATGTTGTCCCTAAATAAGAGGATTCTAGACCTGCAGTCCTTGGGCATAAGGTTGATACACTTGTTGCCCTTGGACATAGGGATTTTGTACCTGGTTCCCTTGGCCGATAAGATTCTAAACCTGTTGACCTAGGACATGTGGTTTTTGGGCTTGCTGCTGTAGGACTTGACCTTGACCATGCCCCTGCAAGGGTTGACCTTGTTGGTATGTATACAAGGGTTGTTGCTACCCTGGTTGGTTTTGCTACTGCAAGGGTTGACCTTGCGGTTACAAAATTTGTCCCTGGGGTTACAGAGGTTGGCCCTACGAGGGTATGGGTTGAGAGGTGTGCAGAGCATATTGCATCTACTGTTGCACGGCTTGCTGCAATTGTTGTAAGGATTGACCTTGCGGTTGTTGCAGGTGACCTTGCTGCGAGATAATTTTCCCTTGTTGTTGCGCGAAGAGCCCTTGTTGCAACAAAGGTTGCCCTTGTGGTAACAAAGGCTTCCCTTGTTGTTGTAGAGGTTGTCCTTGTTGTTGCAAGGGTACTTGAACAGTGCCCGGGAAATTACCGAACTGAATTTGGTCGTAGCTAGGCTGGATGTACTACCCAGATTGGAGGGTGTAAGGTTGATTAACCAATCCTTGAGAACCATATGGAACGTAAGGATTTTGGTATTGGACCTGAGCCCCATAGAGCTGCTGATACTGAACATTGCTCGATCCAGACAGACCAGCGGGATTCTGAACCTGTTGGTGTTGAAAAGTGTGCAACAAGAAATGCTTGTTGAGAGTGAAACAAGATGATGGAGCTTATTGGAAAGGAGTCGCCTTCACGAAGTGGGACCGCAAGCAAATTATGGTGCAAGTTCTATTTTTGGATCCCAGCAGGGATGATCACAGCAGAAGTGACCACAATAGGGATGATAACAGCAGGAGTGACCACAGTAGGAGTGACCACAGCAGGAGTGATCATAGCAGGAGTGATCACAACGGGAGTGATCAAAGTCTATTTTTAGACTGGCTAGTCAAAAATAGAAAAGTCAAATATTATTGTCTCATAATAATATTTAGACTATAAACTTTATCTTATCCTCTTGGAGCACTTCAGTTTGAGCTACAGATGTGGCACATGCAGCTATCAAAAGGAAATACGTTTTTCTTATGAGTCAGTTGGGCTATTGCATGCATGCCATCAGTTAGAACTCATGTGGTTGAGTTCTGTGGAGTTGGATGTGGAGTTGATGGAGTTGTGTTCAGTTTGACTTAGTTGAGCTAGTTGTATTTAGTCTAACTGATCAATAGACTAAGTGATGAGTTGTGTGAATTAGTTATTAATTAATTCACTAATTATTAACTCATAATGCAACTGAAGAATACATCAGTTAACTCAGTGCATGTACAGTTCAGTGGAGACAGGTGTTAGAGGTTGAGATTGCTATCAGTTGTGCATGAGATTGTGCACATGCATGGGATTGAGTTATGCCAATGATCTCTGCGTAGTGTGGGCCAATACCAAGTGAAATATAGCTTGTGCTCACGTGATTTATAGTGTGGGTGATTTTCACAAGGTAAATAGGAGTTTGGATCAGCCATTCTCATTCATTCTCAGCAGGTATTGTGCAGTGGAGGTAGGCAAGCAGCGAAGGAGATTTGGAGATCAGATCTGAGCTGTATTGTGTGTAACAGGTGGAGATAGTACTGAGTACTTGTGAGGAGTATTGTACTATGTTTGTTACATGTTCTCAATCAATATAATATACAGATAGTTGGGGTTTTTAGCGAGATGCTTTCCCCGGGAAAATACTGTGTTGATATATGTGATTGATGCTTCTATGTGCGCATGTTATTGTTTCTGCTTCTATAAATTGATGATCAACGTAGAGGAGGTTATCTATTATGCATGTATTCTGCAATAGTGTATAATCGGGATAATATCTTTGAATATGTGTCATATTATTCAAAATTTCTACATGGTATCGGAGCTGTTGATCATCAGATCTATTATTCAGTAAGTGTTTACATTTTATTTCTTCAGGCAGAGTCTGTAATCGGGCCAGGTAGCCTCTGGATTCATCCTTCTTTTGGAAGGTGAGATATCCGGTAAAAGCCCATACAGTCAATCTTTGTACGAGAAATACTTTGTTCTCACAAATTCTAGATCAGAAGCGGTTGAGTTTTGAGCTGGTGGAATGGCGCTCAAGGATAAACTCAGAAACATTAAGTGTGAGAATGGAGACAGTATGCCCCAGTATCTCACGAAGTTCACCCAATGTCGGGATGAGCTGGGAAGTGTGGGGGTGACTATCGGATGAGGATGGTGAGTCTAGCACTCCTTGACCTTCCTAAGAGTTGGCATAGCTACCAGGACTCGGTGAATGGAAGGGAGAAACTGCCAATATGGGAGAGACTTTGGTCGGATCTTGTGTAAGAGGAGATTAGACAGAGCACCAGAGATGGTTCTTCATCCATGCAGGATGAGGAGAACTGTGCCTTAGCGAGTAAGGTGAAGAAGGGGAAGGAGAAGGGTTCTCTTTCCGAATCCAGTTCTTCCAATGATGGGAAGAAGGTTGACAAGTCAAAGGTGCGATGCTTTCGTTGTCATGAGTTGGGCCATTATGCTACTAATTTCCCAAAGAAGAAGTCCAAGAAGGGATATAGGGAAGGATCTGAAGGTGAGGCAGCCTCACTTGCTTCACAGTTTGATTTGGACTTCACACTTTTCGCATGCATGGTTTCATCCATGGTGGGAAGTGGTTGGTTTCTTGACAGTGGAGCTTCTTTCCACATGACTGGTGACAAAAGTTTGTTCAGTACTTTGGAGGAGAAATATCTCCAGATACTCATAGTGATGGGTAATGATGAGAAGTATAGTGTCTCAGGTGTAGGCACAGTTATTTTTCAGAGGGAGCATGGAGCTCGCATTACCTTGACCGATGTCAAGTATGTACCAGGACTAAAGAGAAACTTGGTGTCGATCACGATGCTGGAAGACAGAGGCTGTGATGTAGTCTTTAGTAAGGGAAAGGTTTTCCTTAGACACATCATCACTAGAAAGGTGAAGCAGATTGGTTCACAGGTCAAGAACCTGTATGCTCTTGAGGTTCAAGATGCATGCAAAGCCTTGAGCAGCGAGGCAACTGATGGAGACTTGGTGGTTGAGAGGGAGGGTATATTACCTCTCAACATGCAGAGCCAGAAGAAGTCTCAGACAATTGTGGAGGAGCCACGATTGGTGCAACAGCTTCAGGAGGTTGTGGAGCAGCCACAATAAGGGAAGCTGAGAGGAGATCGAGTAGAGACATCTACTCATGCAGAGACCTCCAGTAGGGGGAAAATTCAAGCCAAGTGGGCTGAGGGATCGCATGCAGCCATACCTCCAGGTAGGAGGTGGGGTGATGTGGATTTATTGTCCCAAGGAGGAGGGGCAGGATCCTTGAGGTACCCAACCTCTTGGATGAGACCTTGCTACAGGAGCCCCGATGTGTAGTAGCAGGAATTGACTGATTGGGTAGAGACAGATGTGGATGGAGTGGCAGAGAGAGCGACAGTGTAGGGAATCCCAGGACAACGCATAGCTAGCAGGCTGCAGCAATGCGAGAGGCACAAGTGTTTTGCACAGTGCTAGGTGGCATAGAGAGGTGTGCAATGGTACGAGATGCATGGAGATGTTGCAGTAGCGCAAATGTCAGAGAGGGAGCACTTGTCAGTAGCAGGTAGAGCTTCAGCATCAGAGGATGTTTCTAGCCCAACAGGGAGGTCAGTTGGGAGGTGCAGTGCGGATGTAATGCTGGGAGATAGAACTAGCAACAGCACAGATGCAGTTAGAGATCAAAGTGAAAGAGGCTAGAGCAGTCATATACTGAAGAACATGGAGATGCAGAGTTTTTAGTCGACAGAGGCAATAGTAGTTAGAGACTTTGATGACAGAGCAAGTGGACCGGCCAGATGTGTTGCATGGAGAACATTCCAGAGTTACAGGATCGGGTTTGAGAGGAAGCCTTTCTTGTTGAGAGGGAGTGTTGAAAAGTGTGCAACAAGAAATTCTTGTTGAGAGTGCAACAAGATGATGGAGCTTAGTGGAAAGGAGTCGCCTTCACGAAGTGGGCCCACAGGCAAATTATGGTGCAAGTTCTATTTTTGGATCCCAGCAGGGATGATCACAGCAGGAGTGACCACAGCAGGGATGATCACAGCAGGAGTGAGCAAAGCAGGAGTGATCACAGCAGGAGTGATCACAGCAGGAGTGATCACAGCAGGAGTGATCAAAGTCTATTTTTAGACTGGCTAGTCAAAAATAGAAAAGTCAAATATTATTGTCTCATAATAATATTTAGACTATAAAATTTATCTTATCCTCTTGGAGCACATCAATTTGTGCTACAGATGTGGCACATGCAGCTGTCAAAAGGAAATACGTTTTTCTTATGAGTCAGTTGAGCTATTGCATGCATGACATCAGTTAGAACTCATGTGGTTGAGTTCTGTGGAGTTGGATGTGGAGTTGATGGAGTTGTGTTCAGTTTGACTTAGTTGAACTAGTTGTATTTAGTCTAACTGATCAATAGACTAAGTGATGAGTTGTGTGAATTAGTTATTAATTAATTCACTAATTATTAACTCATAATGCAACTGAAGAATACATCAGTTAACTCAGTGCATGTACAATTCAGTGGAGACAGGTGTTAGAGGTTGAGATTGCTATCAGTTGTGCATGAGATTGTGCACATGCATGGGATTGAGTTATGCCAATGATCTCTACGTAGTGTGGGCCAATACCAAGTGAAATATAGCTTGTGCTCACGTGATTTACAGTGTGTGTGATTTTCACAAGGTAAATAGGAGTTTGGATCAGCCATTCTCATTCATTCTTAGCAGGTATTGTGCAGTGGAGGCAGGCAAGCAGTGGAGGAGATTCGGAGATCAGATCTGACCTGTATTGTGTGTAACAGGTGGAGATAGTACCGAGTACTTGTGAGGAGTATTGTACTATGTTTTTTACAAGTTCTCAATCAATATAATATACAGATAGTTGGGGTTTTTAGTGAGATGCTTTCCCCGCGAAAATACTGTGTTGATATGTGTGATTGATGCTTCTATGTGCGCATGTTATTGTTTCTGCTTCTGTAAATTGATGATCAACGTAGAGGAGGTTATGTATGATGCATGCATTCCACAATAGTGTATAATCGGGATAATCTCTATGAATATGTGTCATATTATTCAAAATTTCTATAGTTGGTACTAGACATTGCTTGATCTAGTAGGATCAACAGCATTATAAATAATACCAGAAGAAGGTTGGTTTATACCAAGCATGTGGGCTTATGAGACTCTCACATTAGTGGCACCTAAAACCATAGAAATATTTATATTCGGCCCCCTAGGCAGTGGCACAATCTCGCCACTGACTAGCGGGATGGAGGAACTAACAGAGACAATCTTTGAAACTTCTGGTTATGTCTGACGTGTAACTAGGATCGATGATACAAGAGTATTCGAAACGGTGTGTTGCACTAGGACTGAAGTAACAGCCTGTTGGGAAGTCGTGTTCGTGACGAGTGGACCTGATGTAGGCCTAATGCTTGATGCCCATACAGGATTATGGTAAAGTGATGAGGCACTAGGTGTGCTTGAAACCAAGTGCCCCAAAGACACATAGTTGGGTGGAAAACTGGCGGGAATACCTTCCAAAAAAGGGAAACCCTCAGGAGGAAACTACAATTTCAATTCTTCCCCCTCAACAGTGTGTGGAGTAGAAACTTCAGACTCATCCGAAGAAGTGACTGGAGCATCGCCTTCAGGTTCCATGTTTGAAAACAAACGATGATGAATGGCCGAATTTTACTGGGGGGTAGTCCCAAAGGAACACCCGGCTAGTCATATGGACTGTAAGGACGTGGTGGTGATATCTCAACAACATCAAACAGAGGGTTTGGAGGAAAGATTACCAGTCCAAGCTGACCGTCGATGGTCAGTGAGTTCTCTAGAGTTCGAACAGGATTGTCCAGAGATTTCGGACCAAGATCAACAGATCACCTTGTATCGAAAGTAGGTGGAGGATGAGATGACAATGGTTGAACACTCAAAACAATTGTGAGTTCAACATTTTTTTCCTTGAGTGACTCTAGTAACTCAGGAAATGGCTCCTCAGACAATCTTTCAGATGGAGGAGAGGAAGAGGAATTGGGTGAACCAGATGGTTCAACCACAATGACCTTGTCTTAGTCAACGAAACAAATAACTTCAAGGCTTTAAAATGTCCTTTTAAGAGAACTCATGATTTGGTTAAAAGACTAACAGGATGTTCTCGATCATGGGCAATCAATTATTAAGACGCATAAAACACCGTTGCTCTTTCATTTTTTAAGAGTCGAGAAAGAAACAAAGATGAATCCATCGCTTTTGATTGGAAATGAGCTCGAAAGAACAAGTGCTCTGGTGATCTTTTAAATTTAATGAGTCAAAAATATCAAATGACTGCTCTAGATGATCTAGGTAAATAGGATTACCAGGCAACCGTGAACTACAGAATACCTCCTGGCGAACCAAGAAGTACAAGCAGGCAATCACCCTGAATGTTGTGTTTGGTGTATCATGTTTGTGAGGTGGACGACTTGGCTTCCTAAGGATAAAAGGATTGCAGCCTAGTGGGGTCTCCTATTATATGCTCGTCGATATAGGGAGCACAAGTCCATACTAGCGATGTCTAATTCCGAAGCTAATGATAGTTGTTATGTTTAAGGACGATGGAACACATCTCTAGCCTAGAACTTCTAGATATGATCGTTAATGTCAAATGCGCCTTAGGTTAATTGAATTCATTTTAAAGTTGATCTTGAGTTAAATTTCAGTTTTCAGGTCTTAGCGATGCTACTTGAAAAGCCTTCAAATGCAACTAAATGAGACAATACCCTTTCAATTCGATGAAATGCTTACACTAGAGAGGGTAGAAACCACTCAATCAAATGAAAACAATCAAGCAACTGAAAACGAAATGATCTTTCACTACTTTACTTTTTCAAAAAATAAACTAATGAAAAATGCATTCCAATTCCTAATTTCCTAACAAGCACTTATCTATTAGTCCTTTCAAAAACAAAAATTGTCTTCCTTTTTCAAATGTCGATGCAATTCTAGTCTTTAAAAAGATGCAAATTATCATAACATAATGATGCAACAAGCTAGAATTTCATACTTTTTCATGAAACAACGAAAAAATCTTTTTGCATACAATCTTTCAGTGAAAAAGTTCTCGAGAAAATAAGCTCCCCAAGCAGATGAAAACACAAAAAGAGAAGTTCGTTTAGGTCAATGAAACACCGAATTTACCGAACACAAGACCGATAATGTAATCTATGCCAGAAAAGAAACGTTCAGGCAAGTAAATGAAACTTTTTCAAACTTGTACAAAAGAGGTCAAAGTCATAAAAAGGACCAAAACAAAATGCAAAGAGTAAACACACCTACAACCTAACTTAGTGAGTTCTCAAACCATTAAATGGATGACCAACTAGATACCCTAGTGTCGCTCACCACTCAATGACTCAATCAATCAAACAAAAAGATGACAAGCCCACAAGCAAACAAAACCAAATGAAAAGTAGCTTTCTAATGAGGGAGAAAACAATGCAAAAAGCTTATGGGGTCAAAACCACAAGAACAGAACACACTGACCAATATTGGGTTGAAGCCCTAATCTTCACTTACAGGCATTGCCGCTACTGCCTAACTGACAACAAGCGCTAGAGGTTGGTCATCGCGATTTTTTCTCAGCTACTCGCGTTGGTCAGCGCAACTATCAGTGGATTAAGCATGCTGGTTGAGGTAGCTAAGGAAAAATAATAATAAAAAAATTGAAAACAAGGACCTGGTCTGCTACTATGAATTTTATACTCAGACCAGTAAACAAGATAAAAGAAACAGAACCAAAGGGAAAACATGAAACTAGAAAAGTTCTCATGAAATCATGAAATTCAAGACAAACAAAAGGATTGGGATCCCTAGTGGAGTCGCCAATTTGTGGTGAAGTAAAATTATAAGTGCGGACACGAACGAATTCCTCTAGCTCGATAATGGGTCTAGCCACAACAGATACATTCTATGGAAGATTTTCTTAGTTTAGAATCAATCAAGAGGGCCTACCTCTTTGTCGCTTATCCTGTTTGATGATGTCCCTGCTTGATCACTCCAACTATCTCTTGCTTCCTTCTTCAAGCTCCTAAAACAAGTAAACAACAACAGACGACAAACATAATAATAGACAAATTTCAATTCAACCTACTTAACAAGTCAAGAAACATTAAGCCATGAATATGTAATATTACAAAACATGTAGGAAATCAATCGATAGTTGCATATATTAATATCAAAGAGAGATTACAACCATTCATCTTGATGTTGCAGTCTTCCTCTGACAAGACAAGGTTCCCACACACTTCTGCTAGCATTCCACAATGGCTTCAAACAATAATAGTTTCAAAATCTCTTCCCTTTAGGCTTCACTCCAAAACAAAACACACTTCTCCCTCACACAACTAGATAGCTACAACTAGTAATAGCTTGCTTGTCTACTCCAAACCAAAATAGCATCAACACTCAACCAAAACTCTGCAACTATAACACTCACACTAGCTTGTGCTTGGGAAGGAGGGAGTTTTATATAGGAAATATGGATGGGATATGGATCCTCTCCTCATGGGAGAAGGACTTATCCCTTGAGGTAGTTCCATCATTATAGGGGAAAGGAGCCCAAACTGTCATCCTCGACCCCATCCGGCCAAACCGTTTACCAGACTTACGTTACCGAGCTTCTAGAGCTGGAAGCTTCGGCTATAATTTAAAAAACTTTCCATAACAGGACCGGCACGTCTGAAACACAGCTCAGTCACTCCAGTCGACATGAGGAGTAGTGCTAATCTCTGCACATCAGTACGAGGAAGACAAAGGCCTTTAGCATCGGTCTTGTAAACTGGGCAAAATAGAAGTTTCAGGGGAAATGGTGCAAAAGGGAAATGATCTGCTCATGAAGAGGGACTGTTACACAAAAACATCATCACCATGATTATTTGCAGTCAGTATGGGTTTATCATCACTTTTACTATCCTCCTAAGCAAGTCTCAGAGCTCAGTTCTTCAAATCAAGCTTTGGAAATGAGAGAAAGACTTTAAAAATCAATGTAACTCTGGTTCCGCACTTTCTCTCATGGTCACCTGCGGTCCCGCACCTTCTGTGTACAAAAACTGCGGACCTGCCCGCTCTGTCCCTAACAGTGTAGGTGTGGACCCCTGTGAAAATCAAAAGGCGCAAGTTTTATCTTAAAAAACTCACTTTGGGTTAATTCTAGAGGTTTCTAGAAGGAATTTTGACGTGGATTGTTCACTCTGAGGTGGTTCATGCATCCCAAAAGAGAAGGAGCTAATCCCTTGATGAGAGGAGCTATCCCTTTAAAGGAGGGCTTTATCCCTTTGAAGGAGGACCTAGTAACCTCCCTCCATTGCACTATAAGTACAAGCATTGGGTTGGTTGATAGGGAGGTTAGAAGCTAAACATTTTTGAGGGTAAATGCTGGTGAAATCAAGACTTCCTAGTTGAGCTTAAGAGGAGAGATCACACATCTTTTTGGCTTCATTGGGGAGTGAGTGAAACTTGTCAAAGTAGAGGAGACTTCTTGCTGGACCCTGGGAGGAGCTTGTACAACGTCAAGGCAAAGGTTGTAAAGTTCTTCTTCTTTTGAATTAATACAATCAAACTCATTTTTCTCAACAAGTATCTTATGTTATTTGTTTCATGGACTCCTTGACTTTCATGTTAAATATGTTTTATGCAATTGGCTTTTCAGGTGCTATTTAATTTGTTTGCCTTGTTTGTGTTTGCAGATTCGCGAAAAGGAGCTCATTTGGATCGAAGAAGCGAGGGCATCCACAAGCTTGCGTTGGACCTAAGGTAGGCCCTAAAAACACTTGTTTGCTATTGTTTATCAAAGCATATTTAGAGAAAGATAGTGTCTGGTTGGTTTTCTTGTCATTAGGTCTTCTTTAGATTCTAGGAAGGTCTATCTTGTCCGCAAGATCGACTTATTCCGCGTGAAAAAATGGCGACTCTTTAAAAAATGAAACAACTCCCTTTTCAAGTTAAATATTGAAAGTAAACCTTCATTTCATCCACCTGGTTGAATGCAATGAAGCTTGGGGGGCATGTACCTTGCTTTGCATCATTATGTTGGGGGCATGCGAACTTCTGGAGCATAGTTCCTTGTCTTGTGTCAAGCTCATAAAAAAATGAAACAAGGAGTCTTGAGCATAGTTCCTTATCTTATGTCAAGCTCTTTAAAAAATGAAACAAGGGTAGGTTATATCAGTAGATTGTAGAGGGTTGAAGCGAGGATAGTTTTGTTCCTGTGTCAACCTCGTTAAAAAATGAGACAGGGTGTCAGAGGATAGTTCATGTTACTGAGTCAACCTCGTTAAAAAATGAATCAGGTTTGAGGACAGTTCTTTTCCTGTGTCAACCTCGTTAAAAAATGAATCAGTGAGCGAGGATAGTTTGTTCCCGTCTCAACCTCGTTAAAAAAATGAAACAAGGAGTCATGAGCATAGTTCCTTGTCTTGTGTCAAGCTCATTAAAAAATGAAACAAGGAGTCATAAGTTATATAGGTAGATTGTAGAGAGTAGTTATGAGCATAGTTCCTTATCTTGTGTCAAGCTCTTTAAAAAATGAAACAAGGGTATGTTATATCAGTAGATTGTAGAGGGTAGAAGTGAGGATAGTTTTGTTCCTGTGTCAACCTCGTTAAAAAATGAGACAGGGTGTCAGAGGATAGTTCCTGTTACTGAGTCAACCTCGTTAAAAAATGAATCAAGTTTGAGGACAGTTCTTTTCCTGTGTCAACCTCGTTAAAAAATGAATCAGTGAGCGAGAATAGTTTGTTCCCGTCTCAACCTCGTTAAAAAAATGAAACAAGGATTCATGAGCATAGTTCCTTGTCTTGTGTCAAGTTCATTAAAAAATGAAACAAGGAGTCATAAGTTATATAGGTAGATTGTAGAGAGTAGTTATGAGCATAGTTCCTTATCTTGTGTCAAGCTCGTTTAAAAAATGAAACAAGGGTTTTGAGGATAGTTCTTTTCCTGTGTCAACCTCACTAAAAAATGAAACAACTCCCATGATTCTTTCCAAGATTTCGAAAGTAAACCTTCATTTCATCCACCTAGTTGAATGCAATGAAGCTTGGGGGGTATGTACCTCGTTTTCTGTCGTTATACTGGGGGCATGCGAACTTATAAAAAGCATAGTTTTTCGTTTCAAGCTTGCGTAAACATGAAACTGAATCCGAGCATAGTTCTTTTACTGTGTCAAGCTCGTTAAAAAATGAAACAAATCCTCCTCTAATTGAGTCGAGAGTTTGACTAGATCTCATAAATGTTAAGTTGTATATTTAGGTTAGTTATTTCAGTTTTTTGCATAATTTTCTTATAGTTTTAGGTCGAGTCTTTCAAATGATCTCGTACATGAACCTTCATTCCATCCAGCTTGTACTTAGTTGAATGAAATGAAGCTGGGGGCATGCGCTCTAGCAGTTATGCTTAGGGGGCATCAAGCACAATTTTCTTTCTGTTTCAAGCTTTTGTAAAAATGAAACCTATCTCGAGTCAGTTTCAGTTATTTTCAAGACTCGTTAAACTCATGAAAATCCCGAGATTATTTTGCTATCTTTCATTCTCGTCAAACAAATGAAAATGTCGAGTTCTTTCCGTCTTTTCTTGCTCATAAATTAAATTGAAAGTCGGCCATATGAGTATATTTTTATCATTTTTTCCAACTCATTAAAACTTACGAAAAAGTGAAACCTTAGAGTCACCTTTAAGCTCTTTTCTGACTCCTAAAACATGAAAAGATCACCGAGTTTTTCTTTTTAAACTCGTTAAAACAGAACTAAAAAGATGGTCCACTTACAGCTCTTTTCTGACCGTAAAAACATGAAAAGATCGCCGAATTTTTGTCGTTTCAAATTCGATATTGGTTATAAAACGACGTGTCATTGATCGCTTTTTTACTTTTTCGGATCAGGGGCACTAATTACGAAAAGTACTCCTTGGTCGTAAAGATCAAGCGGTTCTCTCAAGTATTATTTTATACTTTTTTGGGCTTGGGAGACACAAATTTACGAAAAAGGTCAACCCTGGAGTCTTCTTAAGTTTTTTCAGACTCTCTAAAATTGAAAAACGCCGAGTTTCTCCTATACTGGACTCGTTAAAATTTCACAGTAAAGGACCTGTTCAATTACAAACAGGAACGAACCACTCCTTCTTAGGGTTCGAATTTAAACTAAGTTGGACTCATCCGAAGGATGAGCTTATAATCAAGCAAATGTTATCCTCCTCAAGCTTGTCAAAAATAAAGAGGTACTTGCCAGAAATGGTGGGGGAAAAGAGAGAAAAATGAGCCTGTTTGTCATACTTTGTAACCGCTCTTGAACACGACACTTTTATTCACCTGGGTTGGGAAATCCTTTGCCTAACAGTTGATCAAACCACATTGAAAGTCTTCAGCCGGTTTCTAGGTATTAACTTTGGGTCAATTGTCACCAAACCATCTGTCGTGTCGTTATGTGTTCAAGAGGTCACTGCCAATAAGCCATTCATTTGCAAAATATCTTTCATCCATCTTGACCATCCCTGAGTCAGTCCTTGCAACTAAATTTCTTCAACTTGATCTATGATTTCATGTTGTGGGCTTGCCTACAACGGATCACTTTCTATCAACATCAACTCATTATCTAGAAATATGATCTAGGAATCGTCGGTACCTTGAGATCTGCTTGCATCAATGGCAGGTTTCTCGCCTTTGACGACAGTTTACATCATTGACTTTCGATCAAAGGATTCCGTGACATGCTCGACATCAACACATTTATTTGCATCTCATGGATTGTACTGGGTACTTTGAGGGCCATTGACATTACTGGTGGTTTCTCTCACACTTGTTAACAATTTACATCATTGACTGGTAATCAAGTGGTTTCTACCATGTTCGACATCAACACATTCATTCGCATGGATAGAATCGTACTATTTCGGGAAGTAGAAATGAAGACCTTGGATCTAGTTTCCACAATCCAGGCTGCGAGGAATTTTGTATTCATTATATAATGGACTATTCATAAACAGATGGCTGCATCCATACTGTGTCCATATGAGTATTTACTTGTGATGTTTTACAAGATCATTCCTGTATCAGAGCAGTAGTTAGTTTTTCTAGTCAGTTTTGATCTAAGTATGGGAATGCCTACCTCAGCGATGATATGATCTCATATATATATCTTGCATTGAATGTTTTTACAGGTTCCAATCGGGTTCTCCACAAGATGATCCTCGAAATGATAAAGTACTTCACTCTTCCTAAATGATAAGAAATCCTCATCTACTACAGACTTCGCACTTTAGGGGGCAATCTGTTACACAAAAATATTGTCACCATGATTATTTGCATTCAGTATGGGTTTATCATCACTTGTATTGTCCTCCTAAGCAAGTCTCAGACCTCAGTTCTTCAAATCAAGCTTTGGAAATGAGAGAAAGACTTTAAAAATCAATGTAACTCTGGTTTCGCACTTTCTCTCATGGTCACCTCTGGTCCCACACCTTCTGTGTACAAAAACTGCGGACCTGCCCGCTCTGTCCCTAACAGTGTAGGTGCGGACCCCTGTGAAAGTCAAAAGGCGCAAGTTTTATCTTAAAAAACTCACTTTGGGTTAGTTCTAGAGGTTTCTAGAAGGAATTTTGACGTGGATTGTTCACTCTGAGGTGGTTCATGCATCCCAAAAGAGAAGGAGCTAATCCCTTGATGAGAGGAGTTATCCCTTTGAAGGAGGGCTTTATCCCTTTGAAGGAGGACCTAGTAACCTCCCTCCATTGCACTATAAATACAAGCATTGGGCTGGTTGCTAGGGAGGTTAGAAGTTGAACATTTTTGAGGGTAAATGCTGGTGAAATCAAGACTTCCTAGTTGAGCTTAAGAGGAGAGATCACACATCTTTTTGGCTTCATTGGGGAGTGAGTGAAACTTGTCAAAGTAGAGGAAACTTCTTGCTGGACCTTGGGAGGAGCTTGTACAGTGTCAAGGCAAAGGTTGTAAAGTTCTTCTTCTTTTGAATTAATACAATCAAACTCATTTTTTTCAACAAGTATCTTATGTTATTTGTTTCATGGACTCCTTGACTTTCATGTTAAATATGTTTTATGCAATTGGCTTTTCAGGTGCTATTTAATTTGTTTGCCTTGTTTGTGTTTGTAGATTCGCAAAAAGGAGCTCATTTGGATCGAAGAAGCGAGGGCATCCACAAGCTTGCGTTGGACCTAAGGTAGGCCATAAAAACACTTGTTTGCTATTGTTTATCAAAGCATATTTAGAGAAAGATAGTGTCTGGTTGGTTTGCTTGTCATTAGGTCTTCTTTAGATTCTAGGAAGGTCTATCTTGTCTGCAAGATCAACTTATTCTGCGTGACAGGGACAAAATGGGAGTTTCTTCATGAAGGAAAAGCATGCGAGATTCACTATAGAGGTCATCCAGGATCAAGGAATGGGGAGTATAGGGACAGTGAAAAAATGTTGTGTAACAAGAAGGTTAGAAGAAAACCTTTGATAACTAATAGGAAATTGGGGTTGAGGAGCTGTAAGGTTTTCCAAAACTTTGGAAGCTTTATCCATAAGAGGAAAAAGGTGAAGAGGATTATCTCCTTCACATAACCTACAGGGGAATTTAATTTTTCCCTTCTTCTTACCTTCACTATCTGAGGGTGTAGCATCCACATGATCTCCAGAGGTCGATGGGGATGGTTGATCCACATTTTGAGACCATACCTCTAAGACTCTAGGAATAACAGGACAATCTCAAAGGAGATGGTCACCCTTACATAACTTGCAAGGGAATTTTACCTTCCGCAAAGGATCATAAGGTTTGCCGATAGGAAGTTCATTTGGAGCAATAGCTGCATGGTTGGCCTCTCACTTATCTGACTTATTCTTCTTCGTTGTCTTCTTCTTCTTCTTAGCCTCCTAGTTACTGGATTTAAAACTTTCACTAGGCGAAGTAGAAGAGGACGGTGAAGAAATAGGTGAAGAAGGTGAGAGGTCAACCTTAGAATCAACATGGTGTTTTTCAGGTGAAGGAGATGGCTAGACAAAATTTGGGACACTCGGGACCACCGCGATTGAAAATAACCAGACATGTAAACCAATAATTAACCCAGGAAGGGACAACATTGCGAAATAAGGGGTGCTAGCATTTCCAAAAGAAGGAAAAGGACCAGGACTCCCATCGGAGGGGAATCCTTGACTGGTAAACTATGAAAATATTGCCATTGGAAATGACCCTAAAGAATCACTAAGGAAGATAACTTTAAGAAGGAATATTTCATGGGAATGGAATTTTAAGACACTGAAACAAAACTTTGCATTTTCATGTTTTAAGAGTCGAGAAAAGGACGAAAGGTGACTCTAGTCGCTTTCAGATTTAATGAGCTCGAAAGGACAAGTGCTCGATGATCCTTTCAAATTTAAAGAGTTAGTAAAGATAAAAAATGACTACTCAGGGTACTCTAGGCATAAAGGATTACCAGGTAATCGTCAACTGTAGGATACCTCTTGGCGAACCGAAAACTATGAGTAGGCAATCTCCCCAAATTTTGTGTTTGGTGTATCATGTTTATAAGGCGGTAGACTCGGCTTCCTATGAATAAATGATTGCAACCTATAGAGGTCTCCCTTTATATACACAATGGTACGGGGAGCACAATTTCATGCTAGTTCTGTCTAATGCAAGATCATTGTGAACGACAAGAGCTAGTTTTAAAGATGTCAAAACACGTCTCTAGCCTAGAACACTAAATGTGATTGTTAAGTTTCAATGCTTCCTTATGTTAATTCAATAAATTTTAACTGTTTATCTTGAATTAGGTTTCAATTTCAAGGCCTTACCGCTATCATCTGAAAACTTCTATATGCAGCTATATGAGAAAATAAATCTTTGTCTTCGATGAAAGTTTACATTAATTGAGGGATAGAGCACACACAATTAATGAAACAACCAAAGAATGAAATCATTTACTAATACGTGTCCTAAATGCACTTAATCTTCCTTTAACAAAAAAAAATATTTCATTTCGCGTGCCTATGATGATGCAATTCTAGCTTCTCAATAATGCTACTAATGCAATATTTTCACTTATGTAAACTAGAATGATGTTCTTCTTTTCATAAAATGAAAAATGAATCTTTCAAATAAATAACTTTAATGAAAATTTTCACAATTCCAAACAAACTAGCATCGATCAAATCCAAAGCATGATAAATGAAACTAAAAACAACTTCTTCCTTGAATCGAACAAACCGAGCATATAAATGCTTCAATCGACAAACCAAGCAATGTAATCTATCCTTGGAAAGAGAAAAGAGACACTCGAAATAAGAGAAAAAACAATACTCATTCAATTGAAAATGAAGCAATGAAGATGTTGCGACTGAAAGATGGATTAAATGAAGCAGCAAATCAGAAACTTGACACAATGAGTAAACAAACAAATGAATGGTAATTGACCTAGATTCCATAGGGTCATAGAAACCATCCTAAAAAATCAAAAAATCAAGCAATGAAAGTTCAAGCCACTCAATCAATCAAACCCAATAAACAAAGCATCCTAGTCACTTCTGGGTGGAAGAAGAGGGTCTGAGGGTCAATACACATTGGCACTGGAATGGGAGAAAATCTGATTTTTCTTAACTCGGAAACTAGCACGAATTTTTGGCTGAAACTAGGACTAAAAGGGGGTCCAATGCGACTATGAGGCTAAAACTGGTGCTGATCGGCGCAACTATTTGACTAAAATGAGCGTTGATCGAGGGATTCAAATAGAAAATAGAAAATAGAAAATAACTTCACACAAGGCCAGACTTAACACATCATGGGGTGGGATAGTGTCTGTATGCCTTCAAATAGGTCAATACAGATGTAGAATACCATAAATAAACCAACTAGGCACTCAAGTAGAAAAAACAGAGTAATGAAGAGGAGATGTATTTCCCCAGTATGGTCACCAATTTGTGGTGTAGGAATATCCTCTTTGCGGACAGAGATGATCCCTCTAGCCCAAGAGAGTGGGTCTAGCCCAAAATAAGAAAATCTAAAGTAAATTTCTTTAGATTAGAATTGAATAAGAGGGCTTACCTCTTATAACGCTAATCCACTTGATTGTGATCTTGCTTCCTTGCTCCAGCTTCTTTTCGTTCAAGTAATTGAAACAAACATCCAAGAAACAATAGCAAATGTGATAGCATAAAATTGAATCCAATATACTTAAAAGGTCAAGGAGTTCTAAGATATCAAATTTAATATTACACTCGATATAGGAAATAAACCATTAGTTGTATTAAAATAAACTTCAAAGAGAAATACAACCGAAACCTTGACATTGGATATCTCCTTTGTGATATCCAAGTCCCATTGCATGCCTTTTCAACACTTTTTTCCTCCTCTAGCTTGACATGAAATGGCTTCCAAGCTCTAACTCTCTCTCCTCATGCTTTAGCTACCAAAGAATAGTCTTTTGTCATCTAAGACTAATCTTCTTCTATCAAAAGCTAAAGATTTCAGAATTTTGCAGCTGGTTCTATGTCTCCACCACTTGCACTATGTGTTGTATTGTATTGTATTGTATTGTATGATATTGTAACCAAAAAAGGGTAATAGGAAGTGGTTTATATGGGGAGAGGAGGATAAGAATGAGATCCACTCAAGGGGGAAGAAGGTCTTATCTCCTTGGGGAGGTCCACTTTTAAGGGGGAAACAACCTTATATGGAGTTCTTGGCCCTTATCCAACCAAACGAACATCCAACACATCGCCACTAGAAGTTTCTAGATGTGAAACTTCGTTTCCTTTTATAAAACCAGTCCAAAATTAGACTGGTGTGAGTATTTGGCTAACAATAGCGCCGATCGACATGGGTCATAGTGTAAAACTCTACCATCGTCGCGGATGAGACACTGGGAAAGAGCGTTGATCTTAAAAACTGGGTTTTAAGAAGCATTCTTTGGAAATGTTCTAAAGGAAGTGGGGACTAATTTCTTTAAACTTCAAGGGATGCAAGAGCATAGGTTTCACAGTGAAAGTATATCATAGTCACTACCAGGGTTCTCCGGGATCAAGAATGGAAAGTGACAAGAGAGTGACAAATTACTGTGTAACAAGTGTCTTTGAAATATTTCCCATGTTCCCCTCTAAATCCAAAGTTTGGACGGTTGTATAACTTGAGGGAATAATCTCAAGTGTTTCAAAGGACAGGATTTGTATAGGTATCGCATCTGAATCATATATCGAAATACGATGGTGATAATTTTCCCAAGGTCGCTCCTCTAAATACATGATCTCTCGAATAACTTCATCTGAAGGTAGGACTTGATTGATGAGATTATTAGAGGGAGAAGTTACGGAAGAGGAGGTGGTACCGTTGGTCGTTACCAAAGTGACTAGAGACTCAAATTCAGATTGAATGGCTTAATAGGCCAATTTGGCTGGTGACAACGACATTTTTTCTCCATAAGAGTCAATGTCTAAAGGGGCCGGGGGGATCCAAGGATCAATTAGGTCATGAGGAACTGATGAAACTATAGAAACCATTTGTGGAACCACGGGTGGTGAGAGAGGAAAACAACCCATCAAGGAAGAACCCTTCAAAAGACTAGTACCTATACTAACGTAAGAGCCAGGTATGCCACTGACTAAAGGTACAAATCCACTAGGTAACGGGGAGTAATCTGGGGTGCAAAAGGATAGCTAGTCCACTGTGACTATCCTTCCATCCAATGGAAAAAGGATGATACTAAATATAGTAGACACAATGGAAGTCATGGCATAAGTCCAACTACAACCCAACAACATATTATAGTCAATTTTTTGATCCACGACTTCAATGTCCACCGTTATCGTTTTCCCACTCAAAGTGATGGGGTAGGTGGAAAGGTAACCTTTTGGGATGAAAGTGAGGCCATCGAAAGATTTAAGGTAGTTCGACAGCAGGGAGAGGGTTGGCAAACCCAAGGCGAGCCAGCATGAAGCTGACATGATGCAAGTCAAAGCGCCTTCGTCAATGAAAGTTCTATGTACCCCTCGTCCTTTCGAAAAAAATTGCACCTAAAATGGAAGCTGGTGTGAAAGGGGAGGTTTACATTTGTCAATGTTGAATATTGCTAGCATGGAATCTTGAGGGTCAACCCCACCAATAGCTGAAAGCAGATATTTCCTTTTTGCTGGACAAGTTTTCAATACTTCGAGCGCCAACATAGATGATGGTGCTTACGCCAAATTTTCTACAATACTGTAGTTCTGGGCAGCACGTGCAAATGTATCATGTCTTGTGCGATGAAGTGGCCCTTTGTGGGGGGAGAATCACAAGATCAACAACTTATCGTTTGATATGAAGATCGTTGGGTGGGGGTGGGTGTGAACTTGAGGAATCTTCCTCAGCGTTAGCAACTAGAGCTCCTTAATTTTTGGCTCTTGTTTGAAGATCAATCGTTTCAAAGGTGTAAATGGTGGATGGTCCTTCACCAGTTGAAGGATGATGTGAACCACCATTGTCCCCTTGTAGGGGTTGAGGTTGGTTCACAATAAGATTATGTTGTTGCTGAGTAGAGAAAGGGTTGTTTAGGACTGTAGGGGTCCAATCAATGTCCTTTTGAGCAAGGAAATATGTGAATTCTTAGAGGCACAGGCAACGATGTGTCATATGGTCTTCCATATAGATATTGCAAGAGAACTTGACAGCTTTGTCCTTTCCACTGTCAGGCGGTGCAACAGCCTTCCACTTTGGGTTGGATTGCTTGGCCGACTATTCTTTAGAAGGAGTCGTCTTTCTCTTATTCTTCTTATTCTTACCATTGGCTTTTAGTGTAGACTGCACAGTGTTTATCACGGTGGTAGGAAGAGTAGCTGATTGGGTAGTGGGATTAGCATATAACTGGGCAATGTGTCCGCTAAGTTGTTTTACAGTAGCCCCGGAGGTAACACCGATAATACCATCAGTGTGCGTGCCGGGTTGCTGAGTAGTGGGAGCATTGGAAGTTCTGGGGGCATTGTGGATGACATCGTATAATGTGCCAGATTGAGAATAAATCAAATCTAAGTGTTGGGCACAACAAATGGATTGGTCTTGAGTGACCACACCACCTAAGGCAACATCCTTAGGGATTTGGGGGAGAAGAGATTTGCAGAACCAATCCACTAAAAGATAATCTGGGAGGGGCACTTTGACTAGCCTCCGCCTACATCTCCATTCATGGATGTGATCAGAGATGTGGGTGGTGGTGTCTTGGCATAAAGTAGTAAGGATTTCCATCCCGGTTTCATAGTTGATGGGTAGCTGAAAGTGATTTAAAAATTACATTAGTAAAGCACCAAAGGTATTGATTGACGTGCGTGGTAACTCAATGTACCACTTGCCTACATTGCCAGTAAGGGTGTGGGGGAAGAGCCTAAGCTAGATACTATCATCCACCATGGAGTTAGAGATGCACCACAAATGATAGGTGGTGATGTGTGTACCCTGATCATCCCCTTGTTTCTATTTTAACTTCAGGATGTTGATAGGAATTTTGTGTGGGATTTGAGGCCAAAGTAAGTTATGAAAGATGGGCCCATTGGTGAGTTTGTTCAAATAGGGGACGTTAAGTGTTGCCAAGAAAGAAAAAGTGTTTGATGCCCCCGATTCGGACCAAGGTGATAACAAATGACTTGAGGGTCCTTGAGGTCCCCCCATCATATTTTTCCGAAAATTATACACAGGATTTGCAGAATAATAATTTCCTTGGGGCACAGTCATATATTGTGGCTTTCCATAGGGATTGTTAGGATAGGGGATATATTCTTGATTTCCCCCAGGATAATAAGTGTCCCCTTGACTCATTTGAGGTTGGGAATGGGGTGCCCAAATGGATTGAGCAAGACCTGGTTGAGGGATCTCATTGACTGCGTAGTTGATTTTCAGCCCTCGACTAACATATGGAGGATTCATGTCAATCAATGACTGTCCAATTTGTCCTGTGAACGAAGGGGGAGCAGTAATGTTCCCAGTCGGTATGTGCATGTTGGGAACAATGCCCCTAGGAATTTGAACCTGGGGTTGGAACTAAACAAAGGATTCCAACAAAAGGGGTTGTTGAAGGGACCCATGCTAACCGCGCCATAAGGAGAATTATAAGGAGAACTATATGGAGTGCTTGCTGAAGGTCCAGGAGCTGACACAAAAGGGGCAGAAACTGGCATGTACTAGGTTCCAATCGTGTTGGGTGTAACTATGGTGCTCGGATTGGGCATAATTAGGATAGCGAGGTTTTCAATCAATGGTGTAGTACTGATTATCAACTGGGGAAGTGAGGGTGGAACAAAAGTGTCCACAAAACCCCATGACCCGTTATTCGTCGATGGGATGGTGGGTATAGGTATAGTGGAAGAAATAGGAGGTATAGGGGCAACTTGTATCAATAGCAGTCCCAATGGATTCATGATCGGAGAATTATATGGACGGATGAAACCTTCAACAAAGAAATATTGTGGTACACTTGATTCATGGGATGTATAGACTGATTCAGTGTTAGATACTGGAGACTAATTACCTAAAGATGGGTAATCCAACTCACTGGGGCTCTATGGATCCTCCACAGTTAGTGGAGGAATACCTTGTAGTCGTCTATATTGACGACGAGGGACGTATGTAGCCACGGTGACCAATATGTACAATAGTCTTAGTGATAACAAACTGGCACCTAAAAAATGGACAATACTCTAAATAAGTCAATTATCAAGCAGAGGGTATTGTAGAAATTTTGAATAATATAACACTTATTCACAGAGATTATCCTGATTATACACTATTGTGGAATACATGCATAATACATAACCTCCTCTACGTTGATCATCAATTTTACGGAATTAAAAACAATGAAACATCAATCACATGCACATATTAACACAGTATGTAACCCGGGGAAAGCATACAGCTGAAAACCCCACACTATCTATATATTATAATGATTGAGAACATGTAACAATACATAGTACAATACTCCTCACAAGTACTCAGTACTATCTCCACCTGTTACACACAAACTAGCTCAGATCTGAATCAATCACAGGTTCAAATCTCCTCCACTGCTTGCCTGCCTCCACTGTGCAATCCTACATGAGAATAGATGAGAATGGCTGATCCAAACTCGTATTTCACTTGGCTAAACCATGCAATTCTCATTGGCAATACTCAATCCATTGATTGTGCAAGATCTCATGCACAACTATAGTCACAACTTATAGCAATCTCAACCTCTAACACCTGTCTCCACTGAACTGTCCATGCACTGAGTTAACTGATGTATTCTTTAGTTGCTTTGTGAGTTAATAATTAGTGAATTAATTAACAATTAATTCACATCACTCATCACTAGTGTATTTGCAGTTAGACTAAATACAACTAGTTCAACTAAGTCAAACTGAACACAACTCCATCAACTCCACCAAACTCAACCACATGAGTTCTAACTGAAGTCCATCATGCAATAGCTCAACTGACCCATAAGAAAAGCATATTTCCTTCTGACAGCTGCATGTGCCACATCTGTAGCTCAAACTGAAGTGCTCCAAGAGGATAAGATAATGTTTCTAGTCCAAATATTATTATGAGCTAATAATATTCGATTGTTCTATTTTTAGCCTGGCAGTCTAAAAATAGAAACCACCCATATGTCTAAAAATAGAAGTCCATCTATTTTTACCAACATGACCAATCATCCACAAATAGCATCCTGCAACTCATAGACCATGATCCATATGTCTAAAAATAGACATAGTCTAAAAATAGACTTTGCGCCAAAAATAGCCCGCGGGCCCACTTAGTGAAGGCGACTCCTTTCCACTAAGCTCCATCATCTTGTTGCATTTTCAACAGGTATGACACTCTCTAATAACCACCTTTTGCTTGAGATAAAACCTAGTATCACAATGGATAAAATGTTGAGAATGAAACAAGATGATGGAGCTTAGTGGAAAGGAGTCGCCTTCACTAAGTGGGCCTGCAGGCAAATTATGCCGCAAAGTCTATTTTTAGACTATGTCTATTTTTAGACATATGGATCATGGTCTATGAGTTGTAGGATGTTGTTTATGGATGATTGGTCATGTTGGGAAAAATAGATTGACTTCTATTTCTGGTTCACAGCGGTGTGATCAAAGTCTATTTTTAGACTACCAGGGTAAAAATAGAAAAGTCAAATATTATTCTCTCATAATAATATTTAGACTATAAACTTTATCTTATCCTCTTGGAACACTTCATTTTGAGCTATAGATGTGGCACATGCAGCTTTCAGAAAGAAATATGCTTTTCTTGTGAGTCAGTTGAGCTATTGCATGCAGGACTTCAGTTAGAACTCAAGAAGTTGAGTTTGGTGGAGTTGGATGTGGAGTTGATGGAGTTGTGTTCAGTTTGACTTGGTTGAACTAGTTGTACTTAGTCTAACTACAAATAGACTAGTGATGAGTTGTGTGAATTAATTATTAACTCATAAAGCAACTAAAGAATACATCAGTTAACTCAGTTGCATGTCAGTGCATGTACAGTTTAGTGGAGACAGGAGTTAGAGGTTGAGATTGCTATCAGTTGTGACTATAGTTGTGCATGAGAT